>JAQFVV010000330.1:291206-931033 GCA_028023455.1 Epiperipatus broadwayi | reverse complement strand
CCGGTACAATATATATATATATATATAGTGTGTGTGTGTGTGTGTGTGTGTATGTGCATGTGTTTTGTTGCATGTGTTGAAATAAATTAATAAATTATAAAAATGAAAGAAACTATGAGAGAAAACAAGTAACATAGATTTAAAAATAGATTTTAAAATATAACATTGGAAAAGAAAAGATTGCATCATTTTTTTAAAATAAAACTCTTTTTAGCAAGAATAGAGTGAGAAAAAAATCTAAAACCTGCTCTGTCTTCTTTTTATAAATTAAAAAAAAAATTGTTTAAAAACAAATAAATACAAAAGATTGAAATAAAATTAATTAGTAAAAGAAACTTTTGTAAACTATCTCGTCAGTGGGAATGTGATTAATTTGAAAGATTTCTGACCAATAAAATGTTAAATGATTCTAATAAAGATCAGGTAAATAATATGTAAAAATTAATTAAACCAGATTAAAGTTATGATTAAAGAAATAAACAATGAAAGAGTTAGGTATAAAAAGGGGAGTTGTCTATTGGTAAGTGATTATCCATACTTGTCTAGAGTTTTCCTATGGTTTTTCCAAGTCCTCTAAAAAGTTTTACAGAGTTTCAGAGTTTTAAATCCACAAGATTCATTCATCACTGCAGAAACTTGCAACATGCAGTGTTAGAAAATCTTTGGAATGTTTGGCTGCATGTCCAAGTCATTGCATCAGCTCCATAAACTCTTCTCTCCTGGAATGAATGTCTAAACCACAACATAAATACTGTGGAATACTCTCTCCCACAATGTATGACAGAATTCCAGAAAGAAAGTCAAGAAGCCATCATTGGAGATCAAAGTCCAGCCATTGGAATAGATAAAGCCAAAAAAAATACCAAATGCATAAAATATGATGTCATCTCAACATAATAAAACATAGGTTAATAGACTTTTTGAATGATAAATTGTCTAGACAAATATATTTCTTTAGAGAAATGAACTATAATGGACATTTATAATAGTAAATTATTAACAAGTAATGTGTATTCATTTATTTATGCTCTGTGTTAACACTTATTATATCTATTTAAATATCTGTGTATGTAAATAATAAATGTTTGCTTAAAAATTTTCTAGATTTATACTCTCTCTTTCTCTTTTCACTGTTTCACCAGTTATTTAAAAATTTATAACTTTTCCATGTTTAATTAGTACAACACTGGATCCTGGAATCAATAATGTTACTTAGCCTGGGTATATTTCAATCACTGGGTTTGTGTGCCTGTCATCCAGGCATGGCATATATAACAGGATAGTGCCTGAGATTTGTTTTTAAAACAAATAAAGTGCTTCAGTTAGCAGGCTTTGGCCCAGCAGTGCTTTTGTTTAGTTCAATCTGGCTGTAGGTATCACTGGTGGTTAATCTAACTATGGTATTCCACCCCTCTGCTTGTATGTACTACCCACTCCACAGATGTTAAAGAAGAAAAAGTAATCATATAAAATAAAATATAATAAAGAATAGATGTTAATAAATAATCTTAATATCAAAATAATTAATAATATAATAAAAATGATAAATATAAAAATATTTTCAGACAAAAGATAATGGCAAATAAAAAACCACAAAGGTCCATAAAAGTAGTGGTTCTCAGAACAATATATATCTTGGAAAAATATGAAAAAAATAAATAAATTTAATGATAATTTTCACAAACCATTTATGTATACCAGTGTTGATTATTCCCATTGACATCTTGGTATTGTTTATTCATAGTTACTTTCTTTTAAAGTATTCTGTAAGATTTCCATAATGATAGTAATTATCCATGCTTCCATGTACACTGTCTCCAGATGGTATTCATTTATTTTTCATATACTACATAATAATGCTCATAATTCATATCCAAATGTTGACTGCTTTAACTACTCAGCATAGCATTTGTTACACAGTAGAAAAATAGTTATTTTTATATACACCTTTACCCCACTTAGCGATTGCCTACTTAGCGATATTTCTCAATAGCGATCATCATCAATTTGTACCCACTACTTCGATGTACAATCGATTATTTGCTATAATGATCGGAAAAAAAATTAAAAAAATGTTTGGCAGCCATCTTGAATTTTGCATCACTGATGATGTCAGAGATAGCTATATTAAATTCATTTTGCCCAAAAGCAAAAGTATATTATTGTAACATGTATACAGGTAATGACTTTGCTGTAATTGTATACACATACAATATTTTATTCATAAAACACTTAAAATATCTATAATTACTGAATCTATAATACTATATACATCATATATAATAAATAACACAGCAAATGTTCATTCACTTTTTCTTTTAAAATATGTATATATGTTCTACAATAATATCAACAAATTAAAAATTCTTCTCCTTTTTCTTTTCAAAAACTTTATTTTCTTATCTCAATACTGAACATATACAGTATATATATATAATACAAAACTCCAACGTTTCAACATTGATTTGTAATTAAATAATGTAAAAGAAAGAGTAATAAAAATAGCAATGGGAGAGAGATATTCTTGAAAATGACTGTATGAAGATAAACAGTTGAAACATTGGAGTTTTGTATTATATAAATACTGATATATATATATATATATATATATATATATATATATATATATATATATATATATATATATATATATATATATATATATATATATATATATATATTGACTATTGAGATAAGAAAATAAAGTTTTTGAAAAGAAAAAGGAGAAGGAATTTTAATTTGTTGATAATATTGTATACAAATACTCCAATATATAAATAATGTACAGGAAAAATAAAATACCATCATCACAAACTTTCAGGAAAACACTAAATATGAATAGTAAAGTGTGTGTGTGTATTTCTTAAGTACAATATATTATTTTTAGAACACCTGGATAATTATGTAAAAATAGTTATTGATTTTGTAACTTCATTAATAAACATGTTGTTTACACTCAAGATGTTTCAAATCAAAAGAAAAACAACATTTTAAAATACAAATGTCAAATTAGACAAGTTTAAAAAGAAAAACAGATTGCATTTCATTAATAATATTTCTATTTGAACGGGGAGGAGGGGCATTATTACAATACTAAAAATATAAAGTAATTAAAATAAACCTACCAGTATGTTTTAAAAAATTAGAAGTTAGATTTTTTTACTTTTAAAATAAGTTGATTTTTTTTTTCTAAAGTTGACTGCTTTACAATAAGCATTAAGCATTTTGTTACTGTGGGGTACAGTAATAAGTCTTTATGTTCAATTAAATAATTAATAATTAAACATTGTTTTTTTAATTTGAATAATTTCACATAAGTAATAAACATAAATATATAGTAGTAACATATACTGTAATACAAATTTTTAAAAAAAGCACTTCAGTATGGATTTTTTTTTTCAGTATGATGAAAAACTTCTGTGGAAGAATATAAAAACTTTGAAATTCAAATTCAGTTTCACTTTTTTTTTTTTGCTGTTCTGTACTTTTTAAAGTGAAAATATGCATTTTCTTCCTAGTGATGTAAAATGTTTCTTTTTAGATATGTATTTAGTCATCATTGTCATGAAAAATTCAAGAAAATCTTTGAGCTTGGAAACCAATGTGGATATTTTACATTGACTGGAACCAACCAATTTTTTTCCCATAGACTCCGATTATAATTATGTGTTTTGTATATGATATTCTTGCTTAATGATGAATTTTGGAGGACCAATTGCCATCGCTAAGCAGGGTAAAGGTGTATATTGTTATTCATTTATTTTACATTCTAAAGATGTTTGCTAAAAATAATCCATGTTCCCATCCTTTGTAATATTTACTCAAAAATTAATAATAATTTGTGTATTAAATTCATAAAATATTAAATAATATGTGTAAACAAAATACATATCTTTTCTAAGTAATATAAAAAATTCTGTGTTATTATTAAACAACAATATGTTCTTTTTAAAATTGGCTCTTAATGCAATTATAACAAAGTTTATTGTTATTCAGTAAGATAAATTAAATATTTTAAATTTATTTTTACTTTACTTCATTCCAAATCATTATACCAACAAATGATTCCAAATTTCTTTTTTATTTACAATATAATAATATAGATGGGTGATAGTTAATGAAATTACATGTCACAATATGATACTGTATTCTCTAGCACACACACACACACACACACAATATATATATATAATATATATATATATATATATATATATATATATATATATATATATATATATATATATATATATATATATATATATACTGTTCCACGTATATATATTCAAAAGATTCCCTCCCATTTAAAAAGATAATTTGGTTAAATTAAAAAGAAAAAAAGAGACAACAAATACGTTTAAAACTGCAATTAAAAAAAAAAGGTACAAATCTTTCTTTATTAAGATTTGTCGATTCAAGAAAGAAAATTATTATTGATTTTATAATTTTAAATCATGATATAAATAAAAGCTGGCATTTATTAAAAATATTACATTTTCAATTTTTGGAATGATGTTGTCAGATAAAGTGTGATAATTGCTTGAGGCAGTCTTAACAAATTGGAAAACATTGCTTAATTCTTGTGATTCATTATTTATCCCACAAAAATATTGTCCAATCCTTAAGCAGAAAAAAGCACTCTGTCTTAAATGAAAGCTGTGGTACAAATAAAATACAGTGGGCAGAGTTGCTTAATTAATCCAGGAATAGAGTGTATATAGTTGAGTTGGAAGTTCAGAGTAGATTCTAAAAAAAAATTTCAAATAGTTTTTTTTCAAACAGTTTTTCAAAGAGTTTTCAAAAAGATTTAAAAAAAATTTTAAGAACAGTTAAAGAAGTAAGAAAAGTGAAGAGTTAAAAGATTAAAGTTTTCATCAAAGTCTTGTTTGACTATTTAATTGACAGCTGATTTTAAGGAACCTTGGAATATATGGAAATCATAATGATGGAAGGCTAAATGCTAACAGCTTCTTCAATTCATCAAAAGTTATGTATCTCCAAGATTTGCCTGGATAAACATCATAGAAAGGAAATATTGTCATTCAGCTGAAATACAATGCCCCCTTTGAATGCAGTCACATCATGGATATGAAGTTACAAACTTAATAAAATGATGGTAATGATTTTATAAAATATTTGTTACTATGCGTGTTTATAAAAGACAAGACAAAACGCCTTTCTTAAAGAAAATTATGAATAATTGTAGTTATATAAAAATACGGTTATTATAAATGAAACTAAAATTATGAATAAATGTAGCTATATGAAAATATGTTTATTATTGAGAAATTATAAATGAAACTAAAATTATGAATATATGTAGCTACATGAAAATATGTTTATTATTGATAAATTATAAATGAAACTACTGATCAACTTATATCTGGAAACATACTTCTGTGGTAGACCAAACTACAATATTTATGGTAGATATTAGAGTAACCAAATAAAATTAAAAATGCTTACCTGTCGATTGATTGTATAAGAATATTACATATAACTATAATTAATTAAATTATAATAACATGTTTATAATTTAGATAAAATTATAAAATATCAAAATGAAGGTATACATTCAAAATGAATGAATTTAGTAGAATTATACTATATTGTGAACAAATTCAAACATTTAAATATGAGCTAGTATGTCAATAAAAATTAATGGTATATGTGTATAATGAACCATGTCCTTAAATAAGTTGGAAAAGTGAGAAAATCATTTTTTCTGTTGTTTTTAAGAGGATTTTATTTATTATCTGAAAACTCTGAAAAAATGAATATAAACACAGAATTAAAACATGCTATATACATACGAGTTGGGAAATAAAAATACCAAACCAATGAACCTAGGATAAGTGTGCATATAGTATGGATTCAAACCTGGATTTGGATAACCATGAATAAAATATAGGTATCATGCTTTAACTAACTTAAAATAAACTGGGACTCTGAATTAGATGCAAAATGTAAATTGCTAAAGAACTTGCATTCTTTAATTCATATTGCCCTACTATTGGATGTATACCAAGATACACAATGGACTGCAAATAAAATATTTGTTGAATTAAGTGGAACTCTGAATTAGATGTAAAATGTAAATTGTTAAAGAACTTGCATTCTTTAATTCATATTGCCCTACCATCAGATGTATATAAAGATACACAATGGACTGTAAATAAATTATTTGTTGAATTAAGTGGGACTCTGAATTAAATGCTATCAGTTGCCTTCATTATTCTCTCTGTTGTCTTAATATATCACACTCCTCTCTGTGAGTTAACTAAATGATTAAAGAGGTAAACTGTTAAAGAATTGTTGAAAAAAGGACTTTATTAAACTCTCAACAGATTACATTTTTAAGTCATATAAAAATGTTATTGGAAGTAGGCCGAAAAGATACAAGGGACTGTCAATGAAATATTTTGTTTGATGGACATTTATTTAAACCTGTTAATAAATAAAATTATTGTTACTTAAAATTAACTTTAGTTATCCAGTTGTTCAATTCTATTATTTTTTGCATCACTTATCATTCATTGCACTTGTTCATGAGAATCTCATGCTCCTGAGCTATGTCTGGTATAACAAGAACTAGGTAAGTCAGGTTGTAGTGAGATGGAACTCTAGTGGCACCATTTGGAAAAACAAACAGAAATATCTAGATGCTTCCAGTCTCTATGGTGCTACATCCTCTGTTGAGCAGAAAATATTATTGTAGGAGGAGTTAACCTCTGCAATGGGGAATGCCAACCGATAGTTCCTTCATGCAACATGTTCATCAGAAAATTGTTACAACTGAGTAATAAAGGAGTTGTATGGTGGTCCAGTTACAATATATATATATATATATATATATATATATATTTGGTATATGGATATATAATATATATATATATATATATATATTATTGTCCATTACCAAAATATAGAATCAACAACATTATTCTGATTATCCAAATAATAACAAATTGCAAATTGACAAAATTGAGAAACAACATTTTAATTGAACTACTAAACATCACATGAGCACCATTCCTTATTCTTGCACAAGCTGTTTACACAAAATCTAAACTCACCATACAGTAGAGCCATTCAGTGCAAGCCAGAATAATCAATGAATTCAATAAGGTTTGAGCATAAAATTCCTACCTAGTGCCTAATCATCCAATACACCTAGACTAGTTTCTATATTGTGGCTTTCATCATTAAGTATCCTTGTATCTGAGAGCTCCATACCTAGATCTTAGGATATAATACAACCCTCCAGCAGTCACCATTTACCTTATTAGATAACTATCAAGCTTTGAGTCCAAATTAAAAACACAAGTGTTTCCAATTCGAGCTCATCAGCTTGTATAGTTGTATAAATGTGAATTCAGTTCAGCATCCATACTTTTTGATGTCTTTGGTTCTTTAATAACCACTGTCACCATAATCATATTGGAAAGTATTGATATTAAACCACTAACACTGATTCTTTTGTTTGCACTGAGTGGCACTGTTGTATGGAGAGTTTAACCTCTGCATAAACATCTTGTATACACACCAACAGTATGGATGCTGAACAAACTTCAGATCTATACAAATATACAAGCAAATGAGCTTGAATTGAAAACATTTTGTATTTTCAATTTGACTCAAAGCTTTATAGTTAGTTAATAAGTAAAAGTTATGAGGTTCAGGGTTGCTTTACATCCTAAGATCTAGGTGCAGTGATCTCAGATCCAAGGCTCTTCACTGATGAAATCCACAAGCTAGAAACTAATCTGGGGATATTAGATTAGTAGAAACTAGATAGAGATGTTATGCCCAAATCTTTTTGCATTGATTGATTACTCTATTTTGCAATGAGTGGCCCTATTGTATGGATAGTTTAGTTTCTGTGTAAACAGCTTGGGAAAAGATAAAGAATGTCTATCATGTGATGTTTAGTGGTTTAATATCAATTATGCCAAATAGAATATGGAAAATGTGGTTATTAGAGAACCAAAGACACAAAAGTATGGATGCTGAACTGACTTCAGATCTACACAACTATACAAGCTAACGAGCTTGAATTGAAAACATTTTTGTGTTTTCAATTTGGATTGAAAGCTTTATAGTTAGCTAATAAAATAAATGTTGGCTGCTGGAGGGTTGCTTTAAATCCTGAGATCTAGGTGCAGTGCTCTTAGATCCAAGTCTCCTCACTGATGAAAGTCACAAGCTAAAAACTAGTTTGGGGATGTTGGTTCAGTATGCACTAGATAGAGATTATATGCAGAAACATTATTGCTTCCATTGATTACTCTGATATGCACTGAGTGGTGCTACTGTATAGAGAGTTTAACCTCTCTAAAATTTTTAATCGTTTGTGTGCCCCAAGTCATACTATAATTAATATAGCAGCTTGTGTCTGATTATCAAGTTTAAGCAAGAGTATTTTTAGTAATACATGAATAGTAATTCACTGGGAATTCTAAGAATTTCAGAATAGAAAACTCATTAACTAGATATTTTTATATTCATTGCCAAATAAATAATCTTCAAATGAATAAAACTATTGCCTAACAATTGTGTGCACAACAACTTTCAGTGATTTTCTGTGTTAATTGATCATAAAGTTTTTTATTAGGTTTAATTGAGTTTGCTGTATTTTGCAACAATTTAGAAAGAAGATTTGAATTTATTCTGTAATATAACAGATCGTTATTTTCTAGAGATAGATTTCATTGTGAAATATATTTAATATGTTGAAAATCAACATTTACCTAAAGAATATAAGATGTTTTTAAACTCATATATAATTTCTATGCACTTGACTACTACATTATCATTCATTCCTTTCTTAATTATTATATGATTTGATAAATAAATTATTATTTCCAAGTGGCTTTCTCAAGTATAAAAAATAATTTAATTACACAGTTTTTTTTTTTAAATTTTTAATATAAAAAAGGCAAATGAATTATAAAATTAGCACTATGCATAAATAAATTTAATTTACTCATTTTTAATTACGTGTAGAAAAAATACTAAATTTTAATTAATTTTTAAGCAAATTACCATAGTTTATAATTCATTATATAAACAAAATTAAACTTTTATGTTTCATTTATATTTTTTTATAAAAGAATAAGTAATTTAAATCAAATTAAAAAGTAAAAACTAAACAAAAGATTTATTTTAAAATTTTATTATTATTTTTTTTACCTATAAATTGATTTTATCAATTTAAGTATTTTATGCATATAAATTTATAGAAAATAATGATTTAATATACTTACAATACAAATATTATATTGTGATTGTAAAAGAGCTAATTTACCTGTAGTAATTAGGTTCCCCAAATAAATTGAAAATTTACTTTATAAGTAAAATACAAAACATTTGTAATTAAAAAAAATGGTTACTAAATATTATTCATTAAGCACAAGCAGTATATAATTAAAGTGAAAGGCTGAAACCTTTTTACATGTGCATTTTAGATGCTTATATGTCAGCCAACCAAATGTAATGATGACTAAATATGGAGCTCTGAAGTTATAACACAAGACAGTGATTTTATAAGAAAAAAGTGGTTCCACCTTCTTCTTTATATATATATTATAACGATCGAAATGAAAGTGAAGATCGAATCAACCGCAAAAACAATATCTGCAACTACCAGGGCGCCATCTAGGCATTTGAGCCTAGAAAATTTTATAAAGTAGATAGATACGCGCTGTTAAGATTCCACTTTATTTAAATATTCCGATCATTAGCCCAAGTCACTAGCTCAACGGAGACGCAGAGATAAAAATCTATAAATTTTATATCTTAAATATAAAAGAATAAAAGCCACTGTCAGAAATTAACACATAAAAATATTTATTTACGCACATATAAAATCATTCTAAATTCGAGGAATAGGTTTAACATTTTTAGATTTTTATAGTACTCTTTAATTGTACATTTACATAACTTTCACTGAGTTTAATATTTTATTTAGATGGTCAAGTATGAATAGACTACATAGATTTGCATTTGAAAATAAACATTCTATCCCTATTTAACCTTAGGCTAAAATTCGCAGTCAAACTGGCATCAATCCATCTGATACATTTATGTATTCAATGTAGCTTGAAAATACAACAGCACAAATATACTATACTGTCAGGCATGGACATCTGAACAGTATAGTTAGAGAAAACATTGACTCTTGTCCAATACAGGAATATGACATCTGTATAGCAAGAAGAACAATAAAATAAAAACTCCATAGGAAGGGACCGCGATCATTTTTGCCAACTTACAATCCCATCCATAGGCAAAGGGTTGGTGCGGTGTATTCAGCGATTCTGCACGTAGCGAAACTTATACTACATCTACTAATTACACAAATATATCCAATCCATTGACCCAATTCAACAACGACACAAATAACCTAAGATTACCCTCCCCTAATGTAACTTTACAAATCTATATAGCCATTCACGCCCGACTTAAATTTAACATTTAGATACGTTCACACAAATGCATTTTATAAAATTTGTTTTAAAATGTTGAGTACAGATCAGCTGCATGGATTCCACAGTCAAAAACATTCCAAATTAAACACAACCGATCAAAATACAAAATCATCGATAAACGTCACTTGCATAGGGAATATACAAATCCCATTAGCATTCATCATAAGATGCTTGCAGTGATATCGTTGACATATATTCTAATCGAATGTGAAAACCACAACATTATCAACCGCTAACGAATCTATGCAATGTCTATACCCAACCTTAAATTTCATCAATTAAAATTTAAACAATAAATATTAATACAAATAAATAATAAATGGAAATGATTTTTTTTATCAAACGCAAACATATATAAAATTACACATTATCAATTGAGTTGACACATAAGTCAGAGAAAAGTTCTTCTTATAAAATTTAAATTTACTCATCAATCTTTAAAGTTCTTAATTAATATTATGATTTTAACAATTGTTCAGTTCTATTGCTTACGGTAGAAGAGTCCCTGATCCCGTTGGCAATTCTCACGGAGACTTTCCTGGAAGAGTGGTCTGATATTTTGGAGGTAGCATTAGCTGTTTCTGTTCTGGTATCACAGTCTTTGCATTTTTAAAATAAGTGAGTGAGGACAACAAGGGTGTCTTGTTGCCAGACTCACCAAAATTAAGTTGGAAAAAACTGACTGGAACTCAGTATTTTTTTCTTTTTATAGTCCTCCTATGGATTCCATGAACAAAAACGTCACTGTTCTGTTTTTTCATTATGGTCCGGGCCTTTATTTGCTTCCATTGGTCAAGCTAAAATCTCTTTCTTCTCTTATCTAACCTTTCATCTGACTTTTTAATTAAACAGCTTTTAGATAATTAATAAACAATCATTTCCATTTACAGATTACAGGAATTAATTAATACCTGTTTTTATTTTAACTTACGTTATTTTTTTATTAAAATATTTTTATATTTCAATCTTGTATTTTTTTATTAAAAAAAATACGTTCAAATACTTTTTTTTTTGTTTATGAAAAAAAATATTTTTAAAGTTTAGCATCTGTGTGAATATATATATATGTTTAACAAACATTTTAATTTTAGCGTTTAGTTTTTTCCTTTTATTTGCGAACTTTTAAGTTTTTATTTGAAATTAATGTAACGACATATTTATATATCGTTACAATATATATATATATATATATATATATAAGCCTGTCTGAAGCATTTTGACTTAAGAGCATGAATCATTTTAAACATATTCACATTTAACTCACTGCATATTATTACTAATTCAACAACACAAAATTTTTCAATTTACAATGAAGTAATTCTTGCAGAACTTATGAAATTGTCAGTAACATATGTAAATATTATTTATTAAGCACAAGCACTATGTAATTAAAGTGAAAGGCTGAAACCTTCTCATGTGCACATTTTAGAATGCTTATAGTACAGCCAATCAGATGTAATGATGACTGTATAGTGAGCTCTCAAGTTGCAACACAAGACAGAAATTTTACATACTGCTTGCACTTAATAAATAGTATTTACATACATTACTGTCAATTTCATAAGTTTTGAAAAAATTACTTCATTGTAAAAAGAAAAAATTTCACATTTTTGATTTAGAAATAATATGCAATGAGTTAAATGTGAAGATGTTTAAAAGCTTCATGCACTTAAGTCAAAATGCTTCAGACTGGCTTTTATATATATATATATATATATATATATATATATATATATATATATATATATATATATATATATATATATATATATATAGAGAGAGAGAGAGAGAGAGAGAGAGAGAGAGAGAAATTTAAGTAAAGAAGAAGGTTGAACCACCTTTTTCTTATAAAATCTCTGTCTTGTGATGCTACTTGAGAGTTCCCTATACAGTCATCATTACATGTGATTGGCTGTCATATAAGCATTCTAAAATGTGCATGTGAGAAAGTTTCAGCCTTTCATTTTAATTATATACTTCTAGCACTTAATAAATAATATTTACATACCAATACTATCAATTTTATAAGTTCTGAAAAAATTACTTCACTGTAAATCAAAAAAATTTCACATTGTTGGTTTAGAAATAATACACATTGAGTTTAAACATGAAGATATTTAAAATCTTCACACTATTAAATCAAAATGCTTCAGACAGGCTTATACATATAAAAATTTAAGTAAAGAAAAAGGTGGAACCACCTTTTTCTTATAAAATCTGTGTCTTTTGATGTGACTTGAGAGCTCCCTATACAGTCATTATTACATTTGATTAGCTGTCATATAAGCATGCTAAAATGAGCATATGATAAAGTTTCAGCCTTTCACTTTAACATGGTTATTATAAAAAATATTTAAAAAATAATAGTATTAATAATAGCAACTTATAAAAGCAGTAATTTATTTTTAATTACATTATTTCACAGCTGACTATTATATATCTGAATAATAAATAAATGATGGAAATGATATATCCATATATCACTTTCATTTCTGGCTGTTGGTTATTAAGCATTATTTGTATCTATATTTGTCTGAAGGTTTATAATGATGGTATATTATAAGATGTAATATTTTGGACTATTTCCATCATTTATGAGTGAATATTGAATGTATAGAAAATTTTTAAACTCTATTTAAACTTTTCAAATACAAACAACTTGTTAGTAATAACACACAAATAGACAATACAGGTTAGTAATTACACAATGTTTCGAGTAGTATTATTTTCCACTCTTCTTCAGGTGTTGCTGGCCTATATGCGCAGTGACAATATTCACTTAGAATTTGAACTCACACCTTTAGATTCTTGTATATTGAATTTAAGGCAAATGCTATACCAACTGAGCTATTCTGTCAAAGGCAACATATAGTAGAAATTTGATATATTTATATATGAGGGTTGGTTCAAATCCTCCTGAGTCCTTCAATTTTTTTTAACAAGTCTAATTATTTTTATTTTTACCTTTTCCTAAGAGAAAGATTAATTAGAGGCTTCCATACATTGTGTATTACCACACTGGGTTGACTTATAGGATTATTTAACATTGTCATATGAGCAGCTTCCTTGAATTTTCTTCTATGCATTTTTTTTCTTCTTTATCCAATATCTTTGTATTTTCCCACTTAAGCACATGGTCATTAGTATATACATGATCTGCTATGGTAGACACATCTAATTTTTGCTCTTTTAACCATTAATTTGTGTTCCTTCAATCATTGTTCAACCAGGTGACGGTCTCACCAATGTATTTCCTTCCACATTCACATGGTATTTCATAGATGCAGTTTTTGTTCTTCAACATTTCTAGTTTAGGCTTAGTAGAAGTAAACATTCCTCGAAGTGTGGTAAGGCTTTGGAAAGCTGTCCTAATATTATATTGACTGCAGATTTTCTTTAGTTTGTCTGCCATTCCTGGTATGTATGGATACACCACCATACCAATAACTGTTTTCTCTTTTTGTGTCTCTTGGTGTTGTCTATTGAAGGTTTTTCTGATGACTGCTGATGGATAACCATTCTTTATAAGCATTTGTTCTATGTGAATCTTTTCTTTTTCCAAGTCACTGGATTCTGAACAAACTTCCTTTGGTCTGTTCCATAATGATAGTACAATTCCTTGTTTAGTGCTTCTTATATGATTGGATGTATATGCCAATTATTTGCCAGTGTGTGTCGGTTTCCTATACACTGTTGTTTTTACTTTTCCCTGAGGGAGTCTTGTCACAAGAACATCCAAGAATGCCAATTTTTGTTCTTGTTCTGATTCCATCATGAATTTAATTGTAGGAGATATGTTGTTAATGTGCATCCAGAAAGTCTGTAATTTTTCCTTGCCATGTGGCCATACCACAAATGTATCATCAACATATCGAAGCCACATTTTAGGTTGACATGGAGTAGTAATTATGGTTGTGGCTTCAAGTTCTTCCATGTAAATGTTGCTGAGCAAGAGTGACAGTGATGTTCCCATTTCCATCTCTTGATTTTGTTGGAAGAATTCTGAGTTATATTGAAAGTATGTTGTTGTTACACAGAATGTTAATAATTCCATTATGCTATCAATAGGTAGAGCTGTTCTAGTTTGTAGACTATTATTGTCATTTAACCTTTTCCTTACAATAGACAAAGCTTCATCACATGGTACATTTGTAAACAGACTTTCCACATCAAAGCTTACCAATATGTCAGTTCTATCCATTTTCATGTTCCTGACTAATTCCACAAAGTGCTTGGATGTTCTTGTAACAAGACTCCCTCAGGGCAAAGTAAAAACAACAGTGTATAGGAAACCGACACACACTGGCAAATACTTGGCATATACATCCAATCATACAAGGAGCACTAAACAAGGAATTGTACTATAATTATGGAACAGAGCAAAGGAGGTTTGTTCAGAATCCAGTGACTTGGAAAAAGAAAAGATTCACATAGAACAAATGCTTATGAAGAATGGTTATCCATCAGCAGTCATCAGAAAAACCTTCAATTGACAACACAAAGAGACACCAAAAAAGAAAACAGTTATTGGAATGGTGGTGTATCCATACATACCAGGAATGGCAGACAAACTAAAGAAAATCTGCAGTCAATATAATATTAGGACTGCTTTCCAAAGCCTTACCACACTTCAAGGAATGCTTACTTCTACTAAGCCTAAACTGGAAATGTTGAAGAACAAAAGCTGCATCTATGAAATACCATGTGAATGTGGAAGGAAATACATTGGTGAGACCTGTTGCCCGGTTGAACAATGATTGAATGAACCCAAATTAATGGTTAAAAGGAAAAAAATAGATGTGTCTACCATAGCAGATTTATATGTATTAATGACCATGTGCTTAAGTAGGAAAATACAAAGATATTGGATAAAGAAAAAAAATGCATAGAAGAAAATTCAAGGAAGTTGCTCATATGACAATGGTAAATACCATGTGAATGTGGAAGGAAATACATTGGTGAGACCTGTTGCCCAGTTGAACAATGATTGAATGAACCCAAATTAATGGTTAAAAGGAAAAAAAATAGATGTGTCTACCATAGCAGATTTATATGTATTAATGACCATGTGCTTAAGTAGGAAAATACAAAGATATTGGATAAAGAAAAAAAATGCATAGAAGAAAATTCAAGGAAGCTGCTCATATGACAATGGTAAATAATCCTATAAGTCAACCCAGTGTGGCAATACCCAATGTATGGAAGCCTCTAATTAATCTTGCTCTTAGGAAAAAGTAAAAATAAAAATAATTAGACTTGTTTAAAAAAAATTGAAGGACTAAGGAGGATTCGAACCAACCCTCATATATAAATATATCAAATTTCTACTATATGTTGCCTTTGAAAGAATAGCTCAGTTGGTAAAACATTTGCCTTAAATTCAATACACAAGAATCTAAAGGTGCGAGTTCAAATTCTAAGTGAATATTGTCACTGTGCGTATATAGGCCAGCAACACCTGAAGAAGAGTGGATACTACTCAAAACGTGTAATTACTAATCTGTATTGTCTATTTGTGTGTTATTACTAACAAGTTGTTTGTATTTGAAAAGTTTAAATAAAGTTTAAAAATTTTCTATACATTCAATATTCACTCATAAATGATGAAAATAGTCCAACATATCACATCTTATTTGTATCTATACATTTAAAAATTACTTCTACTTTTTTATATTATGCAAACACCCTAGAATTTAAACCCAAACTAATGTTTTTATAATTTTGTAGATTTGATATATTAGATCATCATGAATATATTTCAATGATTTAAGTTTTTTTTTTATTTATTTATTATAGACACAATTTATCATTGTCAAGAATAATATATAATTAACATTTATTATTAGTAGTACAAATTATCAAAACATTATACATACAGGCTTGTTGCAGTAAACTTGCAAAAACAACCACATTCTTTAAAACAAATTTATAAAAGAAACTATAATCTAAAGCTTAAATTCTACCATCATATATATATATATATATATATATATATATATATAACTATAATCTAAAGCTTAAATTCTACCATCATATATATATATATATATATATATATATATAATTTGTTGTAATTATTGGGTTCATCATCATAAAATATTAAAATGTATCAAGTAGATATTATTCTATGATTATTGCAATGATATGGTGATTGATGTATAAATGAAATTAATAGTGATAAATTATATTTATATACATCTAACAAAACTTGCATAACTTTCTCTGATCACTTTCACAATATGCAATAAAAACATTAATTCCTTGCAATTATTTTATTTTAAAAATATTCTATTGTAAGTTTGAATTATCAATCTATGTAAGGTCACAATATAAACAGTTAGCATAAATATAATATATATATATATATATATATATATATATATATATATATATTAAAACAGACATGTAGTTTCATATATCATGAACACCCCCACTTCTATGCTAAAATGGTTTCATTAAAAAGCTGTTGCAGTTATAACATTAAAATGTGTAAATTTAAGTTATCTGAAAAAAAAAAAAAAGAGAAAAATCAATATGTAAAATGTACAATTAAAAATTAGATGACACATTTAATTAATGGATCTGTGGTTTCAAAGGTCTTGCCAAGCCCATGTTGACCTGAAGTCACTCTGACCTATCATATAGGACCTTGTCAATTTAAATACGTAAAAGAGGGATGGGCAGGGTACAAGCTTATATGTAAATATTTGAAAACCAGGCACTCTTAACAAACATGGAGCTTTTATCGGATTTGGCTTTCTATCATCATATTTTCAATGATATGGATGGCTGACAAGTTGGAGATTGGGGTGATTTGAAGCCTATCCATTAAAATGTGAAGATTTGCTATCTTAATATAAACTGAGCACTGATGATATATATATATATATATATATATATATGTGTGTGTGTGTGTAAGAGATGATAATTTGGACTAACTGATGATTACAGGTTTAGCATGAAATATGTATATTGGTGATTATTTATTTTTTCTACATGTGTGTGGTCATGTGTATCAGTTGTATGAGATAATGTGGATAGTTGGTGGGCGCTTGAAAGTCTGAGTTCAAATTTCATATATTTACAATTAAAATGAGCTCCAAGTTTGTGAAGAGTGCCTGGTTTGCAAATATTTACTTATAAGCTTGTATCCTGCTCATCCCTCTTCTATGTATTTAAATGGATAAGGTCCTATACATAAGGGGTCAGAGTGACTTCAGGTCAACAGGGACTCAGCAATAATGTTGGAATCATTGTGGGATTTGCCTGTCTATCATCAGATTTTCAATGATATGCATGGCTGAAAAGTTGGAGGTTAGTGTGTATTGAAGCCTGTCATTTAAATTGTGAAGATTTGCTATCTTAATATAAACTGAGCACTGATGATACATATGTGTGTGAGAGATAATAATCTGGACCGACTAATGATTGCTGGTTTAGCATGAAATACATATATTGGTAATTATTTATTATTTCTACATGTGTGTGGTCATGTGTATCAGTTGTATGAGATAGTGTAGATAGTTGGTGGATGCTTGAAAGTCTGAGTTCAAATGTCCTATATTTACAATTAAAAAAAAGTCAATGAGAGTCATAGATCACATGACCCTATTTAACATATCTTGAGATGGGTTTCTGAGTTATCTTTACATGGTGAACATAACCCTTTATAATTCCAGATTTTGTGACAAACAGTTGTTCATGTTTCAGAAATATCTCTTTAAGTTAACTTTCCAAGTTACTATTATTACTTCCTAACTTGTTTACTTTATGCTCTATTTCTTTGTATGTGCCATTGGTTACCTTATACACAGCCTTATTGCTATTCTGACTACTACAATCACTAAATGAAAGTTTTTTTTTATTTTCTATTACTACTGCCTTCTTGCTATAATTGATTTTTGTCCCAGTCTGATGCATAAAATCAAACATCAGTATCAGATCCTCTATCAACTCTGACATTGATCATAATGTATGTTGTATCTTTATCTTTCCCACCTGTATTTTCCCGTATATTTGCATATGGACTTGACTTTTTTGCAATTGGCCATAGTTATTTCAGACTTCCTTAAGGGTAACAACTGCTATTACTCCTTCTGACTTCTAATTTGGTCTAACATTTTGTTTGAGATTAGGTAAACTTGACTCCATATGTCTAGAAAAATTTGTCTTTCCATCTCCTGTACTTCTACTGATATCACTGGACAGATTTAATCAGCCATTGTATGAAATTTGTCTTCTTCTTCACTGATCACATTTAACAGTTTAGGTTGTTTTTCTTGTTCTTTTTTTATGTATGCTTTCTTTATCTTTAAAGGGCTTCCAATATGTTTTCCAATCCTTTGCACCTATGAGTCACTAATCTCTCTTGTAAATTTTGCAGCATATGGAATATTCTACACCCTTCTCAATTATGATTTGTTTTTTAAAAAGTTGTAAAATATATGCATTAATTTGTTTGCAAACTGTTTAAAATTGTCTGGTCTATTCTGTATCATTCTCCACCAAATTCTTGCTGTGCCCTCTAAATGATTACTTGTTATGATTATTTTTTTCTTCTTCTGCCTTATACATATAAAAACTCTCCTCCAAGCTTTCTAAGTATTCAAATGGGGTCTCCTCTCTCTCTTCTCCAAATATTTTTATTCTATTTCTATCTCACATTTTTGTCTTATTGTTTTCAAATTACATCAAAACTCCAAAATCCCCCCCCCCTGGAATACAATCCCATTGTCTTCTACTACCTGAACCCCCCTGAACTACTTTTTGATCTTTGCCTCTGGTCATTTACTATTTTAATGGGCCCTACATTTTGGGAAAACAATTTCTAACTTTTTTTCTCTCTACCCTATGTGCCACTACATTTTAACAAGGTATGTAATTTTACAAACATTACAAAAATACAGTGTCCAGATGATGGCATCATTAGACATATAGACTAGAATGAGATTGTTAAGAACATTCAGCAACCATGATGATTATTTATATATGTACAACAATCAACAAATATATTTTAAAATGTAATCTTTCATGGACTTATTTCTACCCAATGGATACTTACCTATTTAAATGAGTAATCTAGATTAAAAATCACACTTAAGTAAAATGTAATTATTTATTATATTGTTTTTCTTATTGGAATCTGTCCTAAATTTGTCTTTTTTTTTCTTTTAGCAACACAAATTTACTTGATCTATTATAAAAGCCAAACACAAATGTAAATTTATATGCACCCTTTTATTTCTTTTCAATGTGATCCAAATTATTTAATAAATATTATTTTCTTCGGGCAAAATGTACCATCACTTTCCCTACAGACTATAGTGGTCCAAATTGATTATGGCAACCCTAACAAAGTAGGAGTGAACTCTAGGGAAACTTTCTATAAGAGTGTACTATATTGCAACACTCAAACCTTATCTTTCTAATGTTAAATAATATATTCAAACTATTAAGAAAATGATGTGTCTGCTATGTGCATGCAGCCATCATGTATTATTTTTCTTTCAAATATCAAGGTCTGCCATAAGGTTATTCTGTTACTTAAAGATGGACTTATTAAGTAAAGTTTTATCCTCACCCTCCTGTTTTGGCTTTCTAGATTGAGCAGTTAGTATTCATTCTCATATACATACTTGAAATATAATATAAAATGGAGAATTATATTAACAAAACAATTTTTTGATTAATTAAAAATGAGTAACATATAATTAATAACCCCTAGTAAAACCCTCTCTATTGTTGAAACTTTTTTTATTTATAATTAAGTGAACAGATTCTATTACTCTATTATGCTATAATAAAAACGGAAAAGTTCTTATAAAAAAGTTCATATTTACCCAGATTGGTCAGTTGTGTACCTTTATCCAGCTGGTTAACGTTCTTGTATGAAGTTTCTTGCAATGGGTGGCATGAATTCTCCAATAATCCCATTGGTTTGAATTGCTTTCTTCAGCTATCTTTGCAGATTTTTGTTTCTCTTGGTTGGCATTTACATGGGTAGTTTCAGATGGTGATAAGAGATATAATTCCCTGAGGAGAAAGTCTTGATGTCTCTTAACAGGCCAATGTTTTCTCTTTGCTGTATAACATTATTTTTAATTTCTTCTCTTCACAGTGCTTAGGATGTATAGTTATACAAGTTTAAGCCAAATCAAATCAAAATACAAAGTCAAATGCCAAGTAAGTCTAGCAAAAGAAGACTCTATAATTTTACATTTTGAGTACTTTAAAGATCCAGATTCTTACATTTAATTTATTTTCAGCTATATTTTAGCACTTTTATTTATGTCCTTTTTCTGTCATTCACTTTTTTTCAACTAATGGGAAATTATGATTTAATTAGCATAATAAATAACAAAATACTTTTTGTAAATTAATACACTGTTCAGGCTTATACCTGCACATACAGATATATATGCAATATATAAGGGATTCAAATTCAGAGTTTCCCACAACCCTCAACTCTCCAAGCCATCTTATATTGCTGACCCACCTGATCACACACATGTTGAAAAGATAAATAATTACCAAAATATACATATTTCATGCTAAACCAGCATTTGTCAGTTAGTTCAGCTTACCATCTCCACTCATATATACAATCAGTGCTCAGCTTTATATTAAGATAGTAAATCTTTATACTTTAATGGACAGGCTTCAAACTACTCCAATCACAACTCTTCAGCCTTCCATTTCATTGAAAATCTGATGATGGAATGTTCAAAGCCCCCATTAGTGCCAAGATTGTCATTCTACCCATGTTAATGTTAGTCATTTTGACCCCTAATGTACAGGGGGATAATTCATTTTGCATACATATGCAAAGAATGGGCAGACCTTTAACACACTTTGTATCAATATGTAAATTAATACACTGTACAGGCTTACACCTGCACACACACACACACACACATATATATATATATATGTGTGCACACACACACACACACACATATATATATATATATATATATATGAGTGTGTGTAATATATAAGGGATTTGAACTCAGACTTTCACCCAACCCTTAACTCTCCAGGCTATCTCATATTGCTGACTCACCTGATCACACACACGTTGAAAAGATAAATAATCACCAATTACGTATTTCGTGCTAACCCAGCACTCGTCAGTTGGTTAACATTACCATATCCACACATATACAATCAGCGCTCAGCTTTGTATTTAGATAGCAAATCTTTATACTTAAATGAACAGGATATCTGAAGTTTCAACAATAGAGCTAATTACAAAAAAAATATCTATACTTTTTTTTTCTCACGAACCCATCCCTTTCTAAGGCTTACAATTTCAAACAAAACTTTTAGTAGACCGCAATATCAAGATCTAATTTGTTTTTTTAATCTCAAGATTCAATTTTAAATAAATAATTAAAGTGAAGAAATGCTGATTCCTTTAAAATAACTAAAAAAAAACTTTTAAAGTAATATTTAAAAAAAGGTGTGTTATTTTAAACTAATATAAACACACTTTTTGGCAGAAAATACCAGCTCAATGGTATCCCTGATGTGTTCGGTGGATCCCAAACTAATAGTTTGGAAAATATTAGTAAAGGCAAAAATGGGCAAAAAATGTTTCAGGATAAGCGTGTAACATTAAATGCTCTATTAGATGCTAAATTTGATAAAGCTAGAGCTGATGTTTTATTATTGAAAGAGGAAAGCAAAAGTAAATCTTTGGGTATAAAGACAAAGGTGGAAAAACCCATAGAGAAGTTTGAATAGAACTATAAAATTTAAATTAAAAATTAGAAGAGACTAAGTAAAAGTACAGAAGCTTCCAAGAGAAAATTGTCAATGATAATTAAATCATAAGAGATAAATTCTGAAATTTTAAAGCTGTGTGGGGTGTGTGCTTTTTTCAGGCTTTGTCTAAAGAAGAATGGATTAACATAGTATATAATGATAGATTACAACACGAAAATAAATTTCATGGGTATAGATAGATAGATAGATAGATAGATAGATAGATAGATAGATAGATAGATAGATAGATAGATAGATAGATAGATAGATAGATAGATAGATAGATAGATAGATAGATAGATAGATAGATAGATAGATAGATAGATAGATAGATAGATAGATAGATAGATAGATAGATAGATAGATAGATAGATAGATAGATAGATAGATAGATAGATAGATAGATAGATAGATAGATAGATAGATAGATAGATAGATAGATAGATAGATAGATAGATAGATAGATAGATAGATAGATAGATAGATAGATAGATAGATAGATAGATAGATAGATAGATAGATAGATAGATAGATAGATAGATAGATAGATAGATAGATAGATAGATAGATAGATAGATAGATAGATAGATAGATAGATAGATAGATAGATAGATAGATAGATAGATAGATAGATAGATAGATAGATTTTATTTTGAAGAGACTACTATGATGAGTTCACCATATACTGATAAACTTTATTTAGATGATAATCATGAATATAGTCATTTTAGTTATGGTAGAAAAAAAAGCACTGTTAAAAGCATGGCTATTATATGAAATATGTTTTCATAAAAAGCAACTAATATATATTTCTGTGTTTCAAATATGACACTGATCATGGAAAATTATTTGAAAGGTAAAATATTATGGATGGATTTGGCTTTTATCACTCCATAGCCAATGATGATACAGCAAATACTAAATATTTAGTTTATGGTAGTACAAATTTTAAAAATATGGTGTATTATCCAATTATTACAGTATATTTATATACTATGACTTTCAAATTCATAAAGAACAGGACCACAATAGTTTCATATGGTATAAGGAATCTATATTTTAGCTGCATAGGAAAATAAATATCTTGATTATCAAAATTTATATCACTGATATGATAGTAGTGGCAAATTTTTAAACCACCTAACCAAGACAAAACTAAAGAGACATATAATGATAGTAGGTGAAAGGAATTAAAAATTAGCAGCAGTTATTTGTAATAAATATTTTTATTTACCATAAAGAATGCAGATTTCAAAATAGATTGGGAGTTAACTATTTTATTCTAAGGATTATTAAAGGAAGTAATGTGTTGATCTATTTTTCAAATATCTTTTCATGATAAAATTTGAAAGTATAAAACTCACATGAATTTATTAATCATTAAATATATAATATAATAGAGAGAAATGCATTTATGATAGATGCTCCTGATGGGCCAAAAATGAACATACACTGCTATTGATTAAAACAGATGTATCTGGGAGATTAACTGCATTTTCATGAGCCAGACTTTTATATAAAAAAATAATTGAAGTTGTAAAATGTAAATAGTTATAGGATAAATTATTCTTAGTAACTGAAAAAATAGAGAATCATCTTTGAATTTATTAGTGGATTGAAATGTATTATATAGATAGTTTGTCAATTTTTTTTTGGCTATGTGTGAGGGAATATAATGGCATTAAGAGTTATTTCATTATAGAATCTGATTTAGGTTTTTTTTTTAAAGTAAACAAATGCTTTGTCTAAATAATGCCCTATAGAATAGCATTATTGTACTTTATATTAAGAACAAGTGTAATTAAAACTTGATATATTATTATTATTATTATTATTATTATTATTATTATTATTATTATTATTATTATTATTATTATTATTATTATTATTATTATTATTATTATTATTATTATTATTATTATTATTATTATTATTATTATTATTATTATTATTATTATTATTATTATAACACCAGCTAAATAATAATAATAATAATAATAATAATAATAATAATAATAATAATGATGATGATGATGATGATAATAATAATAATAATAATAATAATAATAATAATAATAATAATAATAATAATAATAATAATAATAATAATAATAATAATAATAATAATAATAATGCATATTAAATAAATTTAAAGTCATTCATTTATAATGCATTTTTTAAATATGGATAAATGTCTGAATAATATCATTTTTACAATAAACTATGTGTATGAAAAAGCTTGAAATAAATTATATCCTTATTTAGATAGTATTATGAAATATTTCATAATTATGAAGTAGGTTCTGTAATTTCGATGAAAAGTCTTTTCATTTAAAATGAAATAATCCAAAGAAAACCATATTTTTAATTTATGAAAAATTTTAAACGTTCTTGAAATAAAATTGTTTAAAAGATAGTTATAATAATGTAAAGTCTTTAACAGTCCCTAGGCTTTCAGTATATATAAAAATTATTTTTTTTAATTTCATCTCCCTCTAGTATTGAAAATTAAATTAATAAAAGTTCTTATGCAATGGAAATAATAAAGATTTTTTTTCTCAAAATCTACGAATGTATTTAATTCTAGCAAAAATTATTTAATTTTTATGTTGAGTATTCAGGTGACTTTCCCATAATGCACATTCTGTAATGCAATTTCAAGCACTGGAATATTTTATCAGTTTAAAGATTGAGTTAAGATGCAATTAATTTAGTTACAACTTAAGCAAAAGTAATAATTAGTTGAGGTTTTCTGCACATAGATAATGTAGGCCAGTGTGTGCAAGTATATTTACCAGCTTCTAATTATAATACTAATCATGTGAACAATTTTGATGACTAATTGACCTTTATTCTTCAGAAGACATAGACTTTTTAATATCCTAGGAAAAAATACACTAATTTGCATTTTTTCAAAACTTTCTGGAAACAAATAATATCTAGACAGTTAATTAATTATTATGTTTTTTTTATAAAACAAATTATTTAGAGAATTAAAATGTATTATAATAAATAAATAAAAAAAATACATAATAAAAGTTACATCATTTAAACAGAATATTACCTTATAATATTTTTAAACACATTTTTGTATCATTTATTTAATATCTCAGAATATTTGAAATTGCATCTTTATTCATTAAATTTAACAAGGACATTTTTTTAAAAAAAATTGAAGTCTAATATGCAAACATCCATACTCATATTCCATTCTTTTAATTATTAGCTTTAAAATTATTTTTTCTTTAATCAACTAAATTTGAGATTATTTAATTAAAATATTTTTACTGCAATTAAAAATAGATAAGATATTTTTGCAGGTAATTTAAACATGTGAAACCTAGGCTTAAAATTTTGAACTTATTTTTAAAGTTTTACACTAATTTTAACTTTTAATAAACTATGTTTCAATATTTTAAAATTAAACTCACTAGTACTTTATATTAGTAAAAACATTAGGATGAAACATTTATAATTTTAATTAAGCTACTTAGGGAAGTGTAATATTATAAACTAGCACTTAAGATTACTTCTTCAGTTATCAAAATTATAAAGGTTCTTCTAAATTGGTTAATCAAACATGTTAACATTTAATTATTAAGTAGTGATAAAATGTGCTTATCAGAAAAATTAAACTATTAAAATTCTTTAAATACTATGCTACTATAAAACTTGATATGCAGCTTCAGTTTTAAGGGAAATGCTAAATATCAATAAATATATATTGTAAGGATTAAACAACTCATTCCTTAAGTTAATTATAGTTAAAAAACGAGAATAAAAAAGGAGGAAAGTTATTTATTACTTCAAATTTTTATTTTATTTTTAAGAATAAATATTTTATAAACTTTTATACATATATGCATTTAAATGTATAAATAGTTGATATGCACTGCAATTCACATTGTTTATTTATATTAAATGTTTCAATTTTTATTAGTATTATTTTTTGACACATTTAAAGTTGATATTTTATTTAAAGTTGCATTGGGAATGCAATATAAATAAACAAAAAAAAAGAAAGGAGATAACTTGATTATATTAGATTGATATTATAAACAATGCTAATCACAAAGATAGGTAAAGGTGTAAGGGCAGATCTCTTTGTAAAAATTGGAGAATGAATTTGAAATGTATGTTTTTATATGCATAATTAAATTTTATTTTAATTATCTGTATACATTTTTTAAACATATTTTCATTTGGATTGTAATATGTTCAAAAAGAAGTTGAAAAGAAAATTATTATCTAGTGCATGCATGGATCTGATAAATAACCTTGAAAATTGAACAGTTTGTGATTGAAGAAGCTCATTGATTTAAAAATCATATGGACATGGCTGACATAATGAGAAAATTACAAGGATAAATCATGTATAATAATAATAATAATAATAATAATAATAATAATAATAATAATAATAATAATAATAATAATAATAATAATAATAATAATAATAATAATAATAATAATAATAATAATAATAATAATAATAATTATTATTATTATTATTATTATTATTATTATTATTATTATTATTATTATTAATACTACCACTACTACTACTACTACTACTACTACTACTACTACTACTACTACTACTACTACTACTACTACTACTACTACTATTACTACTGCTGCTGCTGCTGCTACTACTACTACTACTAATACTTCTACTACCACCACTAACACTACCATGACCACAACCACAACCATGGCCACTGCCACTGCCACTACCACTCATACTACCAATGCTACAGTTATTGGGCTAATGCTTCCAATGTTCTAACAAAATTTTGTTTGTTAATTTCCTTTATTTTCATTATTTCAAAGGTAGAAAATTCATTTTAAAGATTACATAATTATTAAAATTGAAGTGAGCTATCCAAGTTTCTGCTGTGAATTTTGCTGTTATCTGCCAGTTTATATCCATTGACCATTGATGCAAAGCTGTATATAGAAATAAAAGAATTGCAGTAAATAACTATCTGTCTATATTTCTGAAAAAAAACAAATCAACATCACAACTTGAAATGCATTTTCAAAAATATTTAATTAACTACAAATCAATCCATCCTGATTATTAGTTTGCAGAAATAAATATTTCACCACTTGTTAAAACCATTCCAGATCTGTACATTCTGCAAATAATACTTGATTTAGCCATCCCAATAATAGTTGTCCAAGTTTGAAGATGAAATATAGACTTTGAAGCTATTATTATCTTTTTTGTTTGTTAATAAAATGAGAAAACAAGAAAGGTCATAACAATTATAATTAATATTTAGACAAACACACACACACACACACACACATATATATATATATATATATATGTATATATATATGTATATATATATATATATATATATATATATTGTTGTATTGTTTGATCTTTTTTAGTCATTCTCCATTGAGAAACTGTGAATTAAAGTAACAGGTATTGAAATTTATAATTAAATCAAATATAATTCATAATACATGCATATTTATTGCATAGCATAAAATGTTAATTTAAATCTGCATTGGAATTTGTATCTAGATAGAGACTATTTAAGTTGTATTTTTTTTTCATTATTAATAAAATATGTAATTTTCAGTTATGTATAACATGATAATTCATTTGACTATCAGAATACATTCAAAGGCAAATTTCCTTTATAATATATTTCTTTTCTACTTCTTTGAGTAAGAATAATATATAAATATATATACAATCTTAGAGATTTAGAGAGTCATTTCTAAATGTGTTATTATGAGGTAATAGATTTTAGAACTGCCACAGTATTATTTATTAGATTCCTATTAAACATTGATTAAGCTTAAGCATTGTATAAACATATATAGTAATATCACGTGTTGTATTGGAAG
Source organism: Epiperipatus broadwayi (assembly GCA_028023455.1). NCBI lineage: Eukaryota > Metazoa > Onychophora > Udeonychophora > Euonychophora > Peripatidae > Epiperipatus > Epiperipatus broadwayi. The sequence goes on along the minus strand of JAQFVV010000330.1, from coordinate 902,906 downwards.
TATTATGCCACTAAATAAAAGGATTTTTCTCAATGTGTAGTTTACACATCATTATTTATAAGAAAAAATGTTATTTAGGGAGAATATGTATATATTACATTAAAAAGAACTTTATTGACTTTAAGTATTAGTGATTGTTTGCCAAAGAATAGATTTCTAATCATTTTGAATTATTTAATCATTAATACGCTAAAATATTATTAGTCACTTAGTTTTATAACAGAAACGTTTTGTTTACCTATAAAAAGATATCTTATATAAACCATATGATGATGTGTATATTATTCAAATATAACAACCATAAATTAACTAGAAAAAAAAAGCCACTGTGATGAAATGATTATTATTGTTATTGCTTTATTGCCATTCTTATATATGCATAAATAAAATAAGTATTTTTTTTAAGATTCACTTTTATTTCTTTTGAGATTGCATCACGTATCTATACATCGTGCTCTAGTGCTGACTTTTAACAGTCTATTTGCCTTAGCCTGAGACTATTAAACCACTATTTGTTGCTTGTTTGAATTATAATTAAGGACTAAATTTTTTTATTAAATTATTAAGATATTAAAATAAATTATTTATATTTAATTTAGTATCCAAAATATAAAATATATTTAAATAAAATATGCCTTTGTTTCTGAATTACATATAACGAGCAATTTGAGACTCGTTATCATATTTGTAACCATTAATTTTGAAATTATAAATTTACAACTTACAAGTAATAAACGTAACTTTATCTCATTCTTAACATTGGAATTTTTGTTTATCCAGTTCATGTGGTATTATAGCCCATTAAAACAATTGTGTGATACATAGTAACCAGTTTGGTTACATAACACACAATAATATATATATATATATATATATATATATATTATTGTGTGTTATAGATATATATATATATATATATATATATATATATATATATATAGAGAGAGAGAGAGAGAGAGAGAGAAAGTATTAATAAATGTAACTTTATCCCATTCTTAATATTGAAATTTTTGTTTATCCAGTTCATGTGGTATTAAAGATAATAGTTAGCCAAAACATAGCCCATTAAAATATTTGTGTGATATATTGTAACCAGTTGGGTTACATAATATACAATAATATAGTATATATATATATAGAAAGTAAAGGAAAAGAAGAAAGAAACACAGACATAAATTCTTGTAGATATTTTCCTATATTTCCTAAAATAAAATAATAATTAGTAAAGGGTTAAATAATAACTCTGATTTAAAAAATTGTTTTATAAATTAAACTTTTAAAACGTCTGAATAAATATAAATATTGTATTATTATTATTCTGATTTTAAAATTTAAAAACAAATATGGCATTTTTGAAAATTTTTAATTAATTAAACAAAACTTCTATCTATTAGAAATCCCCTAAGTGAAAACATGCATATCACACTTTGATAAAAATTTCAGGCTTGTTTTCAAAAGAGATTGGAGAGATAAAAATAAAATTCTGTTTTCAATCAAGATGATGTTATCAACTCAGATTAGTCTATAAAAATGCTGATAAAAATATCAGCTGCAGTCTGGATAGTCATTTTTATAAGAACAAGTCAGCTGTAAAGTTGGTAATAATATTTTGTTACAGCTTGTTAAAGTTTGCAGCAGTTGGTTTTAGCTGACCATACAGTTAGCAGAATAGATGAACTGATGCAGATGAAGTCAGGACAGTAGACTCAAGAACTGCTACTATTTTCCTTTGCAGGAGTTTGAATTCACATGGAGAACAATGACCCACTACTTTGTGATGAAAGCCGTAGTCTTAAATGTGGAGAAGACAGTTGCTTGCCTGACATCTATCAAAGTAAGACAGCTGCTTGCCTGGAATAATCCTAGACAGAAAGAGACCAACTACATACCAACATTTTACATGCATTATATTTTTCCTGATGATGAAAATCACTAAAACCAAACTTACCTAGAAAATTCTTCCAGCTTGCCCAGGGAATCCCATCTTGCTAAAGAAGTAATTATATATATATATATATATATATATATATATATATATATATATATATATATATATATATATATATATATATATATATATATATATATATATATATATATATATATATATATATATATATATATATATATGTTGATGCATTTAAAGGCAGAGAAGCACATATATACAACTGTTGGTGAGTAGAGTTACATATGATAACAACATTTTAAATAATTTCTTTTAGTAAAATGACATTTTTGAAGTGATACATGAATTTTTGCTTTTCATGTTTATGGTGGGTGTATAGTTGAATAGGGCTGCCTGGAAGCTATGTGTTCATGATGCTTCAAAGTATAGGCTTGGCACTATCCAGACCTAGATTATTGAGCTCATAGAATAATCCAGTAACATTTATTGGCCTCATGAATAGGCCATGGTCTCATTGAAAGACCAACATGTATAGGCCTCTAAGACTCACAGGAGATGGGCAAGGCTGGATCATTGCCTAATATTTTTTTCTTTGGATACTCTTTGTGGGTGATCTCTTTAGGTACAAGAGAGGTAATGCTTAAAGATAAGGTATTTTCTCATGGTGTCATGGAGCATTTTATACTAGTAGTCCATGCATGACTGTCTACTTACCATGGCATGGGGAACTGCAATTCATGTATTCCCTTTTCCTATCTCATCTTGCCTACACTATCAGCATTAAGTAATCAAACAGAAAGTCATTTTGAAATTTATATTTTTTTTTTGATTCTATAAAATAATGTTGTCTTTCATTTATAAAAAAGAAAAGGGAAACATTTTAAAAGTAAAGCAAACAAGAAAATAACTTTGCCTCAATTTAGAAAATTAAAAAAAAAGTGAAGAATCGATGATTCTATAATTTAAATTTAAATACGTTGATAATTAATCAACAAATACCTATCAAAAATTGATTATATTTTTTAAGAAAAAAAAAGAAACTTATAAACTGATAAATAATTTTAAATTATATCTATGTTTTGTTTATACGCATGTATATGTGTGAAATTTATATATGTTTTTCAAATGGATTAATTAGGAAAATATAATATTATTATTGTAACAAATTAAAATTTGTAACTTTTTGTCAGTGTGTGAATACAAGCACACATACATATGCAAATTTTAATCATTTTTTTGTTATTATTGAATATTAATTGTATATTATAAATCACACATCTGTGCACACATATATGTAAACCACAGTAATAATTTGAAATGTGTATTGTAATTTTGTAAATCATAAATGTGATATTTTTTATTGTATAGTAATCAGAATAAGAAGGCTTAATTGATATATGAAGAGCCATAATACAATTTTTATTGTTATTAATAAACTTATTTAATTGTTAAAAATTGTTTCCATCATCTCTTGGTTAAAAGCAGTAATAGATTTTATGTTCTCTGAGCTAGATTCATGCATGGGATGAATATATAAATGGAGATGTTATTTAGTGCTTTTGGGCATGATCAATGATGAACCTGGTTGGCACAAAAGATAATATTCTTTAAAACCCATGCACTACCTTTAATTTTAGTTTAGTATTATTTAATAATTTATGTTTATTGTTGGCCAGCACATTAATGGTAACTTAAGTGGCCAGAGCATTGATGGTGATCAGCATGTTTTAAATGACTCAGCATTGTTTCTATTTTTGATCATTGTATATTCTAATGGATGGGCACTAAGTTGGTGCATCCAAGTTATATTGAAATAATTGTCCAGGCTGGCAAAGGCTCAATAGTTAGCCTGATCTGCAGAAGACCCATTTCCAATTCAGTCACCAGATTGACTGTTGACATATTTTGAATTGTTCAAATCCAACCACAAGACAACTGTTGATTTTATTCTGATATAGTTTGATTGATTTTATTATTCAGAATGAACTGTTATTTATTACTGATATTTAATTTTTGATAATGCTGGTTAATAGATGGTTGATGGTTAATTATGATTTAGTTACTCTTCTGATCACTCAGTGATCTCTCAGAAATCTCATGATCTCATGTTCCCCTTAAATATTATAGTTCTTATAAATTTTATGTTAAATCATTTTCTTTAAAATATTGTTGACTTGAGAGTGATTATGATTTTCTATCACCCCATTTTCCACTTCCTCTATTTCTACACCATCGCCATCCATTACAATATGTATATTTCACCTGATGGTTATTCTGTTTTCAACTATAATTATATATATATATATATATATATATATTATAGTTGAATATTAAGCATATATATATATATATATATATATATATTTATATACAAATATTAAGCATAAATCACCCCACATGGTTAAGAAATCAAGTACTGCCCTCTGTGAATTAATATATAAAATACATTAGAGTTCGTATTTAAAAATAGCCAGATCAAAATGATACCACTTTGATGTGTCTGCTATCAGATGTTATATATTGAAATACGAACAAACTCAAACAAAGAACTTGAAAATTAGCAAGCAATGATCTTAAATTTTGCTGCAAACAAACATGTTTTACTATTATTATATAAAGACAAACTAAACTTTAGTAATTTTAATCTTTAAACCACCTAACACAAATATATAGAAAATAACCCCAGTGCATAATGCTATACTGAAATAAATATATACAAATATTAAGCATAAATCACCCTACATGGTTAAGAAATTCAGTACTGCATTATGCACTGGGATTATTTTCTATATATTTGTGTTAGGTGGTTTAAAGATTAAAATTACTAAAGTTTAGTTTGTCTTTATATAATAATAGTAAAACATGTTTGTTTGTAGCAAAATTTAAGATCATTGCTTGCAAATTTTCAAGTTCTTTGTTTGAATTTGTTCGTATTTCAATATATAACTTCTGACAGCAGACAGGTCAAAGTGGTATCATTTTGATGTGGCTATTTTGAAATACAAACTGTAATGTATTTTATATATTAATTCACAGAGGGCAGTACTGGATTTCTTAACCATGTGGGGTGATTTATGCTTAATATTTGTATATATTTATTTCAGTATAGCGTTATGCACTAGGATTATTCTCTCTCTCTCTCTCTCTCTATCTATATATATATATATATATATATATATATATATATAGTTGTGATCTGCCAGAAGAGAGGGTGGTTACATTTCACTATGTTTGAACCTAGGGTTTTCTTAGGATGCTGTGAATGACATGATGAAATACCTAACCAATGATCATATCTACCTCCAATGAGTGAACTCTAAGTTTACACATTAAATTCAGGTACAATTTAGGCTAGTTCATTCATGCCTCACTCTTCTTTTGGATTTCATTACACCTCAGTATTCAAACTCAGGGAGAATGTTGTCTTCAGCTTTCTGCAGAGATGAATTGGCTTTGCATAACAATTATTGCATCTCTATACAGGTTTCCATTGACTTAATATGCATCCAACACTATGGTTACATCAATATGTATATTGAAAAGGTGTGTGCATATATATAGTAAATAAACTGATGGATGGGTGTATGAATGATTCTGCTAAACTAGAGACCAGTTAAATTTCTAAATCAAATTATCAACTTTTATTAATAACACATAAAATTTAAAACTCATTTAACATAATAAAAGATGCAGTTATATGTATCAAGTGTGCATTTTTGCCATATCATCAATTAAAAATATTCATTGTTCCATCCCATACTGATTGTAGAGATATATAACTCAGCACTTACTATTTACAAAACAATTTATATTAATAAAAAAATCATGATTACATCAATTGTAAAGCTGACTAACTAATTTACAATGTTACTTGATATATATATATATATATATATATATATATATATATATATATATATATATATATATATATATATATATATATATATATATATATATACAATGTTACTTGAACTATATATATATATATATATATATATATATATATAATAGCCTTAACCTCAAATCCAATGATTGATAGTCTATTTTCTTTGGGACCCCTACCTAAGTATGGTTGTTATGGTTGACAGAAAAGAATATCCACATAGGAAGATTAATGATTCTCACAGAATAAAATAAATATAACAAGTGTTAGTTAAAATAAACAAATAAACAACATAAATTCTAGCCCTGTAATAGTGTATGTAATTAATGTAGAATAGTATCAAAATTTTTATATCATTCCATATTTTGTGGTGGTGATCCAAATGTCAAGTCACTATGGAAAGAAGTGACCTAAACTTTATTTACATAAAAATATCCAAGTTAATATATTTCTCCTATACTATGGTGATTTTAAACATATCGACACTTCCAAGTGTAGGAACATTAAAATTTCTAACTGTAGAAATGAAATGAGAATAGAATTTTACCAATCTATGAAAAGAAAAAATCTAATTCTGAATAAATCAAATTTTCTTCAATCATACATATTATTATAAATTCCATTTATTTAGTGATACTGTTTCTCATGGATAATACTCTAAGTAAGTCCTTCCTTGATCGTTCAAATTTCTCAGTAATGTGCTTGGAATGGTGTTATTTCATTTTTTGCAGCGACTTTTTTCCTGGATGTATTCAGACATTTCATATAGGACATTTGATATTTCATTAGGCATTTTGCAGATGAGTGAATTAAATCACAATGGTTCTATGGTTGGGAGAATAGCATTTGGATCCTATGGTGACTTTATTTAGCCAGAATACATTGCTTAGTACTTTATAAAAGATTTAATTTTTTTCAATTCATTATTTGGCATTTAGTGAATTATATAAAGAAATATGTTATTTTATCATTTTTCTATACAAGCCAGCAATGTACTCTTTCCTTTTCTTCTCAATTGAACAATAGTACCATTTTTTATTTTATTATCAACTCAAAATCAGTTCTATTCTCTCATTAAACTGCTGGAAATTATTAACTTTTATTATGTCAAAAGTTTATTATGATTTCTTTTAACTTTTTATGATATAAAAATTATATGACTGATAGGGGATTTTTGAACAAATCAACCAACTTTTTTGCATTCTAAGATGTGATCTTGAGATACTGTTTGTGTGTGCTTATACAATTCTTTGATAAATAACAAAAGATGACAGATATGAAATGGGTTCACTTTTATACCATGCCTAGTTTTGGTTGCCTAGTATATGAGCTTTTCCATTTCCTTTTTCACTGCTGTAGGTGTCTATTGTTGTGTATACTAAATAGTTTGTTGTTAAAATTAAAATTATATAATAATATTCTACTCTCAATCTAACACTCAGTTGCCTATTGACTTGACATTAGGTCATCATTATGTCTACTAAGTTGAAATCATAAATCATGACATATAATATTTTGACAAATACCTTATTATTATCTTATGAAATGTTTCTTTTACTTTACTTTGAAAAAGATAAATTATCCTGCTGTCACATTATTTAATTTAAGATTTAATCTAAAATAAATTTATGTTGTATGTGTTGGATATATTCATTCTAAAACAATTGATAGTGCATATCCAGCTATCTATTATCTAGTTTATGTTTTAAATGGGTTTGACTTGCTGTTGTGAATAAACAAGAGCTTGTATAAACAGGATTGTAAGCTACCCTGGCAAATATCTTAGCCTTACAGCATTAAAATTTTTGCTGTCATCAAAATTTTCACACTTAAGTGACACATGTATTATCTTTGCATGTACCATTTTTTAAAGAAGGTTATAATACCTACCTATTTTATCTTTTAATATTTTCTCAATTTTTTTCACCTTTCTTTAATAATTTATTATTTTATTACTTGCATTATAACAAAGTGAGATTTATATATGAGTCTTCTTTTGATTTTTTGTTATTATGATAGTTGTATGGTTTGAACTCAACTGGTAATCTATCTTTATTGCAGATAGTGCTTAGTTAAAACCATTAGCCTTTACTCTGTTCACTTCTTGAGATATATTGGATTTTTCTAAAGACTAAAAAAAATATTGGAGTGATGAACATTCCTTTTGGATCAACACCTGGTCTCAGTTGGCTCGAAGGTATCCCAGTAATTGCTTTTACATTTACCTGGATATACTCTCATCATAGATTACAGACTCCATATATATATGTATATTGGTGTCATCTCCATTTGTCTTCTCTTTTCAACTAAAACTCATGCTTATCTATAAACTTGCATGTAAATCAAGTATGTTAGTTATGTGGTTTGTCTGTTTGACCAAAATGTAGCTTTAAAATGTGAGTAGTGTAGGTTCTCTTAATTTTCCCTTCCACTTCTATCCAAAATGCATTTGGACCTGACTGCTTCACAATAGTGAATGATCCTCCATATTGGTGATATTTTTTTTGGTATGTAATTTCCATTGGGTTACTGTGATGGGAGTATCTTGATAAATACTTTATCTACTATCAAAGTTTTATGCACTTTTTTCTTGTTTTGGTTCTTTGTTCAGCCTTACTGAATAATTACTGATATGCTTTCTATAGATTTTCTGCTATCTCACTTGTGGATATATTATTGAGGGATGGTACATGATTATATTTATTGTACTTTAAAGTTGCTTGGCTGGCCTATTTTCTATGTTTGGTTGGATGGCTATAAGTAAGTAATGGTTTAAAAAAACATTTATGTGCATCTATCCATGTCTTACTCATTTTTGAAAATATCTTCCCTGTATTCATGATATCATCACTTTATATACTTATGTATATTTTTAAACACTATATCTATGTCTGTTCCTTTGGGGAATTACATAATTTATGAAAGAGTAAACCCTTCTGTTTTGTGTTTTATATTGTGTTCACTATTATGATCCAATAGTTTCCCTTATTTGGCTCACCTACATGGTAAGAATAATACATGTGGTTGTCATGCCAGTTTTTTATGGCAGCCTTTTCAGATGGCATCAATATACTATGAAGGGTATCACTATAACTGTAAGCTTTGAACTCTGAGTGTATTTTTGGGACTTGGCATCAGTTACTCCTTTTATTTGGGTCTTCAATGGTGGACTTTGAACTGTATCCTGTGGTGTTTATTCATGGGGTCAATATGTTGTTATGAGGGTTAGCCTGGCAAGTACTTGGGACTATTCCCCCCAAATTAAAATTGAGTTGGTAATATTCCATGTCAAGCATTATATGACATGGGAGAGAGTTTCCTCACAATGGTTACTCATCCTCTGAGGGTCCCTTAGTACAACCTCCAATTGATGGCCTCTACCATTCCACTCCTCCCAATTATTCTGGGTCCTTGAATAATCTCTCTTCATTACACTCCAGTGATTAGTGTATTTTGGCACAGCTGCAACTTGATCATTGAAAGCTCTGATTGATGGCTTCATCTTTCTTGTCAGTCTGAGACCACATTTTGGTCCCATTTTCCATCAACTTTTCTAGGTGTTTTTATTTATGGTTATGTCAGTTTATACTGAGGTTATATTGTATTTGATTTATTTAAGATGATAATCTAGTGTCTCCCATGCTTTATCACTTGACTCTACCTTGATACTCTGTTAAATAGAGAGTTAATCTATCCTAGAGTATACATCCTGAAATTCCCTTTGGATCTCAGCTACAGCTTCTCCTGTTCTGCTCACACCTCATCTCTAAAGGTGTCCTTAACCCTGTACACTTAATCACACTGGATATTCAATTGCCAAGTGATGCTACATCTAAATTCTTTAAGTTGTTGCTGGCACTTCACATCTTTCTCATCTATCTAACATCTCAGTGTACTCAGTGTTTGCTTCATTTTGGAGTTGTCTTGCACATTGCTCATGTTTATCAACAATTGCTCTATGTCAATTGACAGCCTAGTTTCTTTGTCTTTTTATTATAATTTTATATCTGTCTTAACATTATATGTTTGCCTTTATATTCTCCATATTTATCATCCTATTACCCATTTCTTTTTTTTATTTTGTCCATGATTTGTTTCATCTGTTCCTTTATGCTGTTTATATCACCTGTTTGGCTATTTATGCTACTTTTCATTTCTTTTTCATGTTGTTCATTTCATCTTTTAGACTACTCATATCACCCATGATCATTTGAAAGATTCGTGTCATGGTCATTTCACCTTCTGCAACCTGTGCTATTCTGGGTTTGGATACTTGGGACACTCCCTCTTCAAATACTCCTTGAATTTGAGGTAGAACTTCATCTGCAAGTTATAGCTGTGTAGTGTGATCAACATTGATCATAGACGCCCCCATACTTTTGCCTGATAGTAGTAGTGTCTTCTACTTTACTACCATTAGTACTCTGTAGGTCCTTGGAATAATTTATATTGATATGTAATAACTATTTCTTACTTTGAAGTATCATTAAACTCCTTTTTATTTGTTAGAATAGTTATTTTTTCTTATAAATGCAGATAATTATATGTCATACATAGGATCTTTTATTAACCCTTACCTTTCAGCATTTATATTTAATTTCTCTCTGTAATTTGTATTTTTGTGTGTGTATATGTTTTAATGCCTACTCTTTTATTTTTAGCCTCTACCTTTTTATATGCATGACTCATCTATTTTAATTTATATTATTAAAAGTTATTTACTTATGGTCTTAGTTTATCAATTCATACCCATCAGTTGATTTGTATTCATTGTTTCATTTAAGGTTTATCTTTTTATGGTTATGTGTATCGATCGGTTGTTAAGTAACTCCATCAGGGTTGTAAATTGTGGAAAGTTTGAGGAAAGAGCACCCCCTCCCCCCATGTTTTTTTGATTCACCAGTCCATTGGCTGGACTTCCCTAAAAACTTCTGTTTTGTGCCTCTAATATTTGCTTTCAAATGTGATGGTCTGCCAGAAGAGGTAGGGTTCACATCTCACTACAGTCACACCTAGGGTATTCTGTTAGGATGTTGTCAATCATGTGATGAATTACCCAACCACTGATTGTATCTTTTCCCCAAGGGTATAGCTCTAAGATTACATATTAAATTCATATATAATTTAGGCTTGTTCATCCATGACTGATCTTTCCTTCAGATTACATTATGCTTCAGTACTCAAACTCAGGAATAATGTTGCATTCAGCTCACTTCAGGTGTAAATTTACTTTGTATAGAAACTATTGCTCCTCTATACAGGTTTCTCTTGACAAAAGATGCATCCAACCCTCTTACTATATTATTTTATAGGGAAAAATGTGTGTGCATATATATAGTCAAATAAATTGATGGATGGATGTATAAATGATTCTAATAAACTAAGGACCAGCTATATTTTAAATTAAATTTTTTATTAATAACAAATAAAATTTAAAACTCATTTAACATAATAACAAATGCAGTTATATGTGTCAAGTATGCATTTCTACCATATCACACATAACTCAGCATTCACTATTTACAAAGCAAATTAAATTAATAAAAAAAATGATTACATTGACCACGAAGCTGTCTAACTAATTTATAATATTATATATATATATATATATATATATATATATATATATTGTTCCGGTCAGAATTGTATGATCATTTAACAAGGTATCTAAGCAGAAGTACCCTAAATCCACTCATGCCCGAGATACACAGGTCAGGAGCAATCATGAATTCTGCCCTATTTGCTCTTCTCTTAAATTATAACATTATAAACAACACTTCTGATGATAACATGAAATTTTATTCATTCTGGTTCCAGAGACACAGCAGAGAAACACGAGATCTATAGGGTAATTAATGTAAATAAATAATATCAAATCTTGGCTCAATCAAATATCTTATGTGAAGGGACAATTTATAAATTTTAAATGAATTACACACAGCTAGCATTGCAAAAGAAACATGAATTATAAAATAGTATCCATCCAGAATGAGCAAAGATAGAACAACCCAGAGATAAATATCTATTTGAAGTAATCCGTTATAACTTCTAAATATTACTAACACTATTATAAATATTTAATGGAATTCAATGAGTGAGAGTCAGTAAGATACAATGCATGAGTAATTAGTAAAACATAATAATTTAATAAATATAAACAATTTACATTAGAAAACATAGCACAGATTTAATGTGGTTATTAGTTTGCATGTAAGCAACTGATTTAGTATGCTAATGAGTTATAGTATAATAATAAATTAATGTTATCAATGCAGTGATCATTATTTTAAGTAATGATAAGGACGTTTACAAATTCATGGTTTACTCTTGATATGATAGTTAATAATTTATTGTTTATGAGCATATTTGGGCCTGTACAAATGAAGAATGGGTGAACCTAATAAATTTTACTGTGACAATCCTAAAATATTCGACTAATTATAAAATGAGTGGTTTACAAACATCATTGCACCATGTCTTATAGATAACATGAGAATTACACATAAAAGAACTCACAGTGCTAACTATAATGTCAGCATTTAAAATGGAGAAGATGTCCGTCATTGGACTGGAAGGCTTTATCACATATATGATTCCGCTTGTATTTATCACAAGGCAATATTCAAAAATATGAGTGGTAAGGATTTCATGGTAGGCCGTCTGACATTTCACATGCAGAGCCTTAATACTCTAATGTTTATTCTGAGATTGGTTATACCAAACCTCATTCCTATACGAGTTACATGAAGAAAATCCGGAGTTCGAATGAGTAAATATGATAAAGCAAAATATAATTCTTTAAAATGCTATCATAAATAAGCAATGCGAATATGGTTTAAGTCTTAAATGACTAATGAAATAATTTAAGCTTAAATAAAGCAATAATAGCATGCTTAACACCATGATAAAATAATAACCCACTCAGCATCATACGTATAACTTTAATAAATTTAGGATGTCGAATATATAAGAGGGAAAATATTATTTCCTATTTAACAAGTCCAAGTATTTTAAATGACAATATATTATAAGCAATTTAACTCTTAATGGCATATAAATAATAAATAGTTATTAAAATATATTAATGATCAAATTTATTTTAAGAAGATAAAATGCATTTAAATATTGATAGTGACAACAACAAAAGGTTTATCTTATGTCATAATATAATTTTTAAACAATCCGCCATTAAGCCTATATTTCAAATATTTAACCAATCGAACAGTGTTCAGTAAGAAATTTTACATTTAACTATTTAAATATCCCAAAATATCGGAATGATGATTGAAATAATATAAGTTCGCTAGATTAAAACATTAGCATACTAAAGCTAATTTAATAAGATATATATTTAAAATAAGTTTTGCCGCATGAATTAAAATAATTATAGTGTGAAACTTAAAAAGCTAATGATAGATTTAAAATACATAATTCTGTGCTTAGCATTTCAAAGAACGAGTTTAAAAACTTAAGAGAGAAAATCACAAATTTAACGATAATTAAGTTTATAGTCAGTTATCAAATAAATAAAGATTACATTCTGATTACAATTAAGATTTAGGAAAGAAATGAAGTGAGAAGAATTAAGAGTTCATTCTTCGGCAAAACAGATAACCTTTAGAAGTTATGGTGGCCACTTATAATAACGTATACAAAGTTTAGCAAGGCACAATATTAATAAAATAATGGTAGGCATCTTCCAATATTCTTTTACAGTTAAACATAACAGTTCTCAAGTAGTGATGGCATAGCAGGGAGGCAGAACAAAGGTGATTTAAGATCAGAGAGGCAAATTCCTTTTACTCACAGTCCATTTTGTTTCCACTCTCTATCAAATACCAGAGAGAAGAGTGATTTGAACTTCTTTTGCACATTCCTAGAACTTCTGCTCCTCCTATACTTGAAATTTGGCATTATTGGAAGATGTACACAATATGTTCCAGATAGCATTATTTAAACATATTTTTAAAATTGCAAATAACTTTAAAATATGATTTTTGGTTTGACTTGAAATGAGAATGACATTTTTAAATTGTGATAATACTTTTTAGAATTTTCTGGCATTGCTGTAGCATTACATTAATTTTATTTATTTTTATTACTGTAATACATATACACGCATACACAATTATCTAAGTGAAGGGAATTTACAAGTTTGGAAATAAAATACACCTAAGCTAAAACAATAATTTAACTAGTTACACATAACCATTTTAAATAAACAGGGTGGAAGTGATACATGCATATGTGTGTGCTTAACATTCCTAGATGACCAAATAAACATATAAACTGGTTCAAACCCTACTTTAAAGGTATGGAATGTCATCAAGCAGTGAAGTTAAATATGTACTACAGATTTAGCACTTATATATATATATATATATATAGATGATAAATATGTATATAGATATATAGATAGATAGATATATATATAGTGTACTTTTTATTAGCTTAGTCTATTCTAAAATAAAATTTTGGTGTATAATTTTAAATTTTACAAATCCAATAATATTTACTTATTAAAAGAAGACAATAATGGCATATTAGATCATAGGGTTTGAATTTGGGTAAGCTAATGGAAATTTATAAATGATCTTAACTCAAGATATACATAAATAATAACCTATAGAGTCATATATATGCAGATGGATGGACAATTAATATATTATTTAGTATTTAAAACCAGTGAAGTTTAATTTGTAATTTTGTAAACATGATTTGTTATAGAGACCAATAATTTTTGTTTATGCTCAGTTGATTTTAAATATAGAAATTATTTATATTCAAATTTTTTTATATTTAAAAGTAGATAAATAAGGTTCAATTTTACAAAATACTGATCTAAAATTAAAACATTTAATTCTATCTTTATTTAATTTCTAAAGAATATTATATTTCAATATTTTTTTAAAAAAAAAAACAACTATAAATTGTCATTTTAAAAGGATAAACCAAAAATTTGCAAAATAAATGATTGATTCATAGAAAAAGTGAGAAATATCAACCAATCAAAAAGTTTCAAACAATATTTTATTTTGAAATTCAAGAGGGAAAAAAAATTTTTTGATCATAAAGAATAAGTAACTAGGTTTTTTTTTGTGATATATTTTTAAAAAAAGTTGGATTAAAAATTTCTAAAATCTTATTATTTGCAAGCAGAAAAAGTAATGAATTGTAACTGTATTGATATATTGCATAATTATAAGCTTTATGTTTAAACTAATGAAATAAATTAATAGTTTTTTACTGGGCAAATCAATGGTCAATAATTCCCAATAATCTCTTGAAAATTAATAAATATTGAGGAAATAATTGAAGATGAATAATCAACAAATATACTCACTGAAAGGGAACAATAATTGTGCCATGGGGAAAATGAAATGCAGTAATAAACCAAACAAAATAAATAAACACCGTCAATATTCAGTAAGGATAAATAAAATAACTGTAAATTTTGGGGAAACAGTTAAGTATGTATATTTAAGATTCAATAGAACTAAATTAGTAATAGCTGAAAAGTGTTCATTATCATTCTGGATACACATAAAATCCTAATGACAATAAGGGATAGGAGAAGTATTTAATCTGAGCCATATCAGTGGGAATATCAGTTTTTTTATAAAGGTTTAATTGAAAATCTGGCATGACACATATATTTTGATTAAAATCATAAGTGTATCTTATAATATATATGGAAATATATGTCATCTACAATAAATAAGGCAATCCATAAATAATTTTTTTGGTATTACTAAACAAAGAACAAAAGGAAGGATTATTGTTGCAATAACCCAAACACCTCCCGTATCTTCAGATAAGTAGAATCTTCAGAGAAAGAATGTGAAAATAAAAGTTATAATAAGTTTATGCAGTGTGGAATAACCCAGAATGTTAAGAAATTTAAAGTTGTTATTATATTTTTAGCTGAGAATTTAAAAGAGAACTTGTTCCTAATGTTGGTATTCATTCATTTCAATCTATGAGTTATTAGTACAATAGGGGGGAGACTAAATAATTTAATAAGAAAATAATTCAAGTGTTATATTAATAGTTATTTCATAATTAGGTTGAGATTGAAGATTATTAATCATTTAAATAAATAAATATGATCAATACCCTAGTATGAAAAGTATAATAAAGTATTTAACACGATATATATGCAGTCCAGAGGATAGGGTGTATTTACATGTGTGAGCAGATAAAAAAAGAAAATAAATTATGTGAAATATAAAAGTATTAATTTTGTTTTGCTTATCAACCTCCAGAATTATAACTATCTTTTCTCCATTGTTTTGTGTATTATTACTTATTCACCAAATATGTAACTTAAGTACTATTATTATTTTAGAGGTTGAAATAGCAGACCATAAATTGAAAAAAAAAACAAGAGAATGATTGTTTAATAAATAGGGGTAAATATCGTAACATGCAATGGGAGATTGTTAGTTTTGTTTAATTATAACACTCCAAAGATTAATTTTCTGTTGTTATTATAATATATGTGTATATCATTTTGTTATAAGTTATTTTAAATTAGATTAATGGTAATGTTTATTGTAATAATCATTTGTAATACATATTATTAAAATTATTATTTTGAAAGTTTTATCAAATTCTAAATGTTGCATTTCTTTTCTGGGCTCATTTTTACCACATAACATAACTGAAAATGTACAGTCGAAATTACAATGAAAAGTCAATTCAGTTTAGAGCAAATCTAACAGTTTAATAAGCATAAATCTCTTAATAAAGATTATTTATTTGTTACATGCTGCCTTGATCCCGTAGGTCATTGATGACATTGCCAATTATTAAAGTATATTTATTAATATGAAATTAAATGATACATTAGTTATTAGTGAAAGTATTAGTGTTAATCACAGTTTACTTAATAATATTATTTTAATATTAAGTATTAAAGAACATAAATATAAAGCTTGATTATAGATTTAGATTATAAACTTTTTTTTTAATTTGTGCACTATCCATGGAAATCTATAAAATCCCTCTTGATATCCGATAGGTAGTATGAAGAATTAATAAATCAATGATTTTCCTGAGATCTCCTTATTATAAAGTTATTCTTGTGATTATTGCCAATCTTAATTAGTAAAAACAATATGAATCAAAGTTTATCTGTAATTATTTAACAGATTAATTTAATGAGTGATTGAATTAAAACTTAATATTTATAAACATAATATAATATATTGGATATTATTGTTAGCCATGAGAGTATACATATACTTAATAAGGAGGAGTATCTGGGTATTCTTATGCCATTAAACAAATATTTTGTATTTGTTTAATGTTAAGGGGATGTGATCTGTTTATAGGTAAACGAGTCTCACATTAATTATATTTAAAATATGTTTTATCTTAGAAATGTTCAATCATGTAAAAGTGACTTGGGATGAATATTAACCTTATACAAATTCAATTGTTATAGTTAAAGAAATGATCGAGAAATAGTCAGTCTTTTAATAGTACCTAGCCAGAGTCCAAGTAGAAACTAATGTAGGGACTTGGCAACCCTACTTAGGATCATACCACCATTAGACAGGCCACAATATATAGACATTTTTTAAATTTTTGTAGGTTAATTCTAGTGGATGATTTTATTATACTTATATTATTTGATATTATATATATATATATATATATATATATAATATAAATATATATATATATATATATATATATATATATAATAGCCTCATCATCAAATTCCAATGATTGAGATTTCATCGTCTTTAATCATATCAAAAAATATAAGGCTCAGCATCCATGCATATGAAGCTTTCTTTAGCAATTTGCTCATTTATTCTATCCTTTTGAAAAAAAGGTTGAGTAAGTAAAAGCTGGCTTCACATATATGGTTGACAAAAAAAAATATCCACATAGAAAGATTATATATATATATATATATATATATATATATATATATATATATATATATATATATATATATATATATATATATATATAATAGGCTCATTATCGAATTTCAATGATTGATGTTCCATTTTCTTTGGGAACCCTGCCTATATGGTTGACAGAAAGAAATATCAACATAGGAATATTAGTCATTTGCACTGAATAAATAAATATAATGACTGTTATTTAAAATAAGCAAATACACAACACAAATTATGGCCTGTAATAGTGCATGTAATTGATATGGAATAGCATCAAAATTCTTACCTCATTTCATATTACATGGTGGTAATTCAAATTTGAAATTACTATGGAGGAAGCTGACCTAAACTTTATTTACATAAAAAAACATTATCTATGTTAATAAATTTTCTCTCCTATACTATAGTGATTTCGTCATTCTAAACATATGGACTTTTTCAAAGTATAGGCATATTTAAATTTCTAAGTGTAGAAATTAAATGGAAATAGAATTTACAAATGTATGAAAAAAAAATTTAACACTTAATAAATGGAATTTTATTTAATCATCCAGATTAAAGTTTGTGAATCTAGTGATAATGTCTCTCATGGATAGAGTCTCTCACCTGTTTTTTTATTATACTCTAAGTAACTCCTTCCTCGATCATTCAAATTTGTCAGCAACTCACTTGGAACAATGTTGTTCACATTTTCTGCAGCTGCTTTTCTCCTGGATCCAACCTGACATTTCATTTGGGATGTTTAATGTTTCTTTAGGTACTTTAAAGATGGCTGAATTAAATCATTACACTTCTATGGTTGGGAAAATAGCATTTGGCTCCTATAATGAGTTTATTTAGCCAGAATACATAGCTTAATATTTTATAAAAGATTTAATTTTCTTCAGTTCATTATTTGCCATTTAATGAATTATATAAAAGAAAAACTTTACTTTGTCATTTATATATATATATATATATATATATATATATGATATTTACAATATATATATATATATATATATATATATTGAAATGTAAACCTTCCAATCTCTTTCTGTTTCACCATCAACCGAATGACCTACTCGTCTGAACTAGTTTCGAACCTATCTTAAATGTAAAAATGTTATATATAAGTCGAGCTGGAAAACTTTGCTATAATGGCTGCTTAAATTGCATCATCGATTTACATACTAAAACACTCTATAATTAGACAGGTTTGAAAAATTATAGCAGAGAAATGCTCATAAATTATTATAAAATGTTTTATTAATTTTCAGTCAATTCTTAATTATATTCGCTATTATATTCATATGTGGATGGATAAGTTAAACATTGTAATGATATATATATATATATATATATATATATATTATAATGTTTATATATATATATATATATATATTTAAGTTTAAATAAAAAAAGATATAATGTAAAACATTTTCTTTAAATTATATTTAATGTTTTTCTGATTTAATGTTTTACATATATAATTGAAACTAAAGCATTTTCTTTAAATTTGTTTTTTTTTTTTTTTTTAAATAAATAATATTGTAAAAACAAATATGTTAAAAGTTATTTATTTCAGTAAAATAAAAATCATCCGTTTGTAAGTAAAAATGAGAATTTTGTCTATCAAGAAATCATTTAGTGACTGCACCCCGGGTAAAAAGTAAAATCTAGTTTACTGATTGATTTTTGTTTGCAACCAAAGACTTTATCATTAAATCAGAATACTGTTCCTTCTGCTAAGCTTTAACATTTCTTTAACACCTAAAAAGGAATTTAATTAATGAAACTGAATTAAATTATATAATTTATATATTTTAATAAATTTTATGTAAATTAAATGTAACACCTCGGAGATGTTATCTGATGTAGAAATTGGATTATATTATTTTGTTTAATTTAAAGTCAGTTGGTCCCGAGGCTAATGAAATTCCAAAAAGGTGTTAAAGTTTAGTCAAAATGTATGAATAGGCCCTATTTTAGGTGGGAAGATATACTCCATCTTGCTTTTGAAGAGCTGTAAATAACAGAAGATAAATTGTTTAACTTTACCATGTCTGGCTAAAGTCAGGCAAAATTTTGCTGCCATTCCCATGATGAAACGCCGAAGTTCAATTCATCCAATGCCAAAGCAACAACCAGCAAGCTTATACCAAATGAAAGATGCCATACGCTGCTAAAAGGGACTTGCTTTCATTCCAACACCATTTTAAAATCATCTCCCAACTAAATTGAGGATGTTACAAGCTGCCAAAGAACTCACCTTCGTTCCAGTTTGAATATCTCCAGTCCATCTACAGGAGAACTGTTTTAATATTACTAAAATAGTAGAGCTCTGTGTGAATTTCAAAAACAGTCATTATTTCTTCAAAAACAGGTTAGCTAACCATATTATTGAAACTTCTTTCTAAATTGTTTTCCAAATAATCTTTAAATTCTATAAAATGAAATACTTTTGTAAATTTCTTTATTAATTCAATATGGTAATCTCTTTCTATAAATGAAATACTTTTTCTAAATTTCTGTGTTAATTAATGTTTTGTTATATAATTTAATCACTGCAGTTATATTTTTTTAAGAAAAATTTTATTCTATAGCTATATTGAATGTTACAAATACAAAAGTGATATCAATTACATATCTATTTGAAGTAAAGTAGATCCAACCTTCTGCCATGTTGCTCTTGTGATATAGCTTGGAGCAATTAGTTGGTCCTTTTCCATGATTTTCTCCTTGATATTTTTAAATTTAGTCCCATGTGGGTCTCTCATTCCTTCAATTGTGACTTTACATCTCTAACACCACAGGGCATAATTCACAAAAATTGCCAGTCTTGTGTCTGTAAATAGACCCTGACCTATATAATCTTTAATTGATTTGTAGTTTTCACTTGTATTGCTGTACTATTTATAAGATATCGATCTATAATTGGACATAATGGGACATTTAAGAAAAATATAATCAATTGATTCCTCCTCTCTCTCACATACCTGACACACAGGATTGATCTTCTTGAAATTTCTCCTGTATGCCAGAAATGAGTTTGTAGGGAGGGAGTCCAGGTTGATTTTAATTAAGAAATCTTGAAATTTTGCCTCAATGAACCAAAATTTTGATCTTGAAATCAGTTGCTGATTGGTGATCCCAAGACCCTTTGTTTATATTATTTTCCCCATGTATTATTTTATATGCATTCCAGTATTTAATTTTTGATATAATTTGGTTTTCATTCAGATCAATAACTTTCTGAATATTATCAAATAACAAATTCCACCAACTTTTATTAGTGGGCGGTGGTCTATCAGTTGGTGTGACAGTTTCTGATATGATATACTTGAATATTTGTTTATGAAGCCAGAATAGTAGGTTATAGTCTGTCTGGAATATCATGTTTTTGATATAATGTAATGAAAGGCCATTGAACATTATAGGCATTTGAAGTTTTTGGAGGCTGATGGCAGCAACTTTTCGGCCCCAGAATTGTTTTATGCATAGCAAGTTTATTTTTTTGATAAATTTTTTGGAGGGGCAGATACCAGATAGGAAATAGTTAATTTTTCAGAATATCAATGAGTTTAAAAGTCTTACCTTACCATGAAGTGAAACATATATCTTAGAAAGGGAGGTAGATGTATGGCAAATTTCTGTTAATATGGATTCTTCGATTTCTCTCCTCGTAGCACTATTGGATTTTGAAAAATTAAAGCCTAGGAATTTCTGTGGATCAGCTGTAAAATTTGAAGCAATTTTCCTGCCAGTTAGCAAGCTCCAGGAGGCTGATTTATTTTTATTGGATTTGAGTTTATATTTGTCTGAGTACCACATTAGTATTTGCTCTAGTTTAGTGATATATTCCTTGGAAAGCAGGCAGATGATTATATCATCCATATAACTGAGATGTTTAATCACCCTTCCCTTGGCAGGTACATACACTCCAGGCAGTGATATCTCAATCTCCATCAATAGTGGGTTGATATAGGCTATAAAATATAGCATGCTAAGTTGATATCCATGAGGAATAGACATGGAGGGTTCGAATTCAGGTGCAATTTTTCCAGTCATTGTGATGTGGATGATTCTGTTGGCTAATAGATTTGCAATCATCCTCAGATAAACATATGACACCCCATATTCCTGGAGAACATCAATGAGAATGTCTGGCCTGACTAAGTCAAATGCTGCCAAGATGTCGAGTTGGACAGTGATCGGTTTCGACATCTTCTGGGCTCTAATAACATCGATAAGGAGTTTTATTTGGCCAATGACATTAATTGATGATTCCCCTTTTTTTGCATATTGATTGGTAGAAATGTATTTATAAATTTTCACTTGGATTTGATCCTTAATTAATTTTTCTATGGTTTTAATTAAAAGGGGAATCATTGAGATAGGCCTCAGATTATTCAAGTCATGTTTTACATCTTTTTTCTTTAGGAAAGGTACGAGAGATATTGGATACAAGTTGTTAATCTCTCAATTTCCCTCTGCTAAGTGGTTTATCATGGCTTTAATTATTGGCACTGAATATTTCTCTAGATGTAGGAGGATGAATTTTGGTATGCTGTGTATTTTTGGGTGCACCCTCTCTGGGAGGCTTTTTAGCTTGATGTGGATCTTTTCCTCAGTGATATCATGAGTCAGGTTCTCATCTAGATCGAATAGTCCATTGACATTCCCAGTCTGATCAAATTGAAGTGTTGCCCTAAAGTGCTCTCTAATTGCACAGATCATTTCTGGGCCCACAAGAATGTCATTATCTATCATTAATGACAGTGGAACGAGTTTCCTGCTACTTGTTCCCAGTGCCCACTGGAAGTGACTCTTGGACCAGCATTTTTGATCTGGCAGGAATCTCTTGGCTCACTTGATTGACATATATTCAGCCAGAGATCTCTGCTTATCCCAGTATTGGCATTTCAGGGCAAGAGGTACAAATTGATTATTGAGTGCAAGTCCTTTTAATCTTTGGTCAATAGCATCAAGATTGGCTAATAAGTGTTTAGGGCCTTTCTTGTTAAGGGAAATCTCATTTATTATGGATTGGAGGATGCCAATGAAGAGGAACCATGCCTCCTCCTCTGGTAGCCTTAGGATATCATTTTTTAAAGTAGATGTAGGCCTCAGAAAAGAGCTGTTAAGGTGTGGTCTGTTTTAGCAACATTCGAATAGTGTTATTATTTTCTTCAATTATTGGATGTTCAATATTTGTTTTGAGAGATAACTCTAGGGCCAAGTGGTCAGAAAAAATCACTGGTAGAAGTTTTGCATTGATTTTGAAGTGAATACTCAGGGAATGGTAGACAAGGTAAATCAAGGATCTGGCATTTTTAATGTAGAAGGAGAAGGCATCTATAGGGAAGAATCCTTCTCCACTCATCAGTATATGATTAAAGAGGTGAATATATTTTCTATTGAAAGAACTATATGTCACATTGAAATCACCCATTAGGATGACTGGGAATGGATTTGAGGCCATGACTGAGTTGATGGTGGTGATTACTTTCATGATTAGATTGTGGTTATTTTTAAAGTAGAGATAGATTAGGTTGATTTGAAAGTGGTTATATTTTAGGTTAGCAATTAGGAAATTTGAATCTAGATGCAGAATTTTGAAGCTAGTAGGAGGATCTTTCTTGTAATTGATTAAAATAGCTATGCCTCCTGCTGGTACCATTGAAATTGAGTATTAGAAGAAGCCCAGATTTTTGAGAATCTGATCACATTTTACAACATGGATTTAGTAATAGTTTTAACAAGGCTGTAAACCTTAGCAATGAGCGTCTGAAAAAATTGTCGCTAGGGACCCGATTTTTTCAGATGCTCATTGCTAAGGTTTACAGCCGTGTTAAAACTATTACTGAAATAATAGTGAGCATTTAATAAAATTTATAATTACAACATGGATTTAGATATAACTTGGTTTCTGACATGCATATGACATTTGGCTGGCAATTGACTATCCAATTTTGAATAGCAAGCACCCTGTCAACTGAGTTCAGGCCCCTAATTTAACTTCATATAATTTGTATGAGGTGATTTGTCCCTGATTGACCCTGCCATTATCATTGTCTGCTATCTTCCATTCCATTATTCATCTATTTCTGCCCAGACTACTTTGTTACTGCACTTAGTCCTGTGTATCTTCATATTGCACAGACTGATTTTCCATCTCAGAAGCAGCCCAGTCTGACTGGGAGATTTCAGTGTCACTATGACCTATGAAAGAAGTTAGTAATAATTCTTCTTGACTATTACTGTCATCCAG
Source organism: Epiperipatus broadwayi (assembly GCA_028023455.1). Taxonomy (NCBI): domain Eukaryota; kingdom Metazoa; phylum Onychophora; class Udeonychophora; order Euonychophora; family Peripatidae; genus Epiperipatus; species Epiperipatus broadwayi. Next base: position 878,943 of record JAQFVV010000330.1, on the reverse strand, counting down.
ATTCATGCTCTGTTCCACTGTCTTAGAGGTACTGGATGAGATCTTGATAGAGGATTGAATATTGCCTTTCCTTCTCTTGTTATTCTTATCATTCCACTGATTTATCTCAATATCATCAAGGTATTGTTTATTTAGTTTCTCAGAATTATCATTTGAATTTGTTGTAGTATCTTCATCAGAACTGGATCTGGTTTGTTGTCGATTTCCTTTTTTTCTTGTTCTTCTTTGGTAATATCTTTCTATTTTGTTGAGTTGTTATAGGACTAGGGTCTTCATACACCCATTCTTTTTGGTCACCAATGACTGTCACATCAGAGTTTGATCCACTCTCATCGATGATCATCTTGGGTCTGTTTGTCTCATTCTCAATCCAATTATGAGGTTGGTTTTGTCCGACCCCACTAGTGAAGTGTTGTGGCTCAGTGGTATTAGAGTAAATTGGCATATTTAAGGGGGTGTGATCCAACACTTTTTTTATGGGAGTGTGAATCAGGATTTCTTCTAACATTGTCAGTGTTGGATCAGATTTATTAAGTTCTTCATGATTTGAGTCTAATTATGTCAAGTTGTCTAGATTCTCCTCATCAACTATTTTAGAGTCCAGTGTTGAGACCATTGCTGACTTCCCTGCCTTCTTATTGCATTTATGAATCCTATTTCATTTCAAGCCACATCAATTACATATGCGAGCTTGGCAGTCTTTAATAAGGTGATTTTGTTACAAGCAAAAAAAACATTGTGGTGGAACTCCACATAATGTTAGGCCCATCAGTGAACCTCTGGAGTAGACCACTGTTGGTATATCATTGGGGTGCACCCCTTTCTTTAATATGATAGTGAAAGTACCAGTGTTGGTCAGAATGCGGCCATTAGTTCGATGGTCATATCTGTATGTTGGTCCAGTTGTTTTCCCATATTTCCCAAGCATGTTATCCAGTTCTGCTTCATCAAAATTCATCAAACAGTTCTTGATGGTTCCATTGAGTGTGATTGCTCTGTTTATATCAATTGTGCAGACGATCTTCCCATCCAAGAGTCTAATGTTATTTTTGAAACAATTTCTAGTAGACCATGAAGTAAATTTGGTAATTATATATGTATCACTTGGATGGGAAAAGATCTTATTAATTCCCATCCACATATCATTTGCAAAGATCATGTTGTAAAATTTCTCAATAGGGAATTTAAATAATCCTCCATTATGATTTGTTATGGCCAAAATCAGAGTTTTGTCATTGATATAGTTTGTAAAAGAATTTAGTAAGAGATCAGGGATTGAGTTATTAAATTGATTATTCATTCTTTGATATTCTTCTTTAGTAAGTTGTATTGTATTTTCTTTATTGTGAGCTATTATTTGTTGTGATGTATTATAAATTTCCATATCAAGAAAATTCAGTATGGAGTTTTGGTTGTTATTTATTGTGTTTCCATTTTCCCTTAGCTTACACTTTCTTTTTTAAGGACATTGGCATAGGTTTTACTTTTATTCTTACTATTATAACTTTATATCTATATTTTCATTTTGCTCTTGGTGTGTAGAAGCACTTTCTTTGATTTTATTGTATTTAGAATTCACAGATTGTCTAAGAAGCAATTTTCCATCTTTAGGAATTTTCATAACGATGTTATCGATAGTAGCACCCTCAAACGGTTTTTTAGAACGAATTGTACTAAGTGTTTTTGGTTTATTTAAATTGCTATTATTTTTATATCTGTTAGTATAGTTGCTGTGATAATTAGAAGATTTATTCAAGGTTTCAGAAATCATTAATTTAGGTGCTTCTGTCTCATTTTTAATAACTTTTGAATTAGTAATGTTGTCTTCTATAACGACTTTATTGATTTCTAACGATAGACTAGGATTTTTTTCTTAGATTTCTTTTGATTTTCATGAGGTTTGATACTTTGTGAATCAGAGATGTAGTAATTATCATTAGAGTTAGGGAATTGTGAATTGGTAAATTTCTAACTTGGTGAGAACTTTTCCCAGCTTTTGCAGAATTTTTGTCTATTTTGTCATTACTATTATTCAAGCACATATCGGCCATATTAGAAATATTATCAGAAAGATTTTTATTCCTGCTTTTAGCAGATTTGGGTTTTTTATCCCCTTTCATGACTTAGGATTTAATGAAAAGTCACTTACCCACTTAATAGGGCACTTGTCTCAGCTTCAACTATTATTTTTGCGATTAAAATGTTATTCTTTGCAGGAGCTTGGAGTGGTTGTTGAAACACTATTTATCACCACCTGGTATTTTTAAGCAGTTATATTTTGCTTTTCTTTTGCTTATTTTTAATTATTATTAATTATGCCTATGTTTTGAAACGGTGTGCATTTAATTATAGAATATGTTTTTAAAGATATAAATTTAAAATCTCCGTATTATTATTTATATAGTGTCATTTCGTATGCTGTTTCAAAACCCAAATTCATATTTTGTTATTAAGTAAATTAATTAATATAACTATAAAATGTTGCTTTTCAACCTTTAATTATTATATTACTAAAGATTAAACTAGCCTGGAGTGCAACCATAAGTATATTTTTTTAGTAAAGTATTCGTAAGTCCCTTATTAAATATACTTTTCCCCCTTTTTAAAGTTTAGTAGTTATAGATAACTAAAGAGATTGAATGGGATAAAGTAAAGTTTGTATATATATATTCCCGTCAGTAGCATATCGTATTTCTCCCGCTACAGAAGTGTTGGCTCTTTTGATCAAGCTGATGAACTGGTGTTCATTTAATACATGATATTTAATTTTATAATATCCTTCGGCTTGGTGGATGTGAAACATTAATATTTTCTTGTTGTGCTGTTATATATATATATATATATATATATATATATATATATATATATATATATATAAGATGGAGCCATGGTAAGTCCAGCCCATCTTCCTCTTTTATGGGTAGTGCAGTAGCAAAGTCTGAGCTATGAGCCAGATTAGCACGTAAGTCCCCCACCTCTTCTGAACCAAATAAAGGTTCCCCTTTTTAGCAGAATGACCCCGGTTATTGGGTAAATGGTTGTTTGTCACAAAAACCCTAAAACTATTTTTCCATCCGCAGAGCAACTTTATTATTATATTTTACTTGTGCCTAGCATAATAGTAAAATCATTATAGCCAACTCCTTCCTCACTAATATGCAATCTTTGGCATTAAACTGAAGCATTCTTGAAAACCCTTTCTATCTAAAGCTATCTGGGATGCTTTATATGCCCATTTTTAATATAAAAACTTATTATAATCACATGTATTATTAAATTTCAATCTAGACTTGGTTTGATTTCATGAACAATAGCCACTCGAACTGATGATGATAGGGCATAACTAATAAAAGTTAATGTAGTGATTGGTTACATAGTAGGGTATTTGTTTCCATTAAATAATATTGGGGCAATTAAATAATAGCCAACATATCAATTATTGTTTAAATGGCCGAGAGTAATGTTACTTTATAAATAAAATGCCTGCGTGCATTTGCCAACAACAATTGTCAATAAATATATTTTAATTCATCATATATCAGTTTCTGTCTCATTATTAAATCAATCCAATTCACTAATTGCCCATCGCTATTTCATTAGTAAAACTCCTATTAAATTAATATATTAGATCTTATCTTTGGAATGTCTAGTATTTAAGTTGTTTATATATATGTTTAAGTCCATGAGTCTTATTGTTTTCTCCGATTTGCTAGCAGGCCGGATTAAGAATTAAATCTTGTGTGCTACCATTGTTATGTTATCCATTAGGTGTTACATCTGGTGCTTGGAGAATGGGTTCAAATCCAAGCTGGTCCCTGACCTAAATCTCAGGCTTGACTGGGTTTGAAGTACATTATGTGAGTTCTAGCTCGTGTTAGATGGATAAGCATATTTTGACCAGCACAATATATATATAAACTGGCAATATACTATTTCTTTTTTCCCTCATTTGAACAATAGAGCAGTCTTTTATTTTTAATTGTCAACTCAAAATCAGTTCATTTCTTTTGTTACACTGCCTAGAAAATATCAAATTTCCTTATTTCAAATGTTGATTATGATTTCTTTCAACTTTTTGTGATGTAAAATTATACAACTGATACAGGATTTTTGAACAAATTGTCCAACTTTTTTTGCATTCTATGATTTGATCTTGAGATGCTGTTTGAGTGTGTTTATTCAATCCTTTGTTAAATAAGGAAAGACAATGAAAATAAACTAAGTTCACCTTTATACCATACCTAGTTTCCATTGCCTAGTATATTAGAATTTCCATTTTTTTTACTTTACATTGAAAAATATAAATTATCCCATTGTGACATTATTTAATTTAAAATTTAATAAAACAAACTTTTGTCATGTATGTGTATATACATGTATAGTTGCATTCTAATGCATATCCATCTAACTATTATTTAGATTGTGTTTTTATTGGTTTAGATTTGCTATTGTGGATAAATAAGTTCTTGCCTAGACAAGTTTGTAGGCTACCATTACAACATATATATATATATATATATATATATTGTAACAATATATAAATATGCCGTTACATTAAATTGAAATAAAAACTTTTAAGTTCGCAAATAAAAATAAATGTATTAAAAAAAAAACTAACACTAAAATTAAAATGTTTGGTAAACATATAATGTATATATATTCGCACAGATGCAAAACTTTAAAAATATTTTTTTTTATAAATAAAAAAAGAAGTATTTGAACATACTTTTTTATAAAAAAATACAAGATTTAACTATAAAAATATTTTAATAAAGAAATAACGTAAGTATACATAAAAACAGGTACCATTTAATTCATGTAATCTGTAAATGGAAATGATTGTTTATTAATTGAAAAGCAAGCTAGCCTTGGGATCTTGTGTAATTAAAAAGTCAGATGAAAATTAGGTAAGAGAAAAAATATTAGCTTGTCCAATATAGAAGCAGCAAATAAAGGCCCGGACCATAATGAAAAAATGGAACAGTGACATTTTTGTTCATGGAATCCATAGGAGGATTATAAAAAGAGAAATATTCAGTTTCCTGAAAGTCCCGACTTGATTTTTGTGAGAAGAATGATAAGACACATTTGTCGTTCTCTCTCACTTATTTTAAAAATGAAAAGACTGTGATACCAAGATTGTTCCAGCTAAGGATGCCTTCAGATAGACTGGGTTTCAAATAAAGACTCCATGGATTAAGACCAGGAACCTGAGCTCTTCTACTGTAAGCTATATGAACTAAACAATTTTTACAATCATAAAAAAAGAATAATTAAGAACTTTCATCAGGGTTTGACAAATTTAATAAACAAGCCCACTTAAAAGTTAAAATGGACTCTTATCTGATTTTTGTAAGTTTCAAATCAATTAAAATGTTTAATTTTATATGTTTTGCATTTGATAAAAATCATTTCCATTTATTATTTTATTTGTATTAATATTTATTGTTTAGATTTTAAATGAGGAAATTTAAAGTTGGGTATAGACGTTGCATAGATTCATTAGTGGTTGATTATGTTGTGGTTTTCACATTCGATTAGAATATATAAGTCATCAATGTCACTGCGGAATCTTATGATGAATGCTATTGGGTTTTTTATATTCCCTATGCAATTGCCATTATCGATGATTTTGTATTTTGATCGCTCGTGTTTATTTTGAAATGTTTTTAACAATGGAATCTGTGCAGCTGATCTATACTCAACATTATAAAACAAATTGTATAAAATTCATCTGTGCGAACATATCTAAATGTTAAATTTAAGTCGGGCATGAATGGCTATATAGATTTGTAAAGTTATAAATATATATATATATATATATATATATATAGTGTAAGGGAGGGTAATCTTAGGTTATTTATTTCATAGTTAGATTGGGTCAATGGATTAGATGTATTGATGTAATTAGTAAATGTAGCAGGAGATCCACTATGGGCAAGATTGCATATATATGCCTCACACCTTCTGTTTGCCTATAGATGGGATTGTAAGTCGGCAAAAAGGACGGCAGTCCATTCCTATAGAGTTTTTTGTTAATTGTTCTACTCGCCAACAGATGTAGCATTTCTGTTGGTTGAGAGATAATGTTTTCTCTAACTCTACTTACTGTTCAGATGAACATTCCTGACAATGTAGTATTTTGTGTTGTTGTATTCATGCTGCATTGAATACATCGATATATCCGATGGATTGACGTTGGTTTGGCTGTGAATTTTTGGCCTAAGGTTAAATAAGGTATAGAACATTTTCTTTTCAAATACAATCTATTTAGTCTATTCATACTCGAAGATCTTAGTAAAATATTAAATTTATTCATACGCGACAATCTTAAAATAAATATAAATTTCATCTGTGTAGATGATTTAAAATTTTTAAAATAATAAGTTAAATTAAAAGAATGTTAAAATCTAAAATAATAATATTATTATTCCTCAAAATTTAAAATGATTCAAAATTTATATGTGCATAAATAAATATTGTTTCTGTGTTATTTACTGGCAGTGGCTTTTATTTTTTTATATATACAAACTAAACAAGTTATTTCTTATCTCTGCATCTCCATGAGCTAGTGACAATGGGCTAACAATCTAAATATAAAATGAAATGGGATCTTAACAGCGCATATCTGCCTACTTTATAATTTTTTCTAGGCTCAAATGCCTAGATGGCACACCTGTAGTGCAGATATTGTAGATTGCGGTTGTATTCGATCTTCATTTTCATTTGGGTCATTATAATTGGTCTCCCAACTGGGGCCAATCTTTAATAAACCACTGAGTGCCCTGAGAATTTTAAAGATAAATCATGCCTGTAATATTTTTTTCTGAAATGTAAATATATTTTTTGTATTAACGTAAAGTTATAGGTTGAATTTTGTTTTAAAGGTACTGCCATTAAGAAAAATTGCACATATGTAAAAATAAATGTGAGGAATAAAATGTAATAATAAATATAAATCATAATTTTTTTTTAAAAAAGTCTTGTTAATTTAAAATCTAATCATTCAACTTGTGTAAATAATAGTTAAAAGTAGAAGAAAAGAAATTTGGAAGGGAGGGGGCAGAAATTTAGCTGGTAGTAAGGAATCAATAGTCAACATTTTTTTTATCATTATACTTGTGTGTAATTACTGTTTTGTCTTACAAAAAAAAAAGTTTTGTCCTTTTGAAATTTTCATATATAATCAATTTGTGTAACGTAATTACTAACACTAAGTAATTTTTTTTTTTTTTTAATGTTATTTTTTTTTTTTGAGGAAGTTTACTGATATGTAACAATATATAAATATGCCATGACATTAAATTGAAATAAAAACTTTTAAGTTCACAAATAAAAATAAATGTATTAAAAAAAACTAAATGCTAAAATTAAAATGTTTGTTAAACGTATAACGTATATATATTCACACAGATGCAAAACTTAAAAATATTTTTTTTTTTATAAATAAAAAAAAAAGTATTTGAACGTACTTTTTATAAAAAAAATACAAGATTTAAATATAAAAATATTTTAATAAAGAAATAACGTAAGTAAACATAAAAACAGATATTAATTAATTCCTGTAATCTGTAAATGGAAATGATTGTTTATTAATTGAAAAGCAAGCTAGCCTTGGGTCTCTTGTGTAATTAAAAAGTCAGATGAAAATTAGATAAGAGAATAAAGAATTAGCTTGTCCAATATAGAAGCAGCAAATAAAGGCCTGGACCATAACGAAAAAATGGAACAGTGATGTTTTTGTTCGTGGAATCCATAGGAGGATTATAAAAAGAGAAATATTCAGTTTCCTGAGAGTTCCAACTTGATTTTGTGAGAAGAACGATAAGACGCACTTATTGTTCTCTCTCACTTATTTTAAAAATGAAAAGACTGTGATACCAAGGTTGTTCCAGCTAATAATGCCTTCAGATAGACCAGGTTTCAAATAAAGACTCTGTGGAAATTAAGACCAGGAACCTGAGCTCTTCTACTGTAAGCTATATGAACTAAACAATTTTTAAAATCATAAAAAAAAGAATAATTAAGAACTTTCATCAGGGTTTGACAAATTTAATAAACAAGCCAACTTAAATGTTAAAGTGGACTCTTATCTGATTTTTGTAAGTTTCAAATCAATTAATAATGTTTAATTTTATATGTTTTGCATTTGATAAAAATCATTTCCATTTAATATTTTATTTGTATTAATATTTATTGTTTAGGTTTTAAATGAGGAAATTTAAGGTTGGGTATAGACATTGCATAGATTTGTTAGCGGTTGATTATGTTGTGGTTTTCACATTTGATTAGAATATATAAGTCATCGATGTCACTGTGGCATCTTATGATGAATGCTATTGGGGATTTTTGGATTCCCTATGCAATTGACGTTATCGATGATTTTGCATTTTGATCGGTTGTGTTTATTTTGAAATTTTTTTAACCATGGAATCTGTGCAGCCGATCTATACTCAACATTGTAAAACAAATTGTATAAAATTCATCTGTGCGAACATATCTAAATGTTAATTTTAAGGTGGGCATGAATGGCTATATAGATTTCTAAAGTTATATATATAGTTTAAGGGAGGGTAATATTAGGTTATTTGTTTCGTAGTTAGATTGGATCAATGGATTAGATGTATTGATGTAATTAATAAATGTAGCAGGAGATCCACTATGGGCAGGATTACATATATACGCCACACACCTTCTGTTTGCCTATGGATTGGATTGCAAGTCAGCAAAAAGGACTGCAGTCCATTCCTATGGAGTTTTTTGTTTATTGTTCTACTCGCCAACAGATGTAGCATTCCTATTGGTTGAGAGACAATGTCTTCTCTAAGTCTACTTACTGTTCAGATGAACATTCCTGACAGTATAGTATTTTGTGTTGTTGTATTCATGCAGCATTGAATACATTGATATATCCAAAGGATTGACGTTGGTTTGGCTGCAAACTTTTCGCCTAAGGTTAAATAAGGGATGGAACATTTTCTTTTCAAATACAATCTATGCAGTCTATTCATACTCAATGATCTTAATAAAATATTAAATTTATTCATACGCGACAATCTTAAAATAAATATAAATTTCATCTGCATAGATGATTTAAAATTTTAAAATAATATATTAAATTAAAAGAATGTTAAAATCTAAAATAATAATATTATTATTCCTCAAAATTTAAAATGATTCAAAATTTATATGTGCATAAATAAATATTGTTTCTGTGTTAATTACTGGCAGTGGCTTTTATTTTTTATATATACAAACTAAACAAGTTATTTCTTATCTCTGCGTCTCCGTGACCTAGTGACAATGGGCTAACAATCTAAATATAAAATAAAGTGGGATCTTAACAGCGTGTATCTGCCTACTTTATAATTTTTTCTAGGCTCAAATGCCTAGATGGTGCCCCTGTAGTGCAGATATCGTAGATTGCATTTGGATTTGATCTTCACTTTTATTTGGATCATTATAATATATATATATATATTTATATTCATGTATATTATTTATATCATTATAATATATATATAATATTTAAATTCATGTATATTGTCTATACTAAAATTAATATAATTATAAGTGACTTGAAGTCCAACTTTTAAACTCCCCGCAGCTATCTAATAGATCTTATACAACTGATACATATGACCATGTACTTGTAAAAAAATAAATGGTTTCCAATACATGCATTTCATGCTGAACAGCACTCATAAATTGGTCCAGATCACCATCTCTCACACATATATACAATCATCAAGGACATTGAATGTTTCATTCTTGAATATTTAATGATATAGATCAATGAAAAGTTGAAGAGTGGGTATAAATAAAGTTTGTCTTTTAATGTGATTGTATACTGTTCAACATAAAATACATAAATTGGGGATCATTAATCTTTTTCACATTTATGTGGTCATGTGTATCAGTTGTATAAAATAGATTGGATAGTTGTGAGGAGTTTGAAAATATGACTTCATGTACCTATTGAGTATGTCTGTCTGTTTTTGTTTTATTATCTCTCAGGCATATTAAAATAATAACATAGACATAGTAGAACTTTATTTATAGTTCTCATTTACTCTTTATAATTCAGTGGAATGGCTGTTACATGCCATTTAATCTTTCTACCAAGAATTATATTCCATAGTATGGCACCTTTTGCATCTTTAGAAACTTTTATTTTATGAAATTTTTTTATCAAAATATTTCCCAATTGATTCTTATAATCAAGCATGTGCTAAGTCATATTTTATGCATACATGACATAATGTATTTATTTTATTAAAACCAACATACACAGCACTGACCCCTTTTCCTTCAAAGAATTGAAAATTTAACCAATCTACCCATAATTCATTAAATATGCATTTCAACTATATTATTTTTAAGTGATATCTGTTTTAACTGTTGTACAATTTTCACAGTTATCACATTTGGTTAAGGGTAATTCACCACTTAACCAAAAAAATTTCCCAAGTTAAATCAATCCCTATATGATTATCAGGCATATTTATTTTAACAACCTGATTATTTTTATTGAACTTATGCTATTGGAAATTCTATATTTGATTCATTTGGAACTAGAATTGTTGATATTTCAATCCAACAACATGATCAATGTGCTTGTGATTTCAATATATTTATATTTTAATCATGGAATAAATTTTACACTGGCTGGCAAATCATACAATTTTTAATTAAACTTCAATATCTAAATGAGTATCTGATCATTACACATAGGTTTTATCAGGTGTTTTGGTTTTTACTAGTCTGTATTCACCATTATACAGCAACTATAACACATCTGATCATTCTTGAGACAATATCAGTCCTTTATTGGCAGCAATAATTATTTGTGAGTTAAAAATTTCTCATGTCAAATTTCACAAATATTTGTGAAGATGTTTTAGCCATTTTGGGGGGCAACCATTCTTTATCTATTTTTTAAGAGTATCTGATGACTAGAGTTGGCTTTCATTCTTAATGCCATGGTTTACCTATTTATCAGAATTAACTTTTAATTGTCAATATAATTTGGCACAACATCATTCTTTGTTTCTCAATTACATTTGGTACAAAATGAAAGAATGTCTGCATGCTTTTTAGGGTTCCTCAACCTAAATTCAAACTCATATTTATACGTTGGTAGTTTTTAATACCAAATACTCCAGTCTTATATTCAAATTTTTAGTACCATTTTTATTGAAAAATATTCCCCCAATTAAATGATGACCCATTATTATTTTAAATGAATAAATGGAATAAACAAAGTCCCACACCATTTTATTTATCTGGTTGCAATTTCTTTTTACATTTTTTGGCCTGTATTTTTATACCTAAGATACTTTGTATGTTTTGTATTATTGTTGTTTTGTCTTCTCAAGCTACGAAATGACAACTGTATGTGGTTTAATTTTTCTTGCTCTGATCCAAATAATTTTGTATATTTAGTCTGTACTTTTTTCATTGTAATTTTATTTATTAAATATATTTTAATGCTTAAAGCTCAAAATATTTGCAATCTAGTACAGTTTTTTTTTTATGTATAGATTTAACTATTTATGACACTGTTCAATTTTAAATGGTGCTTATAATCATATTATTATTTTGATAGGCTTATTATTTGTAACTCTTCCTTAATATTAGTTCTCATTTTTTGCATAATCTTGATTTCATCAAATAACAATGACCAGTCTATCTGTGGTATAGAAGATCAGCTATATAGGTTTATTACATATTTTTATAGTTACCATTACCATTCCAAGATTATCATTACTCACTTTATTAATTCTTATGTTAGATTTATTTGTGATAGGTTTTCCTTTCCTGAATGATTTTGGTAATTTTATTTTTCTTGTACCAAATTTTATTAGATGACTCTTTTGCAACTTACACATTCCAATTATGATTTTTATCTACATATTTAACATTTTCACATTGATAGCATTAGATTTTTTACGTTTTGATATATTTAAAACTATGATAAAGAGAATACTATTGTTTTTTTAATCTCACTTGTGTTATATTGATGAAAGTGTCTGCATGATTTAAAACTATTTATAAAGCATTGCCTAATTTTTTTATAACAATTACTTGAAATTTTTCTCAAGAGTACATTGAGACCTGATCACTAGCTTCATTTGTATATATACAGGTGTAAATAAGCTATATGTTCACAGAATTCAGGATTAAAATAATATGTTTTCATGTATTCTACATGAGATATACTTTCAAATCAATCAGGTTTGTAAAATCTATCTCACATAGAATTTGTTAAAACACAAAATAACAACAACCATACATCGTTTTGTGGAATTAAAAAAAAATGCATTGAATTTTTTTACATAGGCTTACCATTTTGAAATGTTGTTAACATCAAATTTACCAATATTCTATTATGCAGATGTCTTATTTGAATGTATATTTTGGTATTTTTATCAGCTTTTTGCTGATTGAATTTATAAAACTTTGGGGAGAAATTTTCTATCTTTCTAAATTCATAATGTATTATCTGAACTCCCTATTAGTATACAGCTGTGGTTATGGCAAAGGAATTTTGATGAAGATCCCAGAGTAATATAAAATGCATTTGTATGTCAAATCAATAAATTTAATATATAAAGAGCACATATAGTATCGGTTTTACACTAGGAAGATACAAAATATAATACAGTTATATAGCATTATATATTAATTGTATCTATCTTTTTTCATTGCTCTAAGAAAGCTTATTAAAATAATAACACTACCAGACATGAACTTTTAATAGCATGTGATATAACTAGGATGTCGTTTTTGTGAAAATTATTAATAATTTGAATAAAAACCTATTAAAAAAATATTGCAAATTTTTAGCAAATAAGTTGCACATAATTTTCGCAGAAGCCTATGACTTAAAAAAAACCTGCCAAAAACAAAATAAAATAAGATGACCAACAAACCAATAATTTTATAATAATTTTAATTAACAGACATTGAAACATTAGCTCTCTTATAAACACTAATTTATTCAAAACTTAGCTAACTTTTCAATTAAAATAATTTTCAGACATATTGTATATCATAATTATTTTTTTTAGAATTAATAATCATATAATTTATGAACACATTTTTAATTTATTATTTTAAAGTGTGTGCTTGTATAAGCATAAAAGAATATTTAAAATATAAATCCGTGATATATTTGATAAGTTATGTTCCAGCAAACAAAAATATTTAAAACATAAATATGTGATATATTTGATAAGTTATGTTCCAGCTAACATAAGCCAAATTTGTTTTCAGTTTTCTTTGATCTTGCTCTTTTTTTCAATTACAAATTTAGTTTAATTAATTCTATTATGATTGAATAAACTGATGAATAAAGACAAGATATCTTTTAAATTAGCAAAATATTTTACTTCCATAGCGCACTTTTCTATGCTTGTTTTCTTCAATGTTTTTTTTGTTCTTCTTTAACATCAGTATATTTTAATGTGCTGCTCCATATATATAATACAAATAAAATTTCTGTTATTTAATATTGTAATAATAGTAGGAAATAATAAATATATCTGTGATTGACTATTATACACAGTCTTACAATTCGCAGAATGGTTTGCGGTTAATACTTCTGCGAATTGTATGACTGTGTATAATAGTTAAAAACCCGTTATATTTATTATTTTTATTACAATATATATCCCTTTTAATTTCAGGCGGCCATTTTTAATTTTTAGAAAAATTTACCCTAACTATAATAACTTAGATATGTTGTGTTTGAATGTAATAAGTATAAAAAAAACATGCTGTAAAAGTAAGGTCATATATGAAAGAATGTAATGAAGCTGTTAAAGTAATCATTTCATAAAGAAAAAGTTAAAAATATATATATTTTTAATAGTTTTAAGAATGTTTATTTTTACACTGATTCACAAATCCTAAATTTTGAAATCCAAATGATAAAATGATAATTTCATAAACAGCTTCATCACATCCGTCACAAAATTTCAAAAAAAAAAGATGTATTGGAAGTCTTACCTGAGGTAATTTTTCACTGAGAAAATTACTAAAACAGCGGCCTTGCTGTGGTCCATTTTTCTTCTAGAGCCAGATGTGTCCATTTGTTCAAAAGTACCTATAACAATATGAATGGTTTTTAGTGGAGAAAAAGTAATAGAACAGTGTAATTCAAAAATAAATAAATAAACTCATAAAAAATAAAATGAATAAAAATAAATCAATAAAGATAATTTTTTTATTATTAACAATGATTACATGTGTGGAAGAAAGGCTGAGTTCAAATACATGACACTATAACACAGAGTGGATGGATTGATGAAGCCAGAAACTGTGTATAAAATATCGTATATTACATGAAATTCCAGTTGTGTAGCATAAACTTGTATATAAATATATTTATTATTTTGCATAAAATATATGAAGAAAGGCTGAGTTCAAATACATGGCACTATAATACAGAGTGGATGGATTGATGAAACCAGAAAGTGTGTATAAAATATCCTATATTACATGAAATTCTAGTTGTGTAGAATGAACTTGTATATAAATATATTTATTATTTTGCATAAAAAATATGAAGAAAGGCCAAGTTCAAATACATGGCACTGTAACAATAAGTGGATAGATTGAGGAAGCCAGAAAATCTACACAATATCCTATATTACTTGCCTAAAATTGACACAAATCAATTGAGGGTCATAACTTTAGCACTGATGTAATAATTCATCCATAAATTCAAACTTGGTCATGTGTGATACACTATTCATATTTATAATCATGCCAAAAAATGCATTAGCTCACGCAGTGACAGATACCCCAGTCCCCAACTTTTTTTCCATTCTACAACATATTTATTTGAAAATATTATAATTTATTATTCTATAGCATATTTATTTCTTTCAGTACATCGAAAATATTATAATTTATTATTCTATAGCATATTTATTTGTTTCAGTAAATAGAAAATATTATAATTTATAAATATATATATATATAAGTAATTACATACCCTGGAACGTTATCCAAAAACGTAATTTGAGAAGAGGGCCCAGAATCACGGACAACTTCAACGGAAAATCACAATAAAATCTTCAGTAATTGATCCAAGAATTGTGGAATAACTTTTTTACGATAAATAAAATGGTAAAAATCAAAAAAAAAAATTTTTTTTAGGTACACTTCGCTAAAAATATTCATAAAAAATCTAAAAATTATCGTACAGAAATAATTCTTAGAGTTTCAGGTAGATATTGAAATCGCGCAAAGAATGACGTTTGTGCCTATGTGTGACATTTACCGTTTACGCGTAAACTCAGCTCAAAATAGACCTTTCTAGAAAAGTCGTACAAACGTCATACTGGGGGTCAAAGGGATATATATGTGTGTGTGTGTTCAAATCACCCTCCCTGACATTTTTTTTTCCAGAAATATTCTCTGTGAATAAATATAAGTCTGAACTTTAAACAGCCTGACTCTAAAACACACGATTCAAGAGAATGTCCTTTCAGGGTATTTTTTGAGTGATGTTGTTTGGAGTTGATACTTTATATTTATTCACAGAGAGCATTGCTAAAAAAAACATAAGGTTTGGGAAGGTGATTTGCTTATTTTTTTGTATTTGAATTTTCAGTTAGGGATATGCACTGGGATATTTCCATATACATTTACCCATGCACATAATCAAATTGTTTATTGTTTATGAGTTTATAAGAAGTCCAAACATATGAAGTGAGAAGACTGGGCATGCTCCATGAAGATTGAAATCCAGAGTGTGTCATTTTACTACTGCATCAAACATTGGCCTATATTTATGTATGAAGAAAATCTTAAGATGTAATGATAGTCATCTATCTGCAAAGATACATACCTTGGAGGTTAAACAAAAGTGGAAAAGTGTTTAAATCTTTAGCACCTGGCAATTAAAACTCATTTTGTGAATTTCTTTCTTCTATATTGATCTGCTATGAGAAATCTTTGCAGTAACTTTTCTTTTACAGCAGATTATTTAAATGACATTTGTCCATTTACTTTTAAGTGTATGAATATTTTTATGTTATTGTGATCAATACACTCACTTGCTAAGCTGCTGATCTCACATAAGATTCAGTATTGAAATTGACTTAGATTTTTTAATAGTCATAGGATGTTTTATTAGATCTGGTCCATAATCAATTGAAATTAGCATCTAATATCGGCAGCAACTGAATATCTTGATATTTTTTTAAACAATTTGTAGGAAGACGTTATGAGATATCTTATAGTCGATCTGTACACTCTCTTTTGCTTTTATATATATATATATATATATATATATATATATATATATATATATATATATATATATATATATATATATATATATATATGCATAAAATTCTTTTAAGTGTATTTCAAACATTATTGTCATTTTAAAAATCATATAATTTATTGTTTGTTGCGTTCACATTAACGTACATGTCAGAGTGAAATATATATGAGAAGTTTTTTTTTTTTTTACCAAATTGAATTTCAGATCTTTTATTATTATTATTAAATTGCCATTTTAATGCTTTCTCAAGTTCACTATTGTAATTCCATTTACATCCGTCATAGAATTTTTCAAACATCTTGGAGATATAAAATGAAATTTTATAGAATTTGACATGTCTTTAACTTATGTTTCTGATAATCATTCTGGAAAACTATTTTTTTAATAAATGCAAAAATATTCGCAGAAAAAAAAGTTTAATTCTATGCATATTTGAACATAATAAATTATATATATTCATTCAATTTAAAAGCTTCACTTTATCTATACTATGTATAAAGGATTGTTTAAATGTAGTTCACTATTAACCTTAAAATACATTTATAGTGCTAGAAATTATTGTATTACATTTCTTAAATTTAATTCAATTCTATGCATATATATATATATATATATATATATATATATATATATATATATATATATATATATATATATATATATATATATTAAAAGGTGTGAAGGTTGCCTCGACAGCAGTGAGAAATATTGATTACTATATTTTACTGTGAATGTTTAGGTGGTTACTGGTTGGAACTTATTTATATATATATATAATATATATATATATATATATATATATATATATATATATATATATATATATAAACTATAAGCTTCTCTTTATCTGCACTATTCATAAAGGATTGTTTAAATAACCGTTAAAATACATTTACAGTGCTAAAAATAACTGTATTACATTTCTTAATGTAGTTATATACTTTTTACTTACTATATATTAAATATATCTATTAATTTTAACTAGAGTATAGTCATTTCTTCAATTCAACTTTTATGTATTCATGGATTAGATCTTACACATTTCCCTACCCGAAATTATTCATTCAATTAAAAGAAATAATGTGAAGGATGTTTATTTTAAGTTGTTTGAAAAATTATATATATATATATATGTGTGTATATATATATAGTTATTTGAAAAATTATATATATATATATATGTGTGTGTGTGTGTGTGTGTGTGCTAAATCATCTATGTTATATGAAATATAAATTAAGTATATAAATGTCATTGTAATACTTTAATTTATTCATATACTACAACAGTATATTATATTTAATCAAAATGTATTATATACTATGTATGATTATAATATATATATATATTTCTTTATTTTAGTGTGCAATATGTCAATTAATATTGATAGATTGAAAGTCAAAAGTGGAGCCATCTATAGTCCACTTATGAAACCACCAGTTTATTGTGTTTATTATTTTATTGGAAATTTGGAACTTAGGATTAAATTACAACTTTACCGGCTGAGTGGAGTTGGCTATTTCAATGAATCAACAGATAGGTATGTATAATGATGTAAATATAATTTTATTGCATGTATTCAAAAATAACATTTATCACGTCTTAGAAGTTATATGTTTTGTAAAATAACTATACTTTAAATTACATATAAATACAAATACAAATATATATAATTTTGATTTTAAATAATATAATAATAAATATGTGTAAGTATATCTGGCATTACTTTATTATGATTTGGCTATATTGGTGAACTTATACTGATATATATTACTCATAAACACAAATAATAGTTACTAAATAAAATTTATTATTAATAGTTAATATTAATAAATTTAAAAAAAGATGTAATTCTATGTTTATCATAAATTTTATATAAAAATGTTCAATATTCTTTCACAATTCTTTGATTTTGAAAATGTCACTAGAATAAATATAGTAACATTTTTTTTTTTAAAAAAAAAATGTTTGTAATAAATTAAAGTATAAAGAAAATTTAAAAAATTAAAAACAATTAATAATAAACTTTTTTTTTCTCAAAAATAAAAAATCTAAGTATTTTTTTCAATAGGTTTATAGTTATAATTAAATTAAACATAGAGAAGAAATTTTAAAAAAAAGCTTCATCTTTTTATATGATACAAAATTCAATGTGAATTAAAATTTAATATTCTAACCAAAATTTTATTGAGAAAAAATAAAAAAATCATAATGGTCATTGGAGCAAATTTACGTATATATGTAAAAATATTTTAGGAATTCCTTATTATTTTATTTTATTAAATATAAATTTTATTTTATTTTTAATGTTAAATTTTGAAAATGTATGTAGTATGTGACAAGTAACTTTTTCTTATATTTTTGAATTTTTAATTTGTAAGTCTTTTGAATAAAATTTATGATATTTATTTAATGTTCTGAAAATATTATCAGTTAATATAATAATCAATCTAAATAAGATTGCAACAAATAACTAATTTTATTTGCAATTATTTAATTACCAACCTTGCTTTCATATTTAGTTATCAACCACGTTTTTATCTCTTATTTAGATCAATAAGAGATGAAAGCTGGGTTGATAATCAAATAGTTGTAAATATAATTAGTTGTTTGTTCCAATCTTGTTTAGATTGATTATTGTGTTAAATTCATATCTATAATAACATTGTGGACAAATAATTTTTATATTGAATATTTGGCCATTGTCAATTAAATAAGATGAAATTTTCTAACACTGATTTATTCATTTTATATTTCACGCATAACTTTTTTTAGCATTTTGAATTTGAAGATAGCCTAACAATAAAACATTCATGGAGAAAAGCTGTCAACTCTTTACAAATTATGTTTATTTTAAATGCCTATGTTGTGCACTAAATTTTCAATAAAAAAATTCAAATTTTTAAAGTCTAAAACCAAATATACTGAAATTACATCGATTTGCTTAGACAAAAAAAATGCAGATGTTGGATTAAACATTCTTAAAGTCACCTAATACACAAATATATATATATAAAGATTTTATAAAAGTATGTAGAATAAGCATTATCATGAAAAAACAAACAAATAAAAAGTAGAAATTTGTATTTTTTTTTTTTTTAAATTTTATTAAATATTTCACTAATCTTTAAAAATTATTTTACTTTAATTTAATCATTTCCATACTATATATATATGAAAATATTTTACTATAAAAAAAAATTCCATTGATGATTTTATCTAGAAAAATCCTTGCTCAAAATTGATAAGACTATAACCAGTATATATATTGCACCTATTGAAATTGGAGATGAATTACAATATGTGGTAAAATGTCAGTCATAATTTTTTTTTCTTATTTAATTTTTGACTAATGAATGTTAATTTATGACTAATTAACTGTGTTACTATGACAACAATGACATTAATATAAAATTATTTAATATTATTTATTTTGTAAGATGCATAAATTAACTTCATTCTTTTGTAAAAAGAAAAATAAATATGAGAATTATAAAGTATTTGGTTTGGATGAAATTATTTTTTTGTTATATGTTTCAGTTTTGCTACTGCATTCGTGATAGGAAATTAAAAATGATACAAATAAATGTTTAATATTTCAAATATATTTGTCATTTTTATTTTTATAATATTATACTAGGAGATATGTAAAAAATATATTTCGAGTATGATATATTAAAAATATGATGTAGATTTTTTGTTGTTGTTGAAATGATAAATGGTATTTGTATATTAAAAACATAAATATTTATTATATGTAATATTTGTGAAATGATATTTTTTATTTGTCATTATTATGTAATATGTTTTTTTTTTCTGAAATGCTACTAGAAATAATTTAATGAGTGAATGTAGATGAATACTATGGTTACTCTGACATCAACAAGGAAATCTTGTAAATAGGACTGAAAAATTTGAATTTAAACTTTTATCTCTTGTTTTTTGCTTTGAACGGAAGCATGCAAATATTTCTTTACAAATTTTATTTATTTATTCTAAAAGTACATAATTCACAAAATAAAATTGAGAGGTAATATTTAACATGATCTGTTTATAGATGATAAAAGATTTTTGGATAAAATTTATAAGAAAACAACAAATTTACTGTAAAAAGAAAATTAATCAAAAATTGCTTCATTACATAAACCATCAGAATATTCAATATGTTGAAATGGATGTAGTGTATCGTTTTAAAGATGGAATACAAACATCAGAAGATATACAAGAGTCATTTTGCTTGATTATATGATTTATCAGATTGATTGATCAATTTTTTATGAGATATGAATTAGTTTAATTTCTATCATATTGCCATAGATAAAATTTAACATATATTTATTCATTTATATTATTTTAAAATAATACTTTCTTATTAAAGGTTTATGTTCTTATATTTTCATAAATATAAAATAGTGTTTATATGTGTAATGGCATATGAAACAAATAATTATTATTTAAAGGAATAATTTGAATACATAGATAAAATATCAGAATTGCAACATCTACATTGAATTTAAAGTTCTTGAACATTCAGTATATCTTCTCTGTAATAAAGATATAGCATTGGTTTTATAATTGGAAATATAGACATTGGAACTCTGATGCAATACTGGAAATGCAGCATGTAAAGACTTTTATTCATATTGTATATTAATTATTGGAATTAGTATTGATATACATATATTTGTCTATTACTATTTAAAATGTAAAATTATTTATTGACAAATAATATGTAGGTTTAAATTAATAAATGGTTTATTTACACATAAAAATGTAATAGAGTTATGTTTTTTTTAAGTTTTAAACTCATATCTTGTGGTATATTAATTGTTGTTTCAATATTTCAAAATACTTTTATTTATTGTTTGATTTTAAAAATTACCTTCAGTTATATTCTTATATTAGGAGCTGAAATATTACATTGCAATAAGTGTAATTTTTTTATATTTTGTTCTTTTTAATTTGTGTTAATAAATAGATTCATTTTTGTTTATATATATATATATTGATTAATTATAATTTATATGAAGCCTAAAAGAAGGTATATTATAAACTCTTTTATGTTTTGGAAAGTATGAATGACTTACAACTCATTTGTGATACATAGACATATATTTATTTTTTGTTATTAAATAATTAGAAATTAACAAGCAATCACATATGTAAATATAAAATTAATGTCAGTCAATGATTTATTGTATATTCAAATAGATATAGGTGTTTATATCGATTTGTTATGATCTACACATTATATATATATATATATATATATATGTATATATATTTATATATATGTATATATATATATATATATATATATATATATATATATATATATATATAATACCCTTTATAAAAATATATAAAATGTAAATAATTTAACAGTAAAATAAATATTATATTTCAAATTCTTTAGTACTGCTTTCAATTACAGAGTAATCCTCATCAGCTTTAACTGAATTTCAATTAGTTTATTTTGATGTAATTGAAAGCGCTACTAAAGAATTTGAAATATAATATTTATTTTACCATTAAATTCTTTACTATATATATATATATATATATATATATATATATATATATCATAGATTTGATATCTATTTAATAATAAATTTGAATTTGATTTAAATCAAATAAACTTGTGGATTATTGTATAGTTGTGCAAACAAATTTATTGCTTGATAACATTTGAGTGAAAACCCATAAACTGTTTATATCATAAAAATTTCTTTGAAATAATTATATTATGTAATCCATAAATAAATTTCTGAAATTGGTAAGTAAGCATTGTTATACTTTTTTATTGAATTCTGTAGTTATCATCTGACTAGAAAAAATTTGTATATGATCATCATAAATAAATATCTGTGGGTTTTATCTAAAATATTATTGTTTATAAAGTTAATGGTAATATATTTTCTTCTGTCATAAGTCAGAATGATTTGTCTTAATTATAGTTAAACTTGGTTGAGGTTGATCATAAATCTAACTAACTATTAAATTTAATATTCATATTTGATTAGTTTTTTATATATTTTAATTGTTATAATACAGAGATTTAATAATTTAATTATAGGAAATTTAAAACAAATTGATATGATTAGCTAATTATACATGAGTAAATATCCAATAGAAATCTACTGTTTTTTTCATATACTGGTATGATCGGATGTTATATAGTCAAGATTATTTAATAAATTCATTGACATTACATCATTTTAGGTATTTCATTTTAAGACAAGTACTTTAATTAGAAGTAGTAAAGTCAATATAAACAATTGCATGACTAAATCAGTATAATTTATTATTTATAATTTTATTATTTTTATCTACTTATAAATAGTGTGATTAGTAATAGTAAATAAATATAAGAAAATATAGCATGCATATGTTGGTATTATTTATTATTTCATTAATGTAACATTTAAAATTGTTTACTGGGTCATATATCCATTTATATATTACAAATATTGTACATTTAAATGCTATACTAAAACTATTATCTTAACCATTCATGAATTGTATTATTTAGATATGAATATATTTAAATGTTAGTATAAGTTTGTATTTTATAAGCAATGTTTGATTAGGTAGGTATATTAGAATTTAGTTTTTTAATGATTTATAATTGGTTTTATTGAATAATAAATGAAATATATCTTAAACATATATCATTGTTTTGAGACAATGATATATGCTTTATCTTCTTTAGTTTAATTTATATTGAGTAAGGATTGTATTTAGAGCATTTGAAATGATGATCTTGTTTGAATCACTTTTGACTTAGTATAACTGATAGTTGGATATCTGATTAGATAAATAATTATATTAAATACTGAATAATTATTTATTGATTGGTATTCATTTAGTGTATTGTATTATATTTATTGTCTTATGAATAACATTATTATTTATTGGATATTATACAATTAGTATTATTTTTATTTGAATTACATTTTATTCAGTTATAAATAATGTCCAACTGCAGGGATCATTTTTATTCTGTTACATAGGGTGACCAATGACTAAGCTGTATTTTCTTCAGGTTATGTAAGACTTATTATTTAATTGCATATTTTCAATGTGAAATATTGCCTAAATGATTAGGCTATAGCAGAAGTTAGCTATACCCATATTTATTCTATTATAAATAATACCATAATTGGCAGGGCATAATAATACAAGATCACTCTGTTATGGTTTGATCATGTCTGATTTGTCACAAATGACTCTCAAGTCTATGGTGCATTAAAAGAAGAATATACTCTCACTTTATCCTATTACAAATGATGCTCTAACTTTAAGAATAGTAGTAAGTGTTATTTCAACATTTTTTTGTTAATAACAAAATGTTGTCTAAAAGCTGTACGGCAACTTTTTTATTCTATTACAATATATATATATATATATATATATATATATATATATATATAGAATACAGCCAGTGTTTTAATATATATATATATATATATATATAGAATACAGCCAGTGTTTTAATATATATTGTAATTATAATTGAAATAATAAATTTAACAGTTTACAAACAATTATAAACAATCCTTAAATCAGCAGAAATACTTTTGGTTAACTTCTTAAACCTGCCTCAACTGCCATTAAATAAAAAAAAACAAACAAAGCGGAAACAAACGTTATCAATTCAAATCCCATGAATCTTGTATGTTAATGTTAGCAGCTTGTCTATATATTAAATGGATTTTATTCCTATTTATAAAAAATGCCTTTTCAATTTTTCTTTTATTATGGTTTCTCTCGTCATGAAGAATTTTCACATTTTCAAAATCAAATATAAATTTATATTTACATGTTTTTTTGTGATCAATGAAAACTGAAGGAGATATTAACTCACCATTATTTTTACTTTTTACACACTTATATAACAATTCATGCTCCCTCAATCTCTTGTCAATGCTGCACCTAGATTCACCTATATATGATAGCATACAATCACAAAAAATTTGATATATGACATTACTTTTCTGCTTGACAGGTATGACATCCTTAGAATTATTGACTAATTTATTAATATTGTTTGGAACATAGAATGAAACATTAAACACATTCTTATATATATATCCTTAAAAAATTTCACTTGTGGATTTGAAATAAATGGAATAGATATCCATTGTTTACTATAATATTCATTTCCTTTAAATCATTATAACTTTTTTTTAAATTGACATAAAGTATTGTTTATTTGTTCCATTTTATAACCAACATCAAACAATTCTTTGGCAAATATCTCAATATTTTTCAGTTTATCACTTTGGTAACAACTTAATTTTTTATTCCAAAGCAAAAAAGATCTAAAACTTGACCTCTTATGCATCCTTGGTACTTTTGATTTACAATTTATATATCCTCTTTTTTGTAGTGGCTTAATTATTAGTTTATAATTTAATATACTGTTATCTCTTGTAATAATTAAATCTAAATATTTAATATCATTGTACTGTTCCTTTTCAATACTATAAATTTTTTTGTAGAGAAATTAGATAAATTGAATGGCTTGAAATGGAGTATTGAAAAGGATCATGACAAAAATATCAAATATTTAGATTTAATTATTACAAGAGGTAACATTATATTAAATTATAAATTAATAATTAAGCCGCTGTAAAAAAGAGGATATATATAAATTGTAAATCAAAAGTACAAACGATGCATAAGATGGCAAGTTTTAGATCTTTTTTGTTTCAGAATGAAAAATTATGTCATTAGCAAAGTGATAAACTGAAAAATATTGAGATATTTGACAATTGTTTGTTGTTGATTATAAAATGGAACAAATAAACAATACTTTCTGTCAATTTAAAAAAGTTATAATGATTTAAAGTAAGTGAAGATTAATAGTAAACAATGGATATCTATTCCATTTATTTAAAATCCACAAGTGAATTTTTTAAGGATATATGTAAGAATGTGTTTAATGTTTCATTCTATATTCCAAACAATATTAAAAAATTAGTCAATAATTCTAAAGATATCATACCTGTCAAGCAGAAAAGTAATGTCATATATTAAATTTTTTGTGATTGCATGCTATCGTATATAGGTGAATCTAGGTGCAGTATTGAGAAGAGATTGAGGGAGTATGAATTGTTATATAAGCATGTAAAAATAATGGTGATTTAATGTCTCCTTCAGTTTTCTTTGATCATGAAAAAACATGTAAATATAAATTTAAATTTGATTTTGAAAAATGTGAAAATTCTTTTTGAGGAGAGCAACCCTAGTACAAGAAAAATCAAGAAGGCAATTTTTAAATAGGAATAAAATGCATTTAATAAATAGACAAGCTGCTAACATTAAAATACGAGATTCATGGAATTTGAATTGATGGTGTTTGCTTCCACTTTGTTTCTTTTTGTTTTTAATTTAATGGCAGTTGAGGCAGGTTTAAGAAATTAAATGAAAGTACTTCTAAAACATCAACACCAATCCTGCCTAATAGGATAGTGGTGGCTATGGTTGTTTAAGAGCCAAAGACACCAAAATGTATGGGTGCTGAATTGAGTTCAGACCCATATGACTATATAAGCTATTGAGCTTAGATTGAAGATATTAACAATGTTTTCAATTTCATTCTCACAGTTTTGTAGTAAAGTAGAGTTAAAAGGTGGCTGCTGGAGGGTTGCATTAGATGCTAAGATCTAGGTGCAGTGCTCTCAGATCCAAGGCTCCTCACTGATGATGGCCACAAGCCAGAAACTAGTCTGGGATATTGGATGAGTAGGCACTAGATAGGGATTTTATGCACAAGCCTTCTGGCATCCATTGATTACTCTGTTTGGCACAGGTGGCACTACTGTATGGGGAGTTTTGCCTTTGAAAGTACTTCTACTGATTTAAGGATTGTTTATAATAGTTTGTAAACCATTAAATTTATTATTTCAATTATATATATATTGAAGCAGTTGGATCTAAGTTCGATCCTAGCTTCATGATATCTCACCTGAAGCCCACTTCAAACCCTTGTACTAACCTTGAATTTCTGATGCAATGGGGCTTTATACGTTCAGTCCACGCTAGTTTCCTTAAAGAAAAACTATTACATAAATGTGTGTTAAAATTAACTCATTTGAGATTTAAATCAATCATTTCTATTAATAAATTCATGATAGAATTATTCATGAATTTATATATATTATAACTGCGTGGATTGTGCGTATATATTTATAAATATTTAAATGTACATATTCGTTCTAAAGTTTCATTGTGTCGGGAATGTTTTATTTTACTTTAAATAGTTTGTTTAAATTTTTAGTGATTAAAAGCTACATTCTTTCGATAAGCTTTCAGATTGTCCCTTTCCAAAAACAATGGGTAAAGTTTTTATTAATTAGAAAAAAGATAAGTATTTAAAATGTAAGGACGGTTGCTAATTAAAATCATTTTTCTGATTTTAAAAATTCATTTTCTAATTAGAAAATGAATTCAAGTTAATGAGTTTGAATGCCATATCGAAGGAATGTATCTAAAAACAACTAGTAAATTTTTGTAAGATTGATAATAAAAGAAACGCTCGCCTGAAGGCATCAGAGATACAGTATAAAGAGCCCAGAATAAGTTTCCAAGCAGCTATTATTCATCATTAAGAGAAGCCATATATATTTCATTAGAGAAGAAGCCGCCCAGTTAAATTATGAAGTAAAATAGTGTTTCTACCATGGTGGGGGGGGCTTAACTTCAAGAGTCTGACTATGGTTCCTTAACTCCCCTGAAAATCTTCAATGTGGCTGCAATATAAAAATTCATATACCAATCGTAAGCTGCCAAAACCTTAGAGAAATCCATCAAAATGCTATAAACATAATTTTCAAAATGCACACATATGTTTCATCCATCTGGACTCTGCCCTGTGGAAACTCAGGAACCAGCCAAAGAAAGAAATGGTAATATCTTTCATTTTGAACCTGGCCAGTTCTGAACTTTAAGTTAAAACATCTTGAAGCTATCTATTGTAAAATTGTCTTTTTATTAATGCTATTTTAAATTATGTAGTAATTCTCTATCTATCTCTAGTCTTTAAATTTAATATCTGTTAACTTTCCTTGCTTATGATGGTGGTTCGTTTATTTAACCCTATTATATATTTCATTTATTTATTATTATATGCCAATAATAACTTCAACTCGATAATAATTTTCTTCATTGCATTTGCCGTGTTAAATAATATTATATTTATTTTTATAGTAATTCTTACCCACTAGAACTCATTGGATACAGTTCTATTAATTATTGAGTTGAAGGATTTATACAATTTTTGCTATTTTTATTAATGCCTAATAATAATAAATTATTAGCTCAATTTGTAACCTATGCTCCTGGCCACTTTACTGAGTCTATAATATTCATTTATTCACATTAATAATCTTAAAATGTTTTGCTAAAGGTTGATAAAGAGAATAAAATGAACATATTCTAATTTAAATTTGTATTTCTGTATTAATATTCAGGGAGAGCATGACATTTGGGGCATGAGTAATATGATTCTATAATTGCATTAAGTACTTAAAGCTTGTTTGACTTTAATTCAACTTGGTCAGGTCATCATGTAGAGCATTCTTTATATAAAATGGGTTTTATTAATTAAAAAATTATTACCAAGTCATCATATTTCCGAACGTTGCTGATGCGAGCCATCTCCTGCTTCACAGGCTTGTCCTCGGTGATATTACTGTTCGTTAAATTACATAGGAAGAAAGTACTTCCTCACTTGCTCGTTTTATATTTGGAACACCAAAGGTTTGAGGCTACGACCCAACCTTATTTTCCATAGGGCATCAAAGACTTGTCAAATACAAGCCGCTCTGCTATTTTTTTAAATCACAGACAAGCCATTATTTTTCATATTTATTCTTATAGCTCATAAGTCATCAGTACCGTTTATTTCTCAATTCCAGTAAAGCCCGCTCTGATGCTCGTAAATCATGATGAATTGATTTTATTAAAGTCGAACAAATTCATATTTATTTATAATTAAGTAACTTTTCTATTAAATATTAAAGTTATGCCCTAAACACTTATCTTGCTCTTCGTGAATTGATTTACGAATGTGAAAATAAATCTCACATTCTTTCTTTTAGAATTTGAATCATAATTTCTGTCAGGGCGAAATACCTTTATCTACCTTTACTTCCTCGTCGGGGCATAGATATATATATATTTCTCCTTGAATATTGCATAATCATATTGACATATAATAAGGACTGCCATTCTTATTGTAAATATAAATTCCATTTTAAGACTAGAAGTAATCTATATAATCACAATCTAAAAGTTGAACAAAATTATAATTATTATTAAACATTTTATTATCACATTTGTTTTTTTATTTTTTTTATTCAAATTATTTTAATATTAATGCTCACTGTCTGTATTGGCAACCTGAACATATATATATATATATATATCTATATATGAGTTGACTTATAAAGATTCTTAGTTATTTTATTATACTTTATTAGAGTTAAATCAAGGGTCTCATTAATCATCATCATCCGTTGAGCTAGTTCCTTGGCGCTCAGTCATGTACCATCGATATATGTCATCCATTGATTTGATCTGAGCTCGTGAGTTGGGTTTGAGTTCAGTTTGAACCGCCTGAGTTTGAATCTGACTTTGAGTTTGTTGATGTGTTGGCTTCTTTTTGACCAGTACAATATATATTGTTACACATACATCATGTATTATCTATCTATAATCTACAGATAATTAAATAAAGAAAACAAGTAAAGATCATTTATTTTTAATAAATAAATAAATTTAACTTTAGTGTTAATGCAGAGGTAATGAATGATTTATTTAAGTAAAAATAAAATATTTATCTTGTCCTATTCAACAACAATAATAATAATAATAAAAATAATAATAATAATAATAATAATAATAATAATAATAATAATAATAATAATAATAATAATAATAATAATAATAATAATAATAATAATAATAATAATAATAATAATAATAATAATAATAATAATAATAATAATAATAATAATAATAATAATAATAATCTTTGAAGATTGAAAGAAAGAAAATTTATATTTCACGAAGTAGCTTAAGAAATGTAGGAAAAGCTCAGTAAAAAAGAGAACATATATACTTTTTTTCTTCAGAAATATTTTGTTTTTTATCTAATTGTCTTCAATATTCTATGGATTTTTCCTATAATATGTAATGTATTTTGAGTAGAGACTATGAAGGAGAAAGCATGTGCAGTCATCTATTAATGTCTACAAGAATAAATGATATGGACAGCAATAAATACTAAGGTGAACAATTTGAAGTCATTGGACCTTTAAATTTGATTTGAATGCTAGTGTTTAATATAAAGGAAATAGTTAGACACAATCTAGGAATAATGTCTATGAAGTCCTGCATCATAGTTTATCATCATGTGAATGTTAAAAAAACATTGGGAAAGAATGGAATTGCAATCTGAATGTTAATTCTAATTTTTTTTGCTAAATTAAGTTTTGCTTTATCTTCAATTTTCAAATGAATAATACTTATATGCTAATAAATATTTATTTTTTGTTGAAATTATTAATGTGGTTATATTATTTTATGTGAACTTAATCAATAAATTAAGTAAGTAAAACAAATTGATTATTGACTTAATATTTAGAAAACAAATCAAAACTAATTATACTTTAAATATATAAAAATAATTATGACTTTTTATATATTTCTTATTAAGCACAAGTGAGTATATGTAAATACATAAAAATTTTAACCTTTGACACTGCACTTTGAATATATTTTTTTAACACTACAAGACCTCACCAAATCTTGACACAAGATTATGATACAAGATTATGACTTTATAAAGATAAGAACAGCTATCTTATCTTTAACCTAACTTTCTAATTAGATAGTCAAATCTGAAGCATCTTGATTTGATAGTGTGAAGCTGTAAATTTATTCACAGATTAAGTCCTGCTATTTCTTTTACAGGTTAATAATTATTGTAATGAAAGTATTACTTGATTTAAAAATATAAGATATAAATGAAAGGGCATTTTTCATACTGTATAAAGATCGTATATATTAATTCTCTTCTAAACATCCATGTTTAACAATATTTAAGTGTTGATCATATTTTAACAATTGTAATCAATCATAGACAGATTATAATAATGCAATGGATTATTTTAAATTATTATTGTGGAATTTAAATTTATCTTATTATCTTAATAAACTTACATCCTATTATTAACCAATGCATCATTTGATTTATGTATTCTACTAATTACTTTATTTGAAAATATAGATTTACATATTCCAAACTACACATTTAATAGAAAATAAATCATTTATTTATTGAATGTTTTATTTACCAAATAAAAATACCTATCTTTCTTATTGCGTTGCCAAATGTATACCATATAATACTAAATTGTCCGAGCACTTTATTGATGTTACACAATGCTTTGTTTACCACCCTTTCTTACAGTTTACAGTTTTGATTGCCTCTGCAATCTCATTCAAAACTTTCTATCTCCTAACCTCAACTGTTACAGGGTAGTAAAAGCATTGTGTAACAGTAGTAAAGTGCTTGGTCAAATTAGAATTATATTGTAAAAATACTTATCAATGCATAGGCTCAATGGTTCCTTATAGATCCATGAGTTTATTATGATGTAAGTTTATATTACTATAAATTTATTTGTGTTGCATGAAAATAAATAGTTCTAATCATTATATGAGGTTTTCATTACATTTTTGGCTTGTCCAAATATGTAGGGCATTTGAAACAACTGCTTTTTTCATTTTAATATATATATATATATATATATATATATATTGAAACAGATATACTTTTATATATATATATATATTGAAACAGATATACTTTTCCACGGATGTATTCAAAAGATCCCCTCCCCCCATTTAAAAAGATAATTTGATCAAATTAAAAAAAAAAAAAATAAAGCAAAAAGTTTGTAGTTAAAAGAAAATCATTATTGATTTTATAGTTTTAAATTACGATATAAATAAAAACTGGCATTCATTAAAAATATTACATTTTTAATTTTTGGAAAGATGTTGTCATATAAAGTTGATAATCGATTGAGGCAGTCTTATCAAATTGGAAAACATGGCTTATCCTTATGATTTTTTATCTGTCCTGCAAAAAGTAGAGTGTCGAATCCTTGTGAAGAGAAAAGCACTCAGGCTTAAATGAGAGCTGTATAACAAATCAGATATGGCAAGGCTGCTTAGCCAATCTAGAGATCATGGTATAAATAGTTGAGTTGTAAGTTCAGGGCATATATTTTTTCAAGTAGATTTTAAAGAAGATTTTTGAAAAAGATTTTAATTTAAAAAGATTTTAAAAGCAGTTAAAGAAGTAAGAAAAGTGAAGAGTTAAAAGTTAAAATTTTCATCTAAGTGTTGCTTGACTATTTAATTGACAGCTGATTTTAAGGAACCTTGGAATATAACCTTTACAGCCACTGTTGATGATGAAGAAAGAAACTCTTAATAATAAAATCATAATGATGGAAGGCTAATAGGCAACAGCTTCTTCTCTTCATCCAAAAGCCATGGTTCTCCAAGATTTGTCTGGGTAAACATCACAGAAAGTGAACAATACCTTTCAGCTGAAATACAGTGACCTATTTTTGATGGAACAGACTGGATATAAAAAAATGAAGGTAAAAATTCTATAAAATATTTAATATTTATATGTTTTTATAAAAGACAAACAAAACATATTTCTTCTTAAATAAAAAAAATTATGAATAAAAATAGCTGCATAAAAGTGTGTTTTATTAATAATAAATTGTAAATGTTAGATGTCTTAAATGTCAATAATCAAAAGGTATTTTATTCAATACTTATATGTGTTTATAAAAATAAAATAAAAAAACAAACATCTTTCTTAAAATGAATTATGTGAAAATATGTTTTATTAATGATAAATTATAAATATTAAAAAATATCTATAATGAAAAGGCATTTTTAATGAGGCAAATCATAAAGATTAACTTCTTATATGCAGAAGCATCTAGATTAAAAAAAAAACTAAAAATGAATACTTATAATAATTTATATTACTAATATACAAATAAGTATACCTAGAAGAGTCAGAAATACTGAGCTATTATATATAACTCTTACTGGTTAATAAATAAATGCAACTGCTGATCAATTTATAGGTAGAAAAATACATCTGTGGCAGACAAAATAACAATATTTATGCTATATATCACAATAACTAAATAAAAATTACAAATGCTTACATGCATCTCGATGGTATATAAATAAAATGATGAAACTTATGCATATAAATGCACATTTATACTTGACTGGATTATGAATAGTTCACAAACCCAGAATTGTTTACATCACCTGATTTGATAAATTAAAAAAAAATAATGAAATACTATATGGATTGTAAATTTGTACCTGAATATTGATTTTATGTGAAGAAAATAATGAAACTTATGCATTTAAATGCACATTGACACTTGACTGGATTATGAATAATCCATAAATCCAGAATTGTTTACATTACCTGATTTGATAAATTAAAAAAAATAATAAAGTACTATATGGATTACAAATGCTTACCTGCATATTGATTTTATGTGAAGAAAATAATGAAACTTATGCATATAAATGCACATTTACTC
Organism: Epiperipatus broadwayi; assembly: GCA_028023455.1. Taxonomy (NCBI): domain Eukaryota; kingdom Metazoa; phylum Onychophora; class Udeonychophora; order Euonychophora; family Peripatidae; genus Epiperipatus; species Epiperipatus broadwayi. The sequence goes on along the minus strand of JAQFVV010000330.1, from coordinate 845,975 downwards.
TCTGAATTCTTTACCCAAGATAAATCAAAATGAGCCTTCATTTGAAATGAAAGATGAACTTTATTAGAATGACTTGTAAATGAACTATTGATCTATAAACTGCTTCTAACCTTTTCATAAATGAACAGAAAATGAGTCATCACATGGATCTTTAAAGAGCTATTGAAAGGACTTTATTATACAACAAATTACATTCTTTAAGTGCTATTATTGGAAGTATATAAAAGAAACACAATGGACCATAAATGAAATATTTGTTTGAATTAAGTTGAAATCTGAATTAAATGTTATAAGTTGTCTTCATTATTATCTCTGTTGTCTTAATATATCACACACCTCTCTGTAGATTAACTAAATGATTAAAGATGTAAACTGTTAAAAAATGATTGAAAGAAGGACTTTATTATACTCTCAACAAATTACATTCTTTAAGTCATATAAAAATGTTATTGGAAGTAGGCCGAAGGGAGACAAAGGTTTGTCAATGAAATACTTTGTTTGATGGATATTTATTTAAACCTGTTATTAAATAAAATTATTGTTACTTAAAATTAATTTTAGTTATCCAGTTGTTCAATTCTATTTTTTTATTGCATAACTCATCATTCAGTGCACTTGTTCATGAGAATCTCATGCCTCCTGAGCTATGTCTGGCATAACTAGACCTAGGTAAGTCAGGTTGTAGTGAGATTGAACTCTAGTGGTGCCGTTTGGAAAACCAAACACAGAATGTCTAGATGCTTCCAGTTTCTATGGTGCTACATTCTCCGATGAGCAGAAAATATTGTTGTAGGGGGGGTTAACATCTGCATTGGGCAATGCCAATTGATAGTTCCTTCTTGCAACATACTCATCAGGAAATTGTTACAAACAAGGTAATAAAGGGGTTGTATAGCAGTCCGGTTACAATATATATATCAATATATATATATATATATATATATACAAGATTGAAACTTATGTCACTGTACAAAAATATGTTAAAATACCCTTTAACTCTTCAATAAGACAATAATTAACATGAAAAACTAGCCATTTGTTTTTTTCTCATTTATTAATATAGAGGTTTGTCTGAAACAGAAAAAATGAATATTTAAATCAATCATGTCATGTATCTTAATATATTCCAATTTGATTTATTGTTATATTAAAATACTGAAAATACTCTATTACATATTTTCATTTATTTGAATCATTATTAACAATGTTGGAATTCAGAAAACGTTCAGGCATGTCAACTATTGAATCAAATCAATTTGAAACAAATTTAAATATATTGCATGATTGATTGAAAAGTTCATTTTTCTAACCAAGTGTTTTAAACAAATTTCTATATTAGAGGCACAAGAAGAGACAGTTGCTCTTTTTTTGTTAATTATTAACTTACACTGGGTTAGAGAATGTTTTAAATATTTCATGTGCTTTAATCTCAAATATTATATATGTTTTTAAATAAATTGTACATTATAATATAAAATAAAATATCTTTATATAATGGCAATAATTGTATATACAAGAGGATGTCCAAAATCATTGGAATCATTCTCTGGTTTGTCCACCTGTTGTGGTATATGTTTCTGCTGTTACATATTCTTGCACAACATTTCTGCATCGATCTGGAAAATAACATCACAGTGTAAATTTGTAGTACCACATAGTACATTTTTTATAAAGTGCATTCCATGTATTTGTCAATGTTTATAATGACTGAAAAGTTTGAACAATGTGGAATTCTGTTTTCATTAGCAGAAAACAGCAAGTAAGATAATTGTAATGCTTGAAACAGATTAAAAGCAAACTTATCTCATAACAACACAAGAATATGAATGGTGCAATTGAAACTTAAATTAACCACATCCCTAAAAAAGCATGGCAAGTGAAGTCAAAACAACATTGATGTTTTATGCAAACAACATTTTTTTTTTCAGATTTAGTTCATAAGTCTTGGCATTTTATTGGAAAGTTATGAAACATTTACATCAGATGGTGAAATGTGAACATCCTGTTTTATGGCAAACAGAAAAGTATAAGCTTCCCCCTGGCAAAGATCTTTCAAAGCCTTGAGTGGAAACACTTTTAAATTAAATTCAGCATACTCCAGCTTATCTATTAGTCATATTTACTTGATCTCCAGATATTATCTTCTCATTTCTATATATATATATATATATATATATATATATATATATATATATATGTGTGTGTGTGTGTGTGTGTGTGTGTGTGTGTGTGCGTTAAAATTTATGAAATTAATATTATTTCAACACTTTTTTTAAAAAATTAACTTTATTGATAACAAACTATATACAAATATTTAGTAGTTTTTGATGTTTTATGATGATATTGTTTTAGTTGTAGACATTAAACAATATTCATCAACTAATATTAAGTATTGATGTCTAGAAAAATTTAACTTTATTTAAATATTCCAAATACATTCCACTGTTAGTAATAACATGCAAGTTAGTATATGCATAATGTTTTGAAAGCATTATTCCCTCTTCTTCAGGTGTTGCTGACCTGACCAGTGATAGTAGTAGCATGGTAATCAAACCTGAAACATTAGATTCTTCAATAATTGAATTTTAAAATGAAATTTGTATCAGCTATGCCATTAGTTGGTTAGAGTTTTACCATAAAATCCAATATTCAGGAATGTAAGAATCCAGGTTCAATTACCATACTAGTACTGTCACTGATCAGTCCTAAAACACCTCATGAAAAGTGAAGAATTCCAAAAATAGTTTAATATATAAATCCATATTTTACATATTTACATTAGAATAAATTTATGTTACATAGGGAAAATATGATGAAACTATAACTATAACAGTACAGGTTATACAATAAGTTGTTTAAGTCCAATGACATGTGATTCAAATGTGAGGAGTGATATATTCTAATATTGTATAATCATTATAACTAAACTGAAGAAGAGTCCACATATTTATTTCAAAACTTAAAATTATTTCTGTGCTGCAATGATATTTTTCTAACCTGTGTGATAGTTGTATTATGGTGAAATGATGAACTATCAACACAGAGATAAAAAATCGGGTATCCGATATATTTAACTTATACAATAAAGAAAAAGAATGGTCTGACTTTCAATACTGGAAATGGTTGTGAGGATAGATTTAGATTAGGAATATTCTGATAAAAACACAAAACATGAATTTGATATGATTTTAAAAAATATACAATCAAATAAAATTGATGAATTAAAACTGAAATAAATAGTTGATGGACACAAGCCTTCTTTCTACTAATAAAACTCATGTCAAAGTAATTTGATAATGGTTTCATTTTAAGTAAATAAATATATCTAACTCAGTTATTTCTAATTTATTTGGAAAGTTAAATAACTTTGGAGTAATTTATCCATATGATAAATCATTTAACTATTTACTATTTATCTTAGGCGCATTATTTAAAATTTCTGAGAAAATTATTTAATTAAATTTATCAATTTTTAACTACGCAATCTGCAGGATAGTTTATAGTTTTATCTGAGACACTATTTGTGATATCAAAATAGCATAAGAGCTAATGATTTCAGGTGGGATTATTTGAATTATTTTCTTTAAAAAAAACTGTTGACTTTGAGTTACTCAAAATTGCACATTAACAAAAACGGTTAATTTCTTTTTTTTTTTTTTTAAACTATCTTACAACACAAATAAAAGCACTATAATCATATACTATATTCATTCCTTTATTTGCTGATTTATCCAAGTTTCACAATGATTTTAGTTCAGCAGAAGAAAAAAAATATTAATCATAAGAATAATGAACTAAATATTTATATTCATGAAATACATATTTTTAACTCAAATAAATAAATATGGCAGAAAATGAATATTTAAAACTAAAATTGATTTTTTGCACAACTTTTAAATGTTTAGATTTTTTTTCTGATAAATTTATGTCAAGATTTTAAATTATTCTAAATATCAACTTGTAAAATTATCAAATTCACAAAGCATGACATTGAAATTATTGATTTTAAGAGAAAGCAAGCATACAAAAAATAATAAATATTTACTTGAAAGATAGATATTAAAAGAGAAAGTTAAATCATATTAGAAAAAGCTTTTTAAAATTTGGAATATATATTTTTGTTATTATTATATTAGCAAATTTTATCATTAAAAGGAAAAAAAGTTTATAAGAGTTGTAATTAGATATAAACGTATATTTTTCAAATTTATTATTAAAAAAAATTTTAATACATAAATTTGCATAAATACTTTCATAAGACAATTTTCAGAAATTCAAAATGGCAAAAGAATTCTAAAATATTCACATCTAATCTAAATAGTTCAAACATCTTATACATAATAGACATATTTTGTGGGTTCATTTGTGTTAAAAAATGTAAATATTGATATACTGACGTTTCGACTTGCCATGTAGAAGACAAGCTATGTTTTTTCACATTCATGATAAATGTCTAAGCTTGCAATGTCTCAAATAAACCCTATGATCTCACCCATCTTATTCAATAATGTTATAACTTTAGACTTTTATTTAATAATAATAATAATAATAATAATAATAATAATAATAATAATAATAATAATAATAATAATAATAATAATAATAATAATAATAATAATAATAATAATAATAATAATAATAATAATAATAATAATAATAATAATAATAATAATAATAATAATAAACAAGATTTAAATAGAACAAGGTGGTGTATTGAATTGTGTATGTTAAGACATATGTAGTGAGAAGTACAGATTTATATATTATGCACATGCATATATCCATAGATATTTGAGTTCTCATTTAGTATGCATTCCCTGCCATTTTGCACAACAGATAAAACCCAAAAACCATCCCTGCTACAAACAAGTTTAAATAATGCTAGTTCATATCCTCCTCGTTAAACAATGTATTCTAGAGGTTTTGTTCAACTCATGTAAAAAGTTATGACTTTCATAAAAATTTTAAAAAAAAAAATTAAAAAGAAATCAAAATTTCAAAGGCAATACTTAGCAAATATTAGTACTTAGCAAATAATAAATGAAGAGAATGATTTGCTAGTGTAATAACATGACCAAAAAATTAAATTTCTAACACAATCAAACATGAAAAAAACAAAATCAAATAACTCTAAAAATATTAACCATATTGGTAATTAGATGTCCAATATATTAGTGATTAGCAAATAACTAAAATTTTTTTTTGCAAAAATCAAAATTTTGAAGACAATATTTACAAATGTGTTTAATGTTTCATTCTATGTTCCAAATAATATTAATATATTAGTTAATAATTCTAAGGATGTCATACCTGTCAAGCAGAAAAATAATGTCATATATAAAAAATTTTATGACTGTATGTTATCATATATAAGTGAATCAAGGGGTAGTATTGAGAAGAGATTGAAGGAGCATGAATTGTTATATAAGTGTGTAAGAAGTAAGAATAATGATGATTTTAATATCTTTTTCGGTGTTCTTTGATCATGAAAAAACATGTAAATATAAATTTAAATTTGATTTTGAAAATGTGAAAATTCTTCATGAAGAAAAAAACCATAATAAAAGAAACATTAAGGAAGCAATTTTTATAAATAAGAATAAAATGCATTTAATAAATAGACAAGCTGCTAACATTAAAATAAAATATTCATGGGATGTGAATTGATGATGTTTGCTTTCACTTTGTTTTTGCTTTTTTTTAATTTAATGGCAGTTGAGGCAGGTTTAAAAAATTAACCAAAAATACTTCTGCAGATTTAAGGACTGTTTCTAATAGCTTATTACCGTTAAAGTTATTATTTTTATTATAATATATATATAGACAAGACTTGAACTAAGATTTTCAAAATCTTTTCAGTTATCGACTCCATCATATACAACCAATGTGCATGACCACATATATGCGTAAAAGATAAATCATCTCCAATATATGTATTTCATTCTGAACCAGTACTCATCAGTTGGTCCATTACACCATATATATATATATATATATATATATATATATATATATATATATATATATATATATATATATATATATATATATATATATATATACACAATCAGTGCTCTGATTATATTGAAGTTGCAAAAATTCAAATTTTAGGACAGGCTTCAATATTCTCCACCCTCCAACTCTTCAAACATGCACATCATTGAAAATCTGAGTATTCTATGTATTTAAGTGAACATATTAAGGTCCTATATGTGATGGATCAGAATGACTTAAAATCAATATGGATATTACAATAATATTGGTTTCAACAAAAGATTGAAAATTCTATTCTTGGATTTTCAATAATATAAATGGCTGAAGAACTGGAAGGTAGAAAAGATTAAAGCATGTTCATTAAAGTTTAAAGATTTGCTATCTTAATGTAATCTGAGTACTGATTTATTTATGTGTGAGAAATGGTGATTTAGACCAAACTGATAATTGTTAGTTCAGCAAGAAATACATATATTGGAGATCATTTATACTTATCACATGTATGTTGTTATGTGTATCCATTTTATAAGATGAATAGCTGTAGACAGTTTGAAAGTCTGAATTAAAGTCCTGTCTAATTACATTAAATTTAGTATAGACAATATATATATTAAACATTTGTATAATTTTCAATAGTATAATTGCTTGTAGTACAGTTATTTTATTTATATACATGCATGTTTGGCATTTCTCTATGCATTATAATATAATATAATGAGGTAATTGATTTGTAAAGTTAATTCAATTTAGAAAGATTTTTAAAATTTTAAACAAGATAAAATAGGGTTTATTATTTTCCAGCTTTTTTCCTAATGTTGAGATGTCTGCAAATCAATAATTTGCTTTTCAAAGTAATTTTTATAAAATATTGGTGTATAAATTAAATATGTTTGTGCAAAACAAGATTAGCTTGTTATACTATATAAAAAAAATCTTCTAAATACATATTATAAGTTAATCTGCTACATTTTAATCTTCTTTAACAAAATATTATGTACAGATAAAATATTTTTCTATGACTGAAGCTGTATAATTAGTTGTTTACAAAAAAAAATATATATTGAGAATTTTATCCATGAAGCTAAATATACTTATGATCAGAGCAACCACATACAGATGTGTATGTTGTGTGGGGCACAATGGTGCTTTACTACTGGAGCATAAGATACCAAGATAATTGATAAAAAAGATATGTAAATAAAATTGTTTGTATTTTCAAATAATTTCATTAGAAATATGTTCTGAGTGTAAATATTTTTTTTTATTTAAATATAAGATGAATACTTCTTCCCTTAAATTTATTGTAGCAGTTTCTCTTGTTTTGAAATTTATTTCATGTATACTCTACCATTGCACAAAACTGAACAGGCTGATGCCCTTTCATCTCTATAATTAATAAAATTTGTAAATAAATAAAAATGTTTAGATTTCCCAATCATTTTTATTTAAACATCTTAATGTATATAAAAAGAAACATATTATTAATAATTTATTTTAAAATAAAATATATTTTAGAAATATTGCCTTAGAATTGCAGTAATTATGTTTGTGATAAAATTATCTTTATCAATAATGTTTTACAAGTTCCAACTGTATTGTTCATTTGGGCATACTCATAGAGTGTCTGCTCTATAAATGTTAGGCCTGGTTCAATGCAATATTCTACCAACATTTTTAACAGTATTATCTTACTCTTTTTTTGTTATTATTACCCTGTATTATCCTTTTACACATTATATTAAGTAGCTTTTTCTATTTTTAATAAAGATATCATCTTATTTTTTCAATGCAGCAGTAACTGTTTCTATAAAAAGTCATAATTCATCCCTAATCCACACTATGATGCAAACACAAGCAAAATAAAATATTTAATCAACAAATTTCATGACATAACCTTTGAATAAACAACATAAAATGCAAGGGGTTTTAATGACTTATAAAATATATTAAATAAACAATCTAAGTAACAAAATTTAAAAATATTTTCTTGGTTAAATATATATAATACCACTTAGTTATTAATAAATGTTAAAAAATAAAACTACACAGTAGGTAAATTTATTTTATTGAACAAAATAAGAGAAATGATTTTTTAAATAGAAAACGTCAACAAGTTTTCTGCAAAGTAAAAATAATGAAAGAACAAAGAATATTTTAACAAGTAAGTGTGAATGGGTTGAAAAATAATAAAAGCAAAATATTAACAAGCAGGTGCAAATAGGACATAAGAGTTTTATCAGATGTGTTAAGTACAGTTGGTCTACTTTGGCTGATTCTAATAAAATGTTATAGTTATGTGATCAATAAACAATGTGTGACAATTTAAAATATCAGATTATATATATATAAACTTAAGAGCATGCTATAACTCCAAACAAGCGTTTAATTATTTTTTTTTATTATGATAAATGCTACTACAAGAGAAGGCATTCAAACATTTTTATCTTAGATTGTCCCCATCTAAAAGTTTGTTTAGAGTTATAGCATGCTCTTAAGTTTACATATTGTTAAATGCAAGCTATATATAAGTCATGTGACATCTGACTTTTTATTATATATATATACTTATTAATAGTGGACAACACCACATAAAAAATTAAATAATTGAAGGAATATAATTTTGATAATAAAAATATAAATAAGTTTCTGCATGAAAGATTTTCAATGAGTTTTCAAACAAACATGGATTAAGTTTTTATAAATTACTGACCAGCAAGTGAACAAGATGGAACTTAAAAACGAAACATTTCAAAAAATCATATTCTGGATGAGCATAACATATATCATTTGATTCTTTATATAATATCAAAGCTGATCCCCAATAAAAAGGGAGAAGTACAATAGAGGGGGCTATGCTAAATTATTTTATTTGCAGATATTTCTTATATGAATTAGCATTTTCACAGGATTGTCTAAAAAATAATGTGCAAAGTTTAAAAAAAAAACAATTTCAAATGTACTAAATAAATATTTAAGTAACTAGAAGTAGTTGAACTTATAATTTTTTATTCTATATTCTTCATTTGTTTCAATTGAAGGAAAAAAACACACATGGCCATATACATCGTGTGTGATGGTTGTTTGAGATCGAGTAGAAAACGAATACGAGCTGAAAAGTCCTAAATTCAATTCTCTCTAGTTACTTGTTTAGAAATTATTCAGTATACTGAATGAATAGGTTAATTAAATAAATCTTTTTGTTTTAAGATATTATTTAATTGTTGTTTCAACAATTATTTTTTAAACATTAATATCTTCTATTTAGCATATGTTTTATTCTTCCTATTTATTTTATAAAAATAAATGAATAAAACATATACATTATTTATCAAACACATTAGATGACTAAAGCTGTATTTTCAAGGTTTTCTTATGAAAGCACAGGAAAAAATGTCTTTTAATTTACAAATTTTATTTTATTGATTGGGAGATGGGATGGATTTATCTTACACAAAGGTGTATCTTAGTCATATGATGAACCTGCTTATGGTAATGTGTACAAATCATCATTCTCATTTTGTACATCCAGTAGTGATACATTGGTAATATTAACATATTAACTATTGTCTTCAAAGTTATTTAATTTTATAAATGAGTTTGACAGTGTCTTTTGTTTTGAAACTGTGTTTAATTTCCATATAACTTATTATAACTAATAACAGTTTTGTTTTACTTGAGAGCCATCTACTATAAGTTTGAGTAGTGATGTAACGAAGAAAATGTTGGAATGCATTTGTGCTTTCCATAATGACTCTTTTTGCTTTTTTTTTTAATTTTTAAAACTTTTATGAATTTTATTTTTTAAAGAATCATAAGCTTGCAATTTAAATTATTGGATATAAGTAAAGTTCTTCAGAGTATAGTGCTGAAAACATAGAAAATACTACAAGAACAATATTAATATTTCTTAATAAACTTGATCAATTATCAATTCAAATCTTGGTCTTTTGCTACTCAAAATGTTATATATACTAAAAAAATTATGTGATATCATTGTAGTATTTATTACAGCTAACTGTAATGATGGAATTATAATTGATATCTTAAAAGAAGCAAGTTAAGAAATAGAAAACATTTTGGAAAAGTTACATACCACATGTTTAAATAATATAGATGTTTCAGATTATTGGAAGATATAAAATTAGCATTAATATTTTTAAAATGTGATAAAGAAGATATTAAAAAATATGCACTTATCAGTCCTTTATCAGTTTTATACAAAATTTAAACAAGATAATTACAACTTGTCTACAGCAATCTTTGGATTTTAATGAACCAAAAGAACATGCTGGATTTTAAAGTGGTCTTCATACAGTGGTTCATATTCAAGTATTTAGAGAAGTTATAGAAAGAATGAATGAATATGAGTTATTATAATGCTTTGGATTTGTAAATTATGAAAAGGCATTTGATTCTTTAAGCATTTTTTGGTGATTAAAGCATTGGATCATCAAACTATAGATCCAAGATATTGTCATATTCTTAAGAATATTTATAAAAATCCAACAGTAACAATTAGACTTCATATTTCTACTAAAAAGATTAAAATTGAAAAGTATGTAGGACAGAGTAAGCCATTTTACAACAATGCTGCAAAAAACATTTTGTGAATTAAATTGGGAAGCTAAAGAAATAAAAGCAAGTGGAAATTATTTAAATCATTTAGGTTTTGCAGATGATATAGTTGTTGTTTTTTTTCAAATAATGTTTCAGAGCTTTAAGAAATATTATAAGAATTATCAAATGAAAGTAGGACTAAAGGTAAATATTAAGAATACTAAAGTAATGTTCCAGGATATCCTCAAAAAATAAAAAATAAAGATTGATAATGATGAGTTAGAAAGTTAACAACAGCAAATACCTTGGTCAAATTATTACTAGAAGTGAAACATAATGGATAAAATTAGTCATTGAATTAAACTTGGTTGAAGAGCTTTTGGCAAAAATAACTTAATATTAAGAGAAAATATGCCTATATATTTGAAAATGCAGGCTTTTAATAAAGTGTTTTACCAATTTTTACTTATGGATCTGAGACTTGTACATTTAGTAAAAGAGCAATACAGAGACTTTAGACCACTCAAAGAAGTATAGAGAGATACATGTTAGAAGTGACAAGAAGTGATTGAAAACAAAATGTATGGGGAAATGAACAAACTGGTGTTACTGAAATCATTGAAAGAATTAAAAGCCTGAAGTGAAGTTGGACTGTACATATTGATAGAAGAAATGATAATATATGGACAGTTGAAAACTTAAACTGGATTGCAAGAGGTTGTAAATAATCCAGAAAGAGATCACATGAGAAATGTATCACTGAAATAAGCAAGTGTGTGGAAGTGATAAGAAAAGCTAAAGATTGTAGATAGATTTAATTTGGAAAGATCTTCATCCTGCAGTGGATTGATAATGGTTGACAATGATGATAATAGCTAACTATGATAACTGTCAGAGAGTTTTCTAGGTAGTGTATGAGGCCATCCCATTTTCTATTTTTGTTTCTAAATATTTTATTTTTATTTTAAAAATATTTTCAACAACTGGTTTAAAATCTCATTTTAAATATTTTGATTAAAGTTATTTTCATTTTTTTATAAAATATCATTATGTCGTCAATAGCTCTGCATAATTTGGGTTCATGGCAAAATGTGTTCTTAGGTCAAGAGATCCTAGGTTCAATTTTTTTGCTCGTATTTTTGATACTTGAATTTTGTATGAACTACTGAGCAATAATATCATTAGTCTTTCTTTTTAATATCTTCAATGTTTTATTTTGTTTTTTGTTTTTTTCACTTCAATTTTACTTTTAGTTTTGATGTGAATTATTTGTAATTTATAAAGGGAATAATTTGTTTAATCACTTTTTTGGATACATTTTTCTGATTTTAGCTATTTGGATATTTATAGTTTTTTTAAGATTATTTAATATATATTTGTGGAAGATTGGTGAATTATCAAATTCATTTTTTAAATTATCATTATCAGGAAAAGTTTTTTCTACTTACTTTCTGAAGTAATCATATCTTGAGAATTAAATATTTAATTAAGTTTTCTAGAATGTTTAATTTATGCAAATATATATTTCTAAGTTTCTATTAATTATTGGAAAAGTTTTTATTTTAAGTATAATCTTTATTTTCTAATATAAAAATTATGTGCAAGTAGCGTTTTAAATTGTATTTTAAAAAAAATATCTTCTTATTTTTTTGTATGGAATCCTACCTTGCCATTAAAATGAGAATAATAAAATCCTTAAATCCAGTTTGACTCCTCATTAAATGTACTAAAATAATAATTACTAAAATAAAGATTTAAACATAAAGCAAAATAACAATTATAAACATTGTCAGTTCTCCATTTCTTAGTATAGTTCTATAAAATGTATTTGTGATTGTCACCATCATTTATTGTTATTACTTCATGCATTCAAGTTCATTTTATGATACGAACATCCTAATATTCTTAATTCAGTCTTCGAACTCAGACTTTCACATGACCCACTACTCTCAGTGCCATTCATATTGCTGACCCACCTTATCACACACATGTTGAAAAGATAAATAATCACCATATATATATATATATATATATATATATATATATATATATATATATATATATATATATATATATATATATATATATATATATATACAATCAGTGCTCAGCTTTATATTAAGATAGCCAGTCTTCATACTTTAATGGACAGGCTTCAAACTATTTCAATTCATAACTCTTCAGCCTTCCCTTTCATTGAAAATCTGATGATAGAACTTCAAAGCCCTAGTTAGTGCCAAGGCCTACCATGTTGACATATTAATCATTCTGACCCCTCATGTACAGGAGAATAATTCATTTATACATACATATGTGAGGGATTGGCAGACCAAGAGTAGTGGGTCGTTTAAAGTCTGAGTTCGAATCCCGCACATATTACATATATAAATGCAGGTTTACTCCTGTATAATGTATTAATTCAGTCTTATAAATAATCTATTTTTTACATTTATTGTGAGAGTTTCACTATTTTCTGAAAAATAAGTGATTAAATTTAACCTATCTGATGACCAATAACAAACTATAAAATCATAGTATATGTGATTTGTTTTGTTTTTGAGTCAACATACTAACGTTATTTATGCTATTATATAATTTTATCTTGTAATTTTACTTATATCGTATGTGTGCGAAATCTTAAATTTACTTTTATTTATTTCTGTTTTTACTTTTATTTTATTAAAAATTATAAGAGAACTTCAATTTAATTAAAACAAAGTTTTATTATTGATTAAAATGTTTGTTTTCAGATTATTATTTTATATAACACAAAGACTTGGGTTAAGTTTCTGCAAGACATTATGTGTATTGATTTTATTGATTATTTCAAATGAGTAAATAATGTGTTACACTTTAACAGGCAAGTATATTGAGTGTTTAAGTAAACAATCTAAATATAGATATTTTTTTCAGGCTGGAGTCTCATTTGAAGATTTAGATAATTATTGTACTTTTTTGAAGATTTCCAATAAATGTTTGTAATGAATTTTTCTTACATAACAATATTAAAATATATTTAGGTTAAAATATAGGTTAAGCCTAGCAGTGGGAAAATTAATTTAGAATAAATATATAATTGTGTCATATTATACAATATAAAAATGTATAATATGCATTCAAATTTATAATTTAAATATAATTATTTTAAATCACATTGTTATGTTAAGGATATAATTTTTTTGTTCAAAATTCAAATAATTGGCAAACTATTATCCATCAACACTTCAATTTTTATCGAAAACAATTATTAGATTTTTCAGAATCAACAAACCTGCTGTTCTATAGTTACCCGCATATTTACATAATTATTAACAAAAAAAATACAATTGATTTAAAATAAATAATATGATGCTAATGTACTTTTACTTTATATTTTATATTATTTATTTATATATACTCTCTATGTGTGTATATCTGATTATGTATACAAATATGTAAGAATCTGTTTAGGAAATATGTATAGATATTTGGAAATAATAGCGCTAATTCAAGTGAATTAGTTAATGCAAATTAGCATAAAATATTTATTAGTAAAGTTACACTATAAACATAACCTAAAAGCTACTTTTATGTATAAAATTGTTCATCAAATAATTTATTTTATATAACTCAATACTACCCAGATTTTTTAATTAGAAAAATGTTAAAATATCATTAAAAAATTTCATATTGGATAACAAAATATCAAACAACCAGATTAACCAAGAAATGAAAATGAGTTCTCCACATTTCTATCATCTAATGAAATCTAAAATAATCAATGATTACTAGATGCATAAACCTTTAAGTAATTTATGCCTATTAAAAATCTAATACTGATAATATAAATTTATTCTTAGAACAACAAAGTTTAAATCTGTTGCTACAATAATTCACAAGACAGTTAGTTAGTTGTTCTGTGAATAAATATTATATTATCATAGTTATATATTTGATAATGGTAACTTATTTGTAGGCTTATTAATATTTCAACTGAATTATTATTTGAAACTGAAATATGGCTTGAATAATATATAAAAACAAAATAATCACTATTAAAAATATTTCTACAGTAATTGATTCATTCCCATGTCATAATGTGAATGTCTAGTAAAAGTGACCATCTTTTGCATGATTAATATGCTGGTATTGATATAAGAAAGTGGGTCTTATTAGCAAGATGTTTAAATGATTAATTTGAAATTTGGCTTGTGGATTTTCTTAGTAATAAATTGGTATTTGTGACCATAAATAAGTTTGTATTATCAGTGTTGCAAATTTGAAAGCCAGAAATTATTTACAGGCTTATTTTTTTTTTTTTTTTATAATATATATATATATATATATATATATATATATATATATATATATATATATATATATATATATATATATATATATATATATATATATATATATATATTCAAAGATGTATGGTTTGTCAAAAATCTACAAACCAGATATTCCATTGAGACCAATTGTAAATGCAGTTGATTCACCAATACAGACACTAGATCATTTTCTATCTACTTCTCTACAGTCACATTTAACAAAAATGTCATCTGATGTTAAAAACGTGATTCGTTTTCTTGAACTAATCTAGGATATTAAAGTAACCAAGAATGATATTTTGTTAAGTTTTAGATATTGTTTCACTTTTTACTAGTATACCTATAAAGGAAGCTATTGAATATTTGAAAAATATTCAATTGCCTGATTTTGTTGAGAGTTTAATTGAACACTGCTAAATTAAATATATTTTTTGTTTTTTATAATCAGGTGTATAAACAAATATCTGGCATATCTAAGGGTTCACCAATTTCTCCAGCATTTGGCTTATATTATTACGAAGAACTTGGAAAGGAAAATTTTGATATCAGCAATTACAAAAGCCACCTGCATGGTTAAGATAGATTAATGATATCTGTTATTTGGCCTCATGGTGAGCATGCTTTTGATGATTTTTTATTTTTTTAAAATTCTTTTCAACATCAAATTTATAATGGAAGTAGAAAATAATAACCAAATTCCATTCTTAGATGTTTTAATTGAAAGAGTGAAAGATAATTATTTATTCCATGGTATATATAGAAAGCAAACATACACTGAGAGATAACTACACTTTTCTTCTCATCACCAACCAAAAAAAATATTTTCAGTCACAAAGACATTGTTAGATTGAAGTAAAAGACTTTCAGATGACAACCATTTTCACCAAGATATCTATGTAACTAAAACATGCTTCTTCATAATCATTTTGATTATAGAATTATTAATAGTGGTTTTTATATAATAAAAGATTTTGGTACTTCAAAAATTAAGGCTGTTCTGCCATATATAAAAGGAGTAATTAATAAAATTAGTAATGTTTTAAAATAAAATATCCACACAATTTATACAACATTTCAAAAAAATAATAAAATATTTCCATGCCATAAAGATAAATTTTTTGAAGTGTCATGGTATATATGAGATTCCATGTGGAGTTTGTTTACGTTCATACATTAGACACACCAGTCATAGAATAAACATAAGAAAGAAAGAACCTATTTTGGCAGTTAGAGAGAAATTTAATTCATCAAACATTTATTTGCATATTAAATTAATTATAATGACATCAATTTTAATAAAAGCTACATTTTGGAAAAAAAATAACAGTATGACCAGAGACTGCTATTATAAATATTTTTAAAAGACCTAAAAACATAAATAAAAAGTGTGGATTAAAAAAAATTAATAATATTTGGAAAAAAGCATTTGGGGTTAAAGTATATTTTAAAACTTCTCAACGAGTAGTATTTTATACCATTTACAACTCTCTTTAACAATACTATTTTTATATCAAAACTTTATTCTAACAGTTTTGACTATCCTGCATTCATCATCAGAACTACAATATCCAAATATGTAATTATACATTTTATACACATATTCATATGTGTAGTTAAATATATAAATAAAATATACATTTTAACCTAATCATTATAAACAATCATTTCCCTTTTTATTACTTTACTCTTAATTAATTCTAACCACATTTATTTTATATTATTTTATTTTACCTTCAAAAGTTATTTATTGTGATTTTATATCTAAAAAACATTAACTTTTTTATTCTACTGTTTAATACATATTATTGTCTTTTTACTTATATGTTTAATCCACTTCTCACCTTTTTTTTATTTTTATTAATTATTTTATAATCAACTACTAACTTTTTCCACATTACAAAAATTACTGTCTTCTTTATAATCTTATTTCTAAATTCCAACTGACAAAATTTTTAAAATTTTTATATTTTGTTTAACACTTTTCTCTATTGTCATTTGTGTCAACTTTATTTTTTTAACCTTTTCCATATTCAAACTATAAATAATAATAAATATTATTTATAAATGTATTGTCTTAACCCTCAAATCTTGATTAAGGTTTGGTTTTATAGTTTTAATTAATATTGCCTCTTTAATTTTCCTATCCCTTCTGTTATTTGTATAATTAATCATTTTTAGATTATCTTTCTCAAGCCTATGACCTGTTTCTAATGAATTAATCATTTTATATTTATTGACCTATTTCTAATTTTTGTATGTTAAAAAAAATAATTTGTAATGTGAAAAAAGTTAATGGATTAAAAGTGTAAGTAAAAAGACAATAATATGTATTAATTAGTAGAATAAAAAGTTAGATTTTTAGAATTAAAATTATAATAAATCAATTAATTAAGAGTAAAGTAATAAAAAGGAAAATGATTACTTATAATGGTTAGATTAAAGTGTATATTTCATTTATGCATTTAATTATGAATATGTGTATAAAATGTATTAATTGTATAATTATATATTTGGATATTGTAGCTCTGATGATGACTGAAGAACAGTTGAAACTATAAGAATAAAGTTTTGATATAAAAATAGTATTGTTAAAGTGTTAAAGTAAATTGTAAATGGTATAATCTTTAAACTGCTAATTATAGTATTGGCCGAGTGAGGTAAAAGTCAAAACTTTTAATTGGCCAATTCACAAACTGGAGTGTCAATTAACAAAGTCAATTGTCAAAATATATTTATCTTTTAATATTATATTCACTTTAGTTTCATTTGTAAAAACTATATTAATAATTTGTCAGATTATGAAAATGAACAAAAGTTTTTTTCAAAAATATATTGTTATTAGATAATTTTATAAATTTTTGCTAGCAGAAAATGTAAAAGAAAATTTTACTCACCAATCAAAATGTTTTGCTTATGATGTGATTTTCTTTGCCTATTTTAGTTGCAGAAAAAACCCAATTAATTTTTGTTAAAAGTCTTAACTATTTTTCCAAAATAATTTTATTTTAGCATATTTTATCAAAAGAATTTATAATTTGTCAAAAAAAATATGGTTAAAATAGTCTAAAACATCCATTTATCATTTTTAAAATAAAACAAAAACTGATCATAACTCTTTAGTTTTTGGCAGCCATTTTCTTTGTTGTCAAAATTTAAACAGCCAATAAGATTCAAGAAAAATCGTGCTTTTCTTTTTTTTTTACATATATGGTCATATATATTGATTTTTTACTTGTAAAATAATTCAAGAGAGGGCAGCATCTTACAGAACTTTTTTAAATCTTTTAAATGAGCACAAAATCATAATCATAGTATGAAAAGTGACCGATTTAGAGTGACATCAAGCCACTTTGCTTTTAAATGAATTGAGCACACTAAAAGATAATATATAAAAGTAGAAAACAATACATAAGAAAAGGAAGAAAAAGAAAATTATATTACTTCCAATAAATGTGGTTTTAATTTCTCCTTATTTGTAATAATAAAAATACTTAATTGTAAATATTAGAGAAAAAAGAATATAGTTAATAATAAATTTGGCTGAACGTTTTCGAGGAACCGTGCCTCATACTCATATCCTTAGTGAAAATGTACTTAATATATGTAAATGAGAATATTCAAATGAGTTACTGTTACGTAGCCCATTTTTTCGAGATGTCGAAGCACGTGTCTCTTCTGTTGATTGCATGGATGTCTCTGTTAATGTAGAATGCCTCCTTTATTTTTCTCCTGTAGTCGTTTGGTTCTGAGCATAAAATAACGGGGTTAGCGGGTATGAAAATTGTGCCCTGATTGTTTAGTATGTTCAAAAAATGCAGTACTGTCCCCAAGCCGGATGCCACGCCACATATTATGGTGAAACGAAAGCCACAATTAACACCAGATTGGCTCAACATCGGTACACCTTCAACAGAGCCCAAACGAACAGCAGTACATCTTCTGCATTTTTTGAACATACTAAACAATCAGGGCACAATTTCATACCCGCTAACCCCGTTATTTTATGCTCAGAACCAAACGACTACAGGAGAAAAATAAAGGAGGCATTCTACATTAACAGAGACATCCATGCAATCAACAGAAGAGACACGTGCTTCGACATCTCGAAAAAATGGGCTACGTAACAGTAACTCATTTGAATATTCTCATTTACATATATTAAGTACATTTTCACTAAGGCTATGAGTATGAGGCATGGTTCCTCGAAAACGTTCAGCCAAATTTATTATTAACTATATTGTTTTTTCTCTAATATTTACAATTAAGTATTTTTATTATTACTTCCAATAGTATTTGGGAATGAAGAGAAAATAACAAAGGAAAAATAATGATTTTAAATCTCACCACACACATTCTTATGATTTGAAAAAAAAAAAAACTCTTAAGAAAAAACTTATACTGAAACATCAGCCTTTCAGCTATTATATTTTTATTACATGGAAGTTGATGCATATAACATTATGAATTCATTCATTTATCTATGAAAAATCAACATTTTTATTATATATATATATATATAATAAAAATGTTGATTGTGAACATAAATTTAAAAAAGCATTGGATTTGATTACATATTCATAATGATGATCACTTTACATAAATCATTGTTTTAGAGTTTTAAACTATCTGTCATTACATACATTATTTTTTTTACATTTCTTGAAATATCTAAGCAACCTTGACCAAATTAATTTATTTTCATCTATGGTTCATGATTTTTATCCTGAAAGCAAATTAGTCACAAATGTTCACAGGCTTAATTATAATAGACATGTATTATATTCACAAGGCAAAATCACCTTATTAACCACATGAACCAGTAACATTTACATAAATATTAAATATTAAAATTAAATAATGCATATAATTATATAGAGGGAATTTTGGGAATCATTTGCCTTTTTATATAAAACATATGTAGTGAAATTGAAAGTTACAATAGATTTCAGTAAAAGCAGTTAAATTGGCAATTATATGTATCTAGTAAATGTTTAATAATAATCATTAAATTATGGATTTAAGGGATAATATAATTGTGAGTGCAGCAAGTTTGGTGTTTTTTTAATCTATAAAATATTTTCACATAATTAATAAACTGAAACTCTTCCATTATTATAAATAATATTTAAAAAATGTAATAACAGAATATGAAAAATAGAATTAACGAAACCAAGTATACTTGGTCTTTATTCTCTGTTCAGTTTTTTTCTGTTTTATGTGGGTGTTGGTGTGTTAAAAACTTCATAATTAGAATAGAAAAATCTACTGCTCAATTATTTTTTTTGTTGCTCATCTTAATATGAATTCAAAGTTTTCAATTTAAAAAAATTATAAGATTAGATATATTACCCTATCCTCATATTCAATGTACCTTTATGCATTCACCAAAGAAACAACATTAATATACTCTCACTATTCTAATTATCAATCAATGATTTGTTATTGCAAACTTTTAAAAATAAAAATTAATGTTTTTAATGGTAGTTTGTTTTCTAAGATTAATGATGTAGTAGGATAATGATATCATGAAAGCTATATAATGTAAAAGTAAAATTTAGCATTTGTACCAAAAAAGAGTGTAGTATGGGATTTATTTATTATCAATTCCAATTGTATTTAGATTATATGATATGCAATTAAAATACAAATATTTTTCCTCCTCATTTTCTTCTTCTTTTCTTCTTGTTTCTTCTTCTTCTTCTTCTTCTTCTTCTTCTTCTTATTATTATTATTATTATTATTATTATTATTATTATTATTATTATTATTATTATTATTATTATTATTATTATTATTATTATTATTATTATTATTATTATTATTATTATTATTATTATTATTATTATTATTATTATTATTATTATTATTATTATTATTATTATTATTATTATTATTATTATTATTATTATTATTATTATTATTATTATTATAGACCTATTTCAGTACTGTCTTCATTTGGTAGGATTTATGAAAGATGTATTTACAATAATATCATTCCAGATATGATTAAGGTCTTGCCTAATTATCAACATGGTTTTGTACCTGGAAGGTCTGTTGATACTAATTTAATGGTAATATCAGATCATATTGATCATTCTCTTTCTGAACAGAAGCAACTTGATGTTATTTATTTTGATATGTCACAAGCATTTGATAATGTGGCACATAATCATCTAATATCTAAACTTAAGTTAATGGGAATTAGTTCTCATTTGATTGCATGGTTTATTAATTATTTGGAAAATAGATTCTCCTACATTTATATGGATAAAGTTAACTCTAAGTTATTCAAAAATAAAATTGGGGTACCTCAGGGTGGAATATTAGCACCTTTACTTTTTAATGTTTTTATGTTTGATCTTGATCAAAATATTAAAAAAAGTATGATACTTACCTATGCAGATGATTGTAAATTATTTAAAAGAATTAGTACATATGATGATCATATTGATCTTCAAAAAGATATTATTTATTTTAAAGAATGGTGTAAATTTAATAATATAAAAATAAACATAAGTAAAACATGTATTGTTTCTTATACCAATAAAACAGATAGATCTGTTTATCATTACATGATTGATGAAGATGTTATTATATACAAAGAAGTTGTTTCTGATCTTGGACTTATATTTTGTAAGAATTTTAATTTTAATGAGCATGTAAAATATATTATATGTAAAGCATATAGATGGATGGGATGTATTTTGAGATTTGGCAGAGACTTATCTCCTTGTATAAAGTACATGTTATTCTGTTCTCTTGTTGTACCTTTATTGGAGTATGGATCTTCTATATGGAATTTGGATTTGGCTTACATCGAGTCTAAAATTTTTATTGTAGAGAAAAGATTTATTAAACTAATAAAGGGGGAAAATTTAAATCTTAAAACAATATTAACTGAAAGAAGACTAACTAAAGATATGGTATTTTTAAAAAAGTTGATTGATGGAAAAATTGATGTAAACGATTATATATTCAAAATTGAATTAAGAGTTCCTTCTCATTCACTAAGGGAAGTGTACACTTTTAATATTAATAAAACTAAATACTCTTTTATAAATAAATCTGTCATTAACAGATTACAAAAGTTATATAATCAAAAATTTAATGACATTGATGTTTTTTGTGATTATTTTATAAATAATGTTAAAAAGAAATTGAATCTATTGTAGATAACATGTGTTTATATATATTTTAATTATGAATTGTAATTTTCCTTATTGTATATTTTTATTAATGTTACTATATTGAATAATGTTTTGTTTGTTTTGTATATTTATTTGTAATCTTGTGTATTTCTTTTAAAGCGAAAGTGTTGAAATGCACGTAATAAATAAGAATTGAATTAAATTGAATTATTATTATTATTAATATTATTATTATTATTATTATTATTATTATTATTATTATTATTATTATTATTATTATTATTATTATTATTATTATTATTATTATTATTATTATTATTATTATTATTATTATTATTATTATTATTATTATTATTATTATTATGTTTCAAAGGATAAACTTTATTAGTATTCTATAAGGTTATACAAGTTACATTTGACACATAGTTCTTACATATAAATTGGTTTCACAAAACTGCATATGTACAAAGATTTGATCAGTAACTGTATGCGTTATCAAACTAGAAGTATCTAAGAAAAAAAAACAGTTCATAAAAACAATGACGATCACTCAATCATATGATAATATTCAATTAGATATACTTCAATTAAATTAAAGCAGGAATGCATCTAGTTTGTGTCAGTTGGCTTTAGAACTGGCACAAGGATCCATGTTAGATATAGTTTTTTTTGTTACTGCTTTTATATAAGTTCTTGTATATTCCAGGTGTCAATGTACTTAGATTGATCTGTAATCTTCATGTCCCTTTCACGTATGGTTTGGAGCTTATTTCTGAACATGTATATGAAATTACATCTTGTACACCATAAGGCATAGAGTAAAAAAGTGCACATTCTTATTTCAGCAAAGATACCCCTTTTAAAAGAGTCAAAAAGGGTTTTCATATTGATTTTTTTATCCTTGAGTGAAGTGCTAATAATTTCACGAATGTTTTCTAGACTTGAGCATGAGAAAAAAAGGTGGTTTTGTGTCTCCGTGTCCCTATGGCAAAGATTACATATATCATCTACATCTTTATAGTTTCTTTGATATTTCAAAAAGTGTTGTGTAGGTAGCGAGTCTAGATTTATCTTTAGGAGAAAGTCAAAATATTTTGGTTCAAGTGACCATAGTTTGAATTTGCAACATAATTGTTTATTATTAATATGAAGTGGAGTTTGTACATCATCTTGATTTGGATGTAGAAGTTGATAAACTTCGCAATATTTATATTTGGCTTGTGGTGGTTTAAAGTTAAGAGTGTGAATTGTTAATAATGGTGTAAGTAGTGCATTCAGATATCCTTGGAGAAGAGGTGGTCTATCTGTAGGGGTAATCTTGGCAGCAATTTCTAAATATGGGAATTTTTGTGCACATGTAGATATTATGTTCAATGTTTTTTGTATCCTGAAGACATGTATTGAGTGAAGGCCAAGGCTATTTTGTGAAAGGGGTTTTCTTAGGCGTTTTATTGATATTGAAATAATCTTTTGCCCCAGAATAATTTTCTACATAAGGAGTCTACTTTATTTGTAAATGCCTTGGTATGAATGATTGTTGGTGTAAAATAAGAGATTTTTGTAATCACTAGCATGTTAAGCAAGGCCATTTTTGTATATATAGAGAGGTAGGCTTTGGAGAGTGAATTGACAGTCTTTTCCACTTTCTCTATCAAATTTTTCTGTATGAGCGATCTTATAGGTGAATGTCATAAATAAAAGTTGAACCCAAGAAATGTGATTGGTCTACCTTTGAAAACTTTAGTAATACTATTACTGGTGAAGATCTGCCATGCACATGATTTCTCCATATTAAATGTTAGCTTGTATTCTTTTGTAAAATTATTAAGTATCTTAAGAAGTTTTGGAATTTGTTTTTGAGATGATAGAAATATTGCTATATCATCCATACATGCGATACATGAGATGTTGTCATTGATGGTAGGCATGTAGATTCCTGAAAATTCATTTTCTATTATTTTTACAAGAGGGTTGATATAGGCAGTGAACAGTAAGGCACTGAGAGGTGAGCCCTGAGGAATGGACTGATGTGGCACTATTGGTGGTGAAGTTTTCCCATTTAGGGAAACATAAATCTCACGGTTTAAAAGCAAGTTAGCAAGCAAGTTTAGATATGCGTTCGGAACTGAGTATTTTTGCAGAGTTTTAAGAAGATTACTGATGGAAATCATGTCAAAAGTGGCTTCAATGTCAAGTTGAATAACAACTGGACTGTATTTTTTATTATCTCTAACAGTTTCTATAGTTGACTTGAATAGAAAGGCTGCCTGTCCTGTTGAGGATTCTTTTTTGGAAAATTGCATTTTTGATAGGTTTGGCAAAATGAATGACTCTATTTTATCTTTTATCACTGATTTCTATTATCTTTATGCTGAGGGAGCACATTGAAATTGGATGTAGGTTAGTGGTGTTTGAGATTAATTGTTTCTTTTTCATAAATGGCACAAGCATAATTTGATTTAAGCCCTGTATTTTATATATGTCTTTAGTGAGGTAGGAGACTAGGTTAAGCATATATTGTGCAGCGATTTTACCAATATGTTTGTATACAAACTTGGGAATTCCATCTATGCCAGGATGACATGAATCTGGCATCGCTTCTATTTTTTTAATGAAACCTTTTAAAGAAATTTTAAATTCATTTTTTATCTATCTTGTGAAAAGGCCATTAGACTTGGAGAGGATACCCTCTGAAATTTTTCTCTATACAATATGTAAAGCTGCTCCAACATAAAATCTCCATAGACAATTTCAGTTTGAACTTTAATAGCTGCTGGTTCTCACACATGGGAGGGGTGGCCCAGTGCCCATCTAATGAAGTTTCTGGTATACATGTGTGGCTTATTTAAATATAACTTTTTCCTTTTAATGGAGATATATTGTTTAAGCTGGTTTGTTAACTCTTGATATTTCTTCTTTTAAAGCCATCAGATAGGTATGATCGAGATTTGATTGAGAAGTGCCAATAATTTTTTTATAGGTATCATCCATAAGCTTTAGTAGTTTTGTTGGGGATGTTGTTGTCCTGGTAAGATGATCAATATTAAATGAAAGCAGGTTAGTAAAAGCACATCATGCTTGGACTGGATCCATTGTAATATTTTTCAACTTGTGAAGATATATGTATACTTCTGAGAAAAGATATTCTGGTGTGTGTGGTGGTAGTAGAACTCTGATGGTTCTTCCTGTATTAATTGTTGTTCTATTATCAAAATTAATTTCCAGTGACACTAAAACAGCTGCATGATCAGAGAGGGAGGAATTCTTTAATTGAATGCATATCATGTTATGTAATGATGGCGAACAGAAAACCAGATCTATAAGTGATGAATGTCTACCATTGTTAAATGACATGGCCTTCTCTGGCAGAAAGCCTCTTCCCCTCATCATCGGAAAGGACAGCTGATGTAACCATTTGCTGGTGAAGGTCTGATATGTCATGTTGAAATCTCCCAAAATAATTGTCGGATACATAGCATTTATGAACCTAGAGTTAAGTGTTTGTATAATTCTATTTATACTAGTGGGACCTGGGGGGATATAAACAATTGCTATGTTTAAGGTAATGGCTTTATGAGTAAATGTAATTATCAGCAAGTGCGCATCAATATGTAGGATTTTGAAAGAACTAAATGGGCAGGTTTTATCAATGATAATGCCTGTACCTGCTGATGGAGTGTCAGATGTGTTTGTGAAGGCTGTAAAGCCCTTGGAATTTAACTTGTCTGTAGAGTTGATTAGTGAGCCACTGTAGATTTTTGTTTCGATAATGCCCATTATCTGTGGTTTAACAATGTCATACCATTTAGTGAGGAGGTCAATTTTTTGTGGGGAGTTTAACCCACTAACATTAAAAACTTCTATTTTAATATCCATTATTTGTACGTGTGTGCACGTATATATCAGAAACTAAGCCTAGCATAGGAAAGTTTTATTCTAAAATAAAATTAAATATTTTAATAAGGAAATCTGTAGTATATTTTAATGGATCAATAAATATGCATTGTTCAATTATTGTCTGTAGATTTGAGAGAAATATCATTGGATCTCATTTTCCTGTCTGTGAATGGATTTTCAAATGAAACTTTATTTATGTTTGTAATACTATCAATTTCCTCTTCCATTGGACTATTTTCTGATGAGTATGTGGCAATTAGAGAGGCATTGTAACATTGCATGATGTTAGCTTTTTTTCTAGAGACTGGAGGAGGGGAATCATTATCACTTCTTTCATATTTTAGAGCCATTAGTTTCTTGGGATTATTGCCTGATTTTTTTTTAGGTGGCCGACCTGGTTTTCTAGTGATTTGTGAAGTTTCTAGAATTTGTGGGGATGGTAACACTGTGAGCAATTCCATTATTTCGAGAGTTGTTTTATTAAGAGGGGGTGAGATTTCTGGATTAGGAGAGGAGGAAACTCCAATGCTATTGGACCCTGTAGTATGTAGAATCACCTTTCCACTATTGCTAATGTCAATATCATTTTTCCCTCAATATTATGGTTTGTCGATTGCACATCTTCATGCATTGATGTAAGGGGGATGTGCTCATGTTACAATTATTACAATATAAAGCTGGACAGTTGCTAATAAGGTGACCACGTTCTTTGCAATGAAAGCATTGCGGTTTTGGACCGTTTATAACAAGAAATAATGTTGCTTTTTCATCTGCAACTTGTGTTGGAATATTTTCAGGATTAATGTTATCTCCCAGTTTTACTTTAAATCTATAATTGTTACTAAATATTGGGATGGATGTATTTTTAATCTGTAAAGGCTGAAAATTTATCACCTGCCCGAATGGTTTCATAAGTTTAATGAAATCTGTTACTGAGTGACCTAGGTAAGTTTTTTTTTAATTAAGCCAATAATAAAGTTTTCTCTGCTGGGATTGACTACAACTAATGCATATTTCCCCAGAGTTTTCATTTCTTGTCGGAACAATTCTTTGCTTTCTTCGTTTACAAATTCAATAGCCAGATAACGCGGATTCGGATAATCTCCCATGCGAACTATCAAATTCCAGAGGTTTTTATTATTTATCTCTTCGAATAGAAGCTCCTTAGGGAATCTATAAAGCAAACAGTTTCTATCTGTAATTGCTATGACAACGGAGTGTTCAGTGAAAAAGCGTTTAAATAAATTGAAGAGTTCCCTAGGGATGGTCTGGTTAAACCAGATATTTTTTAAGGCTATCATTAGACCAAGGCTCTTTTATTGCATTAACATAGGTTTCAGTGGTTTTAGGGGTAAGATCTAGTTTCATCAGATCTTCCTGCTGTAGAACGGTGAAATCTAGGCACTAGCTGCGTTTTCCTTGAGAAAAACAATTGCATATTATTTTCACTTTTTTTTATAACTGTTGATGGTAATTTTGCAACTTGTGCATAAGATCTTTTAAAACGTGTCTGAACTGGCAGACATCATGGCTGGATGTTGGACATCTAAGTCCATTATGCAATCACTCTGTATTGCCTTTTTGTATTTCTCTTCTTTTTTTAATTAATCTATTAGTTTTCTATTTTATAGTTATTAGCGATATAAAAATCTTACCTGTAATCGGTATATTTTATGATATTTTAATAAATTGAGGAGCACGATCTGAACGAGTGGTAAGCTAGAGGCGACCTCTGGTGCTACGTATATTATTATTATTATTATTATTATTATTGTTGTTGTTGTTACTGCTGTTGCATCTTCATTATTCTTAAAGAATAAATGGTTTTCATTTAGATACAAATGTAGCTATATAAACATATTGTTATCAGACATTATAAACATGAATGTCATAGAAATTAAATGAAAAACTTATAAAATAAATTATGCTTTGCTAATTTATTGTTATTTCCAATCTTAAAAGAAAAAGAGAATACAGACCATAAATAAAAAATACCACTTGCTTTAATTAAAGTGACTTTATGAATTTTTCTTTTAATCACTTATAGTAGTACACTTTGGTCATTGTGCAATACTTGAGCTTGTTAATTAAATTAATTTTACCTGACAATACTTAAATGTTAATGGTCACTTGCACAAATGCTAATAAGCAGTTATCTTATATAACATGGATGATTTAGAGATATTAAATCAATTATTCATATTATTAATATAAATTGGATTTAGTAAAATATTCCCTTTTTTCTGTTGTATATTTTGACAACTGTTCAAGTTTCAGTTATTTTTAATGCTAAATCTGAGAGCAGACTATTGAAGTATTGGGAGAGATAATAATGTTGAATATGCTTTTTTTTTAAGTTATAAGTTTGATTTAGTTAGTTTTAATGTATCATTTTAAAAGTTAGCCAATCAACTGACAATAAATGTGGGCTCATAGCTGAGAGAGCTTCTTCTTCTCTGTTTGTTTATTGTATAAATAAAAGTGCACTGTTTTATAATGATGATCTAGGTGTATAGAATTTTAAATGGTATTTGAAGTAGAGAACATTTATATAAGATTTGAAGAACTAACTTACTTATTGTCTGTCATTTGTAGCTATATACTATTTGGTTTGAAGTATTGGTTTTTTATTTTCATATTTTTATAATTGATCAATAAAATTTCTACTGAGATTTGAGAATTTATGAAGAAAAGAAGGAATATGAGGATATACAACAATGATGTATTAAAAAGATTGAATATCTAGAATTTTGTAAAATGGTGTGAAAAAGAGCTAAAGATGATATAAGAAATTATAATTGTGAACTGGTAAGGAAAGCTATAGAAGAGAATAAAGGCCAAATACTTTAAAACAACATTTTGGTATTGGTAGGAAATTTATATCTGCAATAAGAAAAAAAATGGCATTATTACTAAAAAGAGAGATGACATCATGTATTGTGTAGAAGTCTTATATAAAGAAGTATATAGTAATAAAGAACAAGTGCTTCCTATATCTATTATATCTTCCGAATTTCCCAGAATTTTGAATAAGGAAGTGAGACATGCAATTAAATTTATGAAGAAAAAGAAGGCTCCAGGTAATGATAGAATTATAATTGATATATTAAAAGAAGCAGGTGAAGAAATATATATATATATATATTTTAGCAAAGTTATATACCAAATGTCTAAATGATTAAAATGTACCAGATGATTGGAAGAATGCAGTATTAATATTAATATTTAAAAAAGGTGATAAAGAAGATATTAGAAATTACAGACATATCAATGTTTTATCAGTTTTATACAAAATTTTTACTAAGATAATTACAACTTGTCTATAGAAAACACTGGATTTCCACCTACCAAAAGAACAAGCTGGATTTAAAAGTGGTTTTAGTGCAGTAGATCATATCCAGGCATTGAGAGAAATTATAGAAATGACAAATGAATATGAGTTGTCATTATGCTTAGGATTTGTAGACTACGAAAAAGCATTTCATTCTACAAACATTTATTCAGTGATTAAAGCATTGGATTATGAAGGTGTAGATCAGAATATTGTCATATTTTAAAAAAATATTTATAAAAATGCAACAGCAATAATTAGACTACATAATGATAGTAGGAAAATTAACATTGAAAAAGGTGTAAAGCAGGATGACTCCATATCTCCAAAACTTTTTACAGCAGTGCTGCAAGAAGTATTTTATGGATTAAAATGGGAAGCTAAAGGAGTGAAAGTAAATGGAGATTATTTAAGTCATTTAGATTTTGCAGATGATGTAGTTGTTTTTACAAATAATGCTTTGGAGCTACAGGAATTGTTGCAGGAGTTATCAAATGAAATTACAAAAGTAGAACTAAAGATAAATGTTAAAAAACTAAAGTAATGTCTAATAGATTTTCTCAAAATATGAAAGTAAAGATTGATTATGATGAGTTAGAAGAAGTTAACAATTACTAATACCTTGGTCAGATTATTATTACAGATGGAAATTATAATGGATGAAATTAATCATAGAATTAAACTTGGTTGAAGTGCTTTTGTTAGAAATAACTTGATACTAAAAGGAAATATCCTATGTGTTTGAAAAGGAAGGTTTTTTAACAAATGTGTTTTTCCAATTCTTACTTATGGATCTGAGACATGGACACTTAAAAGAAGTGCAATACAAAGACTTCAGACCCTCAAAGAAGTATGGAGAGATGCATGTTGGGAGTAACTAGTGAAAACACAATGTATGGGTAAGAAAACAAACAAGTGTTACTGACCTCACTGAAAAAATTAAAAGACTGAAGTGGAGTTGGTCTGGACATATTGTTAGAAAAGATGATAACAGTTGGACAATTAAAATTTTAAACTGGATTTCAAAAGATTGTAAAAGACCGAGAAAGAGACCACATATGAAATGGATGGATGAAATAAGAAAGTGTGTGGGAGTGATGTGATGAGAAGCTAAATATAGTAAGAGTTGGATTGAACTTGGAGAGACCTTCATCCTGCAGTGGATTGATAATGGTTGATGATGATGATGATAATTGGACATTAGCAAACCATAATCTTTCAATTTTGTTATTCCATTACAATTTTCCAACCAAATCTTTGAGATGCAATAAAGATTCTATCATCATCATCCTATGTTCCATTTTCA
Source organism: Epiperipatus broadwayi (assembly GCA_028023455.1). NCBI lineage: Eukaryota > Metazoa > Onychophora > Udeonychophora > Euonychophora > Peripatidae > Epiperipatus > Epiperipatus broadwayi. Next base: position 815,432 of record JAQFVV010000330.1, on the reverse strand, counting down.
TTTAACTTTCATTTGTGATGCATGTTTGTTAACAAAGCTTTTTGCCTTTTATTTTACCATTTCAATTTGGTGCAATTTAAAGTGCATATTCATTAAGTCAAATCTTGCCACCCTTTACCATTATAATACAAATAAACAATATATATGCATCCCTGGGTGTATACATATATGCAATATATGTGTTTTTGGTATAACATTAATAGCAAATATAAAAATAGAATAGATATATAAAAAACACTTAAACCATATTATATCCCTATCAATATACTGAATAATTAGGATTAATGAATCTTACAAGAGAAACATTTTTATCAAATAATATTGTAACAGTCAAGTTTGTACATTCGTGCAACAGAATTCAGAATCCAAGCAAAAAAGACCGAAGCTGACCAGACTAGGACTGTGACATCCCAAGTCCAACCACACTTCAACTCATAAGCCAGTATTCCAAGACTCAAGACCCTACAAATGACCACCTTAAAATTACATGTAGTATACTTCTTTATTCACAGCCAACATAGGTCACAGAGATGCAGTAAGACTCTGATAAATAAAAGGTTCTTAATTTTCTAAAATATATCACTAATTTAAAGGATTATTAATGCATAGTTTTTACATATATAGATTATAAATAATAATTAGAATGAATTAGATCAATAATGAGACAGAGAATGAAATACATTACATTAATTATACATTTATTTACAATTCATATATATATATATATATATATATATATATATCATTTATTTACAATACCATTTCAGCGTAGAATGTATGCAAACATTGGGTAGATAATTGAAACACATTCTTTTTTTATACTCAATTCAAAATAGCTTTATATAAGTAATCATTAAATTTTCATAGATGAGTTAACATATGCCCATCTTATGAATTTCTTTACAACTGATTCATAATTAATCACTATGTTATGTCTATAAATCTAGTTAAGCCAAATCCTATTAAATTTGTGGCTGTTATATAAATAATTATATTAAACCTTAATCAATTTAAAATTCATTATTTATAAAAAAAAAAATTACAATATTATTTAATAACGAGCACATAAACCAGCTCAAGTAACGATCAACTGAAACATGACTTTTGAGAGAAAATTTCAGAATGCTGAAAGTGTTATGTTAAGGTGGGAAAGTTGGCTGCCTAAGATTTTACTAATGTGCTATGGCATGGGTAAATAATAGGAAAAGTCGCTCTGTGGATGGATGAATAACTTCAGGGTTCTTGTGACCAATGCCGGTAGCCTGTAACCGATTGCAATACTGCATGAAAAGGAACATTGTGTTCAGGAATGGTGGGGGACTTACATGCTAACCTGGCCTTGTCTCAGGCTTTGCTACTGCTCTACCCTATAAGAGTAGATGTGCTGGTCATGCCGTGGCTCCATCTTAATATAAGTATCATACGTATAGCAGCAAAACGAGAATAATTTTAATAAAATAATATATCACATCCGCCAAGCAAAGAATAGTATATTTCATACTATGAAATATGAGACAATGGCATATTAGTTCTATAAAATTGGGACCAACTCTTGTGTAGCCTGATAATAAATGTCTATGCCACTAAAGGGGATATTAATACATCTTTACTTTGATGTGCTTGATCTATTAGGTTACTTATAGATAATAAATACTTAAAGAGGGAAAGTATATTTCTATGGACTAAGACTTAAATGACAAATATACTTATAACTATGATCAAGGCTAAATTTAGTTCTTCATAAAACTGTAAAGTGAAGTTTTTAAATGGTTGATTAAAAAAAGCCACATTTCACATATTAAATCATCATAAATAAAAATGACAACGAGTGCAAGGCAAGTTGTTATTATTTTATAAAAATAGGAATTCGAAACAATGCACAGAAAGTTACAAAACAAATTACATAAAGATTTTTAAATAATATTTTATTAAAAGCATGAAATTAAGTGATCACTGTTTTGAAATATTGGCATATGGAATATGATAAGCATTTAATTAAAATAAGCAAAGAAATATAGATACAACCACAGTGATATAACTTTAAATTAGTCACTAATAATTTACTTTTAAATGAAAAGAAAATATAAATTAGTCAGATAATTTTAACTTCAACAACATTAAATTTTGATAGCAATTTATATATTATTTTAAATATTAAATGGATTTGGTTACACTTAGTTTACAATTATTTTAAAGAGAGAATTAGCTAACTTATATGAAGATTTACACAGAGCTCTGTGGTTTGAAAAATAAAATGGCACTGGTATTATTTATCTGGACTGCAAGTTCTTGGCTGTAGGTTTGGTGAGTTTGACCAGGGCAGCTGGTGGCATCATCGTTCCCATTCTGTTAGGCTTGTCTCTGCTAGTGGCATGACGGTGGTTCAGGCATTGCAACAAGAGAAACCCTGTTTTTCCCGCAGAGTAACAGCAAAGAAATGCCCACTTTTAGCTGGACATATTAAACATTAAACAACATGGAGACTGGCTGCAATTGTCTCTACAAATATGGCTGTCTTTGGTTTAAAAATACTGAGTGTTTATAGATTTTCTCGAGCACTTATATTATCGGAATCTATCACCTCAATATCAAGAATTTAATTAAATATCGAATTTATAATTTAGAAACATTCTCTAACCTATTATAATTTAAGATTTTTCGTTGCAAACAATGTCCAATTTAGATTTTAAAAATAACTTTATCTCATCTAAGGAGATTTTAATTAGCAAATTTTGAACTAGTTTTATTTTTTACCGATTCCAGGTGTGGTCGTTAAAGAAACTTGTTTACAACCAAAAATCTTTTTAATTACTTGACCAGCTTTTATTTCTAATCTTACATATAATAGAAACTCTTTTATTAAAACATTTTTTTTAAAAACGAAAACCTTTTTAACATATTTTTTTTAATAACTTACAAACATATTTTGCTAATATATAGGGTATATGAGCACAGACTATCACACAACCCACCACTCTCCACACTATCTCATAACACTGATACACTTGAACATAAACACAGATATATAATAAGTCTGTGTGTTTCAGTTAAAACATATTTTGCTATAACCTTTAAATATATTTTCAAAAAACTTTTTCCCTAAAATATATTTAAAACAAGAAATCTTTTAACATATTTTTAAAGAAACATTTAATATTATTTTTAGAGAACGGCTTTTATATATTTTAAAATTATGTCTTCCTTCTATATAGCACAGATTATATATCCACATACGAATATACAATATTAAACAACAAAATTAATAATTTACTTCTAACTTAAATAATATAACAAACATTTTTATAAATATTAAGTGAATTTAGTACGCTATAACTTTCCTAATCCTATCTAATTATAGCGTTGGTTCGCACGTAAATATATAATACTGTTTAGACAGATATGAGCTAATTTTAAATTTATTAACATTAAATAGGTTCGAACTTAGCACAGATGAGTGTGTCATTAGGTTTGATGGTGAAACGATAAAGGCTTGGAAAGCTATCGTTTCAATATAATGGATTTCAAATAAAAGCCCAGTTTGTCTAATTAAGATTATAATAAATCTAAATACGAAAAACGTATTCTGTGTAATTTAAACGTGAAATATCTTAAATATTAACACCATGTAAAAAAACTAATTTAAATTCTGCTAAAAAAATATTTCAATTTATATTCAAAAGTATTAATAAATCTAAATAATAGCATATCGAGCTTTATCCTATCATGTAATATTAATAAACATGATCATTTAGGGTTAAGGTTCGAGTTTCAACAAAATTAATAATAATAATAATAGTTTCTAAAACATTCTTTCAAACAGGAAGCCAAGATATGTTTCACATCAAACTGTTATTCATTTAGTTTAACACACTTCAATAAATTTTCTCATTATTATTTGAAATTGATTTTTCTGCTGAAAGTAAAATAGTCAAAATAAACATTATGTTGCTTGCATTTTAATAATAATAATCTCCAGCCCTGAAATAAATATTCACTATTTTGTCTATTTTTATCGTACAAAAGTATTAATATTTTTTTATGGTACATTAAAAACCCTTACAATAAAGTGTGTTAAACAATATTTGAATTACATTGAACTTGTTTTTTTTTTTTTTTGTTTCTTTACATATCCTAATTGCAAATAGACCCAATCATATGACAACAGATAGTTTGAAGAAACATTCTAATGATGTTTCAAATGGTTATTTATTAATAATTCATTTACCTAATTCATGATATCTGTTCAGTTAGGTAGAAAATAAGAGATTTTGCTGATAAATTGATAATTTATACAGGTTGAATAATGTATTACCTATAACAATAATTTATAGCTCATTGAAGGTCATTCTTGGTATTTTCCCAAATAATAGTGATACACTTTTCAATGTAAGTAATAAAAGTCAATAAGGGCTATACTATCCACTAATAAGGCACTTTGAAATAATATCTCCTCTTCTAAAAGATTCATTTAAAAAAATTTTAAACAATATATATATATTAAAAATATACATTTTAGTTTTTAAGGAAAAAATAATAATATTAATAGTCTGTTTGCTTAGTGCGATATCAGAGCAATGTATGGATGATCTTGGGATAAGTGGCATGGTAAATCTTTTGCAGTCTATTCTTTTCTTTAATATTTTTTATTCTGGAAGCAGTTTTGGAATAGTCTTTAATCACTTGGCACAATGGTGAATTAAAATTTCTATTTTATCTTGTGGTTGATTTTAAAAATTCATCATGCTTTGGAAACAATAAATTTTACTCAAGAGCAGAAAACATAAAAGCTGAAACAAAATAAGTCCTTAAAAGGATAACTGAGAATGCCAGAAGGAGTATCATGGTCTACCTATATTAGATTTACTACTGCAGCTTTTTTATCAATGCTTGTTTGGACAGTCAATCCAATTTATAGACCATTGCAGCATTTAAATTGACAGTTAGATCAACAAATCGTCAAATAAGGATTAATTATTATTTATCCAGATATAGCAATGTACTATTTTCATAATTGAAAACATTGTTTTTAAAATTAAAAAATAGAATCCAATTAAATGTACAAATACAAATAGAAATATTTTTAATGATATTTTTTTTTCTCAAATAAAGTATAAAGTGGTAAAAGTGAATTAAATAGGCAAAGAAATATTGAATGTAAAGTAAATTGATCAGTAATAAAGAATACATGGCTTTCATTCTTTCTTTCAAAATGAACCTTAATTTTTTTCAAACTTTATGGAATGCAACTAGAAACATATAGTAATGTATGATAAACTTAAAGTTTGTAATAAAAGCCCATAATAAACACATTTAAACTTTAAATTCAAGAGTAGATCATTATTAAAATGTGTTATAGAGAATGTAAAAAAATATGACAAGTTTATAATTTGTAGCAAAAATTCTTAAATAAGCACATGTACCTTAGCTTTTAAATGTAATAATAAGTGAAGTGTAATATACATAATATGGTGAACTTAATTTTTAGTAAAAGTTTATAACAAATTCATATGATTTACATTTTAAAACAATTCAGAAAATATAAGTAAAATTTTTGCTTACAATGACAGATTTTCAATAAGTTTTTCTTCCTTTTTTTTTTTCCATATGTCAAATGTGTTGACCAGGAAGTGAACCCGGACGATCTGCTTGGAAGTAAATACATAATGGAACTTTTGATAATGTTTAAGTTAATGATGTATCTAAGCTTCTTCATTCATTATTTGACACATTACTAATGACATTAATGAATAACATTTTACTTTTCTTTTGACAAAAATAATAAAAAGTTAAATGATTTAGTCAAGCATTGTTAGCCGAGAGGTCAGTGCAGCTGCCTTTCAAGAAGCAGTTGATTGCAGACTGTTGTTGTGGGTTCATCCCCCCAGCCGATGCTATGGCATATAGAAAAAAAAGTTAAATGATTTAGAGTAGCGAATTCGAAAATCGAATAATAATGACTTAGTCAATGTGTTTACAACTTTCAACTAGAACAGATACAAATCTCATTCACTGTTGGAAGAGATTTACTTCAATATTGTAAAGAAAGATCTAGGGGAACAAACATAAACATTTTCAAAATCTTTTCAATAATTTTATTTCTGATAATTATTTATTTATAACTTAAAATTTAAAATTAATTCAGGAAATTTGTATTCTATTGTTTATACCTATTTATATGCATGTATTTGTGTAGACATGTTAATATATGGAATATAAATGATGAGTTTTATTCTTTTTTTTACAGTTTAAAGGTTTTAGCTTTTCACTTGATTCAATCATTTAATATCACACTGATATGACGTCAATGGACAAAAAATATCTAAGTATTCAAGATTCTACATTCTCACCAAAACACTCTTACACAGACTCAGTCTGGTATGCATATTTTTTATATCAACGCAGTTTTGACCACTCTTTCAATAATATATATATATATATATATTAGATTAACGTTTCAAAACGTGTTACATTTTTATCAAAGACTATATATTGTTATTACAAAAAAAAAAAAAATTGTAATACATGATGATTAACTTATATGATAGTTTAATGACTTACAGGCTATTAATAAAAAGATTTTATTTTTTACATTATATAACTATACTTCAGTTGATATTGTGAATAAATAAATCAATACAGCTTATTTATTTTTTTAATGTAAATATTTTTTTACTTGAAAGCCTTAACCTTCTTTTTAAAACGATCAATTTTTCTATGGCATAAAGTATATAAAACTTTATTTATTATACAGCTTTATCAGTATTTCAACTTTCAAAAAGAAGTTTAAATATTCAATTGAAAAAAATCTTTGCATCATTGATAAATGAATTTAAACATAATATTTTTGCATGTATTTCAGTTTAAAAAAAGAATCATTAGAATTGAGATATCCTGCTATCGCATAATTATCACTCATCATCATCATCATTATTAACATTGTAAATGAATATGGTAATTCTAACTTTAAAAAAAGAGAGATAAATACAAAGTTCAAAGGGTTAAATGTATAGGTGAGCATATATATATATTGTAACGATCCAGAGAAAGTGGGACTTAATGTAAACTGCACTACGGGGCGCCATCTAGGCATTTGAACCTAGAAAAAATTATAAAGTAGGCAGATACGTAAGTCAAAAAAAAATAAATTTTTTTTTTCCTTTTTTAAATATTTTGGTTCCGGTCGTTAGCCCATGTCACTAGCTCAGTGGAATAGCAGAGATTAAATAATATAAGATCTTATCTAATTAGATTTCAACATTAAAAAATAAATAAAATAAGCCACTGCCAGTAATTAACATACAAACATTTATTTATGCACATATATATAAGATTTAAAATTATTTTAGTATTAGTTTACATTTTAACATTTAACATTATTTTTAACTTTGATTTTGATTTTAATTTACCTTTAATTACTATTATATTCTAATTTTACATTTTAATTAAGTTCGCACAGATGGGATTATAAAAGCTTGTTATAATAAGTTGCTATAGATTGGTTACATAGATTACACGGTTAAAAACATTCCAAAGTAAACATAAGCGATCAAAATATAAAATTATTGATTACTGACAATTGCGGAGGGAAATTTATATGTAACCCAATAGTATTCACCATAAGATACTTGCATTGTCACCAATAACTTAAAAGACATCCGAATAAATACATTTTAGATACTCACCGTAAGGTATCATTATTTATCGAATGTCTATATATTTTGATCAAATATGAAAATGCAAAACATAGTTAACCGATAAACAATCCATGCAAGCATCTATAAACAACTTAAATTTAATGCATTTTTATTTAGGGTCGAGTATGAATACTACATAGATTTGCATTGAAATTAAAATATTCTATCCCTATTTAACCTTAGGCTAAAATTCGCAGTCAAACTGGCATCAATCCATCTGATACATCGATGTATTCAATGTAATACGAAATACGGCAGCACCAAAAGAATTAAGAAAAGACATTGAATCTCAATCAGATAGGAATATTACATCTATCTAACGAGAAGAACAATAAAAAAAAAACTCCATAGAAAGGAACTGCGTTCTCCATCTTATAATTCCTTCCATAGGCAAACGGGTGAGTGCGGCGTATATATAAACGATTCTGCCCGTAGCGAATCTCCGATTACATCTACTAACTACATCAATATATCCAATCCATTGACCCAATCTAACAACGACATAAATAACCTAAGATTACCCTCTCCTAATATAACTTTACGAATCTATACAGCCATTCACGCCCGACTTAAGTTTAACATTTTTATAATTCATTTAACGGAAAACAAAAATCATAATAAAACTTAAAAGAACAAAAAATAAATAAATGGAAATGATTTTACAAAATAAATACATTAAATAAAATTATAACTAATTAATAAATAGTATCGGTCAGATAGAATAATATTGCAATTATTTAAATCTGGAAAGTTTTAATTTACTGTTCATAAATTTTAAAGTTCTTACGGTTATTTAAATAGTTCATCTTCATATATTCCTTGCCGTTTGAACGTGAATTCCCACATCATCCGAAGATTGGTATCCTGTTGGCCGATTTATTTATCCATCCGGAGATTTTTTTAGTGTAGTTGGTCCTCAATGTAGAAACGATGGCTCATTTTTCTTCCTTTCTTAGCAGAACTGAAGGGATTGAAGCTGTGCATCTTTTTCAATCCCCTCAGCACTAACACCTAGCTGTTACATCATAATAATCATCAATAACTAGTCACTGATTAATAATTTCCAAATTTTCCTTTTATATTAATGTGAAGGATTGAATTTACATTACGTCACCGATGCGATGGTCCTTTCGCTGCGGTCCGATTCCATAGGGATTTCTTCTTATTTGCTAATAGTTTCTATTGTTTTCTTATCTGACCGGTGTTTTTACATTTAAATGCTGAAGGTTGGTTTACATTTAACTAATTAACAATCATTTCCATTTCTGATTAATTAACCTGTTTTCCAAATCAAAAATATATTTAAAGATAAATTTAAAGATATAATTTCATCTCCAAATCTTTTTAAAATTTAGTTTTAAAATACTTTTTCTTTAATAAAGTTTTATTTTAATAATTTTTCATTATCTGTGCGATTTAATTAATATATAAGAGTTTAAGATGATATTTAATTTCAATTTTTAATTCTTAAAGAAAATTTTTAAATGCGAACTTTTTAATTTACTTTCATGTTTAATAAATTTAAAAAAAAAACAATGTAACGAACGTCTATGCTCGTTACATATCAGTAAAGTTACTTAAAAAAAAATGATCAAAAAAAAAATATTTTACTTAGGGTTAGTAATTACGGTACATGATTGACGAAGACATTTACAAAACATCCGGTTAATAATTTTACAAAAAGACTATATACAAAAAGAAAAAGAAAATGTTGACTATCGCTTACCTAAGGACCATTTACGTTTACACCCCTCCCCACAAGAGTTCTATTTTATTTTATACATTTTATTTTTACACACGGCATAACAAGCAAGTTATTTTATAAATTATTTATTTAAAGAAGGTTGCATTGAGATAAATATGTTTTAAGAAATAATGGGTTTAAACGTGTATATTTGCAGAACAATTATAAATACCACCAACTTATTTATGACTGATTGAAATGCATAAATAGGGTTACACTGAAGTAATTCCCAAAGGTACTCAACGTAAGGCACCACATTTCGATTATAAACTTACGGGGCTGTGCACCTATACACGTTAAAGCGTAATATATATCAACAACAAAAAAAACACATTTATTTCAACCTTTTGACTTTTTTTTTTTAACAAAAATTAGTTTTAAAATTTTTTATAGCTTTCCGTTGGTTTTTAATATATGTGCTATTTCTTTCTGGCAGTGCTTTTATCAGATTTAAAGTATACGACTTTATGTAAACAGATAAAAATATTTCATTTTGACAAAATTTGCTCAGGGTATTTGTGGTTTATTAAAGATTGGCCCGAGTTGGTTCACCATTGTATCGATACGGAGAAAGTGGGACTTAATGTAAACTGCACTATGGGGCGCCATCTAGGCATTTGAACCTAGAAAAATTATAAAGTAGGCAGATACGTAAGTCAAAAAAAAATAAATTTTTTTTTTCCTTTTTTAAATATTTTGGTTCCGGTCGTTAGCCCATGTCACTAGCTCAGTGGAATAGCAGAGATTAAATAATATAAGATCTTATCTAATTAGATTTCAACATTAAAAAATAAATAAAATAAGCCACTGCCAGTAATTAACATACAAACATTTATTTATGCACATATATATATAAGATTTAGAATTATTTTAGTATTAGTTTACATTTTAACATTTAACATTATTTTTAACTTTGATTTTGATTTTAATTTACCTTTAATTACTATTATATTCTAATTTTACATTTTAATTAAGTTCGCACAGATGGGATTATAAAAGCTTGTTATAATAAGTTGCTATAGATCGGTTACATAGATTACACGGTTAAAAACATTCCAAAGTAAACATAAGCGATCAAAATATAAAATTATTGATTACTGACAATTGCGGAGGGAAATTTATATGTAACCCAATAGTATTCACCATAAGATACTTGCATTGTCACCAATAACTTAAAAGACATCTGAATAAATACATTTTAGATACTCACCGTAAGGTATCATTATTTATCGAATGTCTATATATTTTGATCAAACATGGAAACGCAAAACATAGTTAACCAATAAACAATCCATGCAAGCGTCTATAAACAACTTAAACTTAATGCATTTTTATTTAGGGTCAAGTATGAATAGACCACATAGATTTGCTTTTGAAAATAAACATTCTATCCCTATTTAACCTTAGGTTAAAATTCATAGTCAAACCAGCATCAATTCATCTGATATATCGATGTATTCAATGTAATAAATTACGGCAGCACAAAAAGATTAAGAAAAGACATTGACTCTCAATCAGATAGGAATATTACATCTATCTAACGAGAAAAACAATAAAAAAAAACTCCATAGAAAGGAACTGCGTTCTCCGTCTTATAATTCCTTCCATAGGCAAACGGAAGTGTGCGGTGTATGAAGCGATTCTGCCCGTAGCGAATCAATATTACATCTACTAATTACACCAATATATCCAATCCATTGACCCAATTTAACCACGAAACAAATAACCTAAGATAACCCTCCCCTAATATAACTTTACAAATCTATACAGCCATTCACGCCCGACTTAAGTTTAACATTGATATATTTTAATTTATCGGAAAACAGAAATCATAAATAAACTTAAAGAACAAAATTAAATAAATGGAAATGATTTTACCCAAATAAATAAAAAATACATCAAATAACATTTTAACTACTTTAGTCAGATAGGAAACTAATGCAATTATTTTAAATACGAAAAGTTTTTAATTTAATGTTCATTAATTGTAAGGTTCTTACGGTTTTTAAAACATCCAACTTTATCCGTTGCTTGCCATGAACGTGAATTCCCACATCGTCTGAAGATTGGTATCCTGTTGGCTGATTTATTTATCCATCCGGAGATTTTTTTAGTGTAGTTGGTCCTCAATGTAGAAATGATGGCTCATTTTTCTTCCTTTCTTAGCAGAACTGAAGCGATTGAAGCTGTGCGTCTTTTTCAATCCCCTCAGCACTAACACCTAGCTGTTACATTGTAATAATCATCAATAACTAGTCACTGATTAATAATTTCCAAATTTTCCTTTTATATTAATGTGAAGGATTGAATTTACATTACGTCACCGATGCGATTGTCCTTTCGCTGCGGTCCGATTCCATAGGGATTTCTTCTTATTTGCTAACAGTTTCTATTGTTTTCTTATCTGACCGGTGTTTTTACATTTAAATGCCGAAGGCTGGTTTACATTTAACTAATTAACAATCATTTCCATTTCTGATTAATTAACCTGTTTTCCAAATCAAAAATATATTTAAAGATAAATTTAAAGATATAATTTCATCTCCAAATCTTTTTTAAAATTTAGTTTTAAAATACTTTTTCTTTAATAAAGTTTTATTTTAATAATTTTTCATTATCTGTGCGATTTAATTAATATATAAGAGTTTAAGATGATATTTAATTTCAATTTTTAATTCTTAAAGAAAATTTTTAAATGCGAACTTTTTAATTTACTTTCATGTTTAATAAATTTAAAAAAAAAAACAATGTAACGAACGTCTATGCTCGTTACAATATATATATATATATAATATCATTTACGAAGAAAATATCTTTGAATATCATAATAACAATTTACAAATCAGAGCACAGAGGCATTATTTTACAACATTGTAAATAATGTTCACTTTTTCATACCAATATACCAATGTCAATTGATTAATTAGACAAATATAATCTACTTTTGCCTAAAAACCATCGTGTTATATAATTAATAAATCTAATCTTGATATTTAAAATAATAAACCTTTATATTAGCAATGGGTTTTTTTTTAAATGTTAATAAACAAGCTTTTACTATAAAATAACAGCTTTAATTTCTATTATTTTTAATAAGCATGTAAATAAATGCAGCTGTTAAATATGTAGTTCTGAGATTATATAATATCATTTATGAAAAAAAAACATTTTTTTTGAATATGCAGATTCAGAGTCATTGTAACAAACGAGTAAACAATCCTATCTTTCATATATCAAGGCTAATTCATTTCTTAGACTACAAGTAGTTCAATTTTATCTAATAGTTATGTTATATTATTAATAAATTAATAATTGATATTTAAAATATCAAACTTTATATTAATAGTGATTTTTTTATCTAATTCGTGAATTAGTATTGAGTGTTTTTATAAGCTTGTAAAAATGTTCTATAAAGCCTAATTTGTGAATTATATTTTTTTTTTGTTCATTCAGATATATTCCCCATAAATAATATATTGTCTCGATACTATACATTTAAATCCCAATAATAATTTGAAATTTTAACAACAGTTATGAGCAAGCATGGGAGATAGTGATCATGTGATGCTTAAAGGTTTAATTTAAAATTACAGGCTGGCTTAATAAATACTTTATGAAAACAACTGCTAATATATTGTTTGATCAGTAACTGCTTTATTGATAGTTGTTAGATAAAATTGAACCTTTTTTTGTTTTATTATAAATTAACATTGGAGCATTATTCATAAATTCGGTAAAATAACTTTATACAATCGGACTTCTGAAATATTATTATGGTTTGTGAATTTAGAGATATTTTCTCCATAAACAGTATTATATCTTAACTGGTCCACATTTTTAATAGTGAATTATTTTTTAGAGACTTATTAAAAATATTTGAAAATATATATATACCAAAAGTCTATGCGCAACTGTCTCATGGGTTTTTCTGGTGTAAAATTCACATGAATCTTGTAAATATTTGAATCTATCTTTGTGTATAATTTATACACTTTTTTATTGGAGTAGAAGGGGTATTAAAATGTCCATACCATTGTTGCTATCTCTCATTTTTCTATTTTTTCCTCATCACATAAAAATTTATATTTCTTTAGTTGTTTTGGTTATGTTTATAATCATTGCATAATTTTTAAAATTGTTTAAAGATTTAAAAGCATCTTATTTTTTTCATTTAAAAAGTGAGAATATTTCAAATAGGATTGTTATTGTATGTGCTAAAATGATGTCCTGTTTTTTTTTTTTTTAATTATAATAAAATTTTATGTAAAATGTTTGTTTTTTTTTTTTCCTCATGTATCAAAGCGTTGACCGGGAAGCGAACCCGGACCAGCTGCTATGCTAATCACAAGACCACCAACGCTTAACTACAAAATGTTTATATATATTTACAAAAATATTATTCCAATTTTTAGTAATTATATTATTTATTTTGTTTCTATAGTACAGAAATATTTTTTCTTCTAATACTGAGATATTACTTTATATTTTTGATCCTTTTATTCGTTGGTGTTTTTTTTTTTGTTTGCTTCTTAATTATGTTTTTTACATGTCTTTACAAACTGTTCACCTACCATTTTATATAATTGCAGATTTTTTTTTAAAATTATTTAGTTTTAATTATTTTTATTATATATACATATATTCAATTAAGATTACATAAAAATATAAAGTCTTTGAATTAACAGATTAAAATTATTCGGATTTTGCAACAAAAAGTAAATCAATCAATAACTTTTATAGTTAGAAGCAATATAAAAGATAACTTTTACTTTGTGTAAGTAATTATTTTACCAATAATGACTTGATTTTATCAATAAAACCTAAATCCGCCGATTTTATTAGATATAAAGAAACAGAAATAACTTTTAAGATTATATAAAACATAAATATGTATATAAGTCTGCCTTTGCGGTAAAAAGAACATGCATACAATATTTATAATGCTATTGTTCAAAAATAATGACTATATTATTGACGTTAGAATTAGCTTTAAATACGATTTAAATTAAGAACATAATACACGGACTTGATTCCAGACATCCTGGCTTTTCAAATAAAATAAAAAAAAATTGTAATCTCCTTAAATCATTATTCTACAATAAAAGTTAAAATCTCCTAAATGTGTATATAAGTTTGTGTGCGGTAGTATTTAATTTGTTAAAAAAAACAACATAGTATAACATCACTTTTTTAAAAATTAGCAAAATAATACTACTCTCATTATTCATTTTTTTTAACAATGGTTTTATATCAAAAATCAAATCTTATATAAATGTAGAGTCCTTTTTCAGGCCTTTTGTTTTTAAATTAATTGTATATGTTATCATTTATCTCATTTTAAACAATTATCGATTAAATTTAGGATGAAAGGCACTCCAAGTTTAACTGATATTTATTTGATCCAATTGCTTCTTATTTTGCATCATACCAATTATTTTCATTGTTTCTTTTTTCATATATGGTCCTTTTTTAGTCTTTTACAATCATTTGGGTTCCAGTTTAAGACATCATTTATTCATCTATATTATATCTTTTACTACTATTTTTCATCAGTTCAATTTTAATATCCTAATTTTTTAACGTTAAACAATAACAAACTAATTTTTTTTTAACTTTATTTATTATTGTAAACATATATTTCGTCATACTTCATTTAGTAGTATGAAATTTCTATTGATCTTCTATTAAGTGTTCAAAGACTCTATACTAATATTTCTATTAAATCATTTGTTAATTTTTTTTCATCTCTAGATTTTTTAATTTTTTTTTATGCTCAAGACAATTTTTTTATTAATATTTTTTTAATTAATGATATTTAAGAGCACTTGGAGAGTAATCAAAAATCAGTTAGTTGTTTGTTGGTTAAATCGAAGGTAATAGGCAGATTACTTTCTCAGTTATTATAATATTTTTATGAAACTTGTCATAAGGATAATAATTGGATAGTTCAGAAAATGCAAGTGAAATATTCTTCTGGCACATCACAAAAAAGAACATAAATGTCAAGCGTTGGTGGCCTAGTGGTTAGCATAGCTGCCTTTCAAGCAGCTGGCCTGGGTTTATTTCTCATCAAAGCATTTGATATATGGGGGAAAAATAAGAACATCAATGCAGTTCACTATTTAATTATAGTTTTTGATAGAGATCTCAAAAAATATGTACTATAAAGAAAAAAAAGTGTATTTAAAATTATTAGAATAGATAATCATTAATTAATTAATGACAGATGCTTATGTATGTATAAATTACACTTAACAACTATGAAAAAGAAAACTTGATACTCACATTTCTGAGGAATGCTCCATGGAAACAGTAACTGGAGAATACATTTTCATCTATTCACTAATTTTGATTAGCTGAATGCATTCTTTCATGGTGAATTTAGAAAACATTAGATATTGTTTTTAAATTATTATCAAAAATATTTATTATAGTTGTCTATAAATATTTAGAGAACTGTTATCACTCAACTAATGAATCATATTTTTAATTTATGTCAAACTTTTATAATCCTTATATAAAGTAGTTCATACACCAATAGATAGAGTTTAAAAATATTTTTGTATTTGAGCCTCCAAAAATTTTAATCCAAAATAGTCCACTAATTACCAAAATCAATAGATTTGAGGTTTAATCAAGTTTGAACTATAGATTCATCATATACATTGCCATTTTAGATATGTTCATTTGTATTCTATATATAAAAGATCATAAAATATAATTTGTTATCTATATGTTGTTTTTTTTAATACCGGATATTCAAATATAGTCACAATCTCTCTTATACATTATTATCTTAAGTAAATATATCTGTCTTCTACATATAAAGGTTAATAAAGTAGAAAAATAGTATTGTTTTTAACTAAAACTTATCACTTTTAATGTCTCATGGTAAAATAGTGCAAGTAAGATGAATTTAATAAATGAAACATGCCTAAAACATGTTTTAGATTAAAGTATAGAGAAATGACTTGATGTTGACTATTCAGTAATTTGAAACATCCTGTTTCTACAATTGAAATTGAATGACCACTCCATCTCATTATATTTTTCATTCAATGAAAATAATTGTATATCAATCAAAATCAAACAAAAAGAATATTAGTAAAAAGAAGCAAAAATAATATAAGAACCTACTATTGCAAAAAATGAGAACAAATAAATTATCTATAAGTTGACATAAGAAAATCAAAATTACTTAAAATACATACTTTTTAACAATTTACAGTAGCATTATCAAAGCAGCAAAGTTAGCCATTAAAGATTTAAATAAGTGATCTAAAATATGTAAATTTAATTAATGCAGAACTACTGAAAACAGGCAAAACTATCCATAGAGTAGTGCCCCTCAGTGCAAGCCAGAGTAATCAATGGATTACACTGAGTGGCACTAATGTATGGAGATTTTTGCCTGTTTTAATAACAGTTATGAGAAAGCATAAGAAATAGTGATCTTGTGATGTATATGTAAAGTAACCATTAGCAAATGTATAGATTGGACCACCTATATTTTAGTTATGATTACATATAACAGTGATGACAAACCTTTATATGTGTGCATACCATAATTTTCAAAAAAGTATTTATTAAGTAATTAGCATGCCATAGTTACTAAATCGAAATACAGTATAAATAACTTAATTATTATAAATTCTTAAAAGTTTATAAAACAAAAAAAGAATAATATAATATGTGGGATTACATCTAGACTCCAGTTATACAAAATATACTTGTATTTAAAATATTACAAAAAATAATAATAATGACAATAATAATTCATGTTTCCAAATTTCATACTATACAAAATTCTTAATAATAATATTAATTAAACAAAATTTCTAAATAAACGAAATTAAATACAAGTAAACGATATTCATTTAGAACAGTATAAGTTGAATAAAATTTAATAATGCAGAATTAATAGTAATTAGAACAGAATGTTTAAAAATAAATATATAAAATCAATATAAATCAATTTTATTTGATGAGATTTTTGCAGTTGTACATTGAATATCAAATGTTTTATATCTGGTTCATATTTTGTGACTTTTAATAATGTACACACAAGACTAAATTTATCTGTCATTCTATTTCTTGAACGGCCTTTAATTAAATTCATTTCAAAAAACAATGAATGAATTGAATATGTAGAGGAGAAAATTGGTAATACAGAAATAGTTAATTTTATTAAACAATCAGGTGTTTCAAGGATAACGTTCCAGGTTATAAAATAAATAAAATTTGATGTTTCTGAAAATTGTCTGAACTGTGTGAATAACAGCACAAAACTGTTGTGTTAATTTTACTTGATCTGGCTTTTCATGAGATTATAAATTAGTCAAGAATTTTTTATATTTGTAAAATATTTGAAGGTATAAGAAATAACATGACATGAGTGCTCAATCCGATATATATATATATATATATATATATATATATATATATCCGATGGATATCTATATATATATATATATATATATATATATATAAGATAGAATCCAGATTATTCAATTATTTGAAGGCAAGGTAAGACATGACAGTAGTCTTAATATTCTGAAATAAAAATCAAAATATTAAATCACACCACATGAGATGTGATGTGATGTACTGTAGCTTTTTCTTAAATAAAGTCACAAATCTCTCAGCAATTATACCAAGAAAAACTTGTAGCTACTTAATTTTACATTCCCCAGTCTACATTTTCCCATATTTTGCCCCATCCCATTTCCACAACATAATCTTTGTCAACACTACAGCCTTTATATCTAAATCCTTCTTATATTTTTCCAAACACAGCATAAAAAACAATAATCTACTTTTTTATAATCACTTTTTTCATATTTATTTTTTCATAACTTCATTATATGTGCCCTTTCTGTTTTCAAGCATTTACATTCAATTAACAATTGCCTAATATTTTCTATTCCTTCCTTACATAATTTACAAACTAAATCACCCATATTTTTCCATTTACATGTATATTCTCTTGTTGCTAAAGATCCTGTTTGAGCCTTAAACAATAAAGTACTTTCCTTATTATTATTATAAATTAACTCACACCTAATATTCTGTTTATTTCTATATATATTTAAACTCTTTTTACTCTCCATACTAGTTCTCCATTTTTCTAACTCCCTATTCTTTATTAATAAATCTATTATTTTATCACATTCCTTACCACTATAACACTCAACAATCCTCCTAATACAATCATCCCATCTTTTGTACAAATATACAGATATAAATTCTTTATCCAAATTTTTTGTATACTGTATTATCCTTTCTCACCCATCTGGTTGCCTGCCCTTTACTCATAAGCCAATTAAATACTATTTTAGCTAATCTTTTATTATCCATAAACTGCCATCTACCAAACATTTTCATTTTACTTTTTGCATCTCTCATATGAAAACTTGATCATCCCATTTCTCTTTGAATTGCCTCCCTTGCTGTCCATACGTCTGCATCCAATGCATGTCATCCTACTTCCCTTTGAAATTTTTCTAAGTAATACCCCATTACTAACATTTAATGCATCATTACCATATGTTAACCCTGCTATTGCAACTCCTTTTCATATAATTCTAGCTACATCATATTTATTATATAAAAACACTGTTAATTTCTTTATCAATCCCTTTGTTTTCTTTGCTTCATTTATCAATTTTTTTCCATTCATCCAAATAATTTTTCTGATTACATAAAATAATTCCCAAATAACTATATCTATTCACCATACTTAACTTAATATCTACCAACAAAAATCTTCTCTTTCCCCAGTATTAACCATCATTATATTTGATTTTTCTTCACTAAATTTAATCCCCATCTCTTTGCCCACCCTTGCACATGTCCTCAACATAACTACCATATCTTCTGTTCTTTCGGCACACAAAAATATATCATCTGCAAAAAAAAGTCCTGACAAAATATATACTCCCTTACTACCTATTAACGATATATCTGTCCCTCTTTCTAATCTTTCTATTGCTCTTTCCATTTCACTCAAATACAATACAAACAAAATAGGTGACAAAGGGCATCCTTGCCTTGGTTCCACCCCAATTTAAACTTTAGCTGATTCTATATTCCCTAATTGTCATGTATAATAATTATTTTCATATAATTTCTTGATAATATCTACTAAAGTTCCATCCATTCTCAATTTTACTAAACTTATCCATAGTCTATTTCTATTTACTTTATCATATGCCTTCTCCATATCTATAAAACTCACATATAACTGTTTATCTGAATTCCTACTCATATCCATAAGTTGTGTAACTACAAATAAACTATCTCCTATATGCCTATCTAATCTAAAACCTCCTTGCATTTCCCCCACTACATTATTTCCTTCCATCCATTTTACAATTCTTCTAGCCACCATATATGAAAAACTTTATAAAAAACTGATGTTCTGCTATCAGTCTATCATTATTTAACTTTTTATGATCCTTACCCTTTCCTTTAAATAATAATCTTACTCTTGTATTACTCCAACTACTTGGGAAAACTTTATTCTGTGTCATCTTATTAAACAATATAATAACTTTACTTTTTCCCTATATTCTAAACTCATTATCATCTCTGCTGCCCATCCATCTAAACATCTTGCCTTTCCACTTTTCAATTTCTTCTCTATCTCATTCAATTCATTTTCTGAAAACCTAATATTCCCATTACTGTATGCTTTCATGTTTTCTATCTTTCTATCCTTCACATCTAACATTTTTTTCTATATTCATTACATATGTATTTAAGATTCTCTCGAAATCTTCTCTTAAGCTACACTCTATTCTCTCATCATCTAGTAATACTATCTCTGCCTCCCCCCTACATTTCTTCTCTTAATATAATTCCAAGGCTAAAAAATTCAGCACCGCCCTCTGTGAAATAAATATATAAATATATTACAGTCCATATTTCAAAATTGCCAGCCTCAAAATTATATAGCACTGCTCTGCGTGAAATAAATTCATATGAATATGGGTTCTAATATTTTTATATATTTATTAACCATGTGGAGTAATTTTAATATTATATATATATATTGCTTACCAACTATATGGTTATTTAAATTAATTTTGATGACGTTGATCATGCATTTTATAATTTATTTAAAATTTCAATTACTTTAAAAAATGAATGGCGTTAATTATATTTAGACCGAAAAAGATTATGACGAATAAAACATTTTACTACTTTTACTTTACGATTTGACAGGATTTACTGGAAAAAGTTAGAAAATATTTTATTGATTTTACTTCTTAGTTTTATTGAAATTATTTGACAGGTTTATAGAATATAATATCACTTTATGTGACTTATTTATGTATCAGTACCACATACATATATGTACCAATTAATTTTTCCAATTTTTGAGTATATAGTTTCTAAATCAGAGTTTAATTGTAAATTGAATTCTAATATATTGCTATATTAATTTATTTCACCTGTAGTTTACAGTAAATTTTTATAAATACATGTTTTAGAAACAAAAAAAATATATAATAATTTATTTTAAACCTTAGAAAATTATGATCTGTAAATAGTTTGCATGGCAGTAAAAAAATTCATCCATGCTCCTTTGCCATGCGTGCCATTGCGAGTCATAGGTCCATCACCAATGGTATATAAAAAATCCATGCATTGACATATTCAAATTCAGAATGTGATTTGTATATACTAACATAATTTTAGGACAATCATAAGCTATTTTGAAATTACTAAAAGCAATCAGAGAGAAAAGCTGTCTCATTTTTAATAATCTCTATCAAATTAATCTTCAAATTAATAGATGTAAATATAACTTTAATAGTTCAAGTGTAATAAAATTAATACAGAAATTCTGAAAACTTATAATGAACTATATGTAAACTAACCATCAGCAAATGTAAGAATAAAATAAAACCACCTAGACTTTAGTTTTGATTGTATTATAAGCATACTATTTGCTGGTATACTCATATGCAGAACATGATTGATGTATACTTATGTGATTTCAGGACAACTATAAGCCATTCTGAAAATCAGTAAATGGTACACTTATATACAATCAAAGCTAAAGTATAAGTGGGTATGATTAGCTTGCTGGGTTTTCCAAAGTGCCATATTAATTTCATCTTTATTTGAGCTATCAAAAGTTATATGTAAATTTAATAAATACTATCATATACATTCAACATCTACATTTTATACAAGTAAAATCAAATCCATTATAGTCATTACTACAAACTTTGGATTTTATTTTAAGAGTTAAATATGTGCTTTTTTATAAGTACTCATCTTAAGCAATTGCAACAACCAATCACAAATTAATATGATCCTTCCAATTTCAAGTAAAAATATTGAAAACCAAAACCAAAAAGTAATGATTATAATAATAATATAATGACTTGAGATATCTTTATATTATAAAAGGGTGCCTGCATCTACTACAAACCTATAATTGATCTTATAAACTATTCTTTTAGGAAGACTTGCATTGTTTATTAATTTTACATCTCAATAAAGATATGATTGCATGATAATGTATTCTATAATATCACATCTAGCAAGTTAAAAAAATATTAATTCATCACATGATGTCAACATTGTACTCTTAAAATTTTATGCAGCATTTTTAAATAAAACTAATTTTTTTTTTCATTCTTCTATAAAAATTTTTGTTTATTTATAAAGACTGAAATGTACTGTTTCAATTAATAAAATACCATTAGAAATTATATATATATATATATATATATATATATATATATATATATTGTAATGGTAATACTTTCATTGTATAATGTTTTATATAACATTACATAACAGTAGATAGATTTGAATCTAGAATGTATACAGTCAATGATATACACACATACATAATGATATCTTTAATATGTATAATATAAACTTTGGTGAAAATAAATCAGTTAAATGGTTAATAAAATTCAAATAATTTTAATTCAAATATATAATAATATTAATCAATGTAATGATGATGATGATTTATAATTTAAAAACACAAGTACTCCCAAAAGTACTTTATTTGTTTTCAGTTTCAAAAAAAGAAACCCAAAATCGCCATCTCTCCTAAAAAGAAAGTATATTTTTGGAAAACTTTTTAAAGGAGCAATCATTATCAATTATTACTATCATCCCATCATATCTCCCAGTGGATTGCATGATTTCTCAGAGTTGTGAATATTAATTAGTATAAGTGGGTAAAAAGCATATATTTGGATTGAGTACAAACACAAACTAAATGGATTAATAAAAAAATGTAACAATTTATTAATAAAGAATTAATAAAATCTGGTGTGTATACATTTGCAACTATCAACCCATACACAAAAATATTATAGGAACAAAAGATATTTTGAGTTTAAGCTAAGTTTAATTTTAAGGACTTTTAGTATTTATAATGATAAGATCTTATCATGTTAAATATTGGAACAGTCATTAACCATGTTTATTTTTCTGGTATCATTCTTATTTTTACTATTGATTTCCTTAGTTTTTATGATGATGGTTTTTATCATTCAAGACTGGTGATATTAGAGAGAGAGTAAATACAGAAGCACTTCCAACATTATATAAAGTATACATCTATAGATATTGAGTAAGTTATACAACACTAACCATTTTTTTTCTTTATGGCATTATGAAGGCATTGCACAAACAGGTTTTGCAAATATTAGCATCAGTATCTGGATGTGACTGTATTTTCCAGGTTGATTTGACTGGTGCAGATTTTGGTTATCTAGCCACACATTGTAGATAGATTTGTTTTCAATAAAATCATCATACTGATTATATTGTATATCTTAATATATATCTGAGCACTTATAGTATATATGTGTGGGAGATGATAATCTGGACCAACTGATGATTGCTGGTTTAGCATGAAATATGTATATTCGTGATTATTTATCTTTTCAGCTTATATGTGCTGGAGGGTATCAGTATTATTAGATAGAGTGGAGAGTGATGGGTTGTCTGAAAGTCTGTGCGTCATATACTCTATATATTACATACTGATTATTGTAATTGGAGTATTGAAAAATATTTTTAAAAAACAATCACTGAAATATGGCTTATGGTAGAATAAAAGTTATAAATATTAGTTGTTTCTCTCTTCAGCATGAATCATGATAACATGGTTTCAATAATAGACTGCATTGTAATGCAAAGTAATATGGAATGACCTGCTGGCCTTATAGACATAGAATGATACTGCCTATTTTCTTGTTTCCGATCTCTTTATACCTAATTAATGTTGATCAAATGTTTTTAAAACAACATATATGTTACCCTCTAGAAAACATATGAACATTGCATCATGACAACAGTATATTTTTTGAAAAATTGGAAAAAATATATCTTTATGTTGTTCTTCCATAAAGTAATAATCAGAAAATAATAAATTCTTTACAACAGCTATATAAATATCACAATTTTGACTCAGTACAAAATAATTTCTCTCTTTTTAGACTAATTTCAAATAACATTAAAAATATTATTTAATATTATGGATTAAATTATATTGCTTACTTTAGAATACTTCTTTTACAGAATTTATGTTTATAAATACAAGATTTCACCCAGCCTATGGAAATTCTGTCATTTTTGTTATTGTTTTCTTTTTTTTCATTGGTTACTTTAACAATTTTTTTTAAGATTTAGTATAAATTAAAGAAAATATTTTAATATTAAATAAATAAATATGAAAAATGTACCTGGTCTAAAAGGCTGACATTTTTATGTAAACTGTTTGATATACTTCAAAAATATACTCAGCAAGATATTAATAAAGATAAATTAATAAAGCTGAATTAAACTTTACATTTTTAAATATAGGTATTATATTCAATATGGTAATTTAACAGCATTATGGATATCAATATCCATGCTTGAGGAAAGCCATTATTTTTGTAATCATTTCTTTTTAATTGGTTGCTTTAACAATTTTCATTTTCTTTGCAAAATGACTTGCTTTGAATAAATTTCTCACAATCAAATTCAATCTTTTAAATATAAGGAAGGGATTACTTCTTTTGCACAAAATGCTTCATATAAAAATTATTCTAATGGTGAAATTACTTCCTTCACATAGCATTACAGACAAATATAATAGTTTTATTAATTGGTTGTGAATTTGACACATGACAGAATTACAGTAACATATATTCAGACAACAGATAAAATGAGGATTTTATATATAAGAATAACATTTATAGTTTGTGGAGATTTTAGAATAGGGGAGATGAAATTTTATTAAATTGTCTATTTTAAATTTTATTGCAGTATTAAATTAAAATTTTATTAATTTTGGACTAAAGTGGCATAGGATTATTTATAAAATTCGAAACATTTCTAACATGCTGGCATTTTCTAAAATGTTAGTCTGGATTAATTTCTTTGATATTGAAGTTATGATTACAACTTTGTAAAATACATGTGCATATCAATTGCATCTGTTGGAAACTACAGTATATTGTAAATCAATGAGTGACACACTCTTTACTAATGTTTTTTAGATCATCTAGAAAATAGATCTATGTATTATAAAAATTTGATTAAAACACTAAAAAAGTAAAATCATGTACTTTTATTACTTTTTACAACAGATATTAGTTTTTAGCCATATTGATTCATATAAAAGTTGTAATTTTTTATTTTAGCAATCTATAAATAGTAATAATGTTTATGAGATAGATTTTTATATGAGTTGAAAAAAGTGTGGAAATATATATACTAACAGATTCTATTTTTTTTCTGAGGAATATTCAATAACTAAAATCTATATTTTCTTAAACATGAAGTTCAAAAATGTTATCAATTTTACTCATAGAAGTCCATTGCAAACAAACAATAAATTATATGTGGGGCTTTTACACTAGAAATTACTATTAATTATAAAATATAAAATGCAATTTATGTTGTAATATTAGTAAAATTGAAAAAAAGCAAGAAGTTTTATAAAAGGAAACAAGTATTCCAATGCACAATTTCATATATATGGGATTTAAGAATGACCGAACAAAAATTATATCAATTATATTTTCAATGGCGACTTATGCTACTGAAAATATTGTAATTCCAAATAAAATTATGAGATGAACAACAATGTGACGTTGAATGAACTTCGCTATAAAAAGTTAATGGCCAATTGGTGTTTAGATTTACTTAAAAATTGTATTCAGCCTAAGGATTCAATATAAAGTTTGTTCCCTTCAAAGATTTTGAATGCGTCACTATAATAACCCGTAGATAATTGACATTTTGTAAAAATATCACATTTAAAAATAATTGTCAGTAGCTGTTGTGATTAATAAACAAAAAAGATTTTCTTAAGATTAATTTTTAAAATCCCAGTTTTTACTCCATTGAATTCACCAGCTTTAAATGTTGCATAATAAATAAAAAATATATATAATATATAAAGGGTTAAGATTTTGAATATTTTTATCAATATTCTGTTTAAATATAAATCTTCAACTGAGCAGCATAAAAATGCATTAAAATTACACAATAAATTTGCTCTTATGAATGTCAGAAAAACAGCTAATGAATATTCATAAGCAAATTCTTAAATTTTATCTTAAAATAATATCATTAATGTAATCATAAAAAATTGATGTCAGGCCATTTGTTTTCTGTTTGATTAACACAAATAAACAGAACAGGAAGAATTTTTTAATGGTGATTTTATCTTTCTTTTTTTTTTAGTAAAAATAAAAGTACAAGATTTTTTTAAAAAAAAACAAAAAAATAAATAAATAAAACAGTCGAATGTTTATAACTGTGCTTCTGATAATTGCAAGAGCTGAATTAAGGGAAATATAATCAGATAACCACATCCACTCTCACAAAACTCACAATTTGGAAAAAAATATTAAATAAAGAATTAAAAATTTATAAGTTCTGTATGTATTTGCTTTTACAATATATTAGCAACCATTTTCTTGTCTTATTTTATTAATCTCATGCAGTGAATTTCTCAGACTTAGTTCTATTGTTGAAATGCAGTTATTTGCACACATGATCTTACTGTTTGAAATTAGAACAGTATATTTTAATCTAAAGTCATCCAAATTGAAAAGATAATAATGATAGTAAATTTGCAAGCCCTTAAGAATTCATGGAAGTTTTTGTTTAAGTGATAAAATGAAAATAATTGATTTTCATTTTGAAAAAAAAAAATAATATACTTAAGATAGTTGATATTTATTAAGAATGAATCATGACTTCAAAATATAGTGAAAAGGATGGGGGATATTATTAAAGAACAATTAAAGTTGCAGCTATAATAAGGATAAAATTTTAGTGAAGACTGAAACAGTGTTATATTTGTGAACAAAGAAAAAGAACTTTCTAATAAACAATAATGTGATGTATCAAAAGCACTGAGGTTAGAGATAGTTTTCTAGAATTAAAATTTGTGTGTGTGTCAAAATATCAGATGGGAAGCAAACCCAGGACAACTACTAGCAAGTTAGCTGTGCTAACCACTTGGCCACCAATGCTTGACTATAGTTAGAATTTAAAAAAATATATATAATCAATTTACAAGTTTTGTTTTAGGTTTTTCAGATTGCTATCATCACTAACTTGGCATATTGAGGCCATTTTAATTGAAACTTCAATGTTTTAATTCCCAGTGCAAATGTTAACACTGCTATTACAAAATTAAAAAAGTGATTGCTCTTATGTGGACATGTGCAATTTATGAAATTAATATTATGCTACCATTGGATCTTTTGCACTTCTATCACTATTATCTTATATCTACTATCACACAAAAAATGTGGTTATTAATATACATTCTGTATTTGAACATTGTATGGCTAAAGCTAAACTAGTCAATAAAACAATCAAACTTACTCCCAAATTCAACTAACCCAGACTAGCCAAATAAACTCTAAAACATAACCAATGGCTTCACTGCTTAAACGAAAACACTTTACACTTGAGAAATATGCTCGTAGCAGTCAAACCATGGGTTATGTTTTAGAGTTTATTTTATTTAGCTAGTCTGGGTTAGTTGTGAATTTGGGGTTAATTTTGATTATCTACATTTGAGTACACATATATAAATAAGATTTTTATCAATGTATCACTCCATAGAATAAATGCATAATTCTATTTTTATTTGGTGATTATTTCTTGGTAAATTAATGTATAAGGCCCCTATCAAAAAAAATCAGTCCACGACCATGATTTCATTTTGATAAAAGTTTGCTCTTTTTTTTTAACAAAATAAATTTAGTTGGACATACTTCTTAATCAAGATCCCATACAGGTGTTATATTGCATAAACATATGTGGTTTAACTCTATTTCATATTTTTCTGCCATAGTTAATAGATGTAATATTCTTTTTTTCATTTACTTATTTGCTTTATTGTTGATTTTGAAATTTCTTGGCACAGTCAATATACATATTATATTGAATTTGTGAGTATTGTGATTAAAACTTGGCAATTTCTGCCCACTGCTGAGGAAGATGCAGTGAAAATAAAATGGTAATGTTTGGTGAGTCTTATGCAAAAGAATATACAATTGTTTTATCATGAGAATTCCAGTTTTATATATATGGTAACAATGTTTTGAGTTTTAAGTGAATGAATAGATATAATCATATACTTTTTTTTATTTTGCTTATGTAATATTTTTTTTTTGTTTATTTTGGTTTAGTGGTTATTTTATAATTTCCTGCCAGCATTAATATAAATAGTATTTTTTTAATTTTAAGTAAAATTTGAAAATTGCTACCAGTGTTTGTGATGGCTGAATGCCATACCTTTTTCAAGTTGAGATAGGGAAAGGAGGATGTTTGAAGTGGCAAAATGCTGTATTAAAAACTCTTAATTACCTGTTTTTATTTAGTATTACAATGTATGTTTTGTTAATTTTGCTTTCGTGTCCTTTTTATAATTCTTGCCAAAGTTAATATAGTAGCATTTTTTAATTCTAAATAAAATTTGGGAATTTCTGCCCAAGCAGAATGCCATACTTTTCCAAAGTAGGGGAGGGGGTGGATAGTATTTGCAATGGCAGAATGCCATATTAAAAACTCTTAACTATCTTTTTTTATTTAGTATTGCAATGTGTTTAGTATTTTTGTGTAAAACTTATACTTCGTGTATTGTTAAATATTCACTTTTTCAGGTTTATGTATTAATCTGGGGGTTTAGTGTTATGAATTAGAGCATCTGTGACATTTCAAATAAATATCAATCTGCTGATAATTCATTAACCTTAAATTGTTGTGGAATAATTTTTAAATATTTATCACTTAAGTTTGTCAGAAATTTATGTGTATGTGTTATTTTACAAGATCACAAGATTTGAAAGTTATCAGCAAACTGATACATATGTGAAATATCACAGCAGATCTAATAAGTAATCAATTCAGTTTATTGGTAGCCATCCATGCACATCTATTTAGTACATGCATACAAAAAATGGTAGTGCATGCAAATATATATATATATATTGTAACGATCCGGAGAAAGGTAGACTTGACATAAACTGCACTACAGGGCGCCATCTAGGCATTTGAACCTAGAAAAATTTATAAAGTAGGCAGATACGTCAGTCAAAAAAAAAAAAAATTTTTTTTATTTTGATTCCGGTCGTTAGCCCATGTCACTAGCTCAGGGAGTAGCAGAGATTTAATAATATCATATCTAATCTAATTATATTTCAACATTAAAAAATAAATAAAATAAGCCACTGCCAGTAATTAGCATACAAACATTTATTTATGCACATATATATAAGATTTAAAATTATTTTAGTATTAGTTTTACATTTTAACATTTAACATTATTTTAACTTTGATTTTTGACTTTAATTTACATTTAATTACTATTATATTCTAATTTTACATTTTAATTAAGTTCTGGACAGATGGGATTATAAAAGCTTGTTTTAATATGTTGCTATAGATCAGGTTACATAGATTACACGGTTAAAAACATTTCAAAGTAAACATAAACGATCAAAATATAAAATCATTGATTACTGACAATTGCAGAGGGAAATTTATACTAACTCAATAGTATTCACCCTAAGATACTTTTATTGTCACCAGCAACTTAAAAGACATCCGAGAATAGATACATTTTAGATACTACTCGTGAAGTATCATTATTTATCAAGATGTCTATATATTTTGATCAAATATGAAAACGCCAAAACATAGTTAACCAATAAACAATCCATGCAAGCGTCTATAAACAACTTAAATTTAATGCATTTTTATTTAGGGTCGAGTATGAATAGACCACACAAATTTGCTTTTGAAAATAAACATTCTATCCCTATTTAACCTTAGGCTAAAATTCGTAGTCAAACTGGCATCAATTCATCTGATATATCGATGTATTCAATGTGATAAAATGAAGGAAGCACAAAAAGTTAAGAGGAAGAATTGCTTTCATGAGATAGAATATTACATCCATCTGCAAGAAGAGCAATAAAACAAAACCCATGAAAGGAACTGCGGGATCCCAACTTATAATTCACTTCCACTTAAGGCAAAACGGAAGTGTGTGACATATGAAGCGATTCTGACCGTAGCGAATCAATATACATCTACTAATCACACCAGTATATCCAATCCATTGGACCCAATTTAACCACGAAGCAAATAACCTAAGATTACCCTCCCCTAATATAACTTACAAATCTATATACAGCCATTCACGCCTACGACTTAAGTTTAACATTTATATAATTTAACTCCACCCGAAAAACAGAAATCATAATAAACTTAAAGAACAAAAAGTAAATAAATAAATGGAATGATTTTAAATATATAAAAAAAGAAATACATCAAATAACATTATTAATAAATTAAGTTGGTCAGATAGGATAAGATTGCAATTATTTAACTCTGGAAAGTTTAATTTAATGTTCATTTTTTATAAAGTTCTTACGATTTAAAATGTTCATCTTTTACAGTTGCTTGCCATGAATGTGAATTCCCACGCCATCCTGAAGATATTGGTATACATTTAGCCGCTGTTTTATTTATTCATTCGGAGGTTTTTTAATTTAGTTGGTCCTCAAGGTAGAAAACGATAGTTCATTTCTCTTTTCTTTCTTTGGCAAAACTTGAAGTGGATTGAACGGCGCCTTCAATCTCTTTCCCCACACCTCCAGACTAACATCTATCTGTCACATCGCAATAATCCATAATAACTCACTAATTAATAATTTCCAAATTTTCCTTTTATACGTATTCAATGATTGACTTAACATGTACTCGGTCATCGATATGCGATGATCCTTTTTGTTGAGGTCCGATTTCCCAATGGATTTATTTCATTTGCTAAAATTTTCTATTGTTTTCCTATCTGACCTATGTGTTTTACATTTAAATGCCCAAGGCTGGTTTACATTTGACTAATTAAATTTATCATTTCCATTTCTGATTAATTAACCTGTTTTCCAAATCAAAGATATATTTAAAGATAAATTTAAAGATATAATTTTATTTCCAAATCTTTTAAAATTTAGTTTTAAAATACTTTTTCTTTAATAAAGTTTTATTTTAATAATTTTTCATTATCTGTAGATTTAATATATAAGAGTTTAAGATGATATTTAATTTCATTTTTAATTCTTAAAAGACAATTTTAAATGCGAACTTTTAATTTACTTTCATGTTTAATGAAAAAAAACAATGTAACGAACGTCTGTGTCGTTACATATCAGTAAAGCTACTAAAAAAATGATCAAAAAAATATTTTACTTAGGTTAGTAATTACGGTATTATGATTGATGTAAGACATTTACAAAACATCCGAGTTAATAATTTTACACAAAGCTATAGTACAAAAAAAAATAATGTTGACTCTCGCCCTCCCAAGGGACCATTTATCGTTCACCTCCTCCCCACAAGAGTTCTATTATTTTTTTCTTGTACATTTTATTTTTCCATACGGCATGACAAGCAAGTTATTTAAATTATTTATTTAAGAAGGTTGCATTGAACTAAATACATTTTGAAAGATAATGGATTTATACGTGTATATTTGCAGCACAATTATACATCCTACCAACTTATTTATGACTGATTAAAATGCTTAAATAGGATTACACTCAAGTAAATTCCCAACGGTACTCATTGTAAGGTACCACATTTCGATCATAAACTTACATGGCTGTGCGCGCATATACACGTTAAAGCATAATATATATCAATAAAAAAAAACATTTATTGCCCTTTTGACTTTTTTTTTTTTTAACAAAAATTAGTTTTTAAAATTATTTATACTTTCTCATGTTTAATATATATGCGCAATTTCTTTCTGGCAGTGCTTTTATAAGATTTATCGTATACGACTATATGTAAACAGATAAAAATATTTCATTTTGATAAAATTTGCTCAGTGTATATGTGGTTTATTAAAGATCGGCCCCATGTTGGGCGCCAGTTGTAATGATCCGGAGAAAGGTAGACTTGACGTAAACTGCACTACAGGGCGCCATCTAAGCATTTGAACCTAGAAAAATTTATAAAGTAGGCAGATACGTCAGTCAAAAAAAAATTTTTTTTTATTTTGATTCCGGTCGTTAGCCCATGTCACTAACTCAGGGAGTAGCAGAGATTTAATAATATCATATCTTATCTAATTAGATTTCAACATTAAAAAATAAATAAAATAAGCCACTGCCAGTAATTAGCATACAAACATTTATTTATGCACATATATATAAGATTTAAAATTATTTTAGTATTAGTTTTACATTTTAACATTTAACATTATTTTTAACTTTGATTTTTGACTTTAATTTACATTTAATTACTATTATATTCTAATTTTACATTTTAATTAAGTTCGCACAGATGGGATTATAAAAGCTTGTTTTAATATGTTGCTATAGATCGGTTACATAGATTACACGGTTAAAAACATTTCAAAGTAAACATAAACGATCAAAATATAAAATCATTGGTTACTGACAATTGCGGAGGGAAATTTATACGTAACCCAATAGTATTCACCCTAAGATACTTGCATTGTCACCAATAACTTAAAAGACATCCGAATAAATACATTTTAGATACTCACCATAAGGTATCATTATTTATCGAATGTCTATATATTTTGATCAAATATGGAAAGGCAAAACATAGTTAACCAATAAACAATCCATGCAAGCGTCTATAAACGACTTAAATTTAATGCATTTTTATTTAGGGTCGAGTATGAATAGACCACATAAATTTGCTTTTGAAAATAAACATTCTATCCCTATTTAACCTTAGGCTAAAATTCGTAGTCAAACTGGCATCAATTCATCTGATATATCGATGTATTCAATGTAATAAAATACGGCAGCACAAAAAGTTAAGAGAAGAATTGCTTCTCATGAGATAGGAATATTACATCCATCTGCAAAGAAGAGCAATAAAACAAAAAACTCCATAGAAAGGAACTGTGGGATCCGACTTATAATTCCTTCCATAGGCAAATGGAAGTGTGCGGCGTATGAAGCGATTCTGCCTGTAGCGAATCAATATTACGTCTACTAATCACACCAATATATCCAATCCATTGACCCAATTTAACCACGAAACAAATAACCTAAGATTACCCTCTCCTAATATAACTTTACAAATCTATACAGCCATTCACGACCGACTTAAGTTTAACATTTATATAATTTAACTTAACGGAAAACAGAAATCATAATAAAACGTAAAGAACAAAAAAGTAAATAAATAAATGGAAATGATTTTAAATATATAAAAAAAGAAATACATCAAATAACATTATTAATAAATTAAGTTGGTCAGATAGGATAAGATTGCAATCATTTAACTCTGGAAAGTTTAATTTAATGTTCATTTTTTATAAAGTTCTTATGGTTTAAAATGTTCATCTTTTACAGTTGCTTGCCATGAACGTGAATTCCCACGCCATCCTGAAGATATTGGTATACATTTAGCCGATGTTTTATTTATTCATTCGGAGGTTTTTTAATTTAGTTGGTCCTCAAGGTAGAAAACGATAGTTCATTTCTTTTTCTTTCTTTGGCAAAACTGAAGTGATTGAATGTGTGTCCTTCAATCTCTTCTCCCGCACCTCCGCACTAACATGTATCTGTCACATCGTAATAATCATAATAACTCACTAATTAATAATTTCCAAATTTTTTTTTTATATGTATTCGAAGGATTGACTTAACATTACATCATCGATGTGATGATCCTTTTCGTTGAGGTCCAATTTCCCAATGGATTTATTTTATTTGCTAAAAGTTTCTATTGTTTTCCTATCTGACCTATGATTTTACATTTAAATGCCCAAGGCTGGTTTACATTTGACTAATTAAATTTATCATTTCCATTTCTGATTAATTAACCTGTTTTCCAAATCAAATATATATTTAAAGATAAATTTAAAGATATAATTTTATTTCCAAATCTTTTTAAAATTTAGTTTTAAAATACTTTTTCTTTAATAAAGTTTTATTTTAATAATTTTTCATTATCTGTGCGATTTAATATATAAGAGTTTAAAATGATATTTAATTTCAATTTTTAATTCTTAAAAGACAATTTTTAAATGCGAACTTTTTAATTTACTTTCATGTTTAATAAAAAAAACAACAATGTAACGAACGTCTGTGCTCGTTACAATATATATATATATATATATATATATAGGATTAAACTTACTAATAATATACTTTTTTTTCCTCAGTGATGAAAGTTTTTATTCATCAAAAAGACAAAATATACAACAGTTAAAAAAGTTTTACAAAGGGATAATGATGTGTCAAAATAAAATTCAAATACAATATCGTGAAGTGGAAGGGAATACATATGAAATGTGAAGGGGATATGGAAAGGGTGTGTAGTCCAGGCAAAAAAAAAATTGGTAAAGAGAAATATTGATAGGCTTGTATGCTCTGGTGGATTAACAGTAGGATCTATATGTGACATAAATTTTGGAGGAATAGCTATATGTTTAAGTCTTTAGAGGTTTCAGGATTGGATGAGGAGATTTCTGAGTTATGCTTAGATGCAACAGGCTGATTTTTATCTTTTATAGATAAGTAGTTTTAGTTTTTCCTGCTGTACTTGAAATGATGTTATAATTGGTCATGTTGTTCTTTTTGACTTGTTATTTACCTTTGTTAAAGCAAACTACAGTCTAAAAGGTAGGAAAATCCAGAGGGCAAGAAGAAGGAGATTTTGAAATAAGTTATTTGTTGATTATGTTTTTAGTTAAGTCTTGTTTGAAATTCAGTTTGAATAAAATTTGGGTAATTATGAAGATTTTAATTTATGTAGTTTAGGTCTCTGAACATTTTTCCCCACTAGGGGCAGTGGCCATCTTTAAACCGTTTGAAAGAATGAAAAGTAATATGATGAAAAACAATTTTGAAATGGAAATATTAAATATACTGAAGTTAAAGCAAAAAGTAAAAAATTGGAAATCTTGTTATTAATGACTTTAGTTGAGTAATGAGAAAACTGATTGGAATTCCAGAAGATTAGTTACCCCAGAGGAGGAGATGTCTAGAAAATAAGATTAAAATGGCCTAAATAATTGGAACAACACACAGACAGCTTTAAAATCAAGTTTTGAATAACAGAGAACTTGGAGTAGGATAAATATTTAAGAAACAAAAAGGGAATAAAAACATTTATGTTCCATGAAACAGTTGAACCCTCCACCAAATTGGGGGGGGGGGTGAGATAATTAAATGTTGATAAGCACAAGGTAGACATATGGAAATTATGTTAAAAATGCACTAAAACTGAGACATAATGAATGAAAGAGTACATTAGCCTCAAAATAAGGCTTTTAAAAGGCCAAATAAAAAAGGCACCTTTCTCTGCTGCAACACCAACTTTTCAAAGCCATTCTGTGATAGCTGTGAGGAGGATGACTTTACAGTAAAAGCCCACCTATGGTCTCTACTAATAATACTTTTCAATTGAAAAAAAAAAGAATGTTTTTTTATATCATTATTGGATTTTTGAGAGAAATGTTAAAATTGAAATATTTCTCCTTTTTAATATATTTATACTTAAACCGCTTATATGTGATTATTTTTAACAAGTTTATAGAAAATATATTTTTTTCATAGTAAAAAATAAAACAGTTCTTTTTTCTAATTTAAGATTCTTCGTTTCGATGATCTAGGATAAAATAATACATTTTTGAAGAGAATAAACTGATCAAATTAAATGTTCTCTTAAAACATTCCTTAAAACATGCATTCACATTGTTATTATTTAAAGATCAATTCTAAAATAGTTACTGATATTTTTTTAATAAAAATAATGATTTCTATTATATAACTTTAATGACATATAGACAGTTTATGAAGCCATCAAAGGAGTCTGACAATGCTGTTTTTTATTTTATTTTACCATAATTATTTGTTTTTCTCATATCAAAAAGGTGGAAAAAATGTCAACAAAAAGAAAAATTAAATTTAAGTTATATTAGATATATTTATATGTTCGCTTTATATCAACATTTTTAGTTGACAAAATAAAAAATCACTGTAGCAACCACTGAACATATCTTGGAATCATTTGAAGTTATTTGAAAATGTTTTCAAACAACATAATTTTTGTTTTAGATTACTTTTAAAATATGTTCAAAATTCGAATGTTTAAATAAGAATTATAAAAACAATCCAAAGTTAAATATTAAATATTTAAATAATGTTCTTTTTTTATAAGTAAACAAATATACAATAAGGATCACTTTTAATCAGAGGGATTTGAACTCAGATTGTCAAGGACCATTCAGTCATTCACTCCATCTTATACAACGGATGAATATGACCACATAATTATAAAAGAGATAAATGATCTCATATATATATATATATATATATATATATATATATATATATATATTATGCTTAACTAGCACTCACCAATTGGTTTGGATCATCATCTCCCACTTAATTATACTTATTATACTTGTATTTAAATAATACTTTTATTTTCCCCTTTCTACTAAATAGTATCATTGTTATATAATATTTTCTCAAAATTAAGCTGTTTTTAAAAGAAATTGTAACTAAATATTTACACATACAATTTTATTCACTGTTTAAATAATGAAATTATTGATCATCATCATCATCATCAACCATTATCAATCCACTGCAGGATGAAGGTCTTTCAAAGTTTAATCCATCTTCTCCGATCTTTAGCTTCTCTTCTCCACAACACCCCTGCACATTTTTTTATTTCATCCATCCATCTCACATGTGGTCTCTTTCTGGGTCTTTTACAATCTCTTGGAATCCAGTTTAAAATTTCAATTGTCCATCTATTATCATCTCTTCTAGCAATATGTCCAGCCCAACTCCATTTCAATCTTTTAATTTTTTCAATAAGGTCAGTAACACCTGTTTGTTGTCTTACCCATACATTGTGTTTTCGATCTCTTCTTGTTACTCCCAACATACATCTCTCCATACTCCTTTGAGTGGTCTGAAGTCTCTGTATTGCTCTTCTATTAAGTGTCCAAGTCTCAGATCCATAAGTAGGAACTGGTAAAACACATTTGTTAAAAACCATCCTTTTCAAACACATAGGCATATTTCCTTTTAGTATCAAATTATTTCTACCAAAAGCACTCCAACCAAGTTTAATTCTATGAATAATTTCCTCCATTATGTTTCCATCTGTATTAATAATCTGACCAAGGTATTTGTAACTGTTAACTTCTTCTAATTTTTCATAATCAATCTTTATTTTCATATTTTGAGCAAATCGATTAAACATTACTTTAGTCTTTTTAACATTTATCTTTAGTCCAACTTTTCTACTTTCATCTGCTAACTCCTGCAACATTTCCTGCAGCTCTGAAGCATTATTTGCAAAAACAACTACATCATCTGTGAAATCTAAATGACTTAAATACTCTCCATTTACTTTCACTCCTTTAGTTTCCCATTTTAATCCACAAAATACTTCTTGCAGCACTGCTGTAAAGAGTTTTGGAGATATGGAGTCACCTTGTCTTACACCCTTCTCAATGTTGATTTTTCCAGTATCATTAAGTAATCTAATTGTTGCTGTTGCATTTTTATAAATATTCTTTAAAATATGACAATATCCTGGATCTATACCTTGATGATACAATGCTTTAATCACTGAAGAAATGTGTATAGAATCAAATGCCTTTTCATAATCTACAAATCCAAAACATAATGACAACTCATATTCATTTGTCCTTTCTATAACTTCTCTCAGTACCTGAATATGATCTACTGTACTAAAACCACTTTTAAATCCAGCTTGTTCTCTTGGTTGGTGGAAATCCAATGTTCTCTGTAGACGAGTTGTAATTATCTTGGTAAAAATTTTATATAAAACTGATAAAAGGCTGATAGGTCTGTAATTTCTAATATCTTCTTTATCACCTTTTTTAAATATTAATATTATTACTGCATTCTTCCAATCTTCTGGTACATCTTTATCATTTAGACATTTGGTATATAACTTTGCTAAAATTGTTTCTATTTCTTCACCTGCTTCTTTTAATATATCAATTATAATTCCATCATTTCCTGGAGCCTTTCCTTTCTTTATACACTTAATTGCATGTCTCACTTCCTCATTTAAAATTCTGGGCAATTTGGAAGATGTAATAGATATAGGAGGTACTTGTTCTTTATTACTATATAATTCTTGATAAAAATCTTCTACCAATTTCATGATGTCATCTCACGTTTTAGTAATAATTCCATCTTTTTTTTCTTATTGCAGATATAAATTTCCTACCAATACCAAAATGTTGTTTAACATTTTTGAGACTTTTATTTTCTTCTACAGCTTTCCTTGCTATTTCACAGTTATACTTTCTTATATCATTTGCAACTCTTTTCCATACCATTTTACAAAATTCGAGATATTCAATTCTTTTTAATACATCATTTTTGTATATCTTCATATTCCTTCTTTTCTTCATAAATTCCCTAGTCTCAGTAGAAATTTTATTAGTCAATTGCTGCTTTTTTCTATCAGCTATGAAACTATTATGATTAGTTTATAAATATATTTAAAATATATGTGTGAAATACATTTACCAATCAATAATCATTTTCACAAAACCCTCTTTCATACATGTATACATAAATTCAACTAAATAAACGAAATGTACATAAAATAAAATGTAGAAAGCGTTTTAAATAAATGAAGTTTAATCACTTAAATTAATGTCTTTTATAAACTAAACAAAAAAAAATTAAATATATTTATTGAATATAGATTATGCTCTAATAGCTACAATATATATATATATATATATATATATATATATATATATATATATATATATATATATATATATATATATATATATATATAAAGATGGATTAAACTTGGAGAGACCTTCATCCTGCAGTGGATTGATAATGGTTGATAATGATGATGATGATGAATACATCAATTTTAATATTTATAGCTGATATTTACCTACTAAGTGCATAGGACAGATATAGTTAAGCAGTTATGGTTTCAATTTTTACATATGTGCTATAATAATTTATCTAAGATTAAAGAGGTTGTGTTGAGTACAGAGAAACTCCCAATTCCATATACAAGATAGAGATTTTACAACGATAAGAGCAGCCATCTTATCTTCAACCTAAATTCTTATTTATATAGGCCAATCTGAAGGATCTTGGTTTGAGAGAGATTGAATATTTTTAGTGAAGATATTACTCTGTTTACTTTTACATCTATTATTTTCTTTCATACATTAACTTATGCAAAATCTTTCTATTTACTAAGAGTCAATTTTTAAAATTAGTAGAAACTATGTAAGGCTCAAATTTATATATCAACCCCATAGGACTTATTTAATTAAATAGAAAAGATTTTACCTTTATACATATATGCTTTAATAATTTATCTAAGATCAACAATGACGTGTTCAAACTAAAACACAAGATAGAGATTTTGTAAGAGTGGCCATTTTATTTTTAATCCAAATTCCAATTTATATAGCATAATCTGAAGTATTCTATGCACTTGATTGATAAATTTGAGCATTATATAGTTTCTATCAATTCATAAATTATTATGTGTATGTTAACATATGAAAGAATGTAATGAATGCAAACGTGAATAGAATAACATCTTCACTCTCTCAAGCCAGTACATCAGATTGGCCTATGTAAATCAGAATTTAGATTAAAGATAAAAAAACTGTTCTTATTTTTATAAAGTCTCTATCTTGTATTTGAGTTTGACAGTTTCCCTGTACTCAATACAACATCATTGAACTTAGATAAATTATTATGAGATACCAATTTGATATAATTATATACATCCTGTGCATTTGATAGATAAATTTGAGCATTACATCATTTCTACTAATTCTTAAAATTGACTTGTAGTAAACCAAAAAATGTCATGTATGCTAATATATGAAAGTAATGGATTTTAAATTGAACAGAGTATCATCATCACTCTCTTAAACCAAGAGCTTCAGTTTGACCTATATAAATCAAAATTTAAATTAAAATAGGATTGTTATTCTTATCTTTATAAAGTCTCTATCATGTATTTGGGTTTGAAAGTTTCATAGTACTCAACATAAGATTAACATTCTAACTATTGGTATATTAAGTAAATGAAATATTCTGAATTCCAAGCATAAGACAATTCTTTTTTAGAAAAAAGAATGGAGCATCTCTTTTTATCTCACTTTTATAGAGGCTTATCTTAAGCATGCATAATTTTGTTTAAATCAATCATATTACTTTAAAGCTATGTTTTAAATTGTTCTTATATTATTTTAATTAACATTTGTGAAACTTTTAAATTTACATCATGTCAATACCAATGTAAATAATAAAATATATACATTTAGTGTTCTAATTGATTAATATTATACATAAGATAATTATTAATACTTGGTGATTATCAATATGTACAGGTAGTAAAATTGTATTATTATTATTATTATTATTATTATTATTATTATTATTATTATTATTATTATTATTATTATTATTATTATTATTATTATTATTATTATTATTATTATTATTATTATTATTATTATTATTATTATTATTATTATTATTATTATTATTATTATTATTATTATTATTATTATTATTATTATTATTATTATTATTATTATTATTATTATTATTATTATTATGTTTCAAAGCAAAACTTTATTGAGTCTAAAAAGTTACAGAGTCATATATTGATTTTTTACAAATGAAAAACAAATTACAACTTTCAGTATATAAGTCTATAATCTTTTCTGCATACTTTTTTTTCTTGTTGTTTTTAAATTTGGTCTTCTATTTAGTTCAGTTTATGCTTGCATTTTTTTTTTAAAGTTGGAAAAAATGCTGATGTTGAAAATGTCATCATCTATCTTATTGGTCTTTATATTTCATAGACTGGATCTCTGTTTCAAGTGTGACCATGTGGCTGCAAATATATCTGGTTGAGCTAGGATGCTGTCTCTTTTTCTTAACAGTTCTAGTTTTATTGAATATGTTGCTGGGTGGCGTCGAGGGTTATTGGCAAGTGCAAAAGTGCATCTGGTGCACCAGTAGGCATAAAGGCTGTATGTTGCTGCACGAATAGCAGGGTTGTTGCCTTTTTTAAATGTATTTATTATTTCATCAATTGAAATGATAGCCTTTCTGTATGTGGTAAACATTGTGCGACGTATTGTTTCTAGGGCACTGCAGGAATGAAGAAAATGATCTTGTGTCTCTTCTTCTCTATGACATAGCCCGCACATGGGGTCTATATTGGTATAGAATCTACGAAATCTAAGGAAATGGGTTGTGGGTAGAGCATTGAGATTAAGCTTAAGTAGAAAATCGAATAATTTTGGTTCTAACGACCATTTTCTGAATTGTTGCAGTAGTTGCCTGTTGTCTATTCCAAGAACTGATGGATGTAGATTGGGTGTCTGGTTTGGATATAGTATATTGTAAATGTCCCAGTATGTATACTTGTTGTCATTATTGAGTGATATTTTGTTGTATATTGGCTTGAGTTCTTCAATCAGTGTGGATAGATATCCATATGAAGGAGGTGGTCTGTCTGTGGGTATTATACTGATTACACACTCCAGGTCTGGAAATCTTTTTATGGTTGCTGTTATTAGATTTACTGATTTCTGTGTGTAAAAAACATTGATTGTATGGAGTCCAAGTCCATTGCTATGTGGTGGTCTGCTCAGATTTTTTAAAGAGATTGCCACTGTCTTTCTCTTCCATATTAGTTTGTTACAGATTGACGAGATTTTAGATATGAATGTTTTTGCAAATTTGATTATAGGTGTATAGTATGTAATTTTTGTAGTTATAAGTTGATTAAATAGTGCTACCTTTGCATATATTGACAGGTATGACTTTTCAAGTGAGGCTGTGATATTTTCAGCATCTATTTTTAATTTATTTTGAATTTTTTGCCTCATTCCATTGGTTCCAAGGTAGAATGGGAAACCAAGGAAAGCAGATGGTTTACCATTAAACATCTCTATACAGTGCTTGCCTGTGTATATTGACTATGCTACAGTTTTATTTGTGTTAATTTTTAAATTAAAATTTGAGGTATAATTCTTGATTATCTCTTGTAATATGGGGAGGTTCTTTTTAGAGGGGAGGAAAATGGTTACATCATCCATATAGGCTATGCATGATATATTTAAAGCAGTGTTTGGAATTTGAATGCCTTTTATTTTTTTCTGTATCTCTATTAATAGAGGATTTATATATATTGTAAAGAGCAAGGCACTTAGGGGGGATCCTTGTGGGATGGATTGACTCGGTCTGAAGGCTGGTGATTTTTTTCCATTCAATGTGATGTGAATTTCATGGCTGAGTAGCAGATTTGCTATTATATATAGTAGGGATGGAGGTGTTGTTGTTTTTTTCAGCACGTCTAATAATTTGGCTATAGGCACTGAGTCAAAAGCTGCCTCAATGTCTAGTTGAACTATAATTGGTGCATATTTCTTTCTATTTTTTACTACTTCAATAATTGTTTTGTACATTAAGGCACCCTGGCCAATGGATGATCCTTTTTTGGCATATTGTGCTGATGATAACACAGGGAGTATGTGTTGTTCTATTTTTTCCTTTATCACTCTTTCAAGAATTTTTATTCCTAAAGGTCCCATTGAAATTGGTCGTAGATTAGATAAAGATGATATTGCTGTTGGTTTTTTGTTAAATGGAACCATTGCAATTGGGTATAGACTTTGTATGTTGTAAATTTTTTGGGATATGTAATTGGCTAGATCGCACAGGTATTTTGCTGTGAAGTGACTAAGATGTTTGAACACAAATTTGGGAATTCCTTGTGGTCCTGGGTGACATGTGTTTGTTATTGTTGCAAGTTGAAATACAATGTCAGTTGTTGTTATTGGTGTATCTGTTTCAGGGTCTCCAAATATGTCTTCATTTGGTATGTACACTCTCTGTTTTTGCAGTTTTTTTTTAAAGTGTTGATATATTGGGTTTATCATGTTATGTCCAGCTGTTATAGAGCCATCTATTTCAAGTGCCATAGGCACTCTGACTGTGGATGGGTATCCCAATGCCCACCATATGTATGCTCTGGTCCAAGTATGTTGTTGTGTAAGGCATATTTTTTTCTTTTTTATTGCTACATATTGCTTTAGTGTATTGCATGTATTGTTGTACATTTCTGTAAGTTTTTTTAATTTGTGTTTGATTATCTGTAGTTGGTCTGGAAATGGTTATTCTTTTATGTAGTTCATCTGCCAATGCTAATAATCTGGTGGGGGGTGTTGAGTTGCAGGTAATATGATTGATGTTGAAAGAAAGTATATTGGTGAATGCTATATACTTTTGTACTGGATCGAGTGACATGTTTTGAAGTTTTTGGAGCATTATATATGTTTCTGAATATAAGAATTCAGTTGTTTGTGCTGGAAGAAGTATTCGCATAGTCTTTTGGAGGGCTATTGTTGTATTTTGTATTTTTGTTAGGTCGAGGGTGATGAACTGAGCAGCATGATCTGAGATTATAGATGGACAGAGTTCAAGATTAAAATAATGATGTAACATTGGTGAGTAGAAACACAAATCAATAAGTGACTTATATCTATTGTTATTAAAAGATATTGAGTTTGATGGGAGAAAACCCTCAGCACTCATAAGTGGGATTGTTATTTGATGGATCCATTTGGTGACAAAAGTTTGGTAGGTCATGTTGAAATCTCCCAGGAGTATTATGGGATTTGGTGTTGCTGTAAGCATTGAATTTATTGTTGCTATTATTCTGGAGATGATGACAGGGCCTGGTGGTATATATACAAATACTAGGTTAAGTGTGATATTTTTATGATGGAGTGTTAATATGATAAGATTAGAGTCAATATATATAATTTTAAAAGAATTGAAAGGGCAGTTGTGGGAAATAATTATGCCTGTGCCACCTGATGGTGATGATGATTGCCTTGAGCAGGCACAAAAACCTTGGCTGACTAAATATTTTGATGGATCAATTTGAGAGCTGCTGTATATTTTTGTTTCCAAAAGCCCCAGTATGTGTGGTTGTGTTGTATGTAACCATTTTTTGAGATCAAAAAGTTTTTTGGTGGCATTTAAGCCTATAATGTTGAGAGATCCAATTTTTATCTTCATGTTTTAAATAATTTTATTATTATTATTATTATTATTATTATTATTATTATTATTATTATTATTATTATTATTATTATTATTATTATTATTATTATTATTATTATTATTATTATTATTATTATTATTATTATTATTATTATTATTATTATTATTATTATTATTATTATTATTATTATTATTATTATTATTATTATTATTACTACTACTACTACTACTACTACTACTACTACTACTACTACTACTACTACTACTACTACTACTACTACTACTACTACTACTATTATTATTATTATTATTATTATTATTATTATTATTTGAAAAGTAATACTGAAATAATCTCTCTCTCTCCAATTAATATTTATATTTTATCCAATTTTCCTACTTTCATCTGATAATACTTAGAATTTTTTTTTAAAGTTGTGAAA
Organism: Epiperipatus broadwayi; assembly: GCA_028023455.1. Lineage (NCBI taxonomy): Eukaryota > Metazoa > Onychophora > Udeonychophora > Euonychophora > Peripatidae > Epiperipatus > Epiperipatus broadwayi. The sequence continues at coordinate 770,920 of JAQFVV010000330.1, read as the reverse complement.
CATTATTTATAAAAAAAAAAAAAAGCATCATGTAAGAAATCTAGATGATTTAAAGATTTTCCATTTATTTTTGTTTCCTTAGCTTTCCATTTTCATCCAAAAAATAATTCTTGTAAACCTGCTGTAAAAAAGATATGGAGGTACAGAGTCATCCTATCATATACTCTTTTTAATTTTAATTTTCTTAGTGTTCCCATGTAATATAATCACTACTTTTGCATTTTGATAGGTATTCTTTAGGGTTTATTACTTGATGTTTAAATGCATTAATTGCTATGAAAATACTTATATATTGAAATGTCTTTACATAATATATAAATCTAATGCTTAACAGCAGTTCATATTCATAGTTCATATTAAAATTTCTCTCAATTATTGACAATAGTCTTTTATGATAAAACAATTTTTAAATCCAACTTATTCTATTGAAATTAAGTGGAGACACTGCAAAACCTCTTGCGCTCATTACTATAAGAGCCAATCAGATTGTAAATACAAGACAGAAAATTTATCTCATCAAGTTGTCATTATCTTGGTAAATATTTTTATAGAACTAATAGAAAATTGTCAGATCTATAACTTCTAACATCTTTTTTATCATCTTTCTTAAATATTAATATTTAATACTAATAATTTTAATTACATTTAAATTATATTTACTGCTGTTAAATTATGTAACATTTATTAATATAAATCCTTCATGGAATCATGTCCTAGTAATGTAATTTGGGTGTGATCATTTCATTAAATATTTGTACTAATATTTGTATATCTTGATCATTTTGACTGCTTCATGTATAATATTAATAAAAATTCCACCGTTATTTGGACTTTTTTTCTTTATAAATTTAATTATATTTTTCACCTCTTCATTTAAACTTACTGTCAATGTAGATGGAACAAGCTTATTTTGATTCTTCTTTTTTAATACTACATAAATCTTTGTAGAACTTTTTCTATGTTTATTATGTTATTTTTTTGTTTAATAATAGTTTGATATGTTTTTAATATTTCTAAAATAACTATTCTTTGAATATCAAGATGTTGTTTTGTACTTTTAAAACTTTTATTCTCTTCAAATGATTTCACTGCCAATTCACAGTTATATATATATATATATATATATATATATATATAACTGTGAATTGGCAGTGAAATCATTTATATGCTTGTATATATATATATATATATATATATATATATATATATTACAAGCATAAAGGTAAACTAGTCAATATATAATTAAAATTACACAAATCCAAAATTCAACCACACCAGCAAAAAATAATAATATTAGAACACAACCAAAGCTTTCACTGCTACAAGCAGACTTCTCAAGTGTAAGGAACTACAAAAACTACACAATATATATATAATATTAAACATTACCCACAAATCCATTCACTTCCCATCCACTCTTAATATTAAAAGAACTCTTAAATAAGTTAATTGCTTCAGAATAATAAATTTTGAATAATAAAGATTCTTTAATTCTTCTTTTGATTTTATTTCTCTCAAAGAAGACAACCTTAGCTTCATCAAAATTAATAGTGTGGCCTATATATTTTTCATGGACATACAAAGCAGAACTAAGATATCTATTTTTAACTCTACTTTTATGAACCTTTATTCTTTCATTTAAACTCAAACAAACTCTGACCTATGTATACGTTCTTACAATTAAACAAAGAATAAAATATACTACACCAGAAATAGTCTTTCTATCAAAAATTTCTTTTGTATTATTTAATAAATTATTCAAAGTAACACCCTTTTCCAAGCAATTTTCTTATTTCCAAACAATTTAAATGGCAAAAAAAATAAAATCATACTTTTCTTTATCCTTTACATTCTTACAAATATTACTATAAATAAATTACTTTTAACAAATTTATCAGAGTATCCAACCCTCAGGTAATCTTTATAAAATTGACATTTCTGAAACAAAGCTACCCCACTAGAATTATTTAATTTATTATTCCTATGACAATAATTCCTTAAAGTAGCTACTTTATGAGATACATATTGATAGCTATCAGGTTTAATTATAGATCTTAATTGTCAACTTTTAACAAAATGACTGCATAGTAAACAATTAATATCTACATTTCTAATCACCAAAAGATCTAAAAAATTTAACTTACCAAAATCTAACCCCCCTTCTTGTAACACAAATTTTATAGAAGGATCAAAACAATTAAACTCATTTACAAATTCCTTTAATTTATCATTCTCAACTACAAATAAACAATCATCAACATGTCTGACAAATAACTTTACATATAAACAATTCTTTTTAATATTAATTTCCTTTTGCATATAATTAATATAAACTGAACATACTAAAGGAGAAATAATATAACTTATTATCCACCCTTCCTTAATCTTATAAGAATTACCTTTATAAGTAAAATACATAGAATCTTCCAATAATAAAAGCAAATCTTTAATTACCTTAATTTTATATTTTGATAAAGAACTTTTCTTAATCAAAACAGACATAAGAACATCAATATTGCTTAACCTATTAACAGACTGATACATATTTTCAATATCTAAACTGCCAAATACCCAATTACTTTCCATTTTAAAATTATTAATCTTATCAAAAGCCTCAAAAGAAGAAGAAACTGTGTCATGACCAAAATCAACAAATTGTTTTAAAAAATTATTCAAGAATCTAGAAATACCCTCTACAACACTATCTGTAAAATCAAAAATGAATCTTAAAGGAAAACCATCTTTATGAGTCTTAATATTCACAAACACCTTAGCTGATATGAAATCATTTGTATAACATTTTAAATAATCTACTTTATTAAAAAATTTTAAATTAACCATTTTCTTCATAATATCTATCAATTTTCTTTTAATCAAATTACCAGGATCTTTATCTAAAAACATATAAGTACCATTATTTAATTCTCTATCCATTTTCTCTTTGAATTCATCTTCTTTCATAATGGCAAACCTACCAGCTTTGTCTTCATGAGAAATGATCTCATAAAGTAGCTGCTTTAAGAAATTATTGTCATAGGAATAATAAATTAAATAATTCTAGTAGGGTAGCTTTGTTTCAGAAATGCCAATTTTATAAATATTACCTGAGGGTTAGTTACTCTGATAAATTTGTTAAAAGTATTTTATTTAATAGTAATATTAGTAAGGATGTAAAGAATAAAAAAAATATGATTTTATTTCTTTGCCATTTAAATTGTCTTCTTATAAAATTGTATGTAAAAATAGTAAATTGTTCGGAAATAAGAAAATTTCTTGGAAAAGGGGTGTTATATTGAATAATTTATTAAATAATACAAATAAAAATTTTGATAGAAAGACTATTCCTGGCATAGTATATTTTATTCCTTGTTTATTTAGTAAGAAGATCTACATAGGTCAGAGTAGTTTGAATTTAAATGAAAGAATAAAGGTTCATAAAAATAGAGTTAAACATAGATATCTTAGTTCTGCTTTGTATGTCCATGAAAAAGATACAGGCCACACTATTAATTTTGATGAAGCTAAGATTGTCTTCTTTGAGAGAAATAAAATCAAAAAAAGAATTAAACAATCTTTACTATTGAAAATTGATTATTCTAAAGTAATTAACTTATTACGAATTCTTTTAATATTAAGGGTGGATAAGAAGTTAATGGATTTGTGGGTTATGTTTAATATTATATATATTGTGTAGTTTTTGTAGTTCTTTACACTTGAGAAGTCTGCTTATAGCAGTAAAACCTTTGGTTATGTTTTAATATTATTATTTTTTGCTAGTCTGGTTGAATTTTTGATCTGGGTAATTTATATATATATATATATATATAATATGCAGTTATAAATTCGATCTGGGTAATTTATATATATATATATATATATAATATGCAGTTACATTAATTTAAAATAAAATCTTAAGTTCGCAAATAAAAATAAATTTATTAACAGCTAAAATTAAAGAGTTGTTAAACATATATTCACACAGATGCAAAACTTTAAAAAAAAAATATTTCTTTTTTTAAATAAAAAAAAAAGGTTTTTGAACGTACTTTTTTAGAAAAAAGTATAAGAAAAAGATAAAATATTTTTGTAAATGGAAATAATTGTTTTATAAATTAATTGAAAATCAAACTAGCCCTTGGGGCTCTTATAGAAAAAAGGTCAGTTGAAAGATATAGATAAGAGAAAAACATAATTAGCTTGACCAATGGAAGCACCAAGCCTCAGCTCAGACCCTAATGAAAATGATGGATTAGTGACATTTTGTTCGTTGAATCCAGAAGATGATTATAATAGGAAAAATATTGAAATTAAAGATAGTGCCAGACAGTTCGAGCCTGATTGTTTTTGAGAGATGTGATAGGACACACATATCATCCTCTCTCTCTCTCTCTATTTTAAAAATGAAATGACTGTGATACCGGAATGGAACCAGCTATGGCCACCTCCAGAATACCAGACTGGTTTTCCAATGGGGATATCATGAGAATTGGCACCAAGAACTGTAACTCTTCCACTGTAAGCTATTAAACAAACAATTTTAAAATTTGAAAGTAATTAAGAACTTTCATCAAGATTTGACAAGTTTAATGAACAAGCTATTTTTTTTTTTTTGTAAAATGAACTATAATCTGACTTTTCCAAATCAATTATTGTTTATTTTTTTACATTTAAGTTTGCTAAAAATCATTTCCATTTTTTTTATTAATATTTATTGTAGAAATTATTAAATGCAATAAATGTAAATTGAGCATAGATGCTTGCATAGATTTGTTCACATTTTATTAGGTTTTTGTTTTCATATATGAATAAAATATATAGACATTCAGTAAATAATGATATCTTACATTGAATATCTAAAATGTATTTATTCCGATGTCTTTTTAATTATTGGTGTCAGTGCGGCATCTTATTATGAATGCCATTGGGTTTATTGTGAATTCCCTCTCCAATTACATCAATGATTTTATATTTTGATCATTTACATTTATTTTGAAATGTTTTTGAGCATGTAATCTATGTAGTCGATCTATACTCAACATTAAAAAAACAAACTTTTATAAAATTTATCTGTGCAAATTTATATAAATGTTAAATTTAAGTCAGGCATGAATGGCTATATAGATTTGTAAAGTTATATTAATTAATTAGGGGAGGGTAATCTTAGGTTATTTGTTTCATTGTTAAATTAAGTCAATGGATTGGATATATTGATGTAATTAGTAGATGTACTATGAGATCCACTATGGGCAGGATCAATTTATATGCCACATAACCCCTCATTACCTATGGAAGGGATAGTAAGATGAAAATGCATTCCCTTCCTATGGAGTTTTTTTTATTGTTTTTCTTGCTGACAGATGTAGCATTCCTGTTTGGTTGAGAGTCAATATCTTCTCTAACCATACTGTTCAGATGTACATTCCTGACAGTATAGTATTTAGTGCTGTCATATTTTCATGCTACATTGAATATATCAAAGTATCAGATGGATTGACACCGGTTTGACTGTAACCTTTTGGCCTAAGATCAGATGGAGTGATGCTGGTTTGACTGTGAACTTTTGGCCTAAGATTAAATAAAATATATAATATTTTCTTTTCAAATATAATCTATGTAGTTTATTCATACTCAATAATCTTTAAATAAATATAAAATTCAACTGTGTGGATGATTTAAAATTTTAAAATAATAATTTAAATTAAATGTTAATACTAAACAAAATAATAAATGTTATTCCTCAAATTTTAAATGATTATATATGTGCATTAATAAATGTTGGTTGTGTGTTAATTACTGGCAGTGGCTTTTAATTTTTTGCATATTTAAAATACAAATTAAACAAAGATATATATTATTATCTTTGCATCTCCACTGAGCTAGTGATTTAGGCTAATGGTCTAAATAATAAATAAAAGTTGGATCTTTGTCAGCGCGTATCTGCCTACTTTATAAATTTTCTAGGTTCAATTGGCCTAGATGGCGCCCTTGTAGTGCAGATGTGGTAAGACTCGATCTTCACTTTCTTTCAGACTGTTATAACATATATATATATATATAAAACTTAGTTTTTTTCTTCTTAATCAATTATTTTTAAATAATATTTCTTTTTTTATACATTATCTTGTCTCAGTTGATTAAAGAAATTCAGTTTTTGTACCAGCTATTTTGTTCTTGCAATTCTTATAAGAGTATTAGTTGTCTTCTTACTGATAGTAGTTAAATTTGAATCATCTTCAAAATTTTTAATATTTTAAAATGATTAGCATGTTCTAATTTGAATTTGTAGGAGTATTTCTGGTGATTAAAAATATTAACTGGCAATATTATTTTTTAATAGTTTTCATCTTTCTAGTTTTACATTAACACATCTTACTTATTGATGATATTTTTTGTGCTAAAGATTAAAAACCTACAATCATTAAAAGCAAATTTTGTTGTATCTTTATTTTAATTTTTATTCTTGTCCATTTTCATTCAGAAGTTTTTCAAAAAAAGAATTCATAATACATAATATTTTTCTGAAAACTTATCTCTCTCTTTTATAGCCATAGAACTTACATGTTTCTATTATTTACCAATTCTAACATTAATATATTTCATGACAATTTTAAAATGTTGCTTGCTATAATTATAAGCAGTTTGTACATCTATATAAAATTTCTTTATCTTCTATTAAGTTAAATAATTAAACTTATTAACTCTTTAACCGCCTCTTACGAGGCATCTCATCGACATCTGACATCACTCTAATTCTGCTAGTTTTAATGGTAGAATATTAGTTTGACAGTTATTGATTAGGTTTTTAAAAATTCTGTAAGATGGTGCCCTCTTCCGAATTATTTTACAAGTAAAAAATCAAAAAAATGCATTTAAAACTAAACAAAGAAGAACCTTGTCGGTGATTGGCTGTCAGCCAGCTCTAAGCTGAAAAAGACATTCTGATTGGCTGGAAAGAACAAAGAAACTGCCTGATCAAAGAAAATAAAGAAAAATGCTGAGATTTTCATTTCGAATGTAATTTAAGTATTAAAAAAATATAAAATTAAAAATTAAAATAGTTTTTTAAAAAATATACTAAAAAAACAAAATTATTTTTGAAAAATATTGAAGATTTTAGTAAAAATATTTAAGATTTAGCAAAAAGAAATCTTTGCTTTTCCATAACGTAAAATTGAAAAAAAGCGTTTGCATCAGCACTTTTTTGTTTAGACATTCGCTTTAAGTTTGCCAAAATTGAATATATTTTATAATAAATAAATAGCAATTTATTTTTGAAAGAACTTTCGTTCTCTTTCATAACCTGAAAAAATAGTAATATACTTTTTATAAACGTATCTGAGTTGAATTTAATATTATAGGCGAATATGTTTTAACAATAGGCTTTGTCTTCAGTTTGTGAGTTGGCCAATTAAAAGATTTGATTTTTACCTCATACAACCAATAATATAATTAGTGGTTAAAGGGTTAATTGACCTATATACTATCAATAAATCTCATAATGTTTTTTTTATTATAAATCCCAGTCCATTTGTAATTACAACATTTGTACTTACATATTCACTTTTAAGATCAACTGTTTCTTTAGATTTTTCTAACTTTAAATCCAATAATAGTTCATTTAATATTAGACAGTTATTCTTCAAATTCATATATATTACATGTAAAAATTTATTCACATATTTTCTTTTAATAAAACGAAAATTTATCTTTTGATTCTATATAGTTTATATTTTATTCATAAGTAGTATAACTAAACTTTCTTGTGAAGTGCTAATTATATTAATGCAGTGCCTTCTGGTAGCAAAATAATCCATGATGCAGCCAAAAGTGAAATTTCTTCCATCTGCTATTTATAATATTTTATAGATATTATAATAGACAACTATAGTTATTAAAATAAATGAGACTGAGTGGATATCTCCAGTTCTTCACATTAATACAATTCTAATAATTAATATTGTATGTAGAACACAACAAAATCAGAATACATTTATTTAAAAAAGTAGACAAATTTTATGTGCCAAAATATTTCACTATAATGAAATTGTCTATTATATATAGAAAGAATACAGTCTTCAGTCAAGATCAAATGCAAAAATTAATTTATAAGCAATATTAATTATAAAAGTTATATGTATGCGTATTAATAGATGTGTATAAAAATAAATAATGGAAAACAAACCATATAAAAACTTAACTATATATATATATATACATGTTTTTGTTTTTCATTATTTGTTAATTAATAATAAATTTTGTTAATTATCTTATTACAAATTTAAATTTCAAATTTTAAGAATGTGTTAATTTTTCTTTTGTTTCAAAATAATGAATTATTAATGTTTAACCGTATAAATTTATGCAAAGTCTTTTCATATATATGTATTTACTGCTGTAACATTTTATTTAGAATTTCAATATAATTTTGTTAATTATGCTTGTGTTCTAATTACATCGTGAAAAATATAACATTATGTAAACGGGTAGTAATTCTCTATAAATGTTAAAGCAATGAGCAACATTTTAAGAATAAATTTCATATAAGATCATGTTTCTCTATGATACATTTCTGATGACTAAAATTTAGACTTGTTATTCAATATTATTTATGAATTCCTTTGTTTTATTTTAAATTGTAAAGCAACATTTAAATTCGAAAGAAAAAAGGAATTTCTAATTTAAGCAACATACATACAATTACCATTTTCAATAGCCTAATGATAGTTTTTAAAATCAATTCAAGTCTCCCTATTTTTTTTTAATCATCTATAATATTAATAACTTTTTTTTCTAAATATTTATAATCAGTTTTATATATATATCCTACTTCCTTTTAAATATCTTCCATAATTTTTTTACTTATAAAAATTACATCCATTTCTATTCTTATTTTTTAGTAAATATTTTTTCATCTTTCCTTTTTAAAACTTTTCTATTTTTAATATTTTTTGACATTTTTATTTATTTCTTTTTACATCTTTGTTTTTTTCTAATCATTTTTTTTTTTTTAAATTTCTTAACGCGATTTTTTTTTCCAAACAATTTTACTCTTATTTTCATAATCTTGAATTCAGTAGTGCAATATATTATTGCTCATTAAAAGCTTATTTACTCAAAGGTATGACTTTTGCTTTCACTGTGAATAATTGTGATAATATGGTGATTTAATAAAGAATGTATAAACTAAACAATAAAAGATTTAACACTTGTGATGTATGATGTATATTTATATACTTAATCAATAGGTTTGAATTAATAAGATCATGTGTAGATATCGAATACAAATACTTGAAATTATAATCATACAAATAATCATATAAATTTTGATGATGTCAGTATGAATTATTTATTATATTTGGATTTTTTTTTAATTATAAGTTATAATACATTGAATATTATTTGTATTTTAATAAGATTTTTGTACAATAATATATTTTACTATTTTATTTTTTTACATATTAGTTAATGAAATATGTTTAATATTTAACAAAGCATCAGATACAGACACATAATGTCAATTCTGACTAAAAATTGTTAAGAAATTTATGTGAAAGAAATTTTGTACTACATTGTTAAGAATTTGTTGATATCTACTTATTTGATTTATTAATATCAGTTTGAAAAAAATTGCATTAAGAATCAATGTTTATATCAGATTATCAATACTAAAATCATGAAAAATTAAATAATTAGGTAGCTGCAACTCTATATAAAGATGTATAATGTAAAAAACATTACATTTAGCTACCTCATTGACTATATTGAAGTGATAGTTAGTTTTTTTAAAATTTATTACACTCTAGTCATTATCCAGTTTTAATAAACAATAGCAACATAACCTGTTTGATGGCCAAAAACAAATTGTTCCATATGCTGTAAAATAGCCTTGGACTTTATCTCAATCTACCATGTGTTAAGGTAAATTACATACAGTATGTTTATATCATTTTTTATACATACTGTATTTAAATTTTGACATGTCATAATATGTATTAAAATTATAATCTACAATTAACAATCAAATGCTTTGTTTTTTCAAGATAGGAGATGTTTAAACTATAGCTAAGTTTTGCTGAAGAAATAGTATTCCCTGAAGTCCATTATTTTTATTGTTATTCTACACAGGACATCTATAAATTAGATAATTATATATTTTAATTTTATATTTTACTGTTTTCAGTTATATATATATATATATATATATATATATATATATATGTGTGTGTGTGTGTGTGTGTGTGTGTGGTTGTATGTTATCACAAAGATTTTCAAGGGTTATAGATATAAAGAAATATCCAGATGCATCGACTTTTAATTTATTGTAGTAAAAATACATAACAATGTTTCAGCTGGGTAACAGCAGCTATCAACTGAGTAATAAAAATTAATAATTTTTATTAAAATAATAAATATTAATTGATTAGAAACATTACTCTTATATATATATCATTTGTTATTTTATGGAGTAAAATATTTACTTATGATTAATAAATACTATAAGAAACCATTCACTCATGGAACAATTATATAATAGCAAATAGGAAGCTCATATATAAAATAAAAGTATAGTTTGAACTAAAAATAGAAAATAAAATGCTGAGTATCATTATTTATTTGGTCTTCCAATTTGTAATAAATAAATACTATGATGTTATTATATAGGCAAAGATCCTATATTAATTATACACTCACTAATAAATATTAAATATGCTAACGTTATTTATAAGTAATCATTAAAATATTCTTTAGCAATCAATTATATTAAGTGGATAGACTTTAAAGTGATTCCTGTTAATGTCATAGAATTATAGTCATAATGATTATTAATAGATAACCGATACATAATTATCAGAGAGATATATAAAAAACCTACCCACAGATATAAAGTTTTTTATTATTCCTGGATGTGTAGATTTATGTAAATCAATAGATACAATATATGATTTAATTATATGACTAATGATGTCTTAATCTGTCAGCAAAATTTAACTAGTCTTAAAATACATATTTTGACAGAATAATTTATGTTAGCGCGTTTGCAGATATATGATTATTTATCCCTATAATAATTTACTTATATAAACAACAAATCTATAACTTTTGTTTAGTCATATACATTGAATTTAGTTTAATATAATAAAGTTGTCAAATCAATATTAACTTTCTAAAAATGATTTCCAATCAACAAACTTATTATGAGCAGTTATTTTTCTTGATAATTACCCTCAATATAAAGAAGTCTGCAGGTTAGAAATTTTCTGTTCAATTTTTAAGATTTTCTTTTATAACTACATTAATATTAGAAAATTAATTTACGCAAATTGTGCACATTTAGTAAATCAATCTTCTTCATTAAATCAGACAAATTATTTTTATAGTCACTTCTTTATACAATATTTATTTATTTATTTTTCCTATAAAAACATTAAGTAATGTACGTTTTAAGTACACACCTACACAGCCCTTCATTTATAATAATAGTTGGCTTTCTCTCATTACACATACATATAGATAGATAGATAGATAGATAGATAGATAGATAGATAGATAGATAGATAGATAGATAGATAGATAGATAGATAGATAGATAGATAGATAGATAGGTAAGTAGGTAGGTAGGTAGGTAGATAGATAGATAGATAGATAGATAGATAGATAGATAGATAGATAGATAGACAGACAGACAGATAGATAGATAGATAGATAGATAGATAGATAGATAGATAGATAGATAGATAGATAGATAGATAGATAGATAGATAGATAGATAGATAGATAGATAGATAGATAGATAGATAGATAGATGGATAGACAGGTTAGTAGGTAGGTAGGTAGGTAGATAGATAGATAGATAGATAGATAGATAGATAGATAGATAGATAGATAGATAGATAGATAGATAGATAGATAGATAGATAGATAGATAGATAGATAGATAGATAGATAGATAGATAGATAGATAGATAGATAGATAGATAGATAGATAGATAGATAGATAGATAAATAGACAGACAAGAAAATATTTAGTTAGGTGGGTTGGTAGTTAGACAAAAAACAAAGATAGATACTAAGTACATGGATAGGTAACAGGTAGGGATGTGAGTGATAGTGTGTAAACAGATTGATTTGTAGATAGGTGAATAAGTAAGTGAATAAATAATTGATAAGTGGTTAGATGAATCAATAGATAAGCAGGCAAGTAAGTAGGTTGGTAAGTGTGTGGTGGATAGGTGAGTAAATAGCAAGCTAAGTAGATAGATAATTAGGTAGTTGAGGAAATGACTAGGCAGGTATGTTGGAGCGTGAAAGGATGAGTGTGTGGGTAAGTCGCCCATGCAGATGGGTAAATAGATAGATAGATAGACAACCATGTAGATAGATATATATATATAGATAAATAGATGGATGGAAGGATAGGTAGGTAGATAGATAGATAGATGGATGGATGAATGGATAGGTAGGTAGGTAGCTAGGTAGATAGATAGATAGATAGATAGATGGATGGATGAATGTATGGGTAGGTAGATAGATAGATAGATAGATAGATAGATAGATAGATAGATAGATGGATGGATGAATGGATGGGTAGGTAGGTAGATAGGTAGATAGATAGATAGATAGATAGATAGATAGATAGATAGATAGATAGATAGATAGATAGATAGGTAGGTAGGTAGGTAGGTAGATAGATAGATAGATAGATAGATAGATAGATAGATAGATAGATAGATAGATAGATAGATAGATAGATAGATAGATAGATAGATAGATAGATAGATAATTGTTTAATTCGTTAGATTGGTAATATTATTTCTGTTTTTGTGTGTGCCTACATGTATATGTGTCTGTGTGTATAGGACTGCTTAGTAAGTAAATAATTTAGTTGATAACAGTTTCATGATGTCATGTTATTTATTAAACTACAACTTCTTTGCAATTTATTAGATATTTGTATATTTAAACTTCAGTAAAAGTGTGTTGATGTTTGGATCCTTTAGTAATTGAATGGTAAACGTCTCAGAGACCAGCATGCATTTTTATAGCTTTCACATTTAAATGGCATGGATTTCTTTCTTAAAAACAGAAATAATTTTGGTATTGCAATATGATGAGTTACCCTGATTTTTTGTATTTATATCGATTTGATAAGGTTTGTCTTTATATGTACAATTCAAGAAACTATTTTTGGCTTTCTTATTTAAAAAAAATACTTATAATCGTATTAAATATGTTAGTATTTATTTATTAATTTTACATTCACAAAACAAAATAATATAGTGTTGTAATAATTAAATTTGTTAAGCGCACATTCATTACGTAAAGTTATATATATATATATAAGGTTATAACCTCTACAAATCTTAACACAAAATAATGTAGATTTACAATTTTTGATTAGGGACAGAAATTACATTTTTAATTAAAATTTATTTTTTAATTCTCTTTTTATACAGAATAAACAAACAATGGTAATTAATTTCATTATATCTATAAAACAAATATTTTTGCTTTATTTCTATTAATTATATATATATATATTAAATTGTATGTGATAATATGTTAGACTTTTTTCATCACCTATCATTAAATTGGGAATGTCTACAAAATTTTGAACTTTACTTAAACTTTTCAAATACAAACCATTGTTAGTCGAGGAAATTTATAATATTTAAAGTAATAGCGCATTATTGGAGTTCGACTTCAGGTTAGTAAATTACATGATGTTTTAAGTGTTATTATTCTCCACTTTTCTTCATATGTTATATCAAAATTATTTATTTAGAATAATAACTATTTGCTTATGTACTTATATGAATTTATTTATTTCAACCTTTATAACAAACTTCTGCAATTGGCTATTTGTATGCCTTATCATTTAAAACCCTATTATATTTGCATACATAAACCAGGTATGCACGAAGAAAGACATTTTTTTTTAATTACTTTTATTTCTTCTAAAAAAGTGACAAACTCTTTTATATTCTTTTTATAAATGCAAGTATATTGACGTAATTTATAAAAAAATATTGCTCAAAATTTTGATAAATCTTTGAATGCTGAAAAAGATTTTCATTTGCAAAGCCATTGGTTTGACTTTTATCCTGAAATCCATTGTGTCAATAATTAGAAATTCACAAATTGTTCCCACTGATCTTGATCTGAGTCAGGTATTTCACCACTTCACAATTAATTAATCTGAATGTGTGAATGAAATAGAAATGTATTTTAATATATTGAACTATTGACTACTGAGCTCTTAATATTCTTTACACTTAAATCGGCAAACTTTTTCATATATTTCTTAGCTTGTCATTAGGATCACCTGAGACTTAGAGGACTAATTAAATTTTCATTATATTTGAATGTTAGAGATGATTTCAAATATAATGTCTGGATTATTTAAGGAGTTTTCAGACTTGAAAGTGAACAGATCTTCACTAATATGTTTGCCTACCTGATTGTTTATGTCTGCGAATCCTTTGAGATAAGTGCAGTAGGTAAAGTGTCTGACTTGGTATCAGGAGGTCTAAGGTTCAATAACTGAGATTGCAATTCTGGTGCTCTGACTTCTTATAAACTTCCTAGCAATAAAGTTATAAGCCTTTTTTAGTGAATCTCTAAATCTTTATCATTATTAATGGTGATCCAAATATTGGCTTATGATGGTAATCAGGTTTCTGCAGTCATAATTGCAAATGTTAATACTTAAATGTCATCATTGTTATAAATGATTGTAAAAGTTAAGCCTCAAATATAGTCATAAAGTTAGGAAATGGCAGCCTAAATATATTGACTAAAATTACAAAGGTTTGAAAAAAGTTACTTATTAATGGAATATGCGAATACAGTATAAAGACAAATACTAAATAATTGATAATTCATTGATGTGCACATGGAAAGAGAAATCATATTGTAAAAAGGATGCAAAACATATTATTGCATATAGGATAGGCCTTACAACTTTTGATAATTCTTTAGCCATATGTTTAGTTGCTGACAATGAATGAAAAAAAATATTTTTAGCATTTCAATGTGGTATATCCCAATGGTTTCATTGAATGTTAGTATTTTAGTCATGATGTTTACATCTTCACAAGTATACATTGTAATAAGATGGGGTGTAGGAAGTGGTTCAGGGTGATTGAACATCAACATCACTCACAATCAATTGAAAAGAAAATATTAATAATTTACAAAAGTATATATAAGATATATTTAAGGGGAGCATGAGAATAAGAGAATCTTCAAGAGATCATTGAGAGGTCAGAAGAACAACTAAAAGCATAATTAACCATCAACCAGCATTATAAAATAAAAGTAATTATAAGTAATACTGAAAATAAACCATTCATCATCATGAATGATCAACAATTAAAATAAATCAGTACAATAAATCAGCAGTCAAACTTGAGACTAGATTGAAGATGGTTCTTCTGTAGACCAGGCTAACTGATGAGCTTTTCCCAGATCGGATCAATTATTTAACCATTATTTTGGAGGCACAAACTAAGTGTGAATGCATCAGAATACATAACCAGAAAATCTAAACAACAATGATGGGACACAAAACATGCTGATCATCATCAATTCTTAGGCCATTTGTACTGACCAACTATAAATTTATCTTCTATTAAGACTAACCTAAAATAAAAGGTAGTGCATGGGCTCTTAAGAGTATCTTTTTTCACCAACCAGGATGATGACTGATCATCTCTGGATGTCCAAAAGGACTAAATACATATCCCCATTCACATATTCATCCATTATACTCAAATCTAGCTCAGAGAACACAAGCTCAATTATTGTTATGGTGACCAAGAGATGATTTAGATAATATTCTATAACTATTTACAGTTAAGTCACTGGAAGAACTTTTACAAGTGAATAAGTTTATTAGATATCAATAAAAAAACAAAATTAAGGTCTCTAAAAATAAGACTACATAATATAAGCTTTGTGATTTTGTTTACTATACAAAATTTCAAATTATCACATTGTAATTTACTGATTAATATACAAAATATAAGTTACTATATGGTGGTTTACATATAACACACATGTATATAAACACAGCCACGTATTTTACAATTAAATGCATATATTTCAATTGACATTTAATAATGAGAAAAAATGATTAAAATTTACATATATGTCCTATTTGACAAGCACTGACATATATGTGCACACATAAATATGCAGTATAATTGACTTATATTACAATCTCATATAAAATAGTACATACATGATTAAACTTTTCAGTTGGGTATAAAACAAAATAATATCAATGTTCAAAATGTACATGTGTGTGTGTGCATGCATGCACAAGCTGACATTCACATCATATTTTAATTTAACAGTAATAAAATTATATTTTCATAATTATTATGCATATTTTCTTTGGAAAATATGCATAAATTTAATACATATACATGTAGATAAACACTTTCATAAAAAGTTTTCTTTTTTTATAGTCAATCAGAGTATTTTCTTTTTCCCTCAAAAAAAAATGATATGAATCAATTATCAAATTCTATCCTTACTTATTAAAATTTTCTTTTTTCTTCTTTTGAAACTGAACAAAATCAGTTTTGTAAGAATTATTGTTGATTGATTAATTAGAAGTCTTTAAATTTAAAAATATGGATTTTAAATATAATTTTCACTATATAATTTTTTTAAAACATCTGTTTCAATATATATATATATATATCACTTTTAAAATGTCATTTTAAAATAAATTATTTAAATTTTCATTATATATAAAGTCACTCACCATTTTATATATGTTTATCTGTTCTTCTCTGCACATATCTGATACAGCATATATGTAATTAATTCATTCATCTCAGAAAGTATCTTGGTGAGCTTGCTGGTTTATCATCGGTATAGTTCAGGTAAGGATTGCTCTGCAGTTAGTTCCACTTAGACTACGATTTGGTAAGCTTCAGGTCAGCAAGATGTTTTCCAGAACATTTTAGGACTATGAAATGAACACAAATAAGTGGATCAGCCTCCGTGTGAATTCAAACTCCATGATTGAACTGAAGAGCAGATACTTTTGACATTCTTATATACTTATGGCAGTTCTCTGCATAATTCTACTAGCCATCTCTGGAGCTAGATTTACCGTTGTCATTCTCTGCTACAGTTACCAACTCTTAAAAATATTTTAGCCAACTTTTCAGCTAGCTCTGCAGCTAGGTCTTCTGCTAGCCGCTTCTCAGAAATATTAAAATCAGACTGACTGATATTTTTATTAGTCCTTTTTATATATTAATTTGAGGTGATTACAGCACTAAATTTAGAAACATATGTTTTTTTTATCTCTAATCCTTTTGAAAACAAGTTTAAATTTTTTATCAAAGTGTAATTGGAAAAAGTTTATTTCAATTAACTTTAATCCTTTGGAATTTGATCAAAAGTGTGATCGATATACATGTGTGTACTCTCTTTAAATCACTTTTGATTAAAAGCTACTTTTTGGAATTTTTATTAGTTTAAATAATTAAAAAAATTTTAAAATACCATACTTGTTTTTTTAAATTTCAAAATTAGAATTATAATAATAATATTTATTAGACCTTTTTAGATGTTTATTTCATAATAAAATTTTATTTTAAATTGAGAGGTATTTAATTCTTTATAGGACAATTGTTTTCAGAGAATGTAGAAAATATCTACTAAAAATTTATGTCTGTGTTTATTCCTACTTTTCATTCATTATATATATATATATATGCACACACACTATATTAGTGTGTTCTATGTAACCCAACTGGTTATAACACACACACAACATATATATATATATATATATATAATCATTATAATCAGTCAATACTTAGATACTCCTAATATCACTGGCAATCAACAATCTCAACCTGTTGTCAAAGCAACCACCATTTAATATATATTTATATATGCATATTAATCTTTTAATTTTCATAGAATCCAAGTCAATTACATTCTGACTATCATGTGTATAATTTCTCTTGTCTTTAAGGGTCAAACTAAAATTTAATGTATCCTCAAATTTATTATGAACCGCTAACTTTCAGACAATTGCCATCAGCTACATTAAAAATTCCTTGGATTTTTAAAAATAAAATTATTAATATTTAGAATTTAAGTGACATATAGCATTTAAACAGATATAGTTTTATGTTTTATTTATGCTATATGGCATACTTTGTTGACTGATTGCAGATGCTTAACATGTTATAGGATTTCAAAAACACTATTTACACTGTTCAGTTTTTTTAACTTCTGCTTCATGAGCACTGTGGGTGCTTGTCAGATAATGTATTGTTTTCTTTTTTTACTGACATAAAAAGTATAAATATGACATGAACCAAAAGATGAGCATTTGATAGCACGATGTGGTGACTTTCCAATGATATCTACCTCAAACAAATCGGTTGAAATTTGGATTTTTGGCAACAGTTTTAATTGACCGGAGTATTTAATTTTTTTTTTTTTGTTTTTTAATATTTTTTGTAATTATCATGAAGCAATGAAAGATAGAAATAGTTTACTGGCTGCAATTCAACATTTTTTGCATGTTATTCACAAACAAGGCCTACAATAGAGCTTCAACATAATGAATCGTAAGTATAAAATTTTTATTTTTTTAATATTTTTTTTTTAATTTTTTTAAAAAAATATTTTTTTAATTAATTTTAGTTTTTAATTAATGTATGTTAGTTTGTAGTTATATATTTATGTATGGTCATAGAATTCATATCTATCATAATTTTCTAAAGTTCTACTGTAATTTTCTAAAGTAAGGTTTTTGAAAAAGCTTAATAATTTATTATTTATAATTATGTTTATATAATATGGTTGTGTTTACAAGTAATGAGTTATAAAACTAATAATCAAATGTATAGAAAGATTGCATATGCACACATATAATCAAGTTCTGATTATTGTTTATGTTTTTGTTTATTCTTGTTCATGCTTTGGAGTCACTCTGTTTTTGCTCTATGTTTCATAACCTTATTTTCCAGTCTATAGCTAACAAATGGACAATATGCAAATAAATTATATCTATGTGATACAATAAATATATCAAGATAGCATCACTTGTGTGCATAAAGAATATAAACATCACTGGTGTCCATAAAAAATATAAACATCACTGAAGTACATAAAAATATAAAATGAAAAGATGAAACTCATTTTATCAATGATATTGACAGTAGCCTACAATTTATAGTTTTATATAGACAAGAAGCAATTGCTATGCTGATTTCTTTTGTATCTTTTATTAGAATGAATTTTTTTTTATAGATGCCTTTGACATTTGTCACTGTTGGGGTACAAAATAAAAATGAAGAATTTATAACCAACTTCTTTTGGACCTTGTGTCACTATGGATTATCTTAGGTAAGACATGTTATACATGTTTAAAAAGATAATTTTGTGAGGAATATAAAGAAATTATCACTGAAGATGTAATTTGAATTTTAGTTAATGTTAATTTCCAAATTATGAACAAACAATAAAATAATAATTATTTTAGATGTGAACATTTCTTTTTTCCTTACTTTTTATATAGTTATCATTTTTTATCTTATGCTTATTGTTTGTCTTAGTTTTTCTAGTTTTTATTAATGTATTTTTGCTCTAACATAATTAAAACTGAAGTTACTGTGAAAAGTGTGTTTCAGGTCAGTGTTTATAAAAAAATTCAATATGGCGTTTTAGACCAAAGCAGTTAATACAAATAAAATTTCTGAAATAAGGAAAGAAGCACTTTGGTTATTATATGATTTATTTCAATTTTTATAATTTTAATGTGATAGTATGATGCTTATATTGTAAATATCAGTGTGTGTCCATCAAGCAAGAAAAAAATAAATTATGATGTGAGGAAAAAGAAATCAAAGAATATAAAGAGCTAATATAAAAAATGTCTATTGAAATGAAAAATGTTGTATTCATTTATTGGTAGAGCCATGTAACATTTCACAGAGGTGGGAGCTGTTTTATAATTGTTATGAGGATAACTAAAAAAAATAGCATTATAATTATACATATATATATAATGAAAATATCTTAAAATTTAGTTATACTCATACCCAGTACAATATATATATATATATATATATATATAATTCAAACAAATATATTTAACACAGTATTCAAAATTAAATAATATATTCTTTACCAGAAGTACTTTCAATTGTTTCACTGACAATCTTTATCAACTGTTAATACAAATGTACAAAAAATAAAAACTTGCATTACCCATCATTCAATCTATTCAAATTTCCCACAATAGATTGAATAGATTGAATGATGGGTAATGCAAGTTTTTATTTTTTGTACGTTTGTATTAACAGTTGATAAAGATTGTCAGTGAAACAATTGAAAGTACTTCTGGTAAAGAATATATTATTTAATTTTGAATACTGTGTTAAATATATTTGTTTGAATTATTATTATATAATTTAAAAATACAGACATTTAATGGTTGTAGTTATATATATATATATATATATATATATATACAACCATATAAATGTCTGTATTTATAAATATATAGCATTATAATTATACATATATATATAATGAAAATATCTTAAAATAAAGTATTAAAAGTAATAGCAATGGGTAATATGGAAATTATAGTATGAAATATTAAAAGTGGCATTTTAAATTAAGTATAAATAAGTTAATTTAATCGTTACTAATTGACTTTTTTTTCTGAGCCACTATGTCTCTACTCCTAGAAAAAGATGTTTTTTTTTTGTTTTTTTTTAATATTTAGCTTTATCACTCCCTTGCATATTGTAATAGGTTTTATTATAAATATTTAATTTTAAGAGCAACTAAATATTAATAAATTATATAAACTAGGTTAAAACAGATTTGCTAGTTTCTCTTACAGAAGATTAAAAATCGCATTAAAATAATGTATCTTTCATATTTGAAGGAATTGTTTACTACAAAAGCAACATCATTAAATATATTAATGTTAAAAGAAATACATTTCAATAGTTTAATTTAAATAATTCTCTAGATTTTGATTTAAATAAATAGATTAAAAACAAGGTAATTAAAAGATTAAACCTTTTTAAAGTTACATTTTGAGTTTTCAGATAAGAGATTCAAAAATAAGGTAAAAAATTTCAACCAATTATATCATCATGGTGTTTTTAAGCTGAAGTCAACTTAAATTAAATTAAATAAAAAGATCGCCGAGGATTTTAAATAAGAGGACCAAGAGTTATAAATAAAGGGTCCATAATATATATATATATATAATGATGTTTTTTTTAAGTAATTAGTCTTGATAGTTGCTTTATTCAATCATCATTAAACGGCTATTATGAAAAGAGGAAACCATTAGCTGCCAAACATTGTCTTAGATCCATACTGATTAACCTAAGTAAGTTATTTTTAAAGGAACTTTACATATAAAACCCAAGTTTTATTTATATGAATAGAGGAATTCATGCCTGACTAGAAAGCTGATAATAGAGTATTGTGACTTGGAAGAGAAACATGAAAATATAATAAATCAATTAATGCATGTCATTGAGAAGAAATATTATCCGACAAAGAAATACTCACAATTAATTATAGAAAAAGACCTAGTTTCATGTTACAAGAGTTTATGCTAAGGTTTGATGTACATACAAAATTTTTAAAAAATATCCTATCAATTAAAAAATCACATATATTAAACTTTAACTGAGGTTTAAAGTTCATATCTGTGCTAGAGAGACTCTAGTTTTGTCAGAGTTTGCTCTTTAGCGTATATAAATGTTTTAGCATTACAAAATTCACTTCATCATTTATATATAGAGAGAGATTATTAATAAAAAAATCCTTTTTAAATATATATATATTGATATCATCAGCGAATATGTAAATGAGAGAAAATAGCCAGTAGTAAGCAATTGTCATTTTAAATAGATGAAATGTGCATAACTGTTAACATCTTTAATGTGAATTGTCCAAGTATTAGAAATAAAGAGTTCAAATTAAAGCAAAATTAACAATACAATCATTGGAGTTTAAAAATAAACTAAAGGTTATTTTAAATTTACTTAAATTCATCTGTATGTTAATTAACCCTAACATTAATTAGCATGCATTCGATCTTATGTACATTAGAACATTAAAATATATATTGTTTATGTTACTAATTTAAATGTTCAAAATATATTATATTTTACTGAGTTTATTCAGTTTCATTTTTGAAGTTTAAGGTCAGATTCAAATTAACCACCTGGCTTAATTAAGTGGTCATCTCCATAGAATTATCATTATATGAAAGAGGTATATTTTTTTAGCAATGTGTGTGAAATAATGATAAAGCTAAGTATATAAATAAATGTAATATACTTGTTAGTGTTAGCCCACATAGAATCATAGCCATAGTATATTAAAGGCCAGGGATATATTTAATAGTAAGTATACTCAATAATATAATTATATTAGTACTATAATATATAATTAAATGATTCATATTTTAAAATTAATCAAGATAAACTTTGGATACCTACAAAAAATAAAAGTGTTGGTTTAATTTGCTTTGAATTCCTTTAACAGCACTTGCAAGTAAATTATAAATTAAAAATAACTGATAAATGATTATTAATAAAACTTCACCATGCAATTAAATTTGTTAGATTAAATTATATCTATAAAGACAGTAATAGGTAATGGGAGTATGTTTACATATTTTATCACAACACTGTGTAAATAAATCATTAAACAGTGCATGCTTAACTTCTTTATACATATACTGTTTTCTGGTATGAATATTAATACCATGTTCATTTTATTGTGAGTAATTTGTGTTCTACATGATTTGGCCAGGTATTTCAAATAGTGTGTTATGTAGTAGTCATCTTTATCACATGTTAAAAAAATCTCAGAATACTATTAAAAACTAAAAATAAAGTACAATAGCCTATATATATCTTGGATTATGAATCATGTGTCATTTGCCTACTATTTGTAAATTTTTGGACTATCTATGTGAGGCATAGAAATATATTAACTAACTATAAGAATCAATCTTTTTTTCTGATATGGATGAATGGCATGGAATTACCAGACAATAGTTATGCTTTTTACATAATAATAAAATAGAAAAGGCAGAAATTGTGTACAGATAATGGCATTCAAGTACTTATCAAGTTTCAATCAAATCCAGGGGATGATGTAATGCAATTAGTAGTAAATCCAATAATAAATACTGATAATAATGATTTTGTTTTGTATTAAAGAGAAATATACAAATCAAGAAAATGCAAAAATACAATTAGATGAATGAAGGAGATCAGCAGATTATTGCAAAAGAGAGCATAGGGACAGGTTGTGAGAAGAATTGCTTAAAGAAAGAAGATGATATACAGAGTTTCAATATGAACAGTGGTGATTGACATAAGGTGTTTCATAAACATACAAAGCAATAAAATAATAGTGAAAAAATAAAAATTCCTGATAATGCTGTGGCAATATCATGACAGAAAAGATACATATGATCATCATATTATTTATGTTGATAAAATTAAACATAGAAATATGTAAAATAAACAAAAACAGACAGAAAAATATCTTGTTCAATAGATAGATAATGATCAAAAGTAAACAAACTTACAATTTGAGCAAATCCATCAGAAATTAAAAAAAAAACAATGTTTGCAGTTTCAGTTACTTAAACAATAACTAGAAGAAAGACACAAAGAGATAAAACAATTCATTCTCAGAAGTACTGGACAGATAGATCAAATGGTAGAACAGAAACCATGTAAATGTGAAAATAATAAAAAGGATCCAATATGCACAGTGATATAAACCAGACTAAAATAATGGGCCAATATATTGAAGATGCATCAGGTAAGTTAAAAGAAAAGCTACCTGATCAAAAACAATTAGAGGTAAATATAGAAAATAAACAAGTATAGTTTAAGTGAAAACAATGGATTACATGATGCAAATAAACAAGTTCAATTCAAACTAAATTAGAAAGGTGACTCAAGTCATGTGGAGCAAGAAATAGAAATTTAGCAAGAACAGACAAAATTAATTGAGCAAATAGTTGAAAATAAATATGATGAATTAAAACAAGTGGAGTATGATGCACTAATAATGCTAAAAGAAATGAAAATTGTCCAAAAACAGGATAAAATATAAAGTCAAATTGTCAGAAAAAAATTAGATACATTTAAACAAGAGAAATAAAAAAATACAACTATTAAAAGCCATAGACAGTGGACAGAAACACATAAAACCACGTGAGCAAATGATCAAAATAAACCTGATGCATTAAAACAAGGGAAAGAAGATGAACTAAAACTATTGGAAGAAATAGAAATTAAATAAGAACCGGTAAAAACAAAAGACCAAATGCTAGAAAATTAATCTGATGTTTTAAAATAAAGAACAAATGGATCAATGAATGAGGTGAAACTAAACTAATAGAGCAAAAGGGAGAAAAGCTTATGTGTGCCCAAATCCAAACAAAATCTGTGGAAAGTCAGAAGAGAACTTGCAATCCAAGCTGATCCAAACATCGGATAAAAAAATTTAACTACCTGTATTAAATACCATTTTTGTGTATTAAAAAAATTGTATCCTATGTCTGACATGCATATTGATGTGCATAATTTAGAGGGAATTCATCAAAAATATATATCTTTGACACCAGTTTTATTTAACACTCAAAGCAAAAGAGTGACAAAACACTTACATGACAGATAAATCTCCATAAATATATCGGAAGAGAAAATCCCCAGATAAAGGTTAACCTCAAACCAGTATAAAGAAATTTTATATGAATTATCAATAAGTTGAATAAAAGGCTTATAAAATGCCAGGTGGATATTAGAAAGTCAATAAAATGTGATCATGTTTTTGTTTGATTTTCAAATTTGATAATATGAAAAAAAGCTCTTATATATTTAAAGGTCAGTTATGTGATCTTCCACAGAACAGGTTTATAGTTGTAAAAATAACTAATAAAAATTACATTGCAAAAATATTTTTAAAAAATTATAAAAAATAATAAAAATAACTTACAATTTTTAATAATAGATAATGTGGAAATTTTAAAGCAGAGTAATTCATACTTTAAAATATTTATAAATTTTTTAATATGTTTTATTATAAGTGATTAAATTTTAGAGAAACTAAATAATAAATTGTATAAATTAGATTGTAATATCTATCTAATTCTCTTATCAAAGATTAAAATTAGAATTAAAAGAATGTATTTTTTAAATTCATATTTGAATGAGTTTTTTTTTACTATAAAACATCATTAAATACTAACGTTAAAAGAAATAGATTTTAAAAGTTTAATTTTAGCAAAATAAATAGGTTAAAAATAAGGTAATTAACAGATTAAGCCTAGTCTTGCTTTTAAAGTTGCATTTTGGTTTTTGAAATAAAAGATTCAAAAACAAGCTTAAAGTCAGTCATTTAAATAATTATGGCGTTTTAAAAATTAAATGTAATTAAAATAAACTGAGACCATCTATATTAAGTAAAATAAGAATGTCAACAAAGTTTTATAAAGAAGAGGGTTATCAAGGAATCATAAATATGAGATCAATATTATGCATAGCCAGGTTTGACATGAAATTATTAATCTTAATATTTGGTTTATTCAATCTTAATTGAACAGTCATTATGAAGACGGGTAAAAAGGGGGAAATTTTTCAACTGCCAAACATCACTTTGGATCCTAATGAACTTTATCAAGCTATTTTGTATAAAATGGTCAGGCTCTGTACAATGCTATACTTTTTTGGCATGAATGACACAATTTTCCATTTCAATGGTATTACTTTTAGGAAGTCAGTTTTTTATAATGTCATCAGTCTCACAAAAGGCCAGTATAATAAAAATAGTGGAAATTTGGGGGAAAAAATCATAATTATTTAAAAACCATTGTAGTTATTTGTTAGATGTTAATTAAATTAGTAACACAAATTATTGCTGATTATTATTGTGAATTCTCATATTTATAGCTATCATATGTAACATGAAAAATGCAGTCAATATACTTATATTCCTTTTCTACAAAATTAATAATTAATCTGTTCAATATAAGTCAAACTTATATATATATATATATATATATATATATATATATATATATATTTTGGGGGTTTTTCCGTGTTAAAAACTTTTTTTATATATATACTCTGTTTTCTTTTGACCCACCCACCCCACCAAAAAAAAAGAAAAAAGAAGATAGGGAGAATCACTGATTTGAATAAAATGTTAAAATCCCACCAATAACAAAAAATGTTAAATTTAGGAATCCCTCTTGGATCTCATGGTGTCTATCAAATCTCATATAAAAATTGTAAAGCTTCTTACATAGGTATGAGTAATCATTGCATCAGTGTTAGGAAAGATGAGCATGCTAATGCAGTTAAACACTCATCATCAGCAGCACTCTCACTCCATACTATAGATTCAGGTCATAAAATTGATTTTTGTAGTACCAGGATCATATCCAGATGTGAAAATCTTTACCAATGCAAAATTAGAGAAGCCATTGAGATACTTAAAAGGCCAGATTGTATCAATAAGCAAAATGATACATGTAAACTTCCTCCTATTTGGAAAGATTTTTTTAAAAGATATTCCTAAATTTAACATTTTTTGCTATTGGTGGAATTTTAACATTTTATTCAAATCAGTGATTGTAGTGCCTCTACAACCGTCTTTCTACCTTTTATAACTCTGTGGATGGCTTGTGTGACCAAGTCAAAATGTCAGTATATTAATATTAAAAGTTTTTAACATGGATGAACCCGCAAAATATGTATTTTATATATTTAACCCATGCAAATTTTCCTTTTAACATATATATATATATATATATATATATATATATATATATATATATATATATATATATATATATATATATATATATATATATATATATATATATATATATATATATAACCTTTAGCTTTGGGAAAAGCTAAATTCCAAGTGAAATAGGTAAAACGAAGATATCTAAAAAAAATGTAGTTTAATTTTCTTAAGAATAAATTGTTGTTAGTACTTTATAATACTATAATTTTGTATATAAGGGTTAATATATCAGTATTTGTACAGTTTGTACAACTGTAAATTAAATTTTAAACAGCTTACATTATAAAAGTTTTAAGCTTAAATAAATGTTTATCATTCTAAAGTCTTTAAAATTTAAATAACAGGTGATGTAAATGATAAATAATGTATTTTAAATTAATAATGCTAATTTAATCATGATTTAATCATTGAAAATCTTCCAAAAAGCATGTATTAATTTTGAAGTTAAGAAACCAGGTTCAACCCTTATATTTTGGTTTGCATGTACTTAAATTAAAGTTATAATATTTTTATTCATTTAATTTTAACAAATAATATGCTAGTTAAATAATTTCTTTTGTTTTCTCTCTCTTCAATAATTTTAACTGTTTATCAGTTTCTATTTTGAAAAGTTTATTGAAACTTTTGATTTCAACATTTCAAAGAAAATAAAAGAGATAAAGTTTTATCTTTAATATTATTTTCTCCTCTTTCTCTCTCTTCAAAATAAAATAATGTTTATCAAACCAGTGTAATTAATATGGTTATCTTGATTTCTTGTGACAAGAAAAAATATTAATTAAAAAAAATGTCAAAAATGTTATGATTTTAATTTAAATTGTTACTTGTTTTTCAATGTCAATATTGACAGAAGAAAATAACTGAGCTATTTTCTATGTAAAAATTGACTTTATTGGTTATTAATAATTTTTCATGTTGGAGACAGAGTTATTGGCCTAAATCAGGATTATTCCAAAATGATAAAAAAGGAGTATGGATAAATCAGAAGACCTAAATGCCTGGTTAGAGAAATTCAGTCTTAAACCAGCTGTTGAAGAGCACAGTAGTATAAAAATTATTGAATCAGCTGCTGAAGAAGATATTAGAAAAAAGAAGTTACTTATCCATCTGCAAAAGAAGAAGAAAAAGTATTATTTAAGCTGTTGAAGTTTTAAGCAAGCTGTTGGTGCAATACAAGTTTAATTATGAAAATATTTTCTACAGTGAAAACCATATGATAAGTTTGCTAAAAACTAATATTTTCTTCCTCCATGTAATATGCTTCACTGGAATAAAAAATGTAGAGAAGAAAAATGCTCCTAAAGTAATCTGCAACCTTGTCTTCAACCAAGAGCATGAGTCTCTATGTGCAAACCTCACTGTGAAATGTATAAGAAGAAAATTGGATAAATTATTGTTGATTGTTACCCTGAAAATGCTGAATACACAAATAGGACAAATTAAACATGAAAATTGTGTAGAACCCTTCAAGAAGAAAATTTATCTGGAAAAACTGAAAGTTATAACTGGAAAATAAATCTTCAAATAAGAATAAAATCATAGTTAAAGCTACTTTATTTATGTGCACATTGCATTTCCAATTAAAAATAATTTTTAATTATAGTAATTATATTTTAATTTGTTATATTTTTACATTCATGCAACAAATTCCAGAGTTTTCCAAATTATCCCAAGGCTGATTTCAATGAGAGTTTGAGACCTCAAATCAGATCACTCCAGTTTCTTCACCTACACTCTGCAATTTAATACCCTTTGAATGACATATATGAGATTACACCTAAACTCTTTTAATTTGCATTCCAACAATAGCATAAGGTGTAGTATGTGACTCAACTTTAATGAAACCAAAACTTATTTATCTAATACCTACACCTATGGATGTTAGATAATGCCCATATATAATTTAATTAACATATAAATTTGGAAAGAGTTTCAATATGGATTGAAGTGAATAAGAACAACAGATCCTAATATGTTTAATATAATTTAATCATGGAAATCTTATTTAATAACAATAATAATGACAATTAAGTGCTTTGGAAATTCCACATGGAGGTGGTATTGATGAGTAGGTGAATTACAAGTTCTCATCATTACCTGCCCTTTATAAATCTATAGGCAATTATGTTTTTAACAATATTATCACCTTAGTTAATCTACAGTTGGATATGCCTGATTTATGCTATCTCATGGCTGCCAAGTTTTCTGAAGTTAAGAGTACAAGACTATTTATGGTAGAATATGACTAATTTTATTAATAATACATCATGAGCTATAATATGTTTCTTATGCAGATAAGGTCCATAACCAGATTCCAAGTTCAGACTAATTCTGAACTAATGAGAGTAATATGGAGGGATAAACTGGTAACCTATACTATAACTTCAGATACTATGGCATTACATAAACTAACACAGGTGTATGCCTCAAATGTGCTGTTAATCATGAAATTTATTACCATGAAATTGGTTCCCATTGACTGCATGACTTGCTATTACAAATAGATATAAACCTTAGTTCAGGTGATCAGAGCAGCTTTATAAAACCATCTGGAATCTTGTGTTCTTGTTCTAAAAAAGGAAGCCATCCGAAATGTAAAAAATGGGTTGACCTTAAATCAGAAACCCATCTTACTAAAATAGCATATAGCATGGCATAATGCATATATGTGCTTCCCAAGAACATTCAATGCTAATTATAATAATAGCAATTAAACTTAATATGCACTACTACTAAAAGGATCAATTAAGCAATCTAGGTTATAAAGCAATCTACTTAGTGAAGACTATCATTTAAGAAGAGATAAAACACATTTGGACTTACAAACTTAATTATCACTGATATGCTTTATACTATCACTCTTTCTTGATCTTAACATTGATATTTATCATTCTGAAAACCTGCCTTCTTTTAAGTGAAAACATAGTAGCTTAACTAGCAAATAAATGGGGTTCCTGAATGGATATTGATGTATGTGCCAATGAGCAACATAAGTAACTACTACTTGTATTTTCTTCCTCAATAATATTAGCAATCTCCATTCTGAAGACATAGCATAAATTAATGAATACATTGCAATAAAATATAAGAATAATTGTAGACAAGAATAGATAGAATAGTAACTGGATAAAGTATTATCTTTGCAGAAGTTTAATTCAGAAATTTACTTAAACTTTAAATTAGGCAAGATATTGCTAATTAACCTTATTAATTTAAACTTACATTTATTATTTATACAGTTAGAAACAAATTTATTTTACTGAGATTAACTATTGTTAGTAATTTAAGTTTAGAGTTTGTGCGCAATTAGTATATAAAATAGCTAGCTTTAAGAATCATTTAAGATTGATTTAGAGTTTACTTTAAAAACTCTGCAAATAGTTTGTTACTGATCTACTGGCTCTGATGTCTGGCATGGCATGGTACAATCATTCATTAATGAGCTGATTCACTTGCTACCTTTCTCCTTTCGTCTCCATATTAAGGAAATGTAGAGTTTGAAATGAATTATGGGAAGGTTTTTTTGTTTGTATATATATATATATAATTTCCTTTAGTTTGATTTTCACTTGAGAAGATCTATTTGTAGCAGATGAAACAATGGTTGTGTTAGGATTTTGATAAAATTTTGGATTTAATCTACTATTGTATTGTTTTATGGTTTTGCATTTTTATTTTTAAAATTAATTGTTAGCTTAGCACTGACTTCAATCAGGCAGGTCATATTTACAGCTTTTTTATTTTCTATTATATGTACATATATAAATTATTGCTTGGGAGGTCAATTAGTATTAGGTATGAGAAATAAGCAAATTACTTCAATGGAAGAAGTTTTTCCTTTTTGAATGTATTAATTTTTTATTACACTAAACATTACAGGTTTTCACAACATATTACTCAATAATACTTTACGTATTTTCTCTTTTTATTTTTTCAAAATTTAAACGGATCTTTACAAAAAAAAAAAAACATTAATAATTTATTAATGTTGAATGTATTCAAAATACTTTCATTAGTGAGAGTAAAAAAATCTGTTTATGCACTTTTGTGAATCGTAATATAATTATCAAATATTAATATATTTTCTTCGTTTTTTCATAATTCTAAAATGACTTATCAATAATTTTTTAATCATTTGAAGTACATTTTATATAATCTCTATGAAACAGAGTTCATTAATTCAATGAGTTTCATATTTTATTTTTCATATCATAAACTAATAAAATAATAATTTTATGCCAGAAATATAAAAAACAAGTTACTTTTACATTATTATTTTATTATATTTTATAGTAAATATTATAATTTATCGTAATATTCCTTTTGAGAGAAAATTTGTAATACACCTGGGTTTCTTTTACATGGATTTTTTAAATGTGATTTTAAAGTTATGTGAATCATGTTTTTTTTCTTAATATCTTTTTATGTGCTTTTCTTTTATGTGATAAAGAAGTTCATATTTTACTTAAAATTGGGATTTCCCCATTTTATATAAACACCTTAAATTTTACATACTTTAAATGCCTGATGGAAAAAGGTTTGGCAATAAATTTAGATACCATAGAACATTTAGAAAAAGATAATAAAATAGAAGTGGAACCTGTTCATTTTACAGCAAATATGATTTGACAAAGTCTTCAACTTTCTAATGAATTGAAAATTATTTTCTTGTTAATGACCTGAATTATGAACAAGCTCTTAAATTCCAAGAGCTAAATAGTTATATGTTTGGATATCATGAGCTTCATAAGCAATTAGTAAAATCATCATCTCAAAATTTAATCACCGATTACATTATTGCCAAAAAACCATTGACACAGCATGAAACTGAAGGTTTTTTTTTTTTTACATGAGACTGAAGTTGGTTCTAATTCTGCTGTTTGTGTTTCCACTTGTGAGAAATCTGATTTCTTACTAGTTCACAAACAAACCTACTTATTGTCAAGTAGCAATAATGATTAAATTACATATGAAAAAATGTAAAATAAATTACACATAAAAACATATTGTTTTAAATAAAATTAAATAGTTAATAAAAAAAGTAAAACAAAACTTTGTCTTGTGCAATTTTTTTTCAAATATTTGATTTTTTTTATTAGTCATACTTTATTTCTTTATTTTTTATACAAATTTTAAAGTAATTTTACCTCATTGTTTTGTTTTTATATGATTTTTGAAAATTATGGAATGTATCCGAAATTTTTTAAGGTAAGTTAAGTCTATTTTTGTGTGTTTTTTTTTTATGCAAATTTTTTGTCACAATTTTATGAAGCCTTTATTATTAAGGTTAAAGGACGCTAAGTTTCTAGATTTTGCTACAAGAATAATCATTGAAAATTTTAATAATTTTTAAAATTTAATTTGAACAATAAGTGTTATCATCATCATCATCAACAACCATTATCAATCCACTGCAGGATGAAGGTCTCTCCAAGTTTAATCCATCTTTTCCGATCTTTAGCTTCTCTTCTCCACATCACCCCTGCACACTTTCTTATTTCATCCATCCATCTCACATGTGGTCTCTTTCTAGGTCTTTTACAATCTCTTGGAATCCAGTTTAAAATTTCAATTGTCCATCTATTATCATCTCTTCTAGCAATATGTCCATTCCAACTCCACTTCAATCTTTTAATTTTTTCAATGAGGTCAGTAACACCTGTTTGTTCTCTTACCCATACATTGCATTTCCGATCTCTTCTTGTTACTCCCAACATGCATCTCTCCATACTTCTTTGAGTGGTCTGAAGTCTTTGTATTGCTCTTCTATTAAGTGTCCAAGTCTCAGATCCATAAGTAAGAACTGGTAAAACACATTTGTTAAAAACCTTCCTTTTCAAACACATAGGCATATTCCCTTTTAGTATCAAGTTATTTCTACCAAAAGCACTCCAACCAAGTTTAATTCTATGATTAATTTCTTCCATTATGTTTCCATCTGTATTAATAATCTGACCAAGGTATTTGTAACTGTTAACTTCTTCTAATTTATCATAATCAATCTTTATTTTCATATTTTGAGAAAATTGATTAAATATTACTTTAGTCTTTTTAACATTTATCTTTAGTCCTACTTTTCTACTTTCATCTGATAATTCCTGCAACATATCCTGCAGGTCTGAAGCATTATTTGTAAAAAAAACTACATCATTTGTGAAATCTAAATGACTTAAATAATCTCCATTTACTTTCACTCTTTTAGTTTCCCATTTTAATCCACAAAATACTTTTTGCAGCACTGCTGTAAAAAGTTTTGGATATATGGAGTCACCTTGTCTTACACCTTTCTCAATGTTGACTTTCCCAGTATCATTATGTAATCTAATTGTTGCTGTTGCATTTTTATAAATATTCTTCAAAATATGACAATATCCTGGATTTATACCTTGATGATCCAATGCTTTAATCACTGAAGAAAATATATACTAAGTTAATATAAATTGTGTGACTTTCTGGTTTATTCTAACATCTTGAGAAGGTTTATTTTGAACGAAAATCGATTTGATGTAAATAAATTTATTATTTATTAATTCAAATGTAGTTGTCTATAATATTTTTTTATATTTATATATATTATAATGGTCAGAGTGTAAACAAATATTATAGACAACTACATATATATATATATATATATATATATATATATATATCTATATATATATATTATAATGGTCAGGGTGTATTGGAAGCTATTAGTCTTACCATATAAGCCATACAGTGTGCCACCAGGCTATTTTAACCTGGAAAATTTATATACTAGACAGATACATACTGTTAAGATTCAAATTTTACACATATGTTTTATTCTGACCATCAGCCCATACCACTAGATCATGGAGATGCAGAGATTTATAAAATATAAATTATTATTAAAATATATTTACAATATTAAGAAAATATTTTTTTTTAAAAATAAATAAACAAAATAAGCCACAGCCAGTAATAACACACAAAAAAATATTTATTAATGCACATATATAAATATTTAAAATTGAGGAATAAAATGTATCTTGTTTATATTTTAATATTAATTTCTAAATTTAAATTATTATTTTAAACAGACCACACAGATTGACATTTTAATAAAATTTACTTTAAAATGTTGGGTATATATAGGCTACATAGATTACTCAGTTAAAAACTTTTCAAAACAATCATTCAATCTCAGACTAAAAGTTCATAGCCAAACCAACGCCTGCTTCCAGATATATAGTCACAACCAATGCAATATAAAGATGTTAACATAAAACCATGCTGACAGGAATGTCCATCTGATAGCATGATATTATTTGAAGCAAATGATCCTTATCAAGTACTGGAATGTGTGTCTGTCTGGCAAAGGAATCATGTATATACAATAATTAAAAAGAAATGCTATGTATGGGGGAGAGGGATATATCAGCTGACTTGTAGTCCCTATCCATAGAGCTAAAAAAGAGGTCAATGGCACAGCAAGTATGTCTGCATCCATTGCAACACAATGACTACAACCTTGGGTCATGCATTCAGTTGGTCTTTGCCCTGTATGTTAACATGCTTCACATTACATTTCTATAAACACCCATATATCCCTCCACTAGCATCGACCCAACTATGAGACAAATAGCCTGAAATTAAAACCCAAAAAAAAATAAATATAAATGATTAAAATATAAAGTCATTGATGGAATTGCAAGGGAAATTTACAAGAAACTCAATGGCATTCATCACAAAATGCCACATTGAGACCAATAACTTAAACGATATACAAATAAATATGTTTACACACTCAGAAATAAGGTGTCATATTTACCGATATCTATATATTTTAATCAATATGAAAATAAAAAGTTATTAAACATTAACGAATCTATGCAGTCATCTACACCCAATTTAATTTTAATACATTTAAATAATTTAGGTAATAAATAATAATAAAAAAATAGAAATGATTAAATTAGCAAACTCAAATATTTAAAATTAAAGATCAATAATTGATTTTGAAATCTTAAAAGTCAGATTAAAGTTCATTTTAAAAAAATTGGTTTAGCTTGTCAAATCTTGATGAAAGTTCTTAATTACTTTTTAAAAAATTTTCAGTTCTTATCTTACAGTAGAAGAGCTCCTTCTGCTGCCAATTCCCATGCAGTCTTTATTGGTCACACTTTCATGGAAGACCGGTCTGTTTTTTCCAGAGATGGCCTTAGCTGGTTCAATCCTGGTATTATTTTATTTTAAGACCCATTTGATTCGGATCTACAATAGTGCCATTCATAAATTAACAGTCACTTCATTTGAAATAAGAGAGAGTTAAAAGTGTGTCTTTTCATTCTTCTCAAAAAATCAAGCTGGAACTGTTCTTAATTTGAATTTTTTTTTTTATACAAATCATCCGGATTCACTGAACATGGTTTCCTGTTGCAAATTTTCATTAAGGTCCAAGCATTGCTTGCTGCTTCTATTGGATATCTATTTTTTTTGTTCTCTTATCTATATCTTTCATCTGACTTTTTTATGTAAAAGCCCCAACAGCTAGTTTGCTTTTTGATAATTAATAATGCATTCATTTTCATTTACTGAGATTTCATAGGAATCTTTTTCATTTATGTTACTTTTTAATAAAAATATTTTATATTTAGATCTTTACCTTTTTTTATAAAAAAGTACGTTCAAATACCTTTTTTTTTTTTATTTTAAAAAAATATTTTTGAAGTTTTGCATCTGTGCCAATATATATATATATATATATATATATATATATATATTGGCACATATATATATATATATATATATATATATATATATATGTTTAACAACTTTTTAATTTGAGCTTTTAGTTTTTATTTTAATTTTAAATTAAAGTAACAGCATATGTATACCATTACAATATATATATATATATATTGAAACAGACAGATCGAAGAATCGATCTTAGTTTCATGATTGTCATTTAAGAACGGTAATTCTAAACCACTATTTACCCGCAATGAGACTTTTTCTATTCTAAGCCACATAGATTTTAAGTTATTTATTTTGTGTTTGTTTAAAAATAATTTAATGTAAAGAGTATGAGTATAAATGTCACAAATCATGATAAATAATATTTATGTGTGTGTGGTTTGTGGATTTATATTAGCTCAATTTAAAAGTTTCAATTGCGTGTATATTTTCTTTAAATTTTAATTTTGCAAATTATACAAAGTCATTTAAAAATGCTGATCAAAAGTCACATTCCTTTGATCAGTATTTTTAATCAAAATCTTACTTGTACAAATGTATAGAATAATTAATTTGTACTTCGATAAATTAAGATAATGAATGTATATTTTTGTATTCACAAATTCCGATGTAATTGTTTTGTCAATTTAGAATCAGGTATTAAATTTAAAAATAAATGAAAACCGAACAATGGAAATGAAAAACGTAGAACTCTTATCAAGAAAGGCAAATGCTATTGTATAGTCAAAAATTAGATATTGCTGGAGGCCGAAAATCAAAGGAGGCGGAGTTATGAACAAAAACTAGGCAGAAAGGTCAGCCGTAGTCATCTTAAATATAGACACTCTAACTTTTGACTTGGCTGTGTTTGGATCGTCTCAAACTACAGCAAAGTAGTTGTTCCAGAGAAATCACTTGAACCGTTATTAAGAAGTTGCCCGGTAAACTGAAATCATGATGGGCTAAGTCCAAGAAGCTGATTCCTGTTCTGCCAATTTAAATCTTTCGTACCGCTGATCTGTAATGTTTTCCGTGCTTCCAGTCTTCCAAATTCACACATTTAAATTAACCATGCTGTTCTAAGACATTCAAAATGCGCGCCTAGGTTCTTCATACATATCACCGCAAGAAGAAAACCGGACGAAGAAAGAATGGTAACTTTTGTTACATGAACTTTTTAACTTTCCTCTCAGTAATAATTTTATATTTAATCTGTTAATCAAAGTAATTGCATGTAAATTTCTTGCTTTCCATTTGAAAATGTTACACTAAAACCTGTCAGTAAATTTCGTCTCTAATATTTCGGTGTGTGCTCTAGACTTTAGATGATAATTATTAATATTTGTGCCTACTAATAATCCATTTGTGAATACATTTATATTTTTACTATTACTTATTTTACAAACAAAACGATGC
Source organism: Epiperipatus broadwayi (assembly GCA_028023455.1). Lineage (NCBI taxonomy): Eukaryota > Metazoa > Onychophora > Udeonychophora > Euonychophora > Peripatidae > Epiperipatus > Epiperipatus broadwayi. Next base: position 733,945 of record JAQFVV010000330.1, on the reverse strand, counting down.
CAATAATAATATTTCACAACTCTAATTAAAGTCAGTAAAGTTATCTCATAATATTTATTATATTCATTTTAAAAGTAATTTTCTTGTATCGAATTAAAAATCATCATTTATGTTGAGTTGAGAAATATTCAAGTATTTTTATTGTTTCTTTTACTTTGTCATGATATTTTAATCTATACTCCAAATCTCAAATACTTAAAATAATCTAAAATTTTATTATAATCTTTTGTTATATATTATTACAGAGTAAGAATAATAATTTATTATTACCTTCCGAACAATCTGGGGAGTTATGGGTTTCAGAGTAAATTTAATTAATTATTACTTTTGCGATCGTTTGATTTCGCCATGTTTTATTGAATAGTTATATCGGACTGTTGCGTAGAAAATGTTACAAAGAGAAATGGTTTTATATAATTTCGTTTTAAAATCCACTTCCGGTCACTCTTCCTCGATGTTACTGTGGCAATGCCTTTACCTTCGCTTAAGTTGGCGTCTCGTTTTACTACCACATGGAGAGAAAGAAATTCTTCTCCAGGTAATCTCTTGGATCACCGGGGTTCGAAAATGAGCCCAGCTGGTTGTAGGGTCCCGGATCTACTTGGGGGCATTAAGACTTGTCAAAGTACAAGCCGCCCACTATTCCGTCAATGCACCGCAAGTTATTATTTGTAGTATACATTAATCCCTGCAACCATCAGTACATCAGTATTATATATCATATTTTTATATAAAATCGCCTCCCAGTTATCCGTATGCGCAATGGTTCGAAACTATTAAAAGAAAACAACTTAATAAAAACTAGTAGATAAATATTTTAAGTGCTCCAATTACTCTGATTCTCATATCAACCTGTACAACCATTTAAACATATAAATATTGGCATGAGTTTGTTAATGAGTACAAACCGATTATTGATGACTAGCAGCAATTTATTATAAATACATATGAGAGTTACCGTACCTGTAAATAATATTATTCAATGCTTTCAATAATTTATTAAAAATTTGTCTAACCTAATTTTGTCTCTCTTGCATTATTACTCTCGAAATCTAGCCAATCACCTGCTGTCTGTATCGACAACTTAAATATATACATTAAATTATTAGCCGTACCAATATCCTGACTATAAGATATCTATGAACTAGCTGATTGTAGGTAATTTAGTCAGTGTTTTTCGACGAGCTAGTAAAGGGAAGACCCTGTACCGGTAATATTGTCATCGGTGGGTCATGCCAGGGTTTTGGGTTCGAATTTAGTTTGCATTTTGGAATTTATTCCTAAACGTGGACTGGGTTTGAATTCGGATTACTGTGTGTGATTAAGCATGGTGATTTTTACCGGTACAGTGTTTAAAATTTTGGCGCCCAACATGGGGCTCTGATGAAGAAATTTCCCACACCCTGCAGAGTGAACAAGAGTAAATATTAAATTATAGAAATATTCGATTTTTTTTCATACCGTTGAGATATATACTTTGCGTTATTAAAATGCGCAGTTTTAAAATGATGTCTTGAGTAAGTCAAATATACTAATTTTTTTTCACCCTTGCTTGCAAGTAGTTTCAGTTGAATAGATTGCCATCTAATATTGTTAAGATAATATAGCGAGATTTTTTTTTTGAAAAAAAAAAGTGTGAAAGCGATTTTGAAGTTTTGTTTTAACGACAAAAATATTGAGAATAGTTTCAAAGCAAGTGAAAACCTGTATTGATTTTGTGCGTTTATTTAATTCAAAATAAATGAATGTTATTTCATAAATCTTTTTGCATGTCAATTTTGTTGTGTTGTTTATGAAAAAAAAAGAAGAAAGTAAAAAAGTAGGATCACTTTTTATGTCTTACAAATAAACGCATGTATGTGTGTATATATATTGTTTAATATAGAAGTCTTATCAAAGCCACTGCATAATATAAATATCAGTTGAATAAAGTTTGGCCGGAATATGTGTTATCCGATATTAAGTAGAGTAACCGTTTAGGTTAAGTTTTTTGTATAAAACCAATCAGCCAAATACAGTCGTCAAAGTGTTAACGGTATATACACGTACGTTATAGAAACTTGAAATTGTATGATAACCCCACAGAAGTAGCGTTAATATTAAACGCTCTACATAAAACATTATGTTCTTGAATCAAATGATTTTATCAAGTCACGTAAAAAGTATATATTTGGGGATCAGTGGATTAAATTATCTATTGGTCACATGTTGCTGGCTGGCGCCTTTCAAATAAATTTGTCAGCAAATATGTTTGTCCATACAGCAGTGGTGAGTTTTGTTTGGTCTATAATAGAGAGAAATGGTGATATATATATATATAGAGAGAGAGAGAGAGTTACTGACAGTATTATAAGAATATTATTGTATTATATACTAATTGTTAATATGTTGTTTTATAGGACTGAGGAGAATAGTTCGAACTCGGTGAAATAAAGTTTTTTTTTCCCTTATTAATAATTTAGATACACGTTATCATATCATATATATATATACATGTAATAATAGAATAAAAAAAAAGGAAAAGTGAAAAGGGGTTATATAACAGAAATCAATCGGAACGTAGGCGGAAAAGAAAAGAAGACATACAAACTGGATGAGAAAGGTGGGAACAGTATCAGCAGCGGGGAAGGATTTGGCATATAAGATCAGGGATCAGTATCTTTTATGAATATATACATAAATAAAAAAATATTTCGCGAATAACTAATTCACCTGCTAAAAAAAAAAAAACACACACATATAATTAATAAAGAAAAAAAATATCAAATGGCAGAAATAGAATGGTTCAGTAAATCATCTGGAAATATCACGGACCGTAATAATATATAAAAAAATATAATAAACTAAAAGTAAATCATCTGAAAATGGTGCAGAAACATCAGACACATCCAGTGATCATGAGATTGTTTTAAAAAAATATCCTGATAAAATAAAAAGTTGTATACGATTAGAGAAGAATGCCAAGCAGAGGGAGCACAATGATGATGGGAAGTTTTACACGATTCTCGAGGAGATGAGAGAAGATAGAAAACTTATGATGGCTATGATGGAGCGGATGTTGAGAATTGAAGAAGGACATATGGGGATTGATGGTAAACCAGATCGGGAAGAGAAATCCAATAGCAATACAAAGAAGGAAGAAGATGACCAAACCATACCGAAGGAGTTGGAAATTCAGAGCGAGGAAGTCAGTGAAGAAAAAGCCAGAAGATAGAAGTAGTAATGATGAGTTGGAGATGCAAACTGAGAGCAGGTCAAATTGAAAAACCAATAGTGGCAAGGGAAATGGCTATCAAAAAAAGAAATAAAAGTAGAAGAAATAAATCCCAAATAGGATGAGTAATATAAATACTTTGGGTCATCCATTCATATTCAAATATTTAAAGGCGACCGGAGAAAATCCAGATGTACATTTGGATAGTGTCATGGAATTTTTATGCTTACACTAAAGAAAGAAGGAGAAATAACAATACCACCATTATCTAAAGGAATCCATGAAGGCTTGGTGGAAATATTGAAAAACACGATTACAATTCAAGGTTATGAAAATGCCCTTTAAAAAGATATTGGAGTGAAGAGAAGCAGGAGGGACTTTTACAAAGCTCCCAGTCAAAAATATAATGAAAAAACAGAAGGGTTATGAGCATTCTTCATTCACAAGTGACAATACTTAAATCTCTTACTGCTTTTAAGTACACTTATCAACATTATCTGGACTATTTGCTAATTTAAGTGGGTAAAAGAATGATGCTGGGAAGCTGCCCCATGTCGTTTAAAAAAACTATTGAGCTTTTAAACCAGATTTATTATGGGGATTTGTCTCAACAAAAAGGGAATGGGAGCAGAGTCATTACAACACGAGACAATTAAAGCCTTATATACCTCCTGACCCAGGGAGAACATAGAAAACAAACAGTAATTTTGGGATAACCCGGTAGATGACCACTATGTTATAAATGTTTCAGATGATGAGTAAAGACAATGGACATTAATATACAAATAGTGATAAAATGTATCATTACACCCATGTTTAGGTTAAAACTCTCACCCAGACTGTTCTCCAAAGTCGATCAACTTTGTAATGAAATGTAAGTCAGTAAAATATGTATAAACATTTTTTTGTTATTTTTTTTTTAAGTAGGAAGAAATGAAACAGACAGATCGAAGAATCGATCTTAGTTTCATGATTGTCATTTAAGAACGGTAATTCTAAACCACTATTTACCCACAATGAGACTTTTTCTATTCCAAGCCACATAGATTTTAAGTTATTTATTTTGTGTTTGTTTAAAAAGAATTTAATGTAAAGAGTATGAGTATAAATGTCACAAATCATGGTAAATAATATTCGTGTGTGTGTGGTTTGTGGATTTATATTAGCTCAATTTAAAAGTTTCAATTGCGTGTATATTTTCTTTAAATTTTAATTTTGCAAATTATACAAAGTCATTTAAAAATGCTGATCAAAAGTCACATTCCTTTGATCAGTATTTTTAATCAAAATCTTACTTGTACAAATGTATAGAATAATTAATTTGTACTTCGATAAATTAAGATAATGAATGTATATTTTTGTATTCACGAATTCCGATGTAATTGTTTTGTCAATTTAGAATCATGTATTAAATTTAAAAATAAATGAAAACCGAAAATGGAAAGAGAAACGTAGAACTCTTATCAAGAAAGGCAAATGCTATTGTATAGTCAAAAATTAGATATTGCTGGAGGCCGAAAATCAAAGGAGGCGGAGTTATGAACAAAAACTAGGCAGAAAGGTCAACCGTAGCCATCTTAAATATAATAGACACTCTAACTTTTGACTTGGCTGTGTTTGGATCGTCTCAAGCTACAGCAAAGTAGTTGTTCCAGAGAAATCACTTCAACCGTTATTAAGAAGTTGCCTGGTAAACTGCAATCATGATGGGCTAAGTCCAAGAAGCTGATTCCTGTTCTGCCAATTTAAATCTTTCATACCGCTGATCTGTAATGTTTTCCGTGCTTCCAGTCTTCCAAATTCCCACATTTAAATTAACCATGCTGTTCTAAGAAATTCAAAATGCGCGCCTACGTTCTTCATACATATCACCGCAAGAAGAAAACCAGACGAAGAAAGAATGGTAACTTTTGTTACATGAACTTTTTAACTTTCCTCTCAGTAATAATTTTATATTTAATCTGTTAATCAAAGTAATTGCATGTAAATTTCTTGCTTTCCATTTGAAAATGTTACACTAAAACCTGTCAGTAAATTAGATCTCTAATATTTCTGTGCTCTAGTCTTTAAATGATAATTATTAATATTTGTGCCTACTAATAATCCATTTGTGAATACATTTATATTTTTTACTATTACTTATTTTACAAACAAAACGATGCCAATAATAATATTTCTCAACTCTAATTAAAGTCAGTAAAGTTTATCTCATAATATTTATTATATTCATTTTAAAAGTAATTTTCTTGTATCGAATTAAAAATCGTTTCATTTATGTTGAGTTGAGAAATATTCAAGTATTTTTATTGTTTCTTTTACTTTGTCATGATATTTTAATCTATACTCCAAATCTCAAATACTTAAAATAGTCTAAAATTTTATTATAATCTTTTTTATATATTATTACGGAGTAAGAATAATAAGTGAATATTTTTTGCTATTATTACCTTCCGAACAATCTGGGGAGTTATGGGTTTCAGAGTAAAATTAATTAATTATTACTTTTGCGATCGTTTGATTTCGCCATGTTTTATTGAATAGTTATATCGGACTGTTGCGTAGAAAATGTTACGGAGAGAAAAGGTTTTATATAATTTCGTTTTAAAATCCACTTCCGATCACTCTTCCTCGATGTTACTGTGGCAATGCCTTTACCTTCGCTTAAGTTGGCGTCTCGTTTTACTACCACATGGAGAGAAAGAAATTCTTCTCCAGGTAATCTCTTGGATCACCGGGGTTCGAAAATGAGCCCGGCTGGTTGTAGTGTCCCGGATCTACTTGGGGGCATTAAGACTTGTCAAAGTACAAGCCGCCCGGTATTCCGTCAATGCACCGCAAGTTATTATTTGTAGTATACATTAATCCCTGCAACCATCAGTACATCAGTATTATATCATATTTTTATATAAAACCGCCTCCCATTTATCCGTATGCGCAATGGTTTGAAACTATTAAAATAAAACAACTTAATAAAAAACTAGTAGATAAATATTTTAAGTGCTCCAATTACTCTGATTCTCATATCAACCTGTACAACCATTTAAACATATAAATATTGGCATGAGTTTGTTAATGAGTACAAACCGATTATTGATGACTAGCAGCAATTTATTATAAATACATATGAGAGTTTTACCGTACCTGTAAATAATATTATTCAATGCTTTCAATAATTTATTAAAAATTTATCTAACCTAATTTTGTCTCTCTTGCATTATTACTCTCGAAATCTAGTCAATCACCTGCTGTCTGTATCGACAACTTAAATATATACATTAAATTATTAGCCGTACCAATATCCCGACTATAAGATATCTATGAAATAGCTGATTGTAGGTAATTTAGTCTGTGTTTTTTCGATGAGCTAGTAAAGGGAAAACCCCGTACCGTTGTAATGTTGTCATCGGTGGGTCATGCCAGGGTTTTGGGTTTGAATTTAGTTTGCATTTTGGAATTTATTCCTAGACGTGGACTGGGTTTGAATTCGGATTACTGTGTGTGATTAGGCATGGTGATTTTTACCGGTACAATATATATATATATATATATATATTGTGACCATCTGAATGGGCACAAGGGTTTAAGATACTTTGTATCTTAATTAAATAGTTATATTATATTTTAAAAAAATGAAATAGCCTTAGAATTTTAAATTTTTTTGCTGGAGATTGTTTAAAGCTTAGATATGGATTGCTTATGCAGTTTATTGACCACTTGATAAGTATTCATTATTATTAGTGTGGTTAATGAGGTATTTAATGTAAGGAAGAGGGGTTGTTTATTAATGGAATTGATACATTTTGTCAGAAAGATGCAAAGTTATTTTATGTTAGTGTAATATTTGGTTGAATGGTTTCAAAATCCTTTATTCATTAATACTTATCCTTTTGTCAACAATTAATAGCCATTTCAATTATATTTAGTTAAGATAGTTTAATATTTAGGTTGTAGTACATGTGTATGCATGTATGACTCTGCATTATGTTTCATTTCATTTTCATCTTTAATAACAGCAAACAATAGTACATTCACAATAAAAACATTTAAATTACAGTAGTTATCTTAAATAATTAACAAATATATATTTCTTTCCAATGATTAATAGATAGTTAAATCAATGGATTATTTTACAAATTAAATAAATTATTAATCATTTTTATTTGATAGTTAATTAATATTCATTTTTCTTTCAGGTTTGTAAAAGCTATTTATTTTATTATTATTATTTTTTATTATATTAAAAAATAATTTTATTATTTGTCATTTAGTTCTGAAAATCAAAGTGATTTTTTTTAAAAGATTCTTTTTTGCATATGTAATTAGCTTAGCTAGAGAGACGTGTGGGAGTAAGCTGGTGGAAGTAAATGATCTTTGCTAGAGAGAGCTATTTAACAAAGATCTCCAGTGGAAAATTTGCTTTATGTAATGTAATTGTAGCCAAAAACAGTGGCTGATTATTGTGAAAGTAAAACCAGTTGCTGAAGTCAAATTGATTTTAAAAAAGACTTTGGAGTAAAATTTCTAAAGGATCCCAAGAAATTTATTATGGGACAAGTTAATTTCAGAATGCAGTTTTAAATTTTAAAAAAAGGTACTCAGTTTACTTTATTCTCCTTAATTTAAACATATTGAATTAACCATCTTCATAACTATTGCTCTTTTAAAAATGTATGTTAATAACATCCAGTCTACATTACTTCACTTAATTATCATTTTAAATAGGAATAAATTGCATGAATATTATTGTTGTAAAAATTAATCAATGTGTGTTCTTTAATATATCTGGAAAAAGCATGCAGAACTATTTTACAGAAAACATTTTAATTCTTCACTATTTTCCGTGCTATGTTTTTGTGAGGATTAAACATAAAATTAAGGACATGCATATTTTGATAAATCATGCCATGTTTGAATTCATCATAAGAAGATAGCAGTATTTATTTACCTGATATTTCTGGAAATGAAATAAATAAAATGTGAGCTACTTTAAATTAAGTATCTGTTTAAATCGAATAGAAGGATAAAAATGCAGGTAATTTTTGTTCTCTTCGATAAAGATGGAAAATAAAACAAAGTATTATTAAATTCTATTAAATAAACTCCTAAAAATAATTACATATTCAATTTGGAACTACAACGGAATAAGTGAGATAATTCCTGTCCAACAGTAATTAAAAATTTATTATATTCTCATCATAATAGAAGATAAATTGATTGCTTATGTATGATACAGTAACTTAAATCACTTTGTTATGAACATTGAAGATGCTGAGTCCTATTTAAGCATGACTATATTTGTTTAGTTATCCTACAGCAGTTTATTTTAGTTTAAAATTCAGTTTGGAATATGTCCCATATTGTTTTATAAACCTGGAACTGAGCTTTGCAAGTGAACTTTTATTTTAAGTTACAAAACTAATAACTTTTGTGTTTTTAATTTTTTTTATTGCTTGTCATAATTAATGTATATGATAGGTAGAGAGGCTTATTTATTATTATGTTCATTTATAATCTGTGTTATTTTGATCTTCGAGACCGTCTCTGAAGCGTATCTGAATGAGGAGTACGCTGGTAAAAATTGATTGTATTCAAATAAGTTTTATTGTTCTTTTATGAAGGTAAAAGAAACAAGTATTTTTTTAAATATATTATTAGAGAGGTTTATATTTATTTTGCATACTTTATTATTTCAAAGTGAGAATTTTTTTTTTTTGAATCAACGAACGTATAATAGAAATAGTTTGTTAGATATGAAAGAAAGTTCGTTCGTAATAATTATAAATATTAAATTTTAAAAGTAACCTAAAGTTTATTCAGAATTAAAAGTTATACCTTAATGCAATATTTAATTATCATATTACCTGCTTAGTGTGTAATTTAGAGTTAATATTATATATAATTTTATTCACGGGTGTGTGTTTGTTTTGCACAATTATGATATTTGTTTGATAAAGTTCAGTTTGTGAATAAATTTATGCATAAATTTCATACACTGTCGTATTCTACTGAGTTGAATGGATTGGTATATTATCTGTATGTATTTATCTGCCAGCGTGTATTTATAATGTTCGATATTTAGAAAAGCTATGAGAATAGAAAGAAATCTGATTGTGTTATAATGTCTGTAGGGATAAAAGATCTTGCTTATGTAGTATATGTTAATAATTTTCCATGAGTAGAGCCTAGTTTATTTTATATGCATATGATTAATGATATTTTTTTTTGAAATGATGTTTTTAGGGCCCTGGTGATGAGGAAATAAGTCCCCACCAATAGTGTATTTAGAAGTAGATGAGTTATTGTTGAAATATGATTAAATGATGTTTAGGAAGTTATGTGACTTTTTTTTTCTTAGGTTCTTGGTAATGAGGAATTGTAAAAGTGTTCAGTAAGAGTTATCTGCTCCTCATGTAGATTTCCCTTATAACGTATAGTATATATAATCATGAAAATATAGCTTTCTGTTAATTAATATGTGGCTAGATAAATTGTTAGATTAACTCTTGATGTAGTATTAGTGTCATATTTTATTGATGAATTATGACATTGTTCGAAATAAAATAATTGTATGATATTTTCTTAATGAATGGAGAGTTTATAGAAAAGATTGTTTTACATTATTGCTGCTTGAACGTGCACACACATGCGTAATATAAATAATATCGCGTATATAAAGTATAGAGATATTGAAATTAAAATGAGGAATAAATGTTTTTTGAAATACATTACATTCATTTAATAGAAGTATAAAGTATTAAGATTAAAATGGGAAATAAATATTTTAAAATACACTGTATTTATTTAAATAAAGGTTATAAATCATCAAATCATCAGAATAAACATGATTTTGTTGCTATAAATGAAAGGTATAGTAATTGAAAGTGATTATTAGTCAATTAGAGAAAGCTTTGCTGAAATCCAAATATAAGTAATTTGATTTATTTTGTTAATCAAGAGTAATATCCTCTCAAACGTATTTTTTTGTGCTAATAATATAACATGTTACTTATTTACTGTCATATAGATTAAACATGTAGGCAAAGAATGTGTTCGAAGTCAGGATATTTAAGTTTTGTTATTAATTTGCTTTGCTAGTAGGGATAATCCCAAACTGATGCTAAAAATTTATTTGATAATTTAAAAATCTGTAAGACAAATAGTCCATTTGTAAATATTATGTTATACCAAGTTTATTTTATTGTAATAAATGATTTGTTTTAGTTATTTAAAATCTTAAGAACTGTGTCTTGAGTTATTCTTGTGTACATTCGTGTTTTCCATTTCCACATCTCCACATTTCATAAATCTATTACAAAATAGATATATTATTTTAGAGTTATAATATTAAATTTGCTAGTGTCTGACAATATTGTTTTTCTTAATCCAAACATTATAAAAGAACATTTGCCACTTGATAAACGTATTAGAAAGGTTGCCAAGTCAGTATATTTGTTAGATGATGATTTGAGATTAAAATACCCTATCTCTGTCGTTATCTTATTATTAAACACAGTAAAATATTTTTGTCAATTCGTTTCATTACATTTTATCATACTTTAGAATTATAACTTATGGGCCAATGTAGTTTATTTAATTCAACTGTGTTTGTTAAATTCCCTGAGATCTTATTGTTTATTTCTTGATTGGCATTAAAGTAGATGTTTAGATTATGATATGCCAAGTCATAGAATTGTTTAAGAATATAATTATAGCAAGATGATATGTGTTATACTTGGATGAAGGAAGAAATTAAGTTTAAAGTATATTTTAAACCTTATGATTCTTTATCATACAATTAGTTAACAAAGGAATTTACATTATGTTAAATGTTTTGTAATATTTCTTCTTTTATTCATTTATTGTCATATATCTTATGAACTGACTATAGCCTCCCACTGAGCTGAGCTGAACATAAACTTAAATATAGAGTCTCAGTAATAATTTTGTATTATATATTTTGTTATATTGTTCTATTCATTAATAGAACTGGTGCCTGGGCATTTCATTCATGTAATGTATATGAGTGGTGATGGGAGTGTAGGTTATAGGGTACATTTTCTGGCATGACAACTTTGGGGCAATGATTTACTGCTGATGATGAGAAGTATGTTTTCTGTATGCTCATGGTGGTGGCTTGAGATATATTTGACATTTTAGTAGATATATTGCAATATGGATTTTGTTGTATGAAAGTGGTAGCTCAATCAATTGTGCAATGATGATGATTGGACTAGGTTTTCTGGTGACCAATGTGGATGTGCGATGTGTAGTGGAGCTACACATAGTCTAGGTTGGATTATGGTGCCCAGATGTCTTGGCATTGAGTAGTTTAGTATATTTTTCAGATTATTTAACGTTTTTTGGTGTGCCAATTTTGGACATCGATTGACATTGATTGGTTAACGATTGGGTAACTAGGCATGATTGATTGATGATGATGATCCTGGTGAGGTTTTCTGGTGCAACATAGTGGCCTGATTGGTTAATAGATGATTAACTATCGAACTGTTTTTTTGTTGTTCGGTGTACTAGGCCCAATGATGATGATTATAGTAGATTTTTTTGGTGCACTAATGTAGCTGCATGATTGATTAATGGTGGATAATTATAGTGCTAGTTGTTGATATTTTATGTGTCAAGTCACAATGATTAGATATGAAGTTGGTTTTTGGATTCCCAACATTTGATGTATGGATATATTGTGACATAGATAAGACAAGTTGTGACTTTGTGGGTTTGATAACTGTAATGATGTAGGTCTGATAGGATTATATAGTATACACATACCAAATTTGATAAACGAAAGTTGTATGATATTGTAAATATTAACACTTTAATAGCCTGAAACACGAAATTGCGGTTGTCACAATTTTTTAGTTACAGTGATGAAAAAATAACCATATTAAAGCTTAGAGCAAGGCCTATAAGATGCTACCCTCTTCTGAATTATTTTAAAAGTAAAATATAAATACTAGGAGGGTTTTAAGTTGAACAAAAGAAGAAGGCCAGTTTTGATTGGTTGGATAATCTATTCTCAATCTATTCTCAATTCTTATTGTTTGATGATTCTGTTAAATATTTTTTCACCGCTAAAATGAAAATATATGTTTTGGAGTGTTTTTTTTTATTATGTTTCGTACATATTATAAATAATTTTCATAAAATCTGATAAAAATATAGTTATTTTACTAAAATAGTAAGGTTTTATTAAAAAATTGTATACTTTACATGATTGTAAATTGAAAAAGAAACCAGCGGTAGCAACAATTTTGACATTGTCAAGAGTTGAGATTGCTCCAAGCTGTTTATTTGATTTTCAAACAAAGATTAATATTTTAGAATATTTTTCTGGCATTATAATGTATTTTTGGTGTATTTTTTAATAATATGCTGAAAGTATAATTATTTTGAGAAAGGCGTTAAGATTTTTCCTAAAAAATTCTTAAAAAATTTGTAACGTGAAATCTGGGAGGGATTTAAATGACATTTACTTTGCTTCTAATTTAGTCATAATGTTTTCTTTGATTTTTCCACTTTTGAATATTTCTATTAAATACAAATAAAAATATATTTTTGAAATAACATTTGTTTACTTTCCTAACATTACAAATAATTAATATACTTTTTGAAAACGAAACTAAAATTAATATATATTAAAAGATGAAAATATTTGTATCAAATAGTTTGTCACTTGACCAATTAAAACCAATTAAAAGTTTCAGAGTTTTACTTCACTTGACCAATAATGAAAGTGATCCATGAAAGTGTTAATTAAAATCTTGAATGGTGCAGAGAACTTAACTTAATAATCATGCTTATAAAAATTGTGTTGTCTTCATTATTATATAGAAGTCCATTTAATGTACAGTATAAATGTAGGTGAATATAGAGATTTTATCCAGCTAACTCATTAATGTTTGGATCGATATTGTCAGAATATACAGTGCCATGATTTTGCTATCAAATGTGGAAACCGAATGTTACATGAAATAACACAAATAAACATACTAGAGTAATTTTATGTACTTATAAGTGATGATGGAAAATTTAGATTGTTTGATTGGGGAGGGGGAGTGAAGCTGATGTACCTTTTCTTTGTGTGCAAATATTAATAAGTAAAAATATAAAGTACAATGGAAGAGTTTAATATTGATGAAGATTTGGGTGGGTCCCAGACAATATTATCTCCAGAAGTGATTGTCTTATCCCCTGATATAGATTCGGGAAATGAAACTATAAACTTCTCGAATAAAGAAGATAGTAGGGCAAAAAATGTCTCATTGGGTGAAGCATCTGATTACTCCAAAGTGGTTGATGAGATAACCAATTTAGCTAAACAAATTTTAGAGATGAAAGCTAGTATGATATCCCAGGAAAGTTTTAAAAAAATGGAAGATAAGTTAGATAAACAAATGTTAGAGATGAAAAAGAATTCAGATAATTTAGCTCAACAAATGTTAGAGATGAAAGATAGTATGATGTGAAAGGAATATTTTAGAAAGATGAAAGATAGTATGATGTTAGAGATGAAAGATAGTATGATGTCAAAGGAAGATTGTAAAGAGATGAAAGATAGTATGATGTTAAAAATAAGGGTGGAAATGTTGGAAATAAAGGAAAATGCAGCAAATCAAATTTTAGAGATGAAAGAAGTTAGGGAGAATATGAAAAGTCAGACACATAAGCTAGAAATGATAGAAGTTGATGTTAAAAACCAGCTGCAGCAAATAAGAGTAGACTGTGAGCACTCAATAATTCAACTTAGTGAAGAAATACAGAAAATTTCACAAGGGCAGAAATGACAATTGTAAACAAGGGACAAGAATATCAAGAGTTATATAGTAGGTATGCTAATGAATGTACTATAGATATTGAACAAAAATTTAGAATATTTGAAGAAAAGATGGAAGGTGTCAGAGGAAGTGTAATAGAAAATCAGAATACAAGTATAGATAGCACCTCAAAAATAGATGACCAGATTAGTGAGGGCCAAGACCAGATTAAGAATCTAAACTTGAGAATGGAAGCAAGGAAACTAGAACCAGGTGGGACCAATCAAGATATGGTTGACCAAGTCAAACACAATAGCACAAGAATAGATCATCTTGAGATAGGAGGTGAGGTTGTGCGAGCCATGGTAAATAAATTAAGTGAAGTGAGTGAGGGATATCAGAATTTGAAAGTAGATATAGATGGTGTAAAGAGTTCTGTGGATAGACAAGTCTTTTCAGACAAGGTAGAAGATAGGCTTAGAAGTGAACTGAGTTGTGAATGGAAGAGATGTCAAACTAGGTTAGAGAAATATGTTCAAGATGCTTTAGGCCAAAAGCAGCATTTAAAGATGGATATAAGTCAATTAGGCACTGCAGAGTTGAATGCTACTGAGGTTAAGGAAGTATGTTGTGGTCTAGTTGATCAGTATTCTTTAGGTTCTATAGAAGAGGGACAGCACAGCAGAATAGATTTGCAAAAGTTAGAGTCAGAGAAACCAAGGATAAATCATGAAAAAGATTGATGTGATTCTAGAGCCCTTAAGTTTCTAACTGTTAAGTCTTTTAAAGGGGAATACTTGGAAAATTCCTTTGAATTTTTGCAAAGCTTGGATGAGTTGTTTTCACTTTGTCCATTGTCAGAAATGAAGAGGATTGCTATTGCTAGCAACCATCTGTACTTATTCTCTAAGGATTGGTGGCAATCTTTATTTGATAAACCACATACTTACAGAGATTTTAAGCATTTGCTGTTAAATAGATTTTGGGGAGAGGATAGGCAGGACAACTTAAAGTACCAAATATCTCAAGAGAAGTACAGTCATTATAAGAATAGTTACACTCAATTCTTCCAGAAGCAGGCTGGAAAATTGAAGACCCTCACTGCCTATCCGTTATCTGAACAACAAATTGTTCATATATTATGGCACAACCTTTCTTATCATGTAGAACAGATCTTAATAGCATCAGACAGACAAACCATTGAGGAGGTTGTTGATCTGTTAGATTCCATTGAAATTAGTGATAGAGTGAGTGATGGTAAGACCAGAGCTAATAGGGAATCCCTTGCCTCTGTAAATAGCATTAACATACAAGGTAGATTCCCATGGTATCAAAATAGGTTAGCTAAAAGCAGAAGTAGGTACCAACCCAAGTCACAAATAAACAGTGGGCCTTATTATAATCCTCACTCTATTCTAAGGAGGAATGATGATGGTGTTCAGCCATCCACCAGTGGCATGCATACCACACCTAAAAAGGGTGCAGCCAATACTAAGAATGATAGAGCATTAAACTAGAAAGGACCTCATTCTTCACTTTGGGGCCTTATTCATAGAGATCTGGGGAACACAATATACTGGATGATAAACAATCTTGATGTTGACATAGAGGGTTGGGAAAATGAAAGGTTAAGTGAACCTCCAATTTTATACAGTTGTCCTGTGATCAGAATTACTATTTTAGGATTAACCATCGATGTCTTGATTGATACAGGTAGTCAGGTCTCATTGGCATCTGATCCTCGGATGTCTATCATAGGGTTATGCAAGTTAATGAATCATTAGCTATTTTGCCATTGAAGTCGCTGCATGTAACACTGGCCAATGGCAAGAAAGTAAAGTTATCTAATAAACAGATTTTTATTACCTTTAAAATTAATAATTTAGAACTTTAACATGTATTCATGATCATGGCTGGCTTGATTCATGAAATTATAATTAGCTCAGACTTCATGACTCTTAACAATTGTACTATTAATTATTGTGATCAAACTTTCATGTACGGGGAAGAGATTTGATCCCTCAGGAAAAATTATGTTAGTCAGGACAGTCAATTAATAACTATGCTAGAGGCATCAGTTGATGTAAATATTAAAATTAAGTTAGATGGTTCGAGTATCCTTGGGGCAGAATACTATGGGCCATTTTCCCAATTATTGTCTCAGTATAGATTTATTTTCTCTAAGATACCAGGCATAATCAAAGGATACATTCATAGAATCAAACTGAAGGAACGAGAGGTACCTACAATGCCCGTAGCTTTATACCATATCCAGTTAAAGTACCAGATAGTTAAGAGATGTGAGAATATAAAATTCTGTATGCATAGTTTTCTAAAGTGTAAATTAATTTTTATTTGTGTTGTTTAAAATAATGATTAACATAACCTAACGGTGTTACTTAATTCATTTTTTTTTTCTTTTTATAAGGATGGGGGATTTGTGGCCATCTGAATCGATACAAGGGTTTTTTAAGATACTTTGTATCTTAAATAAATAGTTATATTATATTAAAAAAATGAAATAGCCTTAGAATTTTAATTTTTTTTGCTGGATATTATTTAAAGCTTAGGTATGGATTGCTTATGCAGTTTATTGACCACTTTAAAAGTATCCATTATTATTAGTGTGGTTAGTGAGGTATTTAATGTAAGGAAGAGGCATTGTTTATTAATGGAATTAATACATTTTGTCAGAAAGATGCATAGTTATTTTATGTTAGTGTACTATTTGGTTGAATGGTTTCAAAATCCTTTATTCATTAATACTTATCCTTTTGTCAACAATTAATAGCCATTTCAATTATATTTGGTTAAGATAGTTTAATATTTAGGTTGTAGTACATGCATATGCATGTATGTCTCTGCATTATGTTTCATTTCAATTTCATCTTTAATAATAGCAAACAATAGTATATTCACAATAAAAACATTTAAATAACAGTAATTATCTTAAATAATTAACAAATATATATTTCTTTCCAAAGATTAATAGATAGTTAAATCAATGGATTATTTTACAAATTAAATAAATTATTAATCATTTTTATTTGATAGTTAATTAATATTCATTTTTCTTTCAGGTTTGTAAAAGCTATTTATTTTATTATTATTATTTTTTGTCGTTTAGTTCTGAAAATCAAAGTGATTTTTTTTTTGAAAAGATTCTTTTTTGCATATGTAATTAGCTTAGCTAGAGAGACGTGTGGGAGTAAGCTGGTGGAAGGAAATGAACTTTTCTAGAGAGAGCTATTTAACAAAGATCTCCAGTGGAAAATTTGCTTTATGTAATGTAATTGTAGCCAAAAACAGTGGCTTATTATTGTGAAAGTAAAACCAGTTGCTGAAGTCAAATTGATTTTAAAAAAGACTTTGGAGTAAAATTTCTAAATGATCCCAAGAAATTTATTATGGGACAAGTTAATTTCAGAATGCAGTTTTAAATTTTAAAAAAAGGTACTCAGTTTACTTTATTCTCCTTAATTTAAACATATTGAATTAACCATCTTCATAACTATTGCTCTTTTAAAAATGTATGTTAATAATGTCCAGTCTACATTACTTCACTTAATTATCATTTTAAATAGGAATAAATTGCATGAATATTATTGTTGTACCATTAATCAACATGTGTTCTTAAATATATCTGGAAAACGCATGCAGAACTATTTTACAGAATATATTTTAATTCTTCACTATTTTCCGTGCTATGTTTTTGTGAGGATTAAACATAAAATTAAGAACATGCATATTTTGATAAATCATGCAATGTTTGAATTCATCATAAGGAGATAGCAGTATTTATTTATCTGATATTTCTGGAAATGAAAGAAATAAAATGTGAGCTACTTTAAATTAAGTATTTGTTTAAATTGAATAGAAGGATAAAAATGCGGGTAATTTTTGTCTCTTCGATAAAGATGGAAACTAAAACAAAGTATTATTAAATGCTATTCAATAAACTACTAAAAACAATTACGTATTCAATTTAGAACTACAACGGAATAAGTGAGATAATTCCTGTCCAACAGTAGTTAAGAATTTATTATATTCTCGTCATAATAGAAGATAAATTGATTGCTTATGTATGATACAGTAAGTTAAATAACTTTGTTATGAACATTGAAGATGCTGAGTCCTATTTAAGCATGACTATATTTGTTTAGTTAACCTACAGCAGTTTATTTTAGTTTAAAATTCAGTTTGGAATATGTCCCCATATTGTTTTATAAACGTGGAACTGAGCTTTGCAAGTGAACTTTTAGTTTAAGTTACAAAACTAATAACTTTTGTGTTTTTATTTTTTTTTTATTGCTTGTCATAATTAATGTATATGATAGGTAGAGAGGCTTATTTATTATTATGTTCATTTATAATCTGTGTTATTTTGATTTTCTAGACCGTCTCTAAAGCGTATCTGAATGAGGAGTACGCTGGTAAAAATTGATTGTATTGAAATAAGTTTTATTGTTCTTTTATGAAGGTAAAAGAAACAAGTATTTTTTTAAATATATTATTAGAGGGGTTTATATTTATTTTGCATACTTTATTATCTCAAAGTGAGAATTTTTTTTTTTTTTGAATCAATGAATGTATAATAGAAATAGTTTGTTAGATATGAAAGAAAGTTCGTTCGTAATAATTATAAATATTAAATTTTAAAAGTAACCTAAGGTTTATTCAGAATTGTTAGTTTTACCTTAATGCAATATTTAATTATCATATTACCTGCTTAGTGTGTAATTTAGAGTTAATATTATATATAATTTTATTCGCGGGTGTGTGTTTGTTTTGCACAATTATGATATTTGTTTGATAAAGTTCAGTTTGTGAATAAATTTATGCATAAATTTCATACACTGTCATATTCTACTGAGTTGAATGAATTGGTATATTATCTGTATGTATTTATCTGCCAGCATATATTTATAATGTTCGATATTTAGAAAAGCTATGAGAATAGAAAGAAATCTGATTGTGTTATAATGTCTATAGGGATAAAAGATCTTGCTTATGTAGTATATGTTAATAATTTTCCAAGAGTAGAGCCTAGTTTATTTTATATGCATATGATTAATGATATTTTTTTTGAAATGATGTTCTTAGGGCCATGGTGATGAGGAAATAAGTCCCCTCCAATAGTGTATTTAGAAGTAGATGAGTTATTGTTGAAATATGATTAAATGATGTTTAGGAAGTTATGTGACTTTTTTTTTTCTTAGATTCTTGGTAATGAGGAATTGTAAGAGTGTTCATTAAGAGTTATCTGCTCCTCACGTAGATTCCCCTTATAATGTATAGTATATATAATCATGAAAATATAGCTTCCTATTAATTAATATGTGGCTAGGTAAATTGTTAGATTAACTCTTGATGTAGTATTAGTGTCATATTTTATTGATGAATTACGACATTGTTCGAAATAAAATAATTGTATGATATTTTCTTAATGAATGGAGAGTTTATAGAAAAAATTGTTTTACATTATTGCTGCATGAATGTGCACACACATGCGTAATATAAATAATATTGCGTATATAAAGTATAGAGATATTCAAATTAAAATAAGGAATAAATGTTTCTTTGAAATACATTACATTCATTTAATAGAAGTATAAAGTATTAAGATTAAAATGGAAAATAAATATTTTAAAATACAGTTTATTTATTTAAATAAAAGTTATAAATCATCAAATCATCAGAATAAACATGATTTTGTTGCTATAAATGAAAGGTATAGTAATTGAAAGTGGTTATTAGTCAATTAGAGAAAGTTGCTTTGCTGAAAGCCAAATATAAGTAATTTGATTTATTTTGTTAATCAAGAGTAATATCCTCTCAAAAGTATTTTTTGTGCTAATAATATAACATGTTACTTATTTACTGTCATATAGATGAAACATGTAGGCAAAGTATCTGTTCGAAGTCAGGGTATTTATGTTTTGTTATTAATTTTCTTTGATAGTAGGGATAATCCCAAATTGATGCTAAAAATTTATTTGATAATTTAAAAATCTGTAATACAAATAGTCCATTTGTAAATATTATTTTAAACCAAGTTTATTTTATTGTAATAAATGATTTGTTTTAGTTATTTAAAATCATAAGAACTGTGTCTTGAGTTATTCTTGTGTACATTCGTCTTTTCCATTTCCACATCGCCACATTTCATAAATCTATTACAAAATAGATATATTATTTTAGAGTTATAATATTAAATTTGCTAGTGTCTGACAATATTGTTTTTCTAATCCAAACATTATAAAAGAATATTTGCCACTTGATAAACGTATTAGAAAGTTTACCAAGTCAGTATATTTGTTAGATGATGATATGAGATTAAAATATCCTATCTCTGTCGTTATCTTATTATTAAACACAGTAAAATATTTTAGTCAATTCGTTTTGTTACATTTTATCATACTTTAGAATTATAACTTATGGGCCAATGTAGTTTATTTAATTCAACTGTGTTTGTTAAATTCCCTGAGATCTTATTGTTTATTTCTTGATTGGCATTAAAGTAGATGTTTAAATTACGATATGCCAAGTCATAGAATTGTTTAAAAATATAATTATAGCCAGATGATATGTGTTATACTTGCATGAAGTAAGAAATTAAGTTTAAAGTATATTTTAATAGACTATACCAAATAAACCTTATGATTCTTTATCATACAATTAGTTAACAAAGGAATTTACATTATGTTAAATGTTTTATAATATTTCTTCTTTTATTCATTTTTTATTATATATCTTATGAACTGCCTATAGCCTCCCACTGAGCTGAACATAAACTTAAATATAGGGTTGCAGTAATAATTTTGTATTATATATTTTGTTATATTGTTCTATTCATTAATAGAACTGGTGCCTGGGCATTTCATTCATGTAATGTATATGAACGTTGCTGGGAATGTAGGTTATAATATATATATATATATATATATATAACAAAGTGACAATCTTTCCTTACAATAGTGCCACCTAGTGCAAGCTGTGGTAATTAATGGATGCAAAAGGTTTGTGCATAAAATTGCTATCTAATGCCTAACTATTTAGCATCTATTCTTCCACTAGATTGGCGTTTTATGCACAAACCTTCTTGCATACATTAATTATTATGATTTCTCTGAATGGTGCTACTCTATGAAGAATTTGTCATCATATTAACTATTTTTGTAAGCATGGAAAATGGTGATCATGTGATGTTTAGTTGTTTAATATTGTATATTTAGATAAATAAACAATGTACTGCAATTGTGTTTTAAACTTTAAAAAAAACTCTTAAACAGTCAAAATTTTACCACAATTAAATTGAATAATAAGCATTATGAAAAGTAAAAAGAAATTAATTTTTATAGATTAAATATTATCATTTTGATATGTTTTCTTTCATCATAAATAGAGTAGTATCATTATTGATAATGATTTTTTGTAAAGTTTCCTTTGTGGAATGAGTAACTAACCAATGGAATAATAAAACCGAGTGTGAACATGTAATAATCTTTGGTTATTCCCGATCCTTTTTAACTATTTGCATTTATTAATTTTGTATGAATTTTAGTAATTTAGTTTAGATATCAGTGTTAAATATTGAATAAATTTCTAGTAATAACAAACACTTAAATTTAAAAGTTTCAATTTTATGTTTAGTCCAAATCTAGTTTTTTTACAGTGTTAATCATTTGGCAATATTTTTTGACTTGAAGCAATCAGCTGATTCAAATATTAAAAGCAGTTGTGAGACAAGTAATTGGTTTATATATATATATATATATATATATATATATATATATATATATATATATATATATATGTGTGTGTGTGTGTGTGTGTGTGTGTGTGTAAATGAAATGGAAGCAACGATCTTGATTATGATTATGTGTCAACAAACATTTAAAAAAAAAGTATAAACCAATGGACAAACTTAGCCTTGATGATAATTAACTAAACATTTTTTGATGATGTTAGGAGTAAAACATTCATTATATTTAGCAGCCATTTTTTAAATACAGTGAAAATGATTCTAAAATTATAATTAAGTATTACAAGATGAAAAGATACTCTCATATTTAAAGGCCTTTTAATATCAATGAAAAGAGATCTTATAAACATAATTATATTAGGTATTAAATATTGCTTTATCTAAAACATATATGTAATTTAAGTGGAAACAGGCAAATTCCAACAGCTAAGAATGATATTGTTGTCAACAAAGAAAAAAAAGAACCCTACACATTTATTGATGCAAAAAACATGAGCATTCTTAACTATCAGAAGTTTTCATTTAATTTAAATATACATCCTATGTTAAACATATTTCGTATTTAATATATTTATATTTAGGAGACAAATTTTACAATGATATTATAAGGTATTTAAAATTTAGAATACTTGTTTATACAGATATTTTAATAGTTCAAGCAAAAGACTGGTTCATTAGAGAATGGAACTAAAAGTTAAAAAAATAAACTGAGGAAAAGGATTATTTTAGTAGAACCCATTAAAATTATAGTAAATTTGAAGCCTGCATTTAAAAAATTTCTATTTGTAATTTTAATTCTAACCTGAAGTTCTGAATGAATTAGTACAGTGATAGAATAATAGACTGTGAAACTCAAAGTACATGGATTATGCTTCCAGCTCTGTCAGTTTTACTATTTAAACATCTTATAAATGGCTGAGCAATAAACGATGGGTTATTGTTGTTGTTACTATTATTATTTTTATTATTATTATCACCATCATCATCTTTTTCATTATTATTATTACGACTACTATTATAACTACTGCTACTATAATTATTACCATTACTATTTCTACTATTACTACTACTACTAACTACTACTACTATTACTACTATTATTATTACTATTATACTCAAATAGAACAATTAATATAAAATATAGTAATATTCAATAAAAATGAAAAAAAAGCGTATTTCCAGGATTACTATGTATTTTTTATTTATTACTTTTATTTTAAAAAAATGATGAAAGATTAAATTAAAAAGAAAATGGCTTTCAGGATTTCTTTTATGACTACTTAATGCCTAAATTAATTAAAACATTAAAGACTTTTAAAATATATTTCATATTTTTAATACTCAAAATTGCAAAAAAAAAATTAATATGTATATAAAACTATAATCACATTTTACCATAAATATTGTTTAATGTCAAAAGTAATTAAAAATAAATAAAATTGTTCAAATCATTAGCTTAAAAATTTAATGTTATTTGTTCAGTTTTACAGATAATTTCTTCACATTTAGAAAATTAATGTCTTCTACCAACCAAGAAATCATGTCATCATTTAATCGTTTTTGTGGTGTGGAAATTCGGCTAAACGCATCTTCCATTTAAGAACTTTTAACCTTCTTTAAAGAAAATAGCTGAATTTTAATGAAAAGAAAATGTTTCATAAAAGTTAAGACTTTTAACTAACATTGAGTAAGTGAAATGTATTATTTATTTATAAAGTTTGATAAAAAATTATATATGTACTAAAAGGTAAACAGAATGAATAATAATGAGAACATGCCACATGTAAAATAAAATTCAATCAAAATAAAAGATAGCCTGCTTTTTATATGCTAAACATTTTTTTTTTTATATTATTGATTACTATTATAAAGATTTTTCTTATTATTAATTAACATTCCTTTGCATTTAAATATATTTTTTTTTATTTTTAGAATTTTAAATGGAGAATAATTTAGATATTTGTATCTTTTGATTTGTAATTAATTACAGACATTTTTTTTTTTAAAGAGACATAAAAACTATCATCAAAGAAACAATTCTTATCAGGCCTTACTTATGTATTGAACCCATATAAACACTCATAGAAAAAACTTACCAAGTCACAAGCAAGCTTACAAATATTTCTTTATTTCAGTAAGATAGCCAGTAGCCAACCAAGCTAATAATCTAGTTATTATTAACTAGGCTGTAAAATTCATAGATTACTTTATATTGATCATACGAAAGTCAAATGTGCTATTTGTAAAATAAAATATGTTCTACAGTTATGTGATCATAATATTTGGTAGATAAATATCATCTTTTATGAATATTAGCCCTTGCTTTAAAATATTTTATTTTTTTAAACATGTTATTACAACTATATTTAAAAAGTTAATTTTTTGTGAGTATATTCATTAATTACCAGATATTACCTTGGCTCAGACATCTTGAAAATTAGTTATAGTTAAATTACAAGCATTATTAAATATAAAAAAGAATAATAACTTGAAAAAAACACATTTGAGTTAAAAATATTTTTATTTTGAAATACTTACAATAAAATGTAAACTATCACATAGGCTATTTTTATTTTATTAAAACGTTTACTATTCTTACAAATCTTTAACATGTTTTGCTAAACAGTATAAACTATCATCACTGAACTTCTTCTTTTTTTTAAGTGTCATAGCATCAGCCAGGACGCGAACCTGCAATCCGGGCAACTGCTTGCAAGTGCAAGTTAGTCGCACTGACCTCTTGACCACCAATGCATGAACTTCTTTTAAGAAAAAAATAAGATGATAAAATATCATTAGTAGGCAACTAGAGTTTTTGATTGATTTATTTTTTGCAGACATGAAACAAATTCACCTTATTCGTTTTTGTTTTTTTTGTTTCTCTCTATTAATAGTTAAGATTGAATTTATTTTTTACAGTGATAATGTTATTCTACAAAATTATTATTCATTAGCATAATATCTAAGTTAATGCTAAACAAAATCTCAAACTTTTTTTTTATGTCCTTCATTCATTCTAAATGCAGCATCTATTTTACAAAATTTTCTTTTATTAATAAATATCTTATTAATTTCATCAGTTCTGTAAATTCAAAAGGGTTATTGAATAAGTCACTAAGAATATACAATTATATTTATAAAATAATAATCTTCAAATACAAGAACTATAAAAAATCATTTATATATATCATATTTTCTAGAATCTGATTTAATTATGTTGAAAACATCTTTCATATTGTTGCAATCTTCAAATCAATTTTCATATAATCTTTAAAATTTTATATGCATAATATATTATTAAGATAATCAATCATTAATATTTTATAGGATCATGTGCATTTAAAAAGCATTGCTTCAGAAGTATTATGTGTTCCCAATAATGCATATATGATAGGCATTGTTTATCTCCATGATTATTAAAATTAATATAATTTATATCTGCTTTATGGTATGAAATTGGAATTGATTATATTAAGGCTTTGCTTAGATTACTCATAATGTTTATATTTCCAAAATATCAAGGATTTCTCCTATACCATAAAATGTTATGTTTTATTTTTTATACATTTATATGTAGTAGATACGACATGATATGAGAAAGCTACTACTTTCAAATTTTTTAAAATGATTCTAAAATGTCTGACTTGTAAAAAATATTCTAGTATGTACATTTGAAAACTATTTCCTAAATATTATTGCAACTATTTAAATTATATTTTCTTAAGAAATGTACATATTTATGTTTCCAAATATCCTAGATTCCTTTAGAAAAGTTTTGCATATTACAGAATGCTCTTTTAATAATCATATTTTTATAATCTTGTTTTATTTATATTATTATTTTTGTTGTGTAAAAATATTTATGTAATAAAGTAAGTTAAACATTACAGGAAAGAAACTGTTATGAAATATTGTATATCCAAAAAAAATTTAAAGTAGGTAATTAAGTGTGAATGGGCTTTGTTAGAATAGAATAAATCCTGAATATTCTTAATAACTTCTATCAAGAATAGGTTGGATTCATTCTACTCTTGATCCTTCATTTAACATTTAGTGTGCTTTTAAGACATAACCTGTGAATGGGTGATTTACTCCCTTTATTTACATATTCATTACACTATGTTTCATTTAATGTTTATATGTTAAATCTTTTTAATTAGTGTAATCAGGTGGTTAAAAGTAAGTTGCTGTCTCCAGCCTTACATAATTAATCATTAGTTTAATAATTTTAAGTGCCATATTTCAACTAGTTGATAAATTAATTTTACTCTGAATTATCAACAATGTTAACAAAAGTAAGTAAAGATTATAAACATCAGAGCTATCAGAATAGGTTGGATTCATTCTATTTTTGATCTTGGTTTAAAATTTAGAATACCTGAAGGAGAAAAAATTGTATTAGTAAAACATATTTCAGTAAAGAATATATTTAAGTTAGAATAATATTTTTTTCAATTCAGATGGAATTTGAACTCAGACTTTCAAACTTCCTATCCACTTCATCTTATTTAACCAATACACATGACCATATATATGTGAATAAGATATATGTATTTTGTGCTGAACCAGCACTCATCAACTAACCCAGATCATCATCTAATCACACACATATATAATCAGTGTTCAGTTTATATTAAGATAGCAAATCTTGATACTTTAATGTGTAGGTTTCAATGATTTCACCCTCCAACTCTTCAGCTATCCATATCATTGAAAGTCTCATGATGAAATGTCCCAGTCCCTTGTTGATGTCAATATTATTACCATACCCATGTTGACTATAAGCTACTCTGACCCCTCACATATTTTTGAAATTTAAAAATTCAGCTTTATAATTTCAAATTATAACAAATACTATTTTAAAGTAAGCAGATTATTTTTGCTACATATTATTACACTTTCATTTTACTTATTTCCTGCCAAATCACAAATATGTTAAAATAAAATATGTATGTAAACATCATGTCCTTATGAAAAAATAAATATTTAATTGTACAAAAAATAAAACTAATCAATGAAATATACAGTATAATGTTATAATTTTCAATTTCAAAATTTTAACAAAAGCCGAGCTTGTGAATATGCACAGGGTTGTTTTGAATACAAAGAAACATTAATTTTACTTTTGTTTAATGACACTACCATCTAGAAAATTTAATTGGAATTAATATAAATAAATATACAATATTTCAAGTTTGTACCATGAAATGAATGCAAAGTTATTAAGTAAATTTTACAGCATATCAAAATTGTTTAACATATTTGTATTGCCTGAAAAACAAGTTCAATAAATCAATAATTATATTTTAGATGCTTTAGTAATCACCTTCAACAGAGATAAAATTGAATAATTAAAATACTATGACATGCAGATGATAGACTTGATAATTAGTGCTCCTTTGCATTTGTTAAAAATAATTTCTTTCCATTTGTTATTGAGCAAAAAGCTGCCTTTGCATTCATAAATAGCTGGTGATTTCTTCTAAAATGGTGATAAGAAAAGTAATGGCAATAATAATAATGAATGAATAGTTTGAAAATCAGTCTATTATTATTTTTGTTATAGTAAATATCAAAAGTGAAATAGATATTCACATGGAATGTAATAAAAACGAGAATAATTCAAATGCTGGAAGATTTTAACATGATTCCATGAGATAAAGTATAAATTCAAAATGACTTTATATAGGACTATAGGTTCAAACTTGTTGCATTGTTATGGCAGGCTGTGGATAAAATTACATAGGTATACAATATAAATTAAACAGCATAAGTGATATGAAATATAGTTAGAAGAATTAACTTCTAATGTTAGTATATTGATTTAATTAATCAAATGCTCTCTAGTGTCAGAATTGTAACACAATGAAGGTTAGCTAACTCAATTTTGTTTTCACATTGTTATAGAAATGCTGTAAATTCTAAGAACATCAGTGAGTATGAACTCTAAATTACCTCTATCTTTGTAAATTATATTCTGCCATATTAATACTTTTATAAAAATATTAAGTCAATGTTTATTAAATTATTAGTGCCAAATATACTTTTGATGTTTCACATCATATTCATGATTATTCTGCTAAAAAAACATTTTCTGCTGATTTGAATACTATTTGTTTTTTATTCATTATATATTCATTTTTTTAATGAAACATGCCTCTTTGATTTTCATTTTAGATAATGTGCTCTTTGCACATTATTTTAAGACAACTTGGATTGAAACTATGGTTGTGGTCTTTTTTATGATTATAAAAGATCGATACATTAATTGCATCACTTTTTTGTCAATGACATTTCATACATCAGAGAATTCTGCATCATTATTGTTTTAAAGTTAGCCTTTGTCATATCATAGTATATATATATAAATATATATATATAGAGAGATAGATAGATAGATAGATAGATAGATAGGTAGATAGATAGATAGATAGATAAATAGATAGATAGATAGATAGATAGATAGATAGATAGATAGATAGATAGATAGATAGATAGAGTAGATAGATAGATAGATAGATAGATAGATAGATAGATAGATAGATAGATAGATAGATAGATAGATAGATAGATAGATAGATGGATGGATGGATGGATGGATGGATGGATGGATGGATAGATAGATAGATAGATAGATAGATAGATAGATAGATAGATAGATAGATAGATAGATAGATAGATAGATAGATAGATAGATAGATAGATAGATAGATAGATAGATAGATAGATAGATAGATAGATAGATAGATAGATAGATAGATAGATAGATAGATAGATAGATAGATAGATAGATAGATATGAGTAATCCTTTTGGCAGCACCCTACAGCATAAATCATATTGGAATGCTCCAATGTTTGTATTTTATCCTTTGGGTTATTAATGTAAATTCTAAATCCAATATAGAATTGTACATAGATCATTTGATACAATCAGAATGCACATTCACTAATATATACGACAATTCAAAACAAAAATAGAAAATGAAACCTCTAATTATGGAAATAATAAAAACTGAATGCTATACCATGCTCTCCATATATGGATAACAAAATAATACATATTTGCACAGATAAATTAACAAAATAATACATATTTGCACAGATAAATTAATGTAGAATTTAGAATGTCACTTAATTTAAATAAACTTATTAACAAAATAAAGCAATTGGACCAGCCCATCATAGTGTTTATGCTATAAGGAGAAATCAAAAGGGTATATATATATATATATATATATATATATATATATATATATATATATATATATATATATATATATATATATATATATATATATATATATATATATATATATATAGTACCAGTATAATTTGTATGTTCTTTCAACAAGACTTAGGAACTGAATAAATGTACCTCAAATCCAGTCATTTCTGAGATACACAGATCAGGAGCAATCATGAATTTTAACCTATTTGCTCATTTCCCAAATCTACATGAACATTATCACTAGTGATACAGATTAATTTAATTCATTTCAGGCCAGGAAACTTAATAGATAGACATGATATCTTTCCTCTAAATAAGATTAAATAATAGAGAGTTTCTACATAAAATAATAAGATAATACTTAGGATGTGTGATGATTGACTGAAAATGAAATGAAAGAATGGGCAACTTTTAATAAAAGAAAGATGTCTACACTGGATAAGTATAGTCTCAGGTAAATCAAGCATAATGAATTCTCAAAGTGTGAACTATCCTAACAAGTATAGTGACTCAATTAAATACTGATTAGAACACTTGAATAAATTGAGACATAAAATTTAATAAATATACTTTGATGTCATCATCATCATCATCATCAACCATTATCAATCCACTGCAGGATGAAGGTCTCTCCAAGTTTAATCCATCTCCGATCTTTAGCTTCTCTTTTCCACAACACCCCTGCACATTTTCATATTTCATCCATCCATCTCACATGTGGTGTCTTCCTGGGTATTTTACAATCTCTTGGAATCCAGTTTAAAATTTCAATTGTCCATCTATTATCATTTCTTCTAGCAATATGTCCAGCCCAACTCCATTTCAATCTTTTAATTTTTTCAGTAAGGTCAGTAACACCTGTTTGTTGTCTTACCCATACATTGTGTTTTCGATCTCTTCTTGTTACTCCCAACATACATCTCTCCATACTCCTTTGAGTGGTCTGAAGTCTCTGTATTGCTCTTCTATTAAGTGTCCAAGTCTCAGATCCATATGTAAAAACTGGTAAAACACATTTGTTAAAAACCTTCCTTTTCAAACACATAGGCATATTTCCTTTTAGTATCAAGTTATTTCTACCAAAAGCACTCCAACCAAGTATAATTCTATGATTAATTTTTTCCATTATGTTTCCATCTGTATTAATAATCTGACCTAAGTATTTGTAACTGTTAACTTCTTCTAATTCTTCATAATCAATCTTTATTTTCATATTTTGAGTAAATCGATTAAACATTACTTTAGTCTTTTTTAACATTTATCTTTAGTCCTACTTTTCTACTTTCATCTGCTAACTCCTGCAATGTTTCCTGCAGCTCTGAAGCATTATTTGCAAAAAACAACTACATCATCTGCAAAATCTAAATGACTTAAATACTCTCCATTTACTTTCATTCCTTTAGTTTCCCATTTTAATCCACAAAATACTTCTTGCAGCACTGCTGTAAAAAGTTTTGGAGATATGGAGTCACCTTGCCTTACACCTTTCTCAATGTTGATTTTTCCAGTATCATTATGTAATCTAATTGTTGCTGTTGCATTTTTATAAATATTCTTTAAAATATGACAATATCCTGGATCTATACCTTGATGATCCAATGCTTTAATCACCGAAGAAATGTGTATAGAATCAAATGCCTTTTCATAATCTACAAATCCAAAACATAATGACAACTCATATTCATTTGTTCTATATATGACTTCTCTCAATACCTGGATATGATCTATTGTACTAAAACCACTTTTAAATCCAGCTTGTTCTCTTAGTTGGTGGAAATCCAAAGTTCTCTGTAGACGAGTTGTAATTATCTTGGTAAAAATTTTATATAAAACTGATAAAAGGCTGATAGGTCTGTAATTTCTAATATCTTCTTTATCACCTTTTTTAAATATTAATATTATTAGTGCATTCTTCCAATATTCCGGTACATCTTTATCATTTAGACATTTGGTATATAACTTTGCTAAAATTGTTTCTATTTCTTCACCTCCTTCTTTTAATATATCAATTATAATTCCATCATTTCCTGAAGCCTTTCCTTTCTTCATACATTTAATTGCATGTCTCACTTCTTCATTTAAAATTCTGGGCAATTCGGAAGATGTAATAGATATAGGAGATACTTGTTCTTTATTACTATATAATTCTTGATAAAAATCTTCTACCAATTTCATGATGTCATCTCTCTTTTCAGTAATAATTCCATCTTTTTTTCTTATTGCAGATATAAATTTCCTACCAATACCAAAATGTTGTTTAACATTCTTGAGACTTTTATTTTCTTCTACAGCTTTCCTTGCTATTTCACAGTTATACATTCTTATATCATTTTCAACTCTTTTCCGTACCATTTTACAAAATTTGAGATATCCAATTCTTTTTAATGCATCATTTTTGTATATCTTCATATTCCTTCTTTTCTTCATAAATTCTCTAGTCTCAGTAGAAATTTTATTTGTCAATTGCTGCTTTTTTCTTCCAGCTATCTTTGTTGCAGTTTTTAAAAGTGTATCAGTTATTTTCATATTAATTTCATTCAAATCTGAATCATGTTCAAAATCTCCTAGCACTTGAAACCTATTTGTAAGTTCTAATTTAAATTCATTAGAATGTTTCTGAAGATTAGGAATATCAACTGTAAATATTGTTTTTCTCAATAATTTTTGTCTCTCTAGTTTTACATTAACACATAACTTACACCTTACTAATCGATGATCACTTCCTGTGTTAAATTTATTAAGAACATTACAATCTTGAAATATGTATTTCCTGTTAGTCAAAATATAATCCAATTCTGCTGTACCTTCATTTGGATGCTTCCATGTCCATTATGAATTCATTTTTCTCAAAAAATGAATTCATGATATAAAGTTTTTCTTTTTCTGCAAACTCCACAAGTCTATGTCCTCTCTCATTTCTATTACCATAACCAAAATTACCTACAGCAATTTCATCTTTCATTTGTCTACCAATTCTAGCATTAAAGTCTCCCATAATAATTTTAAAATGTTGTTTACTCTGATCAAAAGCCTTTTGTACATCCATATAAAAATCTTCTACTACTTCATCACTATGAGAACTTGTTGGGGCATAAACCTGAATTATCTGTATTTGGTATCTGCATATTAATTTGTATAACTAATCTTGCAACTCTGTCCAATACACCATCAATCTCCACAATATTGTTTCTCCACTTTTTATTTATAATGAATCCTACTCCACTTGTATTTCCAATATGTGTGCCTTTATAATAGACTATATGTCCACTTTGTAAATCAATTGTTTCTTCACCTTTTCTGCTAACTTCACAAAGTCCAATAATGTCCCATTTAATATACGACAATTCTTCTTCTAATTCTTGCAATCTTCCTTCACTTGAAAGTGATTTGCAGTTGTAAGTACCTAAATATAAAGTCATCATCAAATGGCAGCCTGGGTTCACAATCAGGGAATTCTTAGCACCCTCCACCTTCGGCCACCAACCGTTGCCTTGGTTGGTGACTTTACAGCCTCCTGGGAATAAGGGCCATGCTTTATTTTTGTCTGTCATAATTGTATATATGTATTGGAAAAATATTTATCATTTACACAAACATTCATTCTGCCTTATCAGGCACTGAGAAGAAAGACCATGGTGTTTCTTGATCTTAAACTCAGAAGTAAAAATCCAATAAACTCACCATGCTGGGTAATGCATGTTGGTGAGCAGCCTATCCATGTATGTATACTATATGAATAATCACATAGTAATAACAGCTGCAATGACAAGAACGTATGGAGTGGACATTAGGAATTTGTCCTGCTCGGTTTCTTTAAGGCCTCCAAGAGGAATCAAAGGGTCTCCTTTCAGTTAATAGCAAACTCCTTTCTGCAGCCATACTTTGATGTAGTTATTTATATATGTTAATTATAAATTTCACACAAAAAATATTTGAATAAAAATTTATATGGTTATATAATTTAATATTGTGCACTTGAAAAATGCAAAGTTAGGGACCTCTCCAGGTCTTAACCACAAGCTTAGACTTTCCAAAGCACATATATTACTGAAATAGAGCATGCAAGATCTATAAAATGACATTGAATAATTACCTTCCAATATTGTGTAGGTTTGCCGGTTGGATGGATTCACATTCTGGCAAGGCAATTATGTTAAACACAGGGAGCAATACTTATTTCACTGGGTGTATCATGTTCTCTATAAATCCATTTTTTTTATTTTTACTTAGGCAGTCCATCAGTTTAAGCTAATAGAAATGTCATCATAACTTTGAGACAATCTTAAAAAGATCAGGAAAAGGTGAATATGGTCCCACTATTTGAATGTCATAATAGTAAAATTTTGAATGACATGGATTCTGCTAGCCTCTGAACTAAAAAAAATCATTCTTTTTTTGTATCAAATTGAGCTTTAATAATCTCTTTTTATTATTTTAAAAATGCTTTGAACAAATCAATCTAGGCAATGTTGATACCAACTTACCTCATGTATCTAAATCAGCAGGAAATATGCTTTTGTTTTTATGTAGAAGGAGATGTCATTGATTAATAAGTTCTCAAAGGTATTGTCTGAATCTATTTCTAATTTAAAAATGGATTTGAACAGATAAAATTTCAATAAAATTATTCATGGCCAAAGTTAATTAAATGAGTGATTGTGTTAAATTAACTAATGTATCACTCTATTGTTCATTAAATTTAAACAACTCTAATGGCCTTCCAGAACCTTCTCAAATATTGCATTAGCTTTTATAACCATTTCATATTAATTAATGCTAATAAAAAAATGTAATAATAATATTTTATATAACATCTAAGTATCCCCTATACATAAACACACATACATGACTCATTTTTGTGGAATTTAAACATAATAAATTTTATAGATTTAATATCTCTAAATATATATTTAAAATTATTATGGGAAGTTGGGAAGATTTACATGTATCTGCTTGTTGACTTTCTAATAACTTAAGTATGTGTAAGAATGGGTTTAAACCCACCTTATAGCTAGACAAGTTGACAGACATTGAAGGAAAATTCTGTATCACAGATTTACCACTTATATATATATATATATATATATATATATATATATATTGTGAAGTCCCACTACCATTTTAAAATGGTTTATATTAAAATAAAAGTGTATGCCATTTCAGTGAATGAAATTTAGAAATAATAAATAATTGATGGCGATTTAGAATCTTTTTTTTTCCATTTACATTATAAAACAAGATGTGGAAAGTTAAATTCTTTAACAAAGAAAAAAAAATCATTATTTAAAATTACAGTTAAAAATTGGACTACACATTTATTTAATGAATCTTTAACATTAAAATTTGTAGTTTCAAATTAAAATCCTATTGATATAATATATTTATTTGTTGGGACTGAATGTTTTCAAATTAAAGTGCAAAAACAAAATTAGTTTATGAAGAATACTAGTGTCACATTCTTGCCTTTAGGTAAAAGAAGTAAACACATTTGTGTAAACATGTTGGTCAGCATGAGTGAGATCAAAGAGGATATTGAAAAACACCATGAAAAGTTGAAGTATATAAAGCGAGCAATCAATCTATTCCAGGAGTTGCAGTTGATTGATTGTAACAGTCGCTTTGCAGTAAATATCAGTTCAGTAATTTGTCATTCTACAGTGAAGAGTTTAAATAATCAGATTAACTAAGTTTGAAGCCACTGTGATCATAAATTAAAGAAAGTACTTCAGTTAAAGAGAAACCGGAGGTTACAATAAACTGTAATATGAAGAAACAGCTTGTTTATATGACTAACACTAAAATGTCTGGTTAATAGGAATAGCTCACTCTTCTTCCCACATCATGGAAGATGATGTAAAGATGAATAAATATACCTAAGTGATCATATGTAAACCATTCATGTCTAAAGACCAATCCCTCTTTTAAGGTGAAGATTGTACCATTCAGCTCTAATGTCAACTTGAAGACCATCATGGAGATTTAAAAAGATAATAAAACTCTAGATAGTTATTAAAACATGTTTGATTAAGATTGATGTAAGTATGCTATGATGTAAGGATATTACCAATATTTATTTACTTAATAATAATGCATTATCCATTATTATATGAAAGAGTTATTTTGACATTCAAAGTATTTAATAATATTTCCACAAATGCGGTAAGAAAACGTTTCAAAAAGGGTAAAGTGAAATGCACTTATAAAGTTATTTAAAATAATTAATTAGATGAAATGATGAAATATTGAAGTCAAAGCTAAAGAACAAATGTCATGATGGATAAAAGTCAGTGTTATATGAAACAGTTAAAAATTGTGTTAATCTCTTATTGAGAGAATAATGTAATTGCTGCAAATGTTATTAGAATGAAAAAGATAAAATAATATGCATAAAATTGTTAAATTGCAATTGCTAAAGAAATATTGTGTGTATGTGAAGATTAATTTAAAACAGGCATAATCTGATATACATACACATTGTATATGTTTAATGTTTAACCGAGAAAGAATTAGTACTTTATATATGTGAGTTTGCATACAAAAAAGGATGTATATCTGTATGCATGAATTGTACTTGCAAATATATTCAGATATAATTATTGACCACTAAATGCTTGAATGAAAAGGATTGATTCAAATATAAATCAAGAAGTCCTAGGAATATACTGCCATAGGAAATTAACCCATGTTTATGATCCATATTTATCACATACGAGTGGAATGTAAATTCATAGAATGATAATTTTTAACTTATGGGTTGTTAAGGGAAATATATATGATATACACATGGATATGTAAGTCCCTGCTATATAAATATCTGTCAAAAGAGATTAGTGGCCATGTTCTGCCTAAAATATGAACTTAATCTTTGCGAAGATGTATAAGCATATGGAAACACCTATTATATTAATGAGGGACATTGTATAGGTATCAGCGAAGGAATTAAGCATCAAAGAAGTTACCAATAGAATAGACTAATTGATCAATGGAAGCTGAACTGTTAATGAACTGTTTGAATATTTTTTTATCTAAAGTACTATTAGTTAAATAAATTGTTGATACATAAAATGAATATATCTTGTCAGTTTCATTTGACATCATTCATCAATCAGTGTACTTCTTAACAAGAATCTCATGTTTCCTGACCTATGTTCAGCATGACTTGATCTGGGTGAGTAAGGTTGTAGTGAGCTGAAACTCTAGTGGCACTTTTTGGAAAACCAAAAAGATAAATTTCTAGATTTTGTCAGTCTCTTTAATACAACATCCTCTGATGAGCAGGAAATATTATTGTAGAAGGAGGATGTGACATCAGCCTTGAGTATTGTCAATCAATCTTTCCTTCCTACAATATGCTCATCAGGAAATAATGACTACCAGAGTAGGTGGAGTCCCAAACTGGTTATAGTATATATATATATATATATATATATATATATATATATATATATATAGTCCCAAACTGGTTATAGTATATATATATATATATGAAAAACAAAAAAAACCCAAGTTAAAACTTGCTAACGCTTGTATTTATGACAATAGATGGTGTTCTACCAAAAACACCATCAAGCATAGTTTTTTGTTTACATAAATATTAGAGCAAGCATTCACTATCTCTAATTTTAATTTCCACCTTCAGATCATATTTCAAGCTATTTGCTAACATCAGTGAAAGACAGGAATAAGAAAATTGTGAAACACAAACTCTGAGTGTTTATGAAATAGTTTCTATTCAGCTTGCAAGTGTGAATCTTTTAGACATGTAACGTCTTCAAACTCAGCATAGCAAGCCAGATAGCTAGCTACATGGGTCTGATCTCAGTTCAGAATCACCACATAGTAAAAGCCTCTGCAATATATATCATTGCAAGAAAAACCTCAAAGGTACATTTATGAAAAACAAAAAAAAACACAAGTTAAAACTTGCTAATGCTTGTATTTAAGACAATAGACGGCATTCTACCAAAAACCTCATCAAGCATAGTCCTTTGTTTACATAAACATCAGAGCAAGCATTCACTATCTCTAGCTTTAATTTCCACCTTTAGATCATGATTTCAAGCTATTTGCTTGTGTCAGTGAAGGACAGGAATAAGAAAATAGATCTAAACACAAACTCTGAGCGTTTGCGTGAATCTTTTAGACACGTAATGGCTTCAAACTTAGCATAGCAAGCCAGAAAGCTACATGGGTCTGATCTCAGTTCAGCATCACCACATAGTAGAAGCCTCTGCAATATATATCATTGCATGAAAGACCTCAAAGGTACATTTATGAAAAACAAAAAAACACATTACTATGCGGTGATTCTGAGCTGAGATCAGACCCATGTATCTATATGGCTTGCTATGCTGAATTTGAAGACATTACATGTCTAAAAGATTCAAGCTTGCAAGCTGAATAGAAACTGTTTCATAAACGCTCAGAGTTTTTTATATCTATTTTCTTATTCCTGTCCTTCAATGACGATAGCAAATAGCTTGAAATCATGATCTGAAGGTGGAAATTAAAGTTACAGATAATGAATGCCTTCTTTGAAGTTTATGTAACAAAAAACTATGCTTGATGGTGTTTTTGCTAGAATACCATCTATTGTTATAAATACAAGCATTAGCAAGTTTTAACTTGTGTTTTTTTTGTTTTTCATAAAAGTACCTTTGAGGTCTTTCTTGCAATGATATATATATATATATTGCAGAGGCTTCTACTATGTGGTGATGCTGAAATGAGATGAGGCCCATGTAGCTATCTGGCTTGCTATGCTGAGTTTAAGACATTACGTGTCTAAAAGATTCACGCTTGCAAGCTGAATAGAAACTGTTTCATAAATGCTCAGAGTTTGTGTTTAGATCTATTTTCTTATTCCTGTCCTTCACTGATGATAGAAAATAGCTTGAAATCATGATCTGAAGGTGGAAATTAAAGTTAGAGATAGTGAATGCTTACTCTGATGTTTATGTAAACAAAAAACTATGCTAGACAATGTTTTTGGTAGAACACCTTCTATTGTCATATATATATATATAGCACTCACAGAACACCTTCTTTTGTATATATATATATATATATTGTGTGTGTGTGAAACTTAAGGCTAACATTAAAAGAAAAATGATGCATCTTTCTCTACTGTTTAAAAAATTACAGATAAAACCAATGTCATTAATACATTAATCTTTTACAATCAAAAAAGATAATGCCGTTATAATTTTGATCCAAGTCATGTTAAAATAATGTGTGAAGAGTGATCTATAGAAAATGAAATTGAAAAAGGTGTGGTCCATTATGAAAAATAAATATGCAATGAACAAGAAAAGGAATAGTATTCAAATCAATGAAAAATAAGGAATTTGATGTAAAAGCCTGGACAGAATACTTTGTGCTAATAATTTAATAAACATATTTAAACATAAAGAATTCACTAAACTTTATGATATATTCTAATTATTTTTAGAATATTTATCAATAATGATAATCAGTTGTTATAATGTGTTTGAAATACTCTATTGTCTAATCTTTTAATCTTATTTTTGTTTTCATGCAGATAAAAACAGGCATATGTATATTAAATTTTCTTAATTCCATCCTTTAGTATGTTAAATGAAATATACAACAGGAATTATAAAATATAAATATTTATGATTGTATATAATCTCTAATATCTATTAGAAAAAGTTGTCTCTATTTAACTATTTTAAAGAAAATGAATTACTGATGAACCACACCATCACCAATTCTACTAGCCCTTTTGTGTCACCCTATAAAAATTCAAAAATATTATTTCATAAATAATAAAATAACATATTTTAGCATTCTAACTCAATCTGTGGATACTATTACTTTCAGTAAACAAAAAAATATGAAATGAAAGTGTGAATTTGAGAATATAGAATATATGTTTTAAGTTTTGCCTGAAGACATGTTGTGATAAACAGGCAATAAGGTACTACCCTCAAATAGCAATATATTATCAATTTTGATGATAGTTTAACATTGCTTTTTACTATATTCACATATCTTAAATTAGCATCTCAAATTGAGACCTATATCTTTGAATCACAAATGATTTTGTATTTTTTATATTAATTTTTTATTACATGATAGTTTACATGTGTAATATATGTATATTATGAATTATCTTGTTTTAGTATGTGATGGCGAAAATAACAACTATTTTCATTTTAAATTATCTTTTCTAAAATAAAAACCTAAAATCTTTATTTAGTTTAAATTAGATTGTAGACTTAAAGGCTTTTTTTTTTATGAAAAACCGGTGTACATTTAAAGTTATAACAACAGTGTTCTGATCTTTAACAATATCTCC
Source organism: Epiperipatus broadwayi (assembly GCA_028023455.1). Taxonomy (NCBI): domain Eukaryota; kingdom Metazoa; phylum Onychophora; class Udeonychophora; order Euonychophora; family Peripatidae; genus Epiperipatus; species Epiperipatus broadwayi. The sequence continues at coordinate 694,645 of JAQFVV010000330.1, read as the reverse complement.
AGCTGCAATTAACTACAGTAAAACCAATTTTTCTAAATCAAGACATTACTTAATACAGCTCTTGAAGAAAATAGTTTTGTGTAATGATCCTTAATGGAAACTGTTAAAATTAATCAAATGTTTTTATGAGTTTCCAACACTGTAATGGTAGACAATTATTATCAGTAATTTAATTTAGATCTTGATTATAATCTTGATCCGTTTGATATAAATAAATCTCATTTATTTTCTTTATAAAGTTAAACAAAAAATAAAATAAAATTAAAGTAATGTTTTAAATATACATTAGAAATATTCTGGAAAGAATAAATTGTATCGTAATAATTAAAGCACTGTTTAAAAAAATAAAATTTAAATAGTTCATCTCACAACAAATATTTCACCAATAGTCCCACATAAAGAAACAATAAAAGTAAAAAAAACATTTGAAAGACTAAACTTTTCAAGTGTTGAGTAATAAGGTTTTAAGAATTTTAATTAGTAGCAAAGAGTAATTAAATAGAAAACATTTAGATTTAGATATTACCTCTAAAAATGATTTTATTTTATTTCAGAAGGCGTTCAATAAATTAAACTTTTAAACAATAATATCATTGTCATAATTATTCTTCTTTCTGAGAAATTTATCTGTGAAAAGTAGCTGTTAAAGTAAAATTTGTTAATCAAATATAAAAGAAAATTTTGTCTGGCATATAAAAGCTTTTAGAAATTTGAAATATTTTTGACTGAAATAAGTTATAAATTTAATTTGCTTTAAAGACAATAGTGAATAGTTGTCTAAAACTTTTTATAGATTTCTAAATCAATCAGGAGCTACTTTTTAAACCAGCAGAACACACGAGATATTGCTGACTATAGACAGGCTACATTATTATAAAGTGTGTGAATTATTAATTTTTTTATTAGTATCCTGTCCTTTTATATTATATAATGTATAAAATTTAATTTTAGATTTCACTTTAGTAACCTGTGATATCTATGTAAACATAAACACACACATTTTAAGCTTTTAACTCAAAAACGAGCAATATCATAAATATACTTTTGGATAATGCAAATTCTTATAAGTTTCTTAATATGAATAAATTGATTTTAATTTATAGCATTTATTAATTGCTTTAAAGTATACTTCTATCATTAAGCATGACCATACAGAAAATCGCAATCGACAGCTTATAATATCTTTTGAACACATTGACCAACACATTTTTACTTAATATTAACAGAGTGCTAAAGGAATAACGATTTTTGCAAATTTGAAATTATGAAAAACATAAAGGTTATTAAAAAATATCACCCATCAATTTTTCTGCCTTCCTTAAAGTATTTTCATTTTTTCAGTATCATAAACATAATATTATTATATTGTAATGTATATATAAAATGTAAGTTGAATTTGCATGAAAATATAATAATATTATGTTCATGATACTGAAAAAATTAAAATGCTAAAGTCTTCATAATTTGTAATATTAGAAAATGTATGGTGAAAAATATTATATATATATATTTCAATAAGAATTTATTTTATGTACAATGAACAACATTTTATTCACATAGTTAGTATTTTCTATACTTGTATTGGGACTTCAATCAAAGAGTGACCATTTTGTTTATATGATATTTTAGACACAAGTTTCTGTATATCTTTTTAGGCTTTATGTATGACAGCATGACAAATCTTTGTTTTTGACACATTTACGTTAAGATTCATACGTTATATGCATATATATATATATGTGTGTGTGTGTGTGTTTCTGTGAAAAAACATATTTATTACAATTTTTAAAATATTTCTTTTTACACAATTGTTAAGCATATACAAAAATACATGCCAATCAATTAGGAACTTAATTTCATTTTTTTTATATTTATATTTCTTCAATTGAATTAAATACACATATAACATGATCAATTATATATCTAATATATTACAATGCTATATTTTATAATACAAAAATCAGAGCATTTAAATGTTTCTATTAACTCATTATTTATTCAAAATATAATATTATTATTATAATAACCAAACTGAATTAAAAACTATGACAATATAAAGCTCACATGCCATTTATCTACAGTGTCAAAACTAATATTATTAACAACAAATCAGAATAGTCTTGAATGTTATTTATACTAGTTAAATTTTACTTATTTCATTTCAAGGTGTGAAAGATGAAAAATGTTTTCATTATTAAATATAAACTATTTATAGTTAATACAAACACATATTATGTATATACTAGATAGATATAAATTATAGTATTGTTTTTAATGCAAACCTTTACCGTAATGTGATTATATATGTTTTGAATTAAATATTTTTATGGATTGTCATTGTAATAACAACTAAAAATAAAGAGATAATATCTATGTAAACAGAGATAAATGTCTTTTGATGTTGCCAGGAAAATATCAACTATTACTAATTGACAATCTTTTAAAGATAAACAAGTTTATTCAGTGACCTATAATAGCTCATTTGGTGTATATATACTTATGTGTGTGTGTTTATCCACTTATCATTTTTATAAAAAGCAATAGGTTAATAATTGTTAATTTTATAAAGTAAATAATGTTTATGACTCATGTTTATTGATCTTGGAGTAATGAAATTTTATTAAAACATGTTTTCTGATCCTTATATTGTCATAAATCAATATTCAGAATTTAGTTCATGTGTAGAACATCTTATATCTTAGTTAAGTTTTTCAATGTTTAGTCTTTTTTTTTTTTTGTAAAAATATTTTTAAACATTTCATTACACTAAATAATATACATCTATCCTACATATATAAAATGATAATTAAAATGAAAATAAACCAAAATGATCCATTTACTCTAAAATGTCATATGTAATTTCCTCTTATTTGGCCACCATTAGAAAAAAAAGAGGAAACTGTTGTTAAAAATCTAGCACAAATAAGGAAATCTGATGTAAAAAATACAGTTTTCTGTCAAGCATTGTTAGCCGAGAGGTCATCGCCCCCACCTTGCAAGTAAGTAGTTGGTTGCATATGGGTGGTGGTTTGCGTCATGGCCGAAGCTATGACATATGGAAAAATACAGTTTTCTGAAAAAAGTATTAATATTATTTATATTAAACAATAAACCCATTCTGGCCCATTTAAATAGATGTTAAAGGAAAAAAAGTTTGCATTTTATAAAATATTTATTTAATGGGAATTTAATTTTGCAAGTAATTTTATAGTCTTTGTTAAAATATATAAATATAATTTATAGTTGGGAAAAGCATTTTTCTCTTTGTTATTGCATTGCCTTCTCAATTTTTTTCTTTGACTAAAAATAATCTGCTTTCAGAACTAGAACTTGAAAATACACATCTACCCTAAATGTTATTAAGAGGAGGTAGGTAGTAAGATTTTAAATCCTTACACATGTGTAGTTGGTGCTGGAATTTCAAAAATGTCCTATATATATATATATATATATATATATATATATAGGACATATTTATATATATATATATATATATATATATATATATATATATATATATATAATTTCCCATACAAGTATCACCTGTTAAAGCAGGAAAACTAACCATATAGTAGTGTCACTCAGTGCAAGCCAGAGTAATCAATGGATGCAAGAAGGTTTGTGCAAAAAATATCAATCTAGTGCCTACTTATCTAACATCCTCAAACCAGTTTCTACCTTGTGGCTTTAATGAGTGAGGAGCCTTGGATATGAGAACCCTACACCTTAGTACTCTCATACCCAAGGCTCTTCTATGATGAAATCTACAAGCTAGAAACTGGTCTGGAGATGTTAGATGAATAGGCACTAGATAGGAATTTTGTGCACAAACCTTCTTGCATCCATTGATTACTCTGGCTTGCACTGAGTGACACTACTGTATGGAGAGTTTTACCTATTTTAACAATTTGTGAAAGCATATGAAATGGTGATCATGTGATGTTTAGTGGTGTAATTATCACATGTATTTGTTCTTATATAGATACCATTGTAGTACATATGTGATTTTCTGTATTTTACAATTATTTTATAACCTATTGCATATTGATTTCATAATCTGTAATTTATCACAATAGTTGATTAGTAAAACCAGTTTTAATTTATAAGCTTATATCAGTTATCATTAGAAAAGCATGTATGAGTTGAGTTTAGTTATGTGCATATGCATTAGATTATAATCCATTCAAACAATGATAATAATAGGCAACATTAATAGTGGCAAATAGGAATTATTTTAAAATAGGGGATTATTACACCACCATATACTATATATGTGCCTAATTAAAATAATATTAATCTCATGAAATTTGGAATGATTTATTTAATTTAAATTGTTATACATCAAGTGATTAAAATCACACCAATGTATGTTTTGTGTTATATATGTATAATAAATTGTATTTGTCTCATTACTTTTGGCAATTTGTAATCTTTATTTGAAATCAATAACTTAAGTAAATAATTAAAAGTTTCTTGTTTTCTTCCTGACCTTAGTGGGTTGTAAAAGAAAAAGTTGGTATTTTGTGATGTCAGAAAGTAGAATGCACATGTGGATATACCCTTGGGTGAATTGAACATGTAAGTTGTGCAAATATATATATATATATATATATATATATATATATATATATATATACATATATATATATATTAACCGACAACCCTGTTCTAACCGTCCTACCCAATGTTTGTCAACAAGAATTAAAATAGATCTTCAAAAATGGACATGGGCCACACAATAGACTAGATGGAAATACTATGGCTGTCAAGTCGCCATAACACCTGCAGATAGTATTTAAACACTATCTACCAAATAAGAATTTGAATATGAAATAATTATATATTTTTATTTGATGAACGCAATTTTGAGATATTACATACATCTGATTTACCAAAAACAAATTAAATATTTTCCGGTGGCCTTTGTCCCTTGAGTAATATCTATAAAATATATATAAATATGGGAAAAATATATTTATGAGTGTAAGTTGGTAGCTGACCTCAAGCGCCAGACTCACTATTATGGTGAGAATTATATTTTCCCTACTTTTCCTGTCTAACGAGGTGCCTGACCCAAGCTAGCTCATTCTCAGGGTTGGGAGGAAAATCTATTGGATGAATGGAGATATGTTAAGAAAGGTGGATTTGAATGTAAAATATACTGAACTTATACAAGTGTGTATTCACATCGGACATATTTAAATAATTAGCAATTTATTTTGGCAGGTAAAGCAATAGGCGAATATAAACAATAAAATAATATGGAACTTCAACTCCAAGGTAAATATAACTTTTATTAGTAATGGTTTAACATATTATTTAGAAGATTAAATTATATTATTCCCAGCTGAAAATATAATAAAGCCCCTACCCATAAATGAAATAATTAAAAAAACTTAATATATAACAAATAAATATTAGTTTACAAAATATATATATATATATATATATATATATATATATATATATATATATATATACAGTTATTTGCAATAATTTAATACCATAGACTAATTGAATATAATTATTATGAGAGCAGCGAGTAGAAATTCTAAGTTATATATAAAAAAAATTACAAAATTCATATTACCTGAGGAATCCCTGGGTTTGAATTGTAATATGGTCAATCACGTAGTGTAACTGGTTCCAATCTAGAATCCTGAAGTACTCAAAGTTTACTTTATGAATGTGTGATATTTTTCTTTCCTTGTGTAAATTCCAGCATTACAGTTTGTTAGGATTATGAATAAAGCACGATTTAAGTTCCCAATTATGTAGCCTTCCAAAGTGAGTTTATTCATACTTTTGTGATATGATTCTCTCCTCCCCATTTTTCCTATATTAGACAGTACAGATTGTTGATAAGGTTTCCAGGTTCTTCTTCAGGCAGGTGGTGTAGAGTCAGCTTCAAATCGGCAGCAGATGGTGAAGCCCTTCATGTATTTGTGATTACCCCATCATTTGAAACGTTGGCATTAAAAATGTCTATAGTTCTCACCTGCTTAGCTGTTTCAATCTAACTGTTCTTCACTGCTTTGTCCTTTTTCAAAAAAGAATTTTATTGGATATTCAATCTATTTCCTTTCCTGAATACTTTTTCTTTTAAAAATATTTCTTTCTTTTTTCTTTCTCTAACATTTCCTTTGTTCTTTGGTGCCATCATTCCTGGTATTTTTTAGTTCACAATACATTCCTTGGCTTTCTCATAATTCTTTTTTTAAAGTAATTAATGATTGCTATAACCAAGAATTGCTTGGAGGCATATACAATATTTCTTTTTGCTACCCTCATTAAATTTAGATATGATTGGAACAAAAATCTATATTTGGAACAATCTTAAGCAATATATAAAAAAAAAATATTTGCACATAACTGTATTTTTTCAAATTTATAATATTTTAAAAATAAAGTATTCTAAAATAAATAATTATGCCTAACTAATCTCTTCCCCATTTGTTTTCTTTTAAAAACAAGAATTCAAAATTGATTCACTATATATATACGTCTAATTACTTATACATTTTTAACCTCTTAATGAGTATATGTATTGAGGGTAATGTGTAGGTGTTATTCAATTTTCTTGTAACAGGGTTTGAACCTGGTTACTGTTACAATATATATATATATAACATTATATATATATAACATTAGATTGTGGTTGAAAATTGATTAAAGTTTAAGATATTTGGATATTTCAGCATGTGATTTTCTCTTTGTTATTGCATTGCATTTTTTCAATGGTTTTTTTTAATTTGGCTATAAATAATCTGCTTTTAGATCTAAAACTTGGAAATATATGTCTATCCTAAAAAGATATTGATGGGATAAGATTTTAAATCCTTACATGTATATATGGTTGGTATTAAAATTTCCAAAATGTGCCTATATATTTATGAGAAGCAAATAATTATCCATAAAATCTGCTGAAAGAGTGTAGGTAAAGGGGGTGAGCTCAGAGGGTTGAATTCTGAATTTAGAAGAGGCTACGCCCCTTAGTGTATATAATAATAAATTAGTGTTTTAAAATATTTTAAAACATGAAATAAAGGATATAATCAATATAAAGAACTCTTTAAATTAAACATGCAAAGTGGTTTAACTCTTTAAATTATTGTAATACAGAAAAATTGTTAGAAAATAATACATAAAAATAAGTTTTATGAAGTTTTCTTTATTATACATCACATTTATTAAATATCTCTAAAACTGTTAAATATATTTGATGTGTTGACTAATAAACCAAATGAAAAAGACAAATATTTGACGACTGTGTATAAGCAAAGCAACAGAAGAATTTAGAAAATAATAAGAAAACATTAAGACATATCATAGAAATAAAATCTAAATAGTAATCTAATGGAGAATGTTTAAATCACTTGAGTCTTAAAAAAGACATGACTTGAAGTTCCAGCACCAGAACTTTGGGCATCAGAATCAATCCTGAGACCTCTAGTTAAGTCAAAAGCTTTATTACTATGCCAAATCATGCAAAGCCTTTTATTCATAATATTATATAAAGCCTTGTAATACTTAAATATAGGTATAATTTATAACCCTGGAGTTTCAATATAATTATAGAAGATTTTAACCCAGACTTTTGAGCTCCCATTAACAATCCAATCTGTATTACACAATCAATACACATAACCACACACATGTAAAAAAAAAAAAAGTTCTCCAATGTATGTATTTTGTGCTGAACCTGCCCTTATCAGTTGATCCAGATAATCTCCTATACATATATATATAACCAGTGCTCAGTACATATTAAGACTGCAAACCTTCAAATTTTATGGGCAAACTTCAATATACTCCACCTCCAACTCTTTAGCCATCCATATCATTAAAAAATTTGATGACCATATCGATGGTTAAAAGGATGGAGTTTGGAATAGATTGAACATGTTCATTAAATTTTGGAGCTTTCCTATCATAATACAAACCATGCATTAATTATATATATGTGGGGGGGAGGGATGGTGATCTGGACCAAATGAAAAGCACTGGTTCAGCATGAAATATGTACATTGGAGATTATTTATTTTTTACATGTGTGCGGTTATGTGTATTGGTTCTATGGGATGAATTGGATAGCTGATAGGAATTTAAAAGTCTGAGTTCAAATTTTTACAAATAAAATCTTGTAATAAATTAATTGTACAATTGCTTGCACTATATGAATATTTCATTCAATCATAAGATATATACATAAAATGGAATTAAGTTTTTATCTGACTAGAATATATTTGTGTGTGTATTTACTAATTTTATGAATTTGGATAAAACAAATAACATGTTCTTTAATATATATATATATATATATATATATATTATAGAACATATTATTAAACAAACATTAACATATATATATATATATATATATATATATATATATTAATGTTTGTTAAAACTGAATTTTATCTATTTGGAGTAGAGAATTACATTTAGTCTTTTATACTTTAAAAGAAAATAAATAAAATCTGAATAATATAAATAAGGTTTAAATATATTTTGATTTGTTATTGGTAATGTTGGTGCTTTGCACAAGTGATAAAGGAGGTTACTTTGAAACCAGTCCTGTGATCCTTGTATTATCTCAGTCACAATTCAAAATGTGGATGTTATATCTTATATTATAGATTAATAAGTAGATAACAAAGAGAATTTAACTATTCTCATTCATGTCATTTTAAATATTTATATTTCATAATAAGCATATACAAAAAATTAAAATAATGCCATGAGTGATTGGAAGTTCTAATAATAGATATATCAACCTTTAACTGATATTAAAGTATGTACATGGGCTATTAATCTACTCTAACAAATAGTTACTAATACCATTGGTAATAAATCATCAATAAATTTATGTATTATACATTTGTAAATTAATTAGTAAGAAAATGTTTACCACATTATCTACACCAAATTAAATTTGAAATGAGACTTTTTTTCTTCTTCAGTTAACTGTATACTCATGTTAAATTCAATATTTGGTTTATTTCTACAATCTATTTTTTATTCTATATCCATTTCATTATAACAATTTTAATTATATATATATATTAAGTTTACTTTTTTAATTATAACACTTTTATTCAATTATTCTGCTTTTATATTGTTTCATTATTTTTAATAACTATTAATTGTTTAAGTAATATTAACCTTTTTTCTTTCTTTTTTTATTTTTTATTACAGCATATCTAGTCAAAATAACATCCAAATATCTTTTTTAGTACTTCTAAATTTAACTTACAAATTATTGATTGCAATTAATTAAGAATTTAATAGTAAAGATAATATCTTAAAGTCAAAAATGGCTTTCAAAATTATTATTATCTTTAAACCTTATTCTATTTTCTCAAATATTCAGAATATCTTAAAATAGTTAAACATAGAAAGTATTTTCAGTATATGCTGTTACAATAGCTAGTGACTAGATATAACTATTAAATACTTAGACTTAATATTGTAAAGATAGGAAGGATATATATATATTTGCAATTAATTATAAAAACAATACACATATATATATATGATAATTAGATGGAGCTTTACCAATAGCTCCTAACAAACTTTGTTTACATAAATGTCAAAAGAGAAGAATTCAAAATCTGTATCATTGCCACCCACCTCCAGACCAATTTGCTTTCAGCTTATTGGATCATGTTAGTGAAAAGCTGGGAGACTAGAAACTAGATCTAAATACTAACTCTAAAGTCAGCATTTATCTAACATGTTTCTATTAGTTTGAATAGCGTTGCAAAAACCTTCAAAAGTACATTTATGATAATCAAAACAGGTTGTAAATTTTGTAACTTGCTTTAAGCTTGCATTTTATGATCATTTATGTAAACAAAGCTTGTTAAGAGCTATTGGTAAAGCTCCAACTAGTGATCATAATATGCAAGCTTAAACCAAGTTTTGAAATTTATAACTTGTTTTGATTATCATAAATGCACATTTGAAAGTTTTTGCAATGCTATATATTGCAGAGGCTTTTATTATATGGTAAAACTGAATTGATTTCAGCCCCATATAGCTATCTTGTTTGTTAAGCTGGATTTAAAGTCATTATAGGTCTGATAAATTCATGCTTTCAAACTGATAAAAATGTGTTTGATAAATGCTGACTTTAGAGTTAGTATTCAGATCTAGTTTCTAGTCTCCAATCCCTTCACTGAGATGAGTCAATAAGCTCAAAACCATCTGGTCTGGAGGTGGGTGACAATGATAGAAATTTTGAAATTTTATCTGTTTCGGCATTTATGTAAGCAGAGCTTGTTAGGAGCATTTGTTAAAGCTCCATCTAGTGATCATAAAATGCAAGCTTAAAGCAAGTTATGAAATTTATAACTTGTTTTATTATATATATATATATTGTAACCTTCTGGATTGGCACCAGAAATATTGATTGTAATTATGTAGCACTATTTCAATAACAGCTTACATCATCTTACTAAAAAAAATGAAAAAACCTGAAATTATTTTTTTTATTTTTATTAATGATCTAAAAACTATGTTTAAAAGCACTTATAGATATAAATTGAAGTTTTTGAGATGTTTAATATTTTTCTTTAGTGAGTAATTAATGATAGGAAAGGGGTGGCTTGTCACAAAAAGTTGTCAGTTTAGTTTAAGTTGATTCCAAGTTTGTTTTATTTGTCAGCAGAACAGTATTGATATTTGTTTAGATAATTCTCTGGTTTATTTGCTTATAATATTTTAATCTATAGTATAAATAGTACAATATGTTTGATTCATCATCATAAAAACTTTCATTTTAGTCAGATCAGTTTAGTACCGGTAGCATAGTAATTGTGAATGTTAATGTGTGTGTGCCATCTTTCAGTTTCATTTTCTATTCATGTGCTTCATTGTACCACCAAATATCATGTCTCATATCAAAATATTTAATTTCACAACCAATAACTTAAAGAACCAGCTTAGTTACCTTTTAAATGAATTAATGGTCACTTGACCAGTGGATTATTCAACAACAAATACACTATTAAATATTTTATTCACTAAAATAATTATCATTAGTTTTATTTTGTTATTTTGGAAATACAGAACATTTTATTATTTGTTTACGTTAATGTATTTTTTTTTTTTTTTAAAAAAGACAAATGATTTTTTTTTCTTTCTTTCTTTCTTTTTCAAGACAAAAAAAGTTTCTTGCATATTTTTTTGCTAATTAAATTTCAGTGCAATGGGTGGAGCAATTGTGTTTCTAGAGACCTTTGACCTTTCAAATGACTTTGGATTATTGGAAGAACAGATGCTTGGGTAATAGTCTGGGATATATAAAAAAAGGGATATATTTTTACCAGGGGGACTTCATTTAACTTCACTGAACTTCACTTTGCTTTCTGATTTCATCATTTCTCTCCCTATAAAAGTTTTTATTTGTACAATTTTGTTTTACAAGCTGATTCTTCCATTACCCAAGTTTGAAAGTGAAAAACCATTATTAATTTTCTGGAACATTAAAATGTAAAATGACAATAACAAGGTACATCTCTTACTTTTTAATTAACTATTTTAAATTTTAAAGCCATGGTTTGAAATGTGTATGTGTGCCTATATTATAAACCATTTAAGTTTAAATTCTAATATTAAAGAAGTAATTGAAATGTGTGTTTATATTTCAAAATGATTTTACTTAAAACTTAATTCCAATATTAAAGAAGTAACTGAAATGTATGGACTCTTTTATTATTTTGGAAAAATTTTGAACTCTTTCATTAAACACCTCAGGAACTCTTTATCAATAAATTTTGCTAACTATAAAGGAATGAAGTTTAAATGGAAGCATGTATGTGAATAATTTATTCTATTCTGCTTTATTATTATTATTATTGTTAAAACCTTTACCTAAACATTTGTATCTTAAAATAAGAACAAATGTGTAATGAATGATTTAATGGATTAATTATTAACTTATCTTTAAATACTCTGGAATAAATGGGTAGAAGAGCATAAAACTAAAGATGAATTTCTTTTATTTATTATTCTCCTCATTTTCAGTTGAATTTTCTTATTAAAATGTGTTATCAACAAACTTACGTAAATTTAAGTGGATTTTATAAACTGATTAGTTATGTGCTTTGTGAATGTCTTTTAAAAAAAAAACTCAAAACGAATGTTTATATATATATATCTAATGAATAAAATAATAAATTGTGGCTCTACTTATACTGTAATAAACATTTATTGCCTTAATGAAGAATTCTCATATGTAATATTTCCAGTGGTTTCATTAGCTATTGCTAAAAACTTGAATGCTGCTAAATTGGATCCAAATAAATATTATTTATCTCCCTGCATGAACTTCTTATGTGTTGTCAATATTTATACTTATATCAATCATCATAATCATTTAGTATATGACTACTATATGTCATTTTCAGACTATGAATAAATTATTATTATTTGTTAGCATTTAATAGACAGATTGATTTAAAAATTTGTCTTATGATTTCATTTATTATTATTATTTTTATTATGTTTCTCACCAAGAACGTCTCACCAAAGGATAATATGGAAAAAATATTGTATTGAGTAATTACTATTATTTTAATATAGTTGTTATTGTGTGCTTATAATTTTATATGGGTATGTTAGTGATAGAAATGTCCATTCACAATTAAGGGGTGAGCAACTCATTTTTCAAAAGAATTCATTATATAAAATTAATTGTTTATCTTTGTGTTTTTAAAAAAATTATAAAATAATTATTTTTTAATGATTGTTTTGCTAAGAATTTAAAGATTTGTTGTTTATCCTAAACCAAACTTTTATTTAAATTTGCACTAAAGAATTATTTTGTATTTGCTTGCGATAAGTTATTTTGTCTTGCTTATTTAATAATAATTAGTATATTTCCAAGTTAAAATATTATACTTGTCAGAAATGAGAAATGTATTCATTATTATCTTTACAATTTATTAGTTGATATCGTTATAGTAGTTCTTTATCTACTGGAATTTGAAATTGTTTGTGCATTATTATGCTTATATATATATGACTATTATTGAATCCAGCTATAATAATGTTTTAATTGAAAGTAAAAATAATTTAATGTCCATCGGTTTTGGACAATGAAAATGTGCCAAGAGAAGTTGAAAGTTAGAGATTTATTTAAGTGTGAATTTATTATTTCTTTATTATGCTTAGATTGAAATGTATTTAGTGGATATGCAGAATGAAGTTATTTATCTTATATAGTATATTGTCTGAGATTGAGAAAGTTCTCTCTTAGTTTGTTGAAGTATTTGTTAGGAGTAGATTATATCCTACAGATTAAGTAGTCGTATTTTATGAATTTTAGTATGAGAAACCAAGTAAGATATTTCCTTTATTTTGGCGATGAGATCATGGCCACACCATTTTCTTATAAATCTTAGATGTTAGACTTGGGAGCTACTGTGTATTGTTATTTAAATGATTAGAGTTATGAAAGTCTTTTATCCCTCATTTGCCCTATGGAATGTTTTCCATCATTTATTCATAGCCAAGTATAAAATAATTTTCTGATAAAAAAATAAAAATAAAAGTAGAATTGATTTTTTCTCACAGAACAGCTGAAGCAGAATTAGTATTAAAGCTTTGTTGGCCAGGAACATCATCTATATTATATTTCTCCCAATTTCATGAGTAAGCTAATCAAATTTAGTTATATTAATTATTTTATAACAGATAGCATAATTCAGTCATATGCATAAATTATTAATTTGGGAGGTATAGAGAAATCCATCATTAATGTGTAACTTTTTAATTATTGTTTTAAATCATTTTAAATTAATTATTTAGATTTTATACCATCAACTCTCATAATATTCCATCCTCATTTGAATGAGCAAGCAAGAGATGACAAAGTGTGGCTAATTAATAGAATTATTCATTTAATTTGTAAAGTATATTTTGACCTCGTATTCTTACTCTTACTGTTAGAATAAACCCCTCTCATTTTATTTTGATGTGTATTTGAACTAAAATGCCCAGAACTTTAGTTTCATCTTATAATTTAGTGTCAGTATTTAATAGAGTTTTATTTCTCAAGAACATATCAAATTGATTGATAGCTTGAGTATGCTGAAAATAAAATATCATATATAGAATAAATTTTTATTTAATCATGTTAGTATAGTATTATAATGTTTCTGTGTCATATGCTTATCATAATTAACTGATAGCTTGAGCCAATTTTGCAAGTAAAATATCAGAAGTTTAGTTTTGTGTTATGTTTTATTAATAAGTCTATCAAAATGCACTGATAGTTAGCATGTGTTAAAATAAAATATAGAAAGTTATATTTATGTTATTTGCTCTTATGTAGACTATTTAACCACTGATGTTAGAAACATCTAAACATTTATATGCATAAATTATAAACCCAATTGTTTGTTTAAATTATCTTGTAAATAAATGTTTTATTTATTTAAAGTTGTGTTCAGAATTCTTTTTTGGAATGCATTCCTAGTTTATATTTTCACACATGCATGCACATTTACATATCTAATATGATATGATTGCGCTATTCCATAGCTTAATGATGAACATGTTAAGATCTGATGACGTTGCTTTCCTTGATCCAGACATTGTATGAAATGTTTGACTATTTAATGATTCTCTGAAAATTTTATCATTTAGTTATTATTTAGATGATGAATTGAAATCAAAATGCACCCTATTCCTTTCATTATCTAACTACCATTATTTTGTTAGGATATTGCTTATTTAACATGAATAAGATTTAATATGCGATTAAAAGTATAACAATGGAAAAACTTTAGTGCAATGTGGAGTAATTATATATATATACACCTGTGTCTCATTTTATGCGGTAGATAGATTCCTCAGAAAACATGCACAAAAGAAATCGCACAAAAATAGACCTAACTTATCTTAAAAATGGGGGATACAGACTGAAATTTTCCAAAATCACATAAAAGCAAAGCAAAAATGTAAAATTACTTTAAAATTTGCATAAAAAAATATAAGAAAATAAAATATGACTAATAAAAACTTTCAAATTTGAAAAAAAAATTGATAGAAGACAGACTTTTTTTACTTTTTTTATTAACTACAGTATTTAATTTTATTCAAAACAGTATATTTTTATGCGTAATTTACATTTTTTTTATACATGTATGGTATTTTATCATTATCGCTATTTGAAACATCAAATTGATCATGTTGTGATGTGATGTGAGGTACTGTAGTTTCTTCTTAAACGAAGTCAAGAGGCAATACAACTAAAATGTTTTCCAATTGCTGTTGATACTTCCCATTTCGCTAAGTGATCTAAAATTGAAATTTTTGTTTACAAAGAAATTCATTTTCTTGGGTGTTTTTTTTTTTCTCTCTGTTAGAGTAAACTAAAAGTTTAAATAAAAATAAGAACTTAGACTTACGATAATAAAAAGACACCAACTCACCACTGTTGGGAAAAATTTAATTAAAACTAATAATTAAAAATTAAATTCTTATTTCTGTCTTTAATTTTTTAATTTTCAATTCTGTTTAAAAATCAAATTTCACTGTTTCACATCACCTTAACATTGTGTAATTTTTAAATTGTTAATTACAATTAAAAATCAGATTATAATTGTCAAATTTAATTGTGCCGACCACTGTTACTCACCTTTTAAAAATAAACTCATGGACACTAAATGATTAATTGACTACGTACTCTTTTTTTAAAAAGCAAAAACAGAATGTGATTTAAAATGCAAAAACAACAACATACCATTTTTCATCGATAATGCTTGAACAGATTTACATTATAGTCTTGTAAAATTTAATGTGTGTATATAAAATGGGGAAATTCTGATTTTAAGTGAATTATGAACTTCTTTATTGCATAAAATTTATTACAGTACTATTATAAAGCACTGAAAATATTGAAATTATTAGATGGAAGTCGAACTCTGATAATGTGCTATTACTTTAAATATGATGTGAGTGCACAAAATTTATAATATTTAAAGTAATAGCACATTATCGAAGCTCGATTTCTGATCTAATATTTTTAATCGCATAAAAGAAAACTGCATACAAAGATATTAAGAACAAACATGAATCACATAACTTCAAAATCGCATTAAATAAATCTGCATAAAATGAGACCCAGATATATATATATATATATATTTTAAAAAAAGGTAAAATGAAACAAAACAAAATTGTTGGAAATTTTTAAAAATATCATGTGACCAAGAGAATGCGGTACTTTAACCAGACCTGCTACGTGGCCGCTAGAGGCACTGTTTCTGTGTTTTCACACAGAACATACAGGGTAGGGGCCTCGAAAGCAGATTTAATTTTTCCTGCCGCTAGGTGGCGCTGTTCACCATGCGTACACATAGGAACCTTCCACAAGCTAGCTGGCAGCTTACATCATCTGCTACCAAGAACCTAGGTGGCGCTTATTGCCATAAATACATCTAGCTTATGTGTTGTCTGCTATCAGAAACTACCAAGATTCTAGCCCACTACGCGGCGCTGTTTTTCCACATTACACACGGTAAAACAGCAAATCCTAAATGCCTCATTGCTAACGTTTATGAACATAGTACTTAAAACATTCAGGGCCTATAATGTACAGGGGTGAATAATTTATAAAGTCATAACTATTTAAACATACGGTCAAACGTAATAATTTTGCATTCTATTTCACCATTTCATGTATCGATGTATTTTTAAAGTATGACTTTGTAAAAAGCGATCTGTTTTTTTAATTATTTACTCTAAAAGTATTTTTTTTTTTTGTAAATAAAACAAAACGTAATTTCCGGTCTGTGTTTTTTTTTTTTAAAAAAAAGCTTATTTTTTTCCTACGGCAGTATATCGTTCAAAAATGCATTATTTTAAAAGATTATTGTTTGTAAAACTTTTTTTTTACACTTTCAATTAATATTTTCAATAAACTTTAAAGTAATATAAATTATATTTCAGTTTATAGATTACTATTTCGAAAAATAAAGTGTTATTTGCGTGCTGGGTATACCGTGTGCTTTTTACTCGCAAGCAATAATTCGAAGATCTGTTTATCAAAACTTCCTATCACAATAATATTAAAGGCATAAATATTTATTGAAATTGGATTTAAAATTTTAGAATCATTTTAATAACTAAAAATGTCATATACTCACAAGGAAATTTCAAAATAATAGGTTTAATAAGTACCGTATGAGAAAAGTAAGATATTAAACAGAGTCAGAAAAAAAAGATTTAGAGCAAAATATATATACATTTAATATCTTTATTGATGGTTGGAATTTAAAAAGTTTCTTTCAAAACTGATGCTCATGTTGTTAAAATTAAAACTATTAGTCCTCATAAATAATTTGGAAGACATTGCCTGTCAAAATTGGATGATCATTGAAAATTATATAAGATCTTAATAGCCTAAAATTCAGAAGCCTGATAGTACTGTCTTTGCCAGTGCACTGTTGCTTTCTTTCATTATTAATACATAAGTAAGAACAGGTAAAACACATTTATTAAAAATCTTCCTTTACAGACACGTAGATATATTTCCTTTTAGTATCAAGTTAGTTCTACCAAAAGCACTCCAACCAAGTTTAATCCTATGATTAATTTCATCCATTATGTTTCCATCTGTATTAATAATCTGACCAAGGTGTTTGTAACTGTTAACTTCTTCTAACTCATCATAATCAATCTTTATTTTCATATTTTGAGAAAATCCATTAAACATTACTTTAGTCTTTTAACATTTATCTTTAGTCCTACTTTCATCTGATAACTCCTGCAACATTTCCTGCAGCTCTGAAGCATAAGTTGCAAAAACAACTACATCATCTGCAAAATCTAAATGACTTAAATAATCTCCATGTACTTTCACTCGTTTAGCTTCCCATTTTAATCCACGAAATATTTCTTGCAGCACTGCTGTAAAAAGTTTTGGAGATATGGAGTCACCTTGCCTTACACCCTTCTCAATATTGACTTTAATAATCTTTGTTAAAAAATAAATTTACTGATAAAGATTTCATAAGAGTTTTCCAATCAGCTTCTAAAAGTTTATAATTAAATCCTCTAATTCATTCCCAGACAGAATTATTTAGACTGCAAGTGAGACTTTGGTAAGAGAAAGCAAAATTACACTGGAAAATGAGACACCAACAATACAAATCTAATATCACTTATGTTGAGAGAAAAATCTATTAAATCTTAAACTAGACAAATCTATAAGCATTCTTCCTGCTAGCAAGAAAAATATAACATTTGTAAATGGATAATAGTAATTATGATACAATAAGAGCTTCTCCCAACAGACTAAAAGTCCCATACTAGCTATGAATCACTGTAAATATTATTCAGAAAGCATCCCTGATCACAGCAATTTCAATGATTCATATAAAATTAGATTGACATAATTTGGCAAAAATTCCACATCTTTGTGGTCATCTAAAATCAATAAAGCTCAGGTTCCATTAAGATCTATTGTTAATTCTGAAAACTCCCTATATCAAAAATTCTAATGTTCTTAGTCCTTTGGCATACAAGAGACAGTTCTGTGTTAGAGATCCTAAGAAAATTGTAGAATTAATCAACATGAAAAGAGAAAAAACTAACATATTGGTAAATTTTGATGTGAAAAACTTAATCACAAAGGTACTCTGTGATGAAGCATTATCTAATGTAAAAGAAAGATTAAATAACAATAGTAGTGTACAAACCAGAATAATTCTTCCAATTGATAGTTTATTACACTTAACATTCTGCACAGCATACTATTATTATATACTATAGAATTCTTCCAAAAAAATCAAAAGGTGCTTTTTGATTTCTTATTGCTATATCTGATCAGCAATATTTACATGGAAGAACTTGAAACTACAACCATAAATAAAATTCTATCTACAATTAAAGTCTGGATTTTCTATGGCCATATGGTACATTACTACAAAAATTCTGGATACTACCAATAATTATGTTCTTTTAATTAAATTCACAATAGAATTAAAACAAAAACAGACACTACAGTTCTTAATTTTCTTTTGACAAGATTCCCTCATAGCAAAATCAAAATTACAATCAACAGAAAACTCACACACTCTAATCAGAATAACAATTCTTATTCAGAAACCAGTAACTTGGAAAAAGAAAAATCATATAGCATAAACTCTCATGAAAAATACCTATCCATCAGCTATCATTATGAAATAGCCAACTAAAAGAAACACCATAAGAAAAAACAATTATAGGTATTAAAGCATATCCATAGATATTAGTAATTGCAGCTAAACTAAAGAAAATATGTGATCAGTATATGAAGATTCCTTTCCAAAGTCATAAGTGCCCTATGAAAAAGTCTAACTTCTATAAAACACAAACTGCAAATATTGAAACACAAAAACTGCATCTATGAAATACCATGTAAATATGGAAAAACACATATGGCTGAGTCTCATTTTAAAATACGTAATTAAAAAAGCAAAAAGTAATTATTAAAAAGAAAAACCAAATACACCTAAAATACAAAAAAAAACCAAATACACCTAAAATACATTGGACAAGAAAAATAACGGGTAGAAAGTAAAAAGTAAAATTTGTATAAACCATTCACATTTATAGTAGATAACTTTATAAATCAGTCTAATGTAAATAATTCATAATATTTCAAAACTACTCATTAATCTTGCCCTTAAAAAACTGGAGAAACCAAGAGAATCTTCATAGATAAATATATAAAATTTCTAGTGATTTGATTTTTCAGAATAGCCTAATTAGTAAGAGCAAGCATTATCTTAAATTCACAAAACTAAAAATCGAAGGTTCAATTTCCATGCTAGTACTGTCACTGGTAAGGCCAGCAACATTTGAAGAAGAGATGAGAAAAAAACAGCACTCAAAATGTAATAAATTAATCTGTATGCTTTGCTAACAGTTGAATGTATTTAAAAGTTTAAATAAAGTTTGATATCTTTTAAAAATATTTCATAATTAATAACAGATGATGGAAATAGTTCAGTATATAATTACAGGTAATGTCTTTATCATCACAAATTTTCAGATAAACATTTCCTGTTTTCAAGTCAATATGTATAATGCTTGGGACTTTTTTTGTTTCTCCAGAATAGTCTAAAGACTTATTTGAATTGAAACATCTATTGTAGTAAGGAATTTGACTGCAATGGTATGTTGACTAGATATTTTGAGGTTTTATTAATCAACTATCTGTCTGGGGGATTTAAATATTAATGGGATGTTGTTTATACACGTATATCATATTTTGAAATTCTGAAAAAGCTAAAATCAGTAACTTTCCTAAATTCATTTATTTCTGTTTTTATAGAATATTTGCTTATCAGTACATGTTTCTTATTAAAATTAAAACTGCAAAATTTTTATATGTTCATTCATCACCTGTGTTATTCACCTCCAAATCATAAGCCTTTGACTTAGTAAATGAGACTTATGCAAAGCATTACAATCAGAATGACATTGCTTTCGGTGAGATAAAAATCTATCAGAAAATAAGTCTGTTTTATAGCAGTCAAGATAATTACAGGTCTAATGATGTATATTAAAATCACTGTTATTAAAAAGCTAGTAATTGTATTTGAGTTGACCGAATACCAGACCATTGATTCTCCCTCCCCCAACACACACACAAACATTAATTTCTAGAATATTTAGCACTTCACATCGTGCTCTTGATTGAATGCCTCCAGTAGTTAAGTGACCAAATTTATACTTAAATAAAATTGGAGTAAATAAGGCATGGGCATTCACTATTTCATCCTAGCTCAGATTAATAAAAAATGATCAATGGTCAAAGATTTTCTTTGTCTGTTTTTTTTTCTCCTGAAAATTTTTTAAAATTATTTGTTCCCTAATTGTTTTTTATTAAAATATGAGCATTGAAAGTCAGAAATCCAATGCGCACAGTAATTGTTTTTACTATAAAGTGCTATTAAAATGGTTTAGTATCTTTGGACTTCTCCATAGAATTTCATTTATAACTTGTACTGCAGCTACACCTTAATTTTGTGACTGGGCAATTATGTAGCCTGCAACTATTGTAACTATCCAATTTTTGTATTCTTGAACCTAAATATTTAAATTATTTGACTAATCTCATAAAAATAAAAATTACAAACATTCTCAAATTGCATTAGGGAAGGGGGAAGCATAGTTTGTGATTTATTTTAAAGATAATAATATACAAAATAAAACTCTAATTTCATTCATATCTAATTATGTACCAATAAAAGCTAAATACCTAAACATTTAATAACCTATTAATTCTTATGATATTTAAGATAATTTAGAGTTGAACCTAACAATATGAAAAATTAGATAAAAATATTATTCATTAGTAACTCTTTTGTCTTACTTTCAAATAATTCAAATTAATGATATGAAAAAAATATAGAAAGTATCTTTCATATTAGGAACAAAGAAATTATAATTCTTTAACATACCACTCAAAAGAAAATTACTTCTAATATTTATTTATATTCATTAATTATAAAATTGTTATAAAGCACCCATTACATTAAATATTAGAAATATATTTCAAATAATATATATAAACATGCTTTATAAAAATGTTTTCAATTTAATAATTCAAGGAACTTACTTTAATATGTTGACTTTACCAGTATCATTATTTAATCTAATTGTTGCTGTTGCATTTTTATAAATATTATTTAAAATATGACAATATCTTGGATCTATACCTGAAAGATAACTCTAGAATTGTCATTATGATGTATTATAGCATTTTCCGGTAGATTTCAACAATGATTAACTTATGGGGTTGTGATCAAACAGAAAACAGTGGCAAATTTAAAGGAGATAATAAATATACTTGAATTTATTTACTGGTTAGAATCTCTACAGATTTTCTAATATAATGTTTGTGAGTAGTTAGGTGGTTTAATGAATCTATAAATGAATTTCTAAATAGACAAATTTTAATATATATCACCCAACAGAGACACTTAAATATTTACCAATTTCACAATATCAACTAATAAACTATAATTTACTTTGATTAATCATTAAGATTTGAATTAATGCAAGAAATTGTCTTCACTCAGGAGGTTACAAATTTCTTGTTATCCTATTAATTGAAAGGAAACCCTTTGATTCCTCTTGCAGGCCTTAACGAAACTGAGCAAGGCAAATTCTTAATGTCCACTCCATATGTTCTTGTCATTTCAGCTGTTATTACTATGTGATTATTCATATAGAATATAAACATGGATGGTCTGCTCACCAACACGCATTAACCAGCACGACGAGGTTATGGCATTTTTACCTCTGAGTTTAAGATCAAAAACACCTTGGACTTTCTTTTCATTTGCCTGACAAGGCAGAATGAATGCTTGTGTAAATGATAATATTTTTCCAATATATATATATATATATATATATATATATATATATACAATTATGACAGACAAAAATAAATCATGGCCCTTATTCCCAGGAAACTGTACAGACACCAACCAAGGCAGCAGTTGGTGTCCGAAGGCAGAGGCTGCTCAGAACCCCTGATTGTGGACACAGGCTGCCATTTAATGATACATTTTTTTATTTAGATACTTACAACAGCAGATCACTTTCAAGTGAAGAAAGATTGCAAGATTTAGAAGAAAAACTGTCTTATATTAAATGGGATATTATTGGACTTTGTGAAGTTAGAAGAAAAGGCAAAGAGACAATTGTTTTAAAAAGTGAACATATACTCTATTATAAAGGCACAAATATTGGAAATACAAGTGGAGTAGTATTCATTATAAATAAAAAGTGAAAGAACAACATTGTGGAGATTGATGGTGTATCGGACAGAGTGGCAAGATTAGTTATATAACTTAATAGAAGATACCAAATGCAGATAATTCAGGTTTATGCCCCAACAAGTTCTCAAAGTGATGAAGTAGTAGAAGATTTTTATATGGATGCACAAAAGGCTTTTGATCAGAGTTAACATTTTTAAATTGTTATTGGAGACTTTAATGCTAGAATTGGTAAACAAATGAAAGATGAAAGTGCTGGTGGTAATTTTGGTTATGGTAATAGAAATGAGAGAGGACAGAGACTTGTGGAGTTTGCATGAAAAGGAAAACTTTATATTATGAATTATTTTGAGAAAAATGTTAAAAGGAAATGGAAATGGAAACATCCAAATGAAAGTACAGCAGAATTGGATTATATTTTGACTAACAGAAAATACATATTTCAAGATTGTAATGTTCTTAATAAATTTAACAGAGGAAGTGATCATCGGTTAGTAAGATGTGAAATACATGTTAATGCAAAACTAGAAAGACAAAAATTATTAAGAAAAACAATATTTACAGTTGATATTCCTAATCTTCAGAAACATTCTAATGAATTTAAAATAGAACTTACAAATAGGTTTCAAGTATTAGTAGATTTTGAACATGATTCAGATTTGAATGAAATTAATATGAAAACAAGTGATATACTTTTAAAAACTGCAACAGCACTTGATCAATAAAATTTCTACTGAGACTAGAGAATTTATGAAGAAAAGAAGGAATATGAGGATATACAAAAATAATGCGTTAAAAAAATTGAATATCTCAAATTTTGTAAAATGATGCAGAAAAGATTTGAAAATGATATAAGAAAGTATAATTGTGAACTAACAAGGAAAGCAGCAGAAGGGAATGAAAGTCTCAAAAGTGTAAAACAACATTTTGGTATTGGTAGGAAATTCATATCTGCAATAAAAAAAAAAGCTGGAATTATTACTAAAAAGAGAGATGACATCATTAAATGGATAGAAGACTTTTATAAAAAATTATATAGTAATAAAGAACAAAAATACCTCCTATAACTATGATATCCTCTGAATTATCCAGAATTTTCAATGAAGAAGTGAGATATGCAATTAAATATATGAAGAAAAAAAGATTCCAGATTCCAGGTAATAGTAGAATTATAATTGATATATTTAAAGAAGCAGGGGAAAAAATAGAATTTTTTTAGCAATGTTATATACCAAATGTCTAAATGATAAAGATGTAACAGATGATTGTAAGAATGCAGTATTAATATTAATATTTAAAAAAGGTGATAAAGAGGATATTAGAAATTACAGACCTATCAGCCTTTTATCAGTTACATACAATTTTTTTACCAAGATAGTTACAACTCGGCTACAGAGAACATTGGATTTCCCCCAACCAAGAGAACAAGCTGGATTTAAAAATGGTTTTAGTACAGGAGATCATATCCAGGTATTGAGAGAAGTTATAGAAAGGACAAATGAATATGAGTTGCCATTATGTTTTGGATTTGTAGACTATGAAAAGGCATTTGAATCTATAAACTTTTCTTCAGTGATTAAAGCATTGGATCATCAAGGTATAGACCCAAGATATTGTCAAATTTTAAAGAATATTTATAAAAATGCAACAGCAACAATTAGATTAGATAATGATACTGGGAAAGTCAACATTGAGAAGAGTGTAAGACAGAGTGATTCCATATCTCCAAAACTTTTTACAGCAGTGCTGCAAAAAATATTTTGTGGATTAAAATGGGAAGCTAAAGGAGTGAGAATAAATGGAGATTATTTAAGTCATTTAGATTTTGCAAATAATGTAGTTGTTTTTGCAACTTATGCTTCAGAGCTGCAGGAAATGTTGCAGGAGTTATTTAGATGAAAGTAGGACTAAAGATAAATGTTAAAAGACTAAAGTAATGTTTAATGGATTTTCTCAAAATATGAAAATAAAGATTGATTATGATGAGTTAGAAGAAGTTAACAGTTTCAAACACCTTGGTCAGATTATTAATACAGATGGAAACATAATCGATGAAATTAATCATAGAATTAAACTTGGTTGGAGTGCTTTTGGTAGAAATAACTTGATACTAAAAGGAAATATACCTATGTGTTTGCTCAAAATATGAAAATAAATATTGATTATGATGAGGTAGAAGAATTTAACAGTTACAAACACCTTGGTCAGATTATTAATACAGATGGAAACATAATGGATGAAATTAATCATAGGATTAAAGTTGGTTGGAGTGCTTTTGGTAGAAATAACTTGATACTAAAGGGAAATATATCTACGTTTCTGTAAAAGAAGATATTTAATAAATGTGTTTTACCTGTTCTTACTTATGTATCAATAATGAAAGAAAGAAACAGTGCACTGGCAAAGACAGTACTATCAAGTTTCTGAATTTTAGGCTATTACGATCATATATAATTTTCAATGATCATTCAATTTTGACAGGCAATGTCTTCCAAATTATTTATGAGAACTAATAGTTTTGATTTTAACAGTATACAAGCCTAACACAAACATCAGTATTGAAAGAAACTTTTTAAATTCCAACCATCAATAAAGATATTAAATATATATATATATATATATATATATATTTTGCTCTAAATCTTTTTTTTTCTGACTCTGTATAATATCTTACTTTTCTCATACGTTACTTATTAAACCTATTATTTTGAAATTTCCTTTTGAGTATATGACATTTTTAGTTATTAAAATGATTCTAAAATTTTAAATACAATTTCAATAAATATTTATGCCTTTAATATTATTTTGAGAGGAAGTTTTGATAAACAGATCTTTGAATTATTGCTTGCGAGTAACAAGCACACGGTATACCCAGCATGCAAATAACACTTTATTTTTCGAAATAGTAATCTATAAACCAAAATATAATTTATATTACTTTAAAATTTATTGAAAATATTTATTGAAAGTGTAAAAAAAAAGTTTTACAAACAATAATCTTTTAAAATAATACAAAAAAATTAGCTTTTTTAAAAAAAAAAAAAACACAGACCGGAAATTACATTTTGTGTTATTTAAAAAAAAAAAAAAAAAAACATTTTTAGAGTAAATAATTAAAAAAACAGATCGCTTTTTACAAAGTCATACTTTAAAAATACATTGATTCATGAAATCGTGAAATAGAATGTAAAATTATTACGTTTGACCGTATATTTAAATAGTTATGACTTTATAAATTATTCACCCCTGTACATTATAGGCCCTGAATGTTTTAAGTACTATGTTCATAAACGTTAGCAATGAAGCATTTAGGGGGTGCTGTGTTTACCATGTGTAACGTGGAGAAACAGCGCTGCAAAGTGGGCTAGAATCTTGGTAGTTTCTGATTGCAGACGACACATAAGCTAGATGTGTTTACGGCAATTAGCGCCACCTAGGTTCTTGGTAGCAGATAATGTAAGCTGCCAGCTAGCTTGTGGAAGGTTTCTGTGCATACGCATAGTGAACAGCGCCACCTAGCTGCAGGGAAAAGTGTTGTCTGCTTACGAGGCAAGCAATAATTAATATCAATATTAAAAAAAATGAAAAAGATATTAAAAATCAGAAAACTATTGATGATGATCATATGATGTTTAGTGGTTTAACTATTGATATGCTAAAACATATTCACAAAATATTTAAAAAAAACATTTGTAATTAAACCAACCAGAAAAAATAAAAAAACAACTTTCATTTTAAAATAGTTGTAACATTGAAAATCACATTCAAATATTAAATTTAGGTTGTAGACATAATAGATAAATATGAGTTTCTGTGTTCAATGCGATTTGTAGATTATTTAAAATTATTCAAACTTAAAGACATTTAAAATGTAATTAAAATTTTGAAAATTATAACAGCCTCTGGTATTAAAAATTGTAAATCATCATTTTGTCATATTACAAAATAAATGATTGTATTTTAATGTTGCAGTACTAAGATTAACTTTAATTTTGGCATATAATATGATTACTATATTTGTAAAAACATTGGAGTCATTTTTATATTAAGTAGTTTGTGGTTTAAAATGGGAAATAAATGAATGATTATGCTAATAATAAGTCAGTTTTTACAAGTTATGCTTTAAAACTACTGGAAATTATATGAATTATTGTCAGAGCAGAAAAGTGTAATGAAAGATAAATAATAAAAGATTAAATAGGTGGTAGATGGGGATTTTTAAAATGTATATATTAAAATTATGAATAATGAACATAATGAATGGGATTAATCAAAGACATTTTTAGATAAAATTATTATGGTACAAAAAATGTTTATATGCTTAAAAAGAATGACCAAACAATTTCTCTGAGTCTAGAAAAAATTATTCCAAGATCTTTCCTATGATTAAGTAGAAGATCTTCAAAGTAGAAAAATAATAATAACATATTTGTTTGAAGATTTGTGATGTTGCTATATTATTAGATGTGATATGTTGGACTATTTCTATCATCTATGAGTGAATGTTGAAGGTATAGAAAATTTTAAACTTTATTTAAACTTTCCCAATACAAACAACTTGTTAGTAATAACACACAAATATATAACACAGGTTAGTTTAAAATTTTCTATACATTCAACATTCACTCATAAATGATGGAAATAGTCCAACATATCACATCTAATAATAATAACATAATTGAGAAAATAATTAACTATTACTAACATTATTGAAAGAATTTATAGAACTGGTCTATTTTGGTTTATTTGAAAAAGTGCAATATATAGACATTTTTATTCCTGACATTAATATCAGGATATCATAAAATAATTAAAAATATCCCATATGTGAGATGAATACATAAAGTTAAAAAAAATACTTTATGGTGTAATGATGAAAAAGGAATGTATGTATGAAAATCCGTATAAAACAATATATATATGTGTATTGGACTATTTCCATTATCTAATATAAGTATTGAATGTCTTTAGAAAAATATAACTTTATTTAAATATTCCAAATGCATTCAACTGTAGTAAATAGTCCAATATATAAATACAACTAAAATACTATCATCACAAACCTTCAGAAAACATTATATATATAAATCAAAATCATCCCAAATTCACCACTCAACTAGAGTAGCAAAGAAAATAAACTAAAATCACTACCAATAGTTTTTTTTACACTTGAGAAGTCTGTTTGTAACAGTGAAACCATTGGTAGTGATTTTGAGTTTATTTTCTTTGCTAGTCTGTTTGTGTTGTGAATTTGGGGTAATTTTGATTACTTATTGACTAGTTTAGCTTTATGCTTTTAGTATATATAAGGGAATGATGATTATGTGATGTTTAGTGGTTTAATACTAATTCTGTCAAATAGAATGATGGTGACATATATATATATGTGTGTGTATGTGTGTGTGTGTATGTGTTGAATTAATTACTTAAAATTAAATATTCATTTATTTTTAATATGTGATGATAAAATTCTCTTTATTATTGTCTTACACAATATTTTTTTTAAACAATTACTTGTAATAAAGGATAATTCGATAAATATGTAAAAGTATTGATTATTAAATATCAATTTCAGTGTTTATTTGCTATTTTAATAAACAAATGTTTTCTGCTTCACCAAGATTGTATTTGTATATTTTTCAAGCTTTGTTGGTTTTTAAAATAGGAACACATTAATTGAGTGAATTAAAATTAATAATTAATTACAGCTATTAGTTAAAAAGTAATAAAATTAAAAGACAGTTTTATTGGCTTTAAAGAGCAAATTAATATATATTTTTTAAACTGTCTAACAGACAAACAGTATTGAATAAATTAATGCTTTTATAAATGCCTAGTGAAATCACTTTGTATTTTTTGTGTCTGCAAACGATTATCAAGTTGTAAATAATATATTTATTGTTTTTAATTGTTATAGTTTAATAATTATCATTCATCATCAGTTTCACCCATTATCGATCCACTGCAGGATGAAGATCTCTCCATGTTCAATTCATCTTCTCTGATCTCTAGCCTCTCTTCTTCACAACACCCTATCCCACTTACTAATTTCATTGATTCAACTCACATGCTGTCTTTATCTGGGTCATTTACGATTTCTTGGAATCCAGTTTAAAATTTCAACAATCCATCTATTATTATCTTTTATAGCAATAAATTTAGTCCAGTTTCCCTTCAGTCTCTTAATATTATTTCACTTGATGCATATTTGGTCTTTCACCCATATATTTTATTTTTGATCTCTTTTTGCTACTTCTAACATACATCTCTCCATATTTTGTTGAGTAGTATGAAGTCTCTTTATTGCTTATTTATTATTGTGTCCAAGTCTCAAATTCATAAGTAAAAACTCGTAAAACATATTTATTAAAAAACTTTTCTTTTCAAATAGATAGGCAACTTTCATTGTAATATTATGTTATTCCGACCAAAAGCACTCTAACCAAGTTTAATTCTATGATTAATTTCAACCATTATATTTCCATCTGCGGTGATAATCTGACTAAGATATTTTTAGCTAGCAACTTTTTTAACTCATCATTGTCAATCTTTTTTTTTTGAGAAAATCCATTGAACATTATATTAGTCTTTTCACAATTTACCTTTAGTTCTACTTTCTTACTTTCATCTGATAAACCTTGGAACATTTCCTGATGTTTTGAAACATTATTTGAAAAAAAAAACAATTACCTTATCTGAAAAATCTAGATGATTTAAATAATCTGATTTTCTCTTACTACTTTAGTCTCTCATTTTAATTCTTAAAATATTTTGTGCAAACAGCTGTAAAATATTCTGGAAATGTGGAGTTATCTTGTTATATACTCTTTTATATATAAATTTTCCTAATATTATTATTTAATCTAACTGTTTTTATTTGCAATTTTATACACTTTTTTTTAATATGACATATCATGACTCTCTATACCTTGGTAATTCAATGCTTTAATCATTGAAAAGTGCTTACAAAATCAAAGGCTTTTTTATAATCTATAAATCCAAAACATAATGGTAAGTCATATTCATTGGTTCTTTCTATAAATTATCACAATATTTGGATATAATTAACTGTATAAATATAATTTTAATTCCAATTTTTTTTTCATTTGTTAAAATCCAAAGGCCACTATAGATGAGTTGTAATTATTTTGGTAAAATTTTATATAGAACTGATAAAAAACTGATAGATCTGTAAATTTGTAATATTATCTGTATCACCTTTTTTAAATATTAATATTAATACTGCAGTATTTCAATAATCTCATACATTTTTATAATTTAGACATTTGGTATATAACTTTGCCAAAAAAGTTATTGACTATAAGTCTATCATTACTTAAAGCTTTAATTTTTTTCATAGATTTAACTGCATTTCTCACTGCTTCATTTAAAATCCTGGATAATTCAGAAGATATAGTATTTTTCAGATGTAATTATCCTTGTTCTTTATTGCTATGTAGACTTCTTCTAAACATTTCATGATGCTATCTCTCTCTTTGGAATAGTTCCTTCTTCTTTTCTTATAGTATAAGTTTTTTTTATCAATAATGAAATTTTTTTTTTTTTTAACACTCTTGAAACTTTTATTTTCTTCAATAGATTTTCTTACTAATTCATATTATTATCAACTCAAAATTCTAAATATTCAATATCTAATGCACATTTTTATATATATTCATAGCCTTTTTTACTTGATAAACTGTCATTTCAGTAGAAATTCAACTGGCCTTTTGCAAGTTCTAAGTT
The DNA here is from genome assembly GCA_028023455.1 of Epiperipatus broadwayi. Lineage (NCBI taxonomy): Eukaryota > Metazoa > Onychophora > Udeonychophora > Euonychophora > Peripatidae > Epiperipatus > Epiperipatus broadwayi. Next base: position 664,112 of record JAQFVV010000330.1, on the reverse strand, counting down.
AAATTCATTGGAATGTTTCTGAAGATTAAGAATATCAAATATTTTTCTTAACAACTTTTCTTTCTCTAGTTTTGCATTGTCATATATTTTATATTACTTTCTATATTAAATTTATTAAGAATATTATAATCTTGAAATACATATTTTCTATTAGGGCAAAATATAATCCAATTCTGCTGTATTTTTATTTAGATGCTTCAATGTCCATTTTTATTTAGAATTTTTCTCAAAATGAGAATCCACAATTTAAAGGTTTTTTTTTTCTTTTTCTGCAAACTCCACAAGTCTATGTCAACTCTCATTTTTATAACTATAACCAAATATACTTACAGCATTTTCATCTTTCAACTTGTTTACCAATTGTAGAATTAAAGTCTCTCATGGCAATTTTAAAATGTTGTGTGGTCTGATCAAAAATCTTTTATAACTTGTTGTGACATGAACTTGAATTATCTTTAGTTGATATCTATCATTAAGTTGAATAACTAATCCTGCCCTGCTCTCTGATATTTCATCAATCTCCATAATGTTGTTCATCCACTTTTTATTTCTAATGAATCTTACTTCACCGGTCATTCTGTTATCTTTTTTGTAGTACAGTATATATCCAATTTTTAAATTTATTTTTGTTTTTACCTTTTCTTCTAATTTTATAAAGTCCAATAATATTCCATTTAATATAAGACAGTTTTTCTTCTAATTCTTGCAATTTTTTTTCACTTGAATTATATGTACAATAATTATCATTATAATTTCAAAAAGTATTTCTAATTTTAATGTCATTTTTAGAGTTTATAAATATAAGTTTAATTTATTCAATAAGATTTTTCTCTTTTTTTAACAATAAAAATAATTAAAAAATATAAATAAAATAAAAAATAATAAAACTCATATTATTACAAAAATGATTATACTTATTAAAGTTTCTTGCAAAATAAATTTTTCTCTAATAGAGCTGTAAAATGCAATTGTGGAAAAAAATGTTTTTTGTTTTTTTTTTATATTTTTCAAATGGTGAACTCATAATATTCTTTCTTATTTTTACTGTGTAAATAAAAAAAAGCTGGTTTCTCATTTCCTTTCCTTTAATCAGATGATTAATGGAGTTAGACATGGGTTGTTTTCCTGAAAAAATATATAAGCTTGCTTGAAAACATAAATAAATTTTTAAATTTGACTCAGCTTATGAATAATGGCATCTTAAACAAAATAAAACAAAAACCTTTTTGATATATTTTTGGCTTTAGAATAATTATAAAAATCAGTCAATGATATGTTTTAGTGTAAGAGCTAGGAAAGATCAAATTTAATATCCAAATTCAATTGCATTGGCTTTTACATTGGTTATTTAGATTTTGATTTTCATATAGCTTGGTTGAAATATAAATATTTATTAAAAATTCTGAAAGGTCCAAACAGTTTAAATAATTATCAAAAAAATTAAATGTATTACAACATATACAGCGATATTATTGTATCTTTTATTCACTAACAACAATTTTATTAAGCCTGTTACCAAGAAATAAAAAGAGGCATCACACAATTTGTTTGAAAATTTTTTGATATTGATTTTCCAATACCTAAATTAAATAATATCTTTTAAAAGACTTTTACACATACTCTGTCATGATTTTACATAATATGATATCAAAAATGTGGAATTTAACCAGAATTTATAATTTATATTTGTGATCATAGCAATTTCTCAGTGTTGTTGGACTAATATATATATATATATATATATATATATATATATATATATATATATATAGTTGTTTTTAATGAATGTAATAGATAAAATTTATTAAATGTGTAGAAATTATCATTATTATTTATTTAAAAAAAAAACACATCTAGATATCAATATGATACCAATAAAAATAGCAAATTGTTAATGGTTTTTTTGCATTCAAAGTGTATTTCTCTTTAAATATTGTCTCTAGTTTTTATATATAGATGAAGCATTATGGTAAATAAGTACATGTATAGGGAAACTAAATTTCACAACTTTTTCTATTTCCTCTTGTATAATAGACTCTTTTTAATGTTATAATTTAACAATTTTTAATATGATTGATAAAATATTTTTAAATATGTGAAATTTCCATTATATTTTATTTTAAAAAACCACAACCATATAATCAACAAAACAATAACCATTGTAAATTGCTTCACCTTTCTATAAGAAATAAACACAGCATTTAAAGGAAATTCCCTATTGAATGCAAAAACTGTTAACAGCTTGCTATTTTCATTAGTTACTGTCTTGTTGACATCTGTTTTTTTTTCTAAATAAAAATAATGAAAATTTTTAAATATTAAATATATACATATGAACTACAAAAATTTTGAATTTATATATTAATTTGAAAATAATTTATTATAAATATACTTATATCAAAAATAATGTTGATGGACTTATGTAATAATATGTGATCAGAGACAATTTAAAAGTGTTGTTCAGACAGAAATACAACTATAAAAGTCATTGTTTTATCTTTTAAGATGACTTTATTTATATTTTGAAGTGTATTGATAGAATAAAAATAGTCAGTATATATATATGTGTGTGTGTGTGTGTGTATTTCTATTCTTGTCTTATAAACCAAATAAGGTATCAGGAAATGCAAAATAGTAATTTGCATTAACTATCCCAGATGTATATATGTATTAGCATATCTAGTAGCATTTGCATATGGATGAATGAAACTCTGTTGCAATCCATATGTAATCACAATCTCATTTGATTTAAGATGTCTTCTGATGTTTAACAGGGTTACATTGCATATAGAAATATTTATTCCTCCTTTTAAAGCCATGTAGTAAGTAATTAGATGCTGAAAGATTTATACATTTGTACTGCAAATTATATAATGTTTGAATAAATCTTATCATAATATACATACTTATTTTTTTTTTCGCATTACTAGATCTGTTTATCCGTATACCAGTGCTGAACTGTTTAATAATAGCATTAGACTCATGGATCAAGACCGGAAATTACATATAATGTTGAAAAAATACTATCTATATATACACTTATGCAATGATTTATGAAAACAGAAATTGATTATATTTTATACTTATCCCTGTTATAAATATGTATATGATTATTAGCTATAAAAAATAACAGTCATTAAATGTCTGAATTTCACCTTTTGTACTTTTAACTAAATAAAATTAAACTTGTCTTATGCAGACAAATTATATGCAATTCTGATTTGTGAAATGTGAAGTTTCAGATTTTGGGAAATATAATGAAAAGGTTTCCCCTAAAGAAATGCTGTGACTTTTGTTTAAAGTTCAATATTTGGTTTTATTTTTTAACATTTATATTATTTCACAATAAATTGATAGATTTTTATTTGACAACACATGGAGAATTGATTAAGCTAGATTAACAACACCAGTAACACATCAGACCATCTGGTTGCCCGAGCAACATGGATTTCTTTTATTTTATTTACAATTGTATCATTCTTACATATGTATTTCAATAAAGTTATTTATTTGTAAATTGATAGAGTATTTAAATATTTTAATTGATAGGATTATAATGTTCATTTCTTCAATATATTAAATTATAAAAACCAGTTAAAATAATAAGTAAAAAGTACATAAAAATAAGTGTACTTAACATGGTATTTAATCTATTAGTTCTTACATAATGTGCCATTTAAACTGTGGGATTTTGTTAAGATTGCAAGATATTGTAATATTTTTTGTGCTATTAAAAAACAGTAATGAGATTTCTCTAATCGTAAAGCAAATATTTTTTCATCAACTGACAGTTGTTGGCAGAGATATGAAATTTTCAGCATGCTCTACTAAGTAAAATATATTCAGAATATTTTTAATAATATAATGAAAAAAGATGTGAATTATATAGATCTTTTTAAAATAGATTTTAGGAGCACTTAATCGATAAAAGTAAAGATGTGCTATTTTTACATTAACTTATAACATAAAACTTTTTGGATATATAGTATATAGTTTAATTTTGTTGTTTACATTAAGTAATAATTTTAAACAGTCTGTATAGTTTAAGAACTATTTTTATAACATCACTTATTGCTTGGCTATACATATTTATTTTATACTGGAAAATATTTGTAATGTTTTCAAAGTCATTATTTATGCAAATACACTTGAAATATTTTGAAAATAAAAGAACAAGCTTATAAGCCCTGAATTTCTACTGCTATTTGCTTTAAATAAAAATCTATTTTCTATAATATTAGTAATAATTTAATGCCGACTTTTACAACTTTAAAAAAATCTTTAGAAAACCATGATTCACAGAAATATTATTATTCCCAAATCTAGCATCTAAAAATTAAATTTTAAATATTAATAATGAAAATTAACTATATATATTCAAAAGCAATATTTTATAAATAAGTTTATGAAAAAAATCTGTATTTTTGTTTATCTATGATATGCCTTCAATGTAATGAAATCTATTTTTTTTAATTTAAGCTATTTTTAGGTTTCAAGTGTATAACTCTATGCTTATTGATATTCACTTGAAAAACATCATGTTATAAAATTTACAAAGTCAGCAATATATTTATAAAAATTATGGGTCATATAACTAAGTTTCCTCAAAAATAAATAACTCATTTAAAAAACTTTTTAGTTATTAACAATAATAAAACATGTCTTTTTATATCTTACTCATATGTTTTGAATCCTAATTTTTAATGATGAAATAAAAATCCAGAACTTTGTATTGAGAAGGGCATTTAATAGCATTATACTATCAGATAGCCTTCATTGCTTAAAATTAGAGAATATAGCTCTAGAATATACTGGGTGAAGATATAGTTTTATGTCTATCACAAATCATTAAATATATTAGTATTTTACTATTACTTTCAAAACTATACATCATTTTCATTACATTCTGGAAAAATTGACTTGTATTGTTATTAAAATTAAATTATTTTTCAACTCAATTGTTGACACAAGCTACCTAGAGAATGCTAATGTATTTAGAGTTTCTTACTGTCACTTCACATGGATTTAATCTCAGATATTCACCTCAATCTGAACAAACAGAATTTAACAAAAATAGAATACAAAACACTGAGTGAGTAAAACTTATCTTAGACAGGTTATCATAAAGGTGATTACTTTATTTATGTCTCTGAATGTCTTGAGTTTGATTATACTCGCTAGTAACTTTGGGTTATTCTACAGTAAAAGTATAGCATTCAAAAAGTAGTATTTCAATGAATAATTTAATGTTATCATATAATAATTTTTAAGTAATAATATTTTTTTATAAAAATATTGAACCACTCACAATGATATTTTCTTCAAGTGAATTTAAATTTGGCAAAATGTATAACTTTCTAGAAATATTTATGGGTTTATTCTTTAAAGTCTAATTAATTTCATTTTACTTAAGTAAAATAACATAATTAAGTTGAGGAAGTAGGTGTGTATTTGCATATAATTATACATATAATAATATGAACCTCTTTCTCTATTATAATTAAGAATTAAATATATTTGCTTTTTTATTATTACTCTCAAAACTCATGTCATTTCTAACTTTTTTTTATGCTAGAAGAAACATAGTTAACATTCTAAAAATGATTTCCACAATGCTATTTCAAGTTTTTTTTCAATCGACTCAATTATTGACACAGTTAAAAACTATTCACTGAAATGAAAAAATAAGTATATATAATGTAAGTTCTAGTTTTGTGTAGTGGGAGAATTTTAGTATTATAATTATCTATGTTTGTGTATTTGTCTTCAACACCATTATTTTCAACCATAACTGATCCATTGCAGATTGAAAGTGTCACTAAATTTAATTCAGTTTTTTCAATATGTAGCCTTGCTTTTTAATATCACACCAGAAAAGTTCATAATTTTATCAAATCCACTCACAAGTGCTTTCCTTCTAGATCTTTCAAATTTATTAGAATGCTATCTAAAACTACAACTGATTCCCTATAATTTTCTCTTCTAGAAATGTGTCAGTTACACCCATTTTTTCTCTCACCCATAAACTTTGTTTCAATGCCTACATGTTACTCCTAACATATACCTCTCCAGAATCCATTGAGGAATCTGAAGTATTTAAATAGCACTTCAGTTAAAGGTCAAGTCTCAGTTCTATGAGTATAAAGTAATAAAACATATTTATTAACAACCTTTATTTTCAAACACATCATCATATTTCTTTTCAGTATTATTTCTACCAAAACACTCACCCTAGTTTAATTTTATGACTACTTCCATCCATTATATTCCCCATATTTATTAATTTGAATAAGGTTTTTATAATTGTTACCTTTTTTTTAATACATAATTATCAATATTTTTTCTGAGAAAAACTATAGAACATTAGATTACTCTTTTTAGCATTTACGTTTAGCACTACTTTTTTACTTTTATCTGATCATTTTTGCAACAGCTCCTCAATCTCTGAAGCATTATTTTCAAAAAGAACCTTAAATAATATCTACTTACTTTTACTCTTTTAGATCCATTTTTATTTCACAAAATATTTTTTTATATATATAAAACTGCTGTAAAACATTTTGAAGATATGGAATTACCTTGCTATACACTCTTCTCACTATAAATATTCTTATACCATCATGTAATCTAATCGATGTTGTGTCATTTTAGAAAATATTCTTTAAAGTATGACAATATGCTTGGTCTATACGTTTGATAATCCAATGTTTTAATCATTATAGAAATGCTTGCTATAAATTGCAAATCTAAAGCATAATGACAACACATATTTATTGATCTTTTTAAAAAAAAACTTTTCTCAATATTTGGATGAGATTCACTGTATTAAAATCACTATTTTAAATTACTCTATAGTTGAGTTTGAATTATCTTGGTATTTTTTTGGGGTAGAACTGGTAAGAAAACTGATAGGTGTGTAAACTATATAACTTTGTTAACAATCTTTTTAATTTTTCTTTTGTTTCTTATAAGATATTGATTAAAGTGAATTTGAACATAGACTACATTATATTTGTATTAAAAGATATCGACTATAACACCATTTCCTGCATTTATTTTTATAAATTTAATTACATGTGTCACTTCTATATTTAAAATGCTCTATAATTGAGAACATGTAGTTGTTGTAGAATTATTATTTTGTCTTGTTCTTTATAACTATAAAATTCTATGTAGAATTTTTCCACACTTTTATAAATGTTATATCTCTTTTTAGTAATAATTCCATCCTTTATTCATATTGCAGAAATAAATTTTCTACCAATATCAAGAAGCTGTTTTACACTTTTGATACTTCTATTTTTTGCATAACTTTCTTTTTAAATCAAAATTACATTTTCTTATATAATTATTAATTCTTTTTGTATTCTTTTGCAAAACTCTAGACAATCTAAACTTCTTAATGGATAATTTTTTACTATTTTTTATGTTCTTGTTTACCTTACACATTATGTTGTCTCCTCAATAGAAACTGTTCCAGGATAAATTGATGTTTTTTTTTTGTTTTTTTTTTGTATCACTCATTTTTTTACAGATTTCATTCAAGCTTGACTTTCTGCAAAATCTACTGATACTTTTAAATGATTTGCCAGTTTAATTCTAGTTCATTTGGATGTTTCTGAAGGTCAGGAATATTAATAGTGTATATCATTTTTATTAATAATTTTTAATTATCTAGTTTTGCATTAACATACATCTTACATCTCACTAACCACTGATTACTTCCTGTGTAGAATCTTGTAAGAATATCACAATCTTGTAATAGATATTTCATGTTAATCAAAACATAATCCAATTCTGATGGACATTCATTTGGATGCTTCCATGTCTATTTCTTTTAGCATTTTTCTCAAAATAGTAATTCATATAAATATAATATGTGTGCTTATATGTAACAATAAATGAACTTGTTATTCCTATAAATTAAGTACAACTTAGCACATTACAAAACTAATAGTTTTCTCATATTCATATATTTTTTTAAACTCCCAAAAAACCTTGTACTCTATCATTCCTATCACCATAACCAAATGTATTCATAATACATTCATTTTTTTAGTAATTTATCAATTCTAGCATTAAAGTTTCTTATGACAATTTTAAAATGTTTGATCTGCTCAAAAGTATTTGCTACATTCATATGAAAGTTTTATACTTGTCCATAATAATGAAACTTGTTGGTGCATAAATTTAAATTATCAGCATTTCATATCCTTCAATAACTCATCTCTTCACTCTGAATGATATATATCAATCTGCACAATGCTGTTCTTTTCACTTTTTTATTTGTAATGGATTTCACTCCACTTGTGCTTTCAATATTTTTGCTGTTGCAGAAAAAGTTTTCACATTTAAATCAATTGTTTCTTTAATGTTTCTTCTCACTTTGACAAAGTCTATCAATTGCCCATTCAATATTTGAGAGTTTTTCAATTTGTGCAATTCTTCTTTATTTGTAAATGTTTTGCAGGTGTAAGTATCTAAATAAAATGTTGTTACGAAATGATAGCCTATGTCAATAATTATGAAATTCTTAGCAACTTTTACTTTTGATTACCATCTTTTTCACTTACTGGTACCTTAGTCTCCTGGGAGTAAAGTCCATAATTTATTTTGTCTGTCATTATTGTAAATATAGATGTAAACAAAAAGTTCACCTACACACACATTATTAATTCTGCCTTTAAAAAACTCGACTGATATATGAGTTAGAAGCTATCAAGCAAGTGAGAAAAAAAATCTTAAGTATTTCTTGATATTGAAGTCAAAGATGACAAACAGTAGACTCACCACATTGACTGGACATGTTGATGAGTAGCTAATCCTTCATCACATACTATATGAATTATCATATAGCATTATTTAAAGGGATTTAAACCCAGACTTTCATGATATCTTTAGTCATCCACTCTATTTAATATAATGTGAAAACATAAATGATCTCCAATATACATATTTTGTGCTGAACCAACACTTATCAGGTTGGTCCAGATTATCATCTCCCACTAATATATATATATAATATTCAAATCAATATGAGGCAGGTTTAAGAAATTAATCGAAAATACTTCTGTGGATTGAAAGACTTTATAATAGTTTATTGCCATTATATTTATTATTTTTATTATGATTACAATTTTGTTATAATTAACAGACATTTTATTTATATTACATATCAAAATACAGTAAAATTCACATAAATTATAGTTATTTTTAGAAGTACATTCCACTATACATCTTGTAATCTTTGTCAACTATGTAAAATTGAATAATCAAAATGAGACATCCTTTCACAATACTCCTAGTTCAATTTACATTTAGTTCTCCCACAATTATGTTATTTTAACATTTGATGATTGCCAATTCATTAATATTTGACAATTTCTTGAAATCAACATAGCCTCTTATTTTACGGTTTCAATTTGCATATTTTTTATATTTTTATAATCAAATTTAAATCCATATTGACAAGATTTATTATGATCTAATATAACAGATGATGAAAATTACATATATTTTGGAAAGGATATCTTAATTTATTGTATATATATATAATCAATGCTCCATTTATATTAAGATAGTAAATCTACAAACTTTAATGGACAAGCTTCAATACTGTCCACTATCCAATTCATCAGGCATCCATATCATGGAAAAATCTGATGATGGAATGCTCAAAGCTATACTTGTGTCAATGTTATTGTCATACTCATGTAGACCTTAAGTCAATCTGAACTTTCATATGTAGGACCTTAATATGTCCGTTTAAATATACAAAAAAGAGATGGAATACAGTCTGGATATGTAATATTGAAATACAAGTATAATACATATATTTAAGCTAGTTGTAATTAAAGGGGATTTGAACTCAGACTTTTAAGCCCTCTTTTGTCATCAACTCTATCTAATATATTAAGGTTCTACATATGAGGAGTCATACTGACTTAAGGCTAGGATGGGCGTGAAATAATATTGGCATTAACCAGGATTTTGAGCATTCCACCATCATATTTCCAATGATGTGAATGGTTAAAGAGTTGGATAGTGAAGAAGATTAAAACATGTTCATTAAAGTTTGTAGATTTCCTGTCTTAACATAAACTGAGTACTGAATATATGTTTATGGGAGATGATGATCTGGATCAAATTATGAGTGCTGATTCAGCATAGAATATATATATATATATATTGGAGATTATTTACTTTTTTCACATGTATGTGGTCTAGTGTGTCAGTTATATAAGAAAGAGTGGGTGACTAATTTGAGCTTCAAAGTTTGGGTTCAAATCCTCTTTAATTACAACTAACTTATGTATATATATATATACTATACTTGTATTTCAATATATATATATATATATATATAATGGTAATTAATAGCTTCAAGAATTAGAATATATAAGATGGACATTAGACATTTAGCCTGCTTATTTTCTTTAAGATCTCAAAGAGGAATTAAGAGGTCTTCGTTCAGCTAATAGCAAAGTATACATGAATGTTACTTGATTGACGTATTTGTTTTAGTAATGTTTATTTTTTCAGCTAATTGTATTATTTTCTGAAGTTTATTCCCTATTTTGGTAATATAATGTTCTTCTAAATTGTCACATTGTAAGGTAAACTTGCTTTATATTACATATAAAATAAAAATAAATTTATATTAATACTTCAAATATAATAGTCATGATTAATTAAGAATATAAATAACAATAAAAAAGCAATAATTATTTTTTATATATATACTGTAATATTTTTAAATAAGATATTCGTAAATAAAAAGTTAATTTCCTGTATTAAATAATATATTGCTTTGTAAATTTGTTTAAATAATATACTCTCAGAGGGAATGTTTGGTAAATTCATGAAATTTATCTTCAATATTTATTTCGTTTTTTTTTTTTTTGATTTTAGTAAAATAAAAAATCTCAGTATCTTACATTGCAAATTTTATTTTTATTTTATTATTATAATTCCATTTGTAAAAAAAACCCTGATCAAATGATATCAAGAGTTATTGATAAAATCTGGAGACAAAATATAAATAACATTGTTACTAGTCTAGCTATCTTTGTTTCTTTTATTTATTTTTTCTTTATCATTACTTTTTTTTTTCATTTTCTACATCTTTAATTTTTTATTTTTTTTTTCTATTGATATATATATAAAGTAAGGAATTTTATGCTATCAGAATTATCACATTTGTTTAATATAATTCTAATATGGGATTTGAATACAGATATAATCAGGTTTATATTTTTTTAAAGTAAGTAGGTTACAGTCAACATTAATAGATTTTCAGATATTGGTCATTAAATAAATATTTACAATTTTAACCGAACTCTAAACAATTACCAATTGTCAAATTTGATAAGCTGTATTCTTCTTCACATTTTTCCTGAGTGAAAATCCAGAAAGATTATTGCGTTATAGTGTACTTTTAGTCCGATTCTCTGGTTTTTATGCTTTCCTGCAGTAGTAATTTATTAGTTAAAAAATAATTTTAAAACTTTTTACTTTTACCCATTAAAAATCTATCAAGATAAAGCACTCATATTTTCTTCATACTTAAAAAACATTCAATTTAAAGAATAGCCATAACTTTTAATACATATTCAACATACATAACATGGATTTTTACTTTATTATTATAAAGCATATTTGATAAAAGCTTAATAATTATTTCCTCCATTCTAAATCTGATATTAAAACTTAAAAGTTTTGCAAAATTATTCTATATTATTAAAAGACCTATTTTTTATTAATATGCATATTGTTTCTAAAAAAAAAAACTTTTATAATTAAAATAATAATTATAAAACAAATATAAAAAAGGCAAATTACTCATATAAATTATCCTTTTTAATTCTCTAACTAACTACTTAAATACATTTTTTTCAAATATATTTTTTAATGTTTTTAGAGTTTATTATTTTGTGACTATATGTGCATTCAAGATTTATAAGAAACTATGCTTAAATAAATCTTAATTTCATGCTAAAATTATATTATTTGTTTGTTGTGCTAATTTAAGAGATTTTCATTAAAATTTCATGACCATCATAGTTACTACTCGAAATATATAGTAAAACCATTGTACTTAAAGTTTAAATCATTCTTTTGCATTAATCATAAGTGATATTTTTCTGTTTTCATGTTTATTTGATGGCAAAAGTCTAAAACTAAAATAATACTGTTTTACTAATTAAAAAAAGCAATTGTTAAAATATTACTATTATGCAGATACCTTTTTCAAAGAAACTGATATATAGTGAAACTGCCTATAATTTTTGTGATTGGTAATTATTAGTTCTTATTGCACAGAGTACTTACAAATGCTTAAAGGCATATTTATTTTTTCTTATATTTTAAATATATATATATATATACTGTTTACAAATTTATGATTATTTTTTGCAAAATATTTATCTAATATTTAGTTGTTACAGAAGAATATTGTGATTAGAAGTAATGTTTTCTTTTTAAAGTATTTACTTTTGAAGAAGACAAAACAAGAAACATCAATAATATATAAATGCAATTTGTAATTGGCTGAATGAGAAAGCATTTTTATTGACTATAACTATTTTGCTTTTGTCTTTTTTAAAAACTTATAAATAAAATTTTGTTGCTCTCAATAAACTGAATATTAATTTAATTAGGTATTATAAACTCAATTGAAATAATTGTAATTTTCAAATCAAATTTTTATCATTAACTATAGTAACACTTCAATAGCAAAAAACAAATTTTTAGTTTTATTAATTTTATTACACATTTTATTTTAATATTCTTTTTTTTATATATTTGCAAAGTTATAATAATATTTTAAAAATAATTTTTATTTGTAATTTATTGATTTTTTTTTCTTTTGTTTGTATTTGTTATTCAAATTTGCATATGTTTGTTCATCTGAATAATAAAATAGTTTATTTAGTCTTTATAATCTAAAGCTGAGTGCACTTTCAGTGAAGTTTATCATTATCATAGCTCTTTTAAATTATTTATTTTGCTGCTTTATTTATATTGCAGTATAAATATGCATGGATTTTTATTTAAATTAGCCAATACAAATGTTCCATTTATTAAATAACTTTATGTTGTTTTCTTTTTTGTTTATTGCATTTCTTTGATTGGCAATAAACTATGCTTTCTTAACCTAAAACAGCTTGGAATATTAGTCTGTTTTGGGGATCATGAAAAACAAGTTGGTTATAGTTTTCACCTACATACAGTCAGTCTAGTGTTCTGGAACATGGTGACAGAAAGAGAAAGATCAAGTGGAATTGACTTATTTCCAACCATAAAAACATAATAAACAAAAAAGAAAACAGCTTAAAATTATCTAACAAATGGAATATTTAAATTGACTAATTTAAAAAAAAATGAATGCACAATTACATTACAGGATAAATAAAGCAACAACAATAATTAATTTAAGAGAGCTATAATTATGACAAACTTCACCAAAAGTGTCCTCAGCTTTAGGCTATATGAAGTAAAAACACTTTGTTGTGGAGATGAACAAATGTCTGCAAATTTAAATAAGTAATTTATCCATTTTTAATAAATAATTCATCTTTTTGAAAATATAATAAAAAAATAAAAGTAAATTTGATCAGATAAAAATTTGATATATTACATAAACCAATTATTACTAATTCTCAAAAAAATTGAACAACTGAAAGGTTGGATGTTAGAAAATTTGTATTGTATTTTCATATATGTTGTGGTGGTGGTGGTAGTAGTAGTCGTAGTGGTGTTAATGGCGGTAGTGGTAGTGGTGGTAATGGTGGTGATCTGTGATGGTAGTAGTAGTTGTAGAAGTAGTAGTAGTAGTAGTAGTACTAGTACTAGTAGTAGTAGTAGTAGTAGTAGTAGTAGTAGTAGTACTAGTAGTAGTAGTAGTAGTAGTAGTAGTAGTTGTAGTAGTAGTAGTAGTAATATACTGCTATTGCTACTATTGCCACCACTGCTGCCATTGTTACTGCTATTACCACTATCACTACTACTACTATTTTATAAATTCATTTTCTACACAATCTTATTGTTGTTATCTAAATAATAATTGTATAGTTTTAAAGAAATTTATTATTATATTTATATCCATGCTATATTTAATTTGAATCTATACTGAAATTAAACCTCCTTTGTAGTAATTATTTTAATAGAACTATTTATATATAACATATATTTAATATACAAACACTTTTTTTTCCAAAAACTTTATTTTAAATCAAGTTTTTTTAAAAAAAATATGTGTTTATATTATTTTTTATATTTTCTATTTAAGAATAATTTTGAGAATAAAAATGGTGAAGCTGGACAAGAAATTGTTTCATGCATTTATCTAAATATGTATTTTCTATTTTTTTATTAAGTTTAATTTTAATTTATTTTCTTTCACCTATATTTCTGGTGTAATAATTTGTCCACTAATATATACACACACACTTATTTCTCTTTACTTTCTAAGATAACTTTTTTTTTCTTAAGAAATTTTGTAGCAAAGTACGGATATATAAAATATATTATACAATTTAATTTTTCTTTGTGATACTATTGGTGCATGAATGATTATTAATTAATTAATTATTAATCAGTATATAAATATTCAATCATTCTGTTAAAAATAAAAATCCTTTTACATTTAATAATTTAACCAAAAATTGTTTTAAATATTTAGTATTTAATGCAGTCTTTTTTTTACTACCCTTAATAAGTATTTGTTTTTGTGACAAAATTGTGATTTTATTTTTTATTAATTACATTCACATTATTCATATTTGCATTAATTTCATACCATCAAATCGTTTCATGGTTAATATGCTTTTTAAAAAAATTTTTATCTGAGATTTGTAAATACAAGTGCATTACCATTAATCTAAATGTTATTCATTCAAAACTTCTATAATCGAGACAAATTATGAAGTATCATTTGGATTTATTGTTTTAATCACAGTAATATGTATATTTTATGTTCATATTTTCAATTTAAAGTTCTATACTGTAATTAATAAGATAAGTTTGTAAGTATACAAAAGATTTATCTATATGTCGGTGTGAAGATTTTTACAAGTTGCATATATAAATCGTATGTACACAAACATAACTATTACTGTTAAAATTAATATTTTTAAATTCTCAATGGAATCTAGAATGGCAATTGTATGTTTTAAATTCAGTATGATTATGATTTGAAAATATCCACTGTTCTTTAAATTATATTACACAATATAATAATAACGTGAAAGGCTCAAATCTTTGACAAAAGTGCCTTAAAAATGCTTATATAGTAGCCAATCATATAAATAATGGCTGTATAGGAAACTCTCAAGTCAAAACATAAGGTAGAGATTTGATGAAAAAAAATATGGTTTCCACCTTCGTCTCTACTTAAATTTATATATAAATAAACCAGTCTTAAGCAGTTTGAAATGAGAGTATGAAACTTTAAACACTTTTACATTTCAAAATGCTTAAGACTGGCTTACTTATATATAAATTTAAGTAGAGAAGAAGGTGGGAACCAACTTTTTGTCATAAAATTTTTGCCTTGTGTTTTGACTTGAGAGTTTCCTATGCAGTCATTATTACATCTGATTGGCTGTCATATAAGCATTTTTAAGTGCTTCTGTCAAAGGTTTCAGCCTTTCTCATTATTATATCATCTGCTTGCACTTAATAAATTAGTATAGTTATATTTATTTCACAATATAAGTTTTTTTATTTCAATGTTGTAGGACTAGTATGATTTTTAGGAGTTATTCTATATTAATTATTACCCCTTCTTAAACTTTCAAATAAAAATAGTCTTTCTTCCCAACTAACACTCAGATGGTGATGGATAATATATATATTATAACGATCCAGAGAAAAAGAGCTTAACGTGATCTGCACTACAGGGTGCCATCTAGCATTTGAACCTAGAAACATTTATAAAGTAGGCAGATACGTAAGTAAAAAAAAAAAAATATTTTATTTATATATTTTGATATCCAGTCATTAGCCCAAGTCACTAGCTCAGGGAGTATCAGAGATTTAATAATATAATATCTTATCCAATTATATTTCAATATTAAAAAATAAATAAAATAAGCCACTGCCAGTAATTAACATACAAAAATTTATTTACACGTACACACACACACACACACATATATATATATATATAAGATTTAACATTATTATTTTAATATGTTTACTTTAACATTTAACATTATTTTCACTTTTATTTTAGATTTTTAATTTACATTTTAAATTTTATACTATTATTAGTTTGCATAGATTTGTTTAAAAATGTTGAGTATAGATCGGTTACATAGATTTCACGGTCAAAAACATTTCAAAATAAACATAAACGATCAAAATACAAAATCATTGATACCATAAATTGCAGAAGGAAATTTATAAGTAACCCAATAGCATTCGCCATAAGATGCTTGCATTAACACCAATAACTTAAAAGACATCCAAATAAATACATTTTGGATACTCACCATAAGTTATCAGTATTTACAGAATGTCTATATATACTTTGATCGAATATGAAAACCAAAATCATAATCAACGTAACGAACTCATGCAAGCATTTATACCCAACTTAAATTTAATGCATCTTTATTTAGAGTGTTGAGTATGAATAGACTACATAGATTTGCATTTGAAAAAAAAATATTCAATCCTTGTTTAACCTTAGGCCAAAGGTTCGCAGTCAAACCAAACTTCAATCTATCTGATATATCGATGTGTTCAATGCAATATGAATATGGCAGCAGAATTAGGTTAAGAGAAGAAACTGCTTCTTATCAGATAGGACTATTACATCTATCTGATGATGAGAGCAATAAAAAAAAACTCCATAGGAAGGAACAGTGTTCTACATCTTATAATCCCTTCCATAGGCAAAACGGAAGTGTGCAGCATATAAAAGCAATTCTGCCCATAGTGAATCTCGTACTACATCTACTAATTACACCAATATATCCAATCCATTGACCTAATTCAACTACGAAATGAATAACCTAAGATTACCCTCCCCTAATATAACTTTACAAATCTATATAGCCACACCCGACTTAAGGTTAATATTTATATAACTAGTTTAATGAAAAACAGAAATCATAATAAAACTTAAAGAACAAATAAATAAATAAATGGAAATGATTTTACAAAAGAAATAAATTAAATAAAATTATAACTAATTAATAAATAACGTTGGTCAGATAGGATTCTATTTCTTAATTATTTTAAATACGGAAAGTTTTTAATTTAATGTTCATTAATTATAAAGTTCTTACGGTTTAAAACAGTTCATCTTTATCTGTTGCTTGCCATTTGAACATGAATTCCCATGCCATCCTAAAAAGATTGGTTGAGTTATCCATTGTTTTTTTTTATTTATTTTATCCGGAGGTCTTTTAGTTTAGTTGGTCCTTAATGTAGAAAAAAAAAACGCATGTCATTTCTCCTTTTTTTTTTTAACAAAACTCAAGGGATTGAAGAGTGCGTATTTTCAATCCCTTCTCCTTCAACTCCACACTAACACATATAGTCACATCATAATAACTAATTAATTCTTTTATTTTCAAACCTTTACTTTTATAATAATTTTGTGGATTAACTCAACATTACATCATGATGGTGAAAACCTTTTTGTTGAGGTCCGATTTCCCGATGGATTTCTTTCATTTGCTAAAAGTTTCTATTGTTTTCCTATCTGACCGATGCTTATACATTTAAATGCCCAAAGGCTAGTTTACTAATTAAAATAATCATTTCCATTTTACAAAAGATTAATTAATTTGTTTTCAAACTTAAACATATATTTTTATCTCTAAATCTTTTCTGAAAATTTAGTTTTAAACTACTCTTTTTTTAATAAAGTTTTATTTTAATAATTATTTATCTGTGCGATTTTATATATATGCGAGTTTAAGATGATTTTTTTAATTTTCAGTTTTTAATTCTTAAAAAAAGAAATTTTTATTGGCAAACTTTTTTTTTTATGTTTACTAATAAAAAATAATGTAACGTACATATGTGCCCATTACAATATATATATATATATATCATGAATTTCAAAGCAAAATGATTTAGAAGTTTAATTCTACTTTTCTAATTTAGCATCTCTCTAAATCTATTTACCTAAGGATTAAAAAAGTGTAATCATTGTATTAAAAATTGCAAATAATAATAATAATAATAATAATAATAATAATAATAATAATAATAATAATAATAATAATAATAATAATAATAATAATAATAATAATAATAATAATAATAATAATAATAATAATAATAATAATAATAATAATAATAATAATAATAATAATAATAATAATAATAACAAGAATAATACATTCTTTGTATATGTATTAAATGAATTGTCCTGTGCTTGAGGGGTCAGATTAACTTTAGGTCAACATGGGTGTGACAAGAATCTTAGCCTCAAGGTGGCCTTTGAGCATTCCATCATCAGATTTTCAGTTGGATGGATAATTGAAAAGTTGGAGTGTGGAGTGGATTGAAACCTGTTCATTAAAGTATGAGGATTTGCTATCTTAATATATATCTGAGCACTTATTGCATATATGTGTAGAGATTGTAATCTGGACCAACTGATGATTGTTGGTTTAGCATGAAATATGTATATTGGTGATTATTTATCTTGTCAACATATATGTGTTCCAGTGTGTATCAGTGATATGAGATAGAGTGATGAGTGATGGGTTGTGTTAAAGTTTGTGCTCACATACCCTATATATTAAATATATTGATACAGGTATATAATAAGCCTGTATTTTAGTTAATAATAATAATAATAATAATAATAATAATAATAATAATAATAATAATAATAATAATAATAATAATAATAATAATAATTCAATTTAATTCAATTTATTTACCATACAAAAGTATATTATTATTATTATTATTATTATTATACATTATTATTATTATTATTATTATTATTATTATTATTATTATTATTATTATTATTATTATTATTATTATTATTCAATTTTATTTAAAATGCAAAACAACAACTACTGGGCAATTATAAAATATTCATTAAAATAATAAATTTAGAAAAATCTAATAATTAAACAAAATGATAAAAGAAAAATAATTTTAAAAATACAGTCATGGAAAGTGGTTTGAGTATTAAGATCATAAATTGTATTTTAATTTTAAGGCTTTGCAAAATTGATTGAAATAAAGATAAATTATATTATTATTCATAAAATCCTTATTGCATGTGCTGATTATATGAAATATGGGAGATTTAAAATCATCTGAATGACAAGGAATTACATTTAGAGGTCTACCTGATCTAGAATCATAATGAGAGGGATTGGGGGATAGTTTTGAAAATAAATCTGAAATAATTGTAAATTTGTAGATGATAATGTATAAATATGTAATGTCATTGGTATTTTTTTTTACATCAGTGAAATATTAAAACTTTCAGGAAAATGATTATATTTAGAGTATTTGCAAATACATACTGAATTTTTTGAATGTATCTTCTAATATGAGGGCTCCGGTTAACAACCAAATTCTAAAATCAGGTTGATCACTGAAAATAAAAGTTTGTTTTTGTTGATTGATAAAATATTTTACCTTGTCTATGTATGATGTCCATTATTTTAAATGTGCTATTCACTATGTTATTAACATAGAGATGAAGGAAGGCATTACTGGACTTTACTGGACAAAGTAATTCCAATATCTTTCTGATTATTTTTAGAAATGATTTTCGAATTATGAATAGAAATAGGAAAATTATATAAAATTTCAGATTTTTTAGAGTATGAGATAACAGAGCATTTGGCTTTATTAATCAAATTTTTTTTACTAATACATCATATAGTAAAATTAATTATATATTTTTGCAGTAGAAGAAATCAGAAAAAGAATCTGAAAATTTTATAGTCATTAGCATAACAAAGAAGGTGGGAATATTTTATATTATCCCTGAGATCATTAATATATATATTAAACAACAATAGTACAGAATTCCAACTTGGGATACTCCAAATGAGCAAGAATAGAATGAAGGTATATTACGATTGTATTTAATAAAAAAAGTTCTGTAATGTATAAATGATTCAAACCATTTGACTAGTAATTTTGAAAACCTTAAATTATATAATTTTTCTAAGAGAATATTATGATTAATTTTGTCAAAGGTTTTAGACATATTAAAATAAATGACATTAGTCCTGCTCTGATTCACTATAATATGAACAGTATGAACAATATGATGAGAGAAATTCTTGAGATTGGTTTCAATTGATTTATTGGGTAAAAACCATGTTGACTGGAGACTAGAAGTATGTCACTATCTATAATAATTTTATCATAAATACATCATTCAAAGATTTTTGCAATAAAAAATAAGACATATATAGGACTATAATTATGAACTAAATTTTTAGATTTGTTTTTTATAAATAGGAAAAACCTTTGCCATTATCAGAATTGTGGGGATGTTTCCAATTTTTATAGAGCAATTAAATATATGACAGAGAGGTAATGTAATTAATTTAACATAGCCCTTATATATAAAAGAGGAATATTATCAGGACCTAAACTAAAATTCAATCTGAGCTGTTTGATGAAAGATAAGATATAAGATCTAGAAAAAAAATTAATGATTATTTTTTTCTGTATAAGAAACAATGGGAAAATGAGAAGTAGAATGAGACTGAGAAGCATTGGCAATCTCAGTATTGTATTTAGTAAAATGTGGCATTGTTATTATGCTGTAATTTTCTTTTGGCTAATCCAAAATCTTTAATTAAAAACCATAATTTTGGTAGATTATTAAAATAATTTGACTCCATATTTTGTATATATTTTTTTCATAATCTGCCTTGTCAATGCTTTTGGACAATATAAACTAAACAAAATTATTACAAAAGATGAAGTTTTTTTGTTTTGTGGCATTATTTGTGATGGTATTATTTTCTTTTAATTTTTTTTTATTTTTTATTTTTTTGAGTGGTACTGAAAATCATGGAGGAAAATAATTGTTTGACATAATTTTATTGTATACAATCAAATTTAGAGAGATTCAAATATAAACTCAAATAATCACCAGTTCTGTAATTTCTTCCAGAAAATTGAAAAGAAATTGTCCTGGAGATATATAAAGTAATATTCTCTTTGTAAATAAAAGAACAATAATATATTAGTCCTTCATATAGGAATTTGTTTTTCTGGAATAGTGAGCAGATGTGTTATAGGCTATTATGACTTAACTAAATGTAACTCAAGATAGGTACATACTTAATAATATAATAGTGATGATTAATTTAAATATATAATTATTAGAGATTTAGAGAGATCTTTTATTTCACCAATATTATATAGAAAAGTATATTTTATTTTTAATTCTATAAACACTAATTTTATTTCCATTTTTGAAAAAGAAAGTACAGTGTTATAGTAGCAAATTTTTGAACCCAATATCCATGGACTTTGGTCAACTTTGTCACTTCCAGGCCTTTTTTTATGAAATTCAATGCAATAAACTATCTAATATTTTTTTTTTATTTTTTATGCTGTAATTAAAAGTACTTTGATTTTAATGAAGTTTGTTATTAAAAACATATCAAACATTACTTTTTAAAAAATAATATAGTAAATTTATTTATCCATTTGCTAAAAATACATGCAATAATAATGCTGAAACTGGTGCACAATAAATTCTATTTAAAATTATATATTTCTAATTATAGAGTTTGCATGAAGATCTGTGATGATGGCATTTCAGTTGTACTTACTACTTTTTCTATCATTTAACATTGGAAAACATAAAATTTAAACTTTTTTCTCAAGACATTTAATATTTAAATAATGGATGATGTAAATAGTTCAATATAAAAGTATAATTTCTGATTATAATTTATTTATGATACTGAAAACTATATAATGATATGGTGTTTTTTCGCTACCGGTTTGTTTTATTTAGCTAGATTGAGTATTCATAAATAAATGTTTTGGCACACTTTAAGATTTGATTAGGTAACCCATATTTAATACATATTTTTACACTTTTAATATAATATTTTAAAAAAAAAGAAATATTTTCTTTAAAGGAATAATAATCACCAATAAAGTTTGCAATATATTTAGTTTTAAAAACAAACTCTTATTGACTCAAAACAAAGAGAGGTTATTAAAATAAAACAATGTTTTATTACTATTATTATTATAATTAAAAAATATTTTTAAATGTAAATAGCGATAAAAAAAGATAATGAAATTTGTCTTTAATATCAGCATATACCTTTTCAACATATATATAAATATAAAGGTAAACAAACCTGTAAATAGTTCTATTAGGTTCTAGTAAACAAACAGTGTACCAAATAATATTCAGGAGGGCTGACAATTTCCACTCTATAAGAGCTAGATTGTTTTATAGTTATTGTTTTACGTTCTACTTAAGAATATCTAGACCTTCCTTCACTAATTTATAATGCATAAGTAATTAGTAGTCTATGAGCCAACTAACTGAAAACATTTCCATGTCTAAATTTGAACTCTTATCATAAGAATGGCAGATAGGTGTGATAATATTTCTCAATTTAAACCTGCTTAGCATGCATGTATATAAAATATGCTGAAATAAATTTAATTGCTATGATCCAAGTCTGGCTTATATATTTCTTTTATTTATATCATCAAGACACTTGATACAATTAATCAAAGGTGTATAGTATTATTTGAAGTTCGTTGATTGTCTTCCAAATATTATTTGTAATATACTTATCCTACATAATAGAATAAGTTGAAATGAAATTATAATAGGTGAAAAATCTAAGACATTTCAAATGCAGATTGATTTTAAACAAGGGTATGCACTTACTAAAATATTATTTTAATTTTTGTGAATATCTTTTTGGAGCTCTTTTTAAGTAGGTGGCTTAATAAATCAAAAATGAAAATTTGATATAAATTAAAAACTGAAACAAAGACTTCATTTTTTTTTAGATTATGGCTTTCAATATTCCAATGATTGTGCTGTTTTTACTAATTCAAAATATGATCTATAGAATGTATCTAATGTTGTGAATTCAGCATATAAAACTTTTGATTTGTAATTAATGATGAAAAAACTTCAAGTTTATTATCAGCTAATGATAAAAGAAAGATCTTCAGCACTTTTTATCTTGGATGATTATTGTCTTGAGAATGTAAGTTCATTTAAAAATCTTGTTATCATGTTGAAGTGCAGCAAAATCTTCATTGTGCTGCTGTTGCTTTTAACAAATTAAACCATAAGATATTTTAATCCACATAAATTACTACTGCAACTACAATGTTGTTGTTTTATCTGCTATGGTATGAAAATGAGACTTGGACATTATACTGATATAACATAAAAAACATTAGAAAAACAAAAATATTTTACAAAATTTTATCAATACAATAATGAGATTATAAGACCAATCAATATATTTTTCAACTTGCTACATGTGATACTATAAAGTATATCTTTATAAAGTAACATTTTTGTTACATTAGACATGTGAAGCAAATAACTTAAATATGAATAGCTAAAAAAATATTTTAGAGAAGATTTTTGTAGAAGAAACAAATTCCATTTCTCAAAGACATTATAAAGAAATGCAATGTTGATGGCTTTCACTATGATATATATGGTAACAAGCTTTATAGTGATAGCAATGTTGATGGCTTTCACTATGAATATATGGTAACAAGCTTTTCAGAATATCCTCAACCCCAGATCTGTTTCTGCTTCTGGATTCCTCAGTGAGGTGCTAGGATATTGAAGTATTAGATTTAAAATACCAGACCAAGCCCAGCACTTTATCTAATGGTTAACTATTAAGTAGAAAATCTGAAAATTTCAGATATCCATATGTCTTCAAATCTAGCTAGATAACTTAAATAGCCATATGGGACTGAACTAAGTTCAGATACTCCATATATTAATAGCTTAATTAATGTACATTAATATATGATGTATCTGAACTTAGTTCCATATGGCTATTTAAGATAGATAGCTAGATTTGAAGACATATTGATGTTTGAAATTTTCAACTTTTCTATTTAATAGTTAACCATTAAATAAGGTGCTGGGATTGCATTAGTATTTTAAATCTAATGCTTGAATATCCTATCTGAGGAAGCGAGAAGCAGAAACCAGTCTGGGGGTGGGGATATTTTAAAAAGCTTGTAAGGGCTATTGGCAATCTCATTAGATAACATTTGTAATACAAGCTTGTTAAATTTGCACATGTGATATATGATTTGATTTCTTTGCGAATATATGGTAAATAATAGAATACATTAGAGGTACAATTATGTAGTATTAGAAAAGTATTTTAATATAAAAAAATTATGTTGAAGAGTTAAAAAGCAGCTTTTTAAAATACCAAATAAACAGAAGGTTGAACCCATTATATATTTGTTTACAGAATGATTTGTATAGTCATGACAAAACTTACACAGTTATAGTGTTAATATTAATGATATATTATTTCGTTTTTTTTACCTCCTCCTTTTGAATTGGAATGGTCATAATCATACCCATTTCGATGATCTGAGAACTTATACAAAACTGACTTTACATCTAAAACAGTCTGTATTTGTTTTCAATTAACTAAAGAATTAAACAAAAAGTTTTTTTTTAAAAAAAAATCACATCATTTTAAATAAATGAATTAAAATGGTCCGATCTCAAATGTTTGGTTCAAAAGAACTTTTATATAGATGTTTTATAGTAATTCCAAGTTGTATAGATAAAAACTCAGGAAATAACTAAACATATATAATATAGAATTTTCAGACGTTTGTTTTTCTCAAAACTTTAAAAAGTTAATATTAATTAAAACTATTTTCATTATAATAAAAAACACAAAAATATATTCAAAATGTAAATGTCATACTTTTTCATGCAAAATATTATAAATTGAATAATGTAAAAAGACATCGTTGCTATGATTAAATCAAAGTTTAGAAATGCAGACAAAATGAAAATAACAATTATTTTGAAAATATTTTATTGATTAAAACATAAGATTTAATTTAAATTTGATATAAGAGTTGATATTTTAAAATTTAACAAAACTATCAATCATATTATTAATAATAAAATATAAAAAAATAAACCTAAAATCATGATATACTTGGGGGAGGGGGGTAATCTTGTTTTAAATACCAAAACAATATTAAATTTTATTAAAAAAAAATATTTCAAATTTTGAAAATGCATGCAAATATATAAATATATTGTATGTGTTCAGGAAGAGAGGATTAATTTATAAACCTTTGAACTATTTTCTATTTCATTTTTGAAATACTAGCATAATTCTTATACTTGGAGTTTAAATATAATATAGGGGATTTGAACAAAGACTTTCACGCTCTCTACAGCTCTCCAGTCTATCTCATACAAACGACACCCATGATCACACACATGTGAAAAAGATACATGATCTCCAATGTATGTACTTTATGCTAAACCAGCACTCATTAATTGGTCAGGATCATCACCACTTACACATTTATATAATTAGTGCTCAGTTTATATTAAGTTAGCAAATCTTCAAGTTTTATTGGATAGACTTCAAACTATTCATTCTCCAACTCTTCAGCCATCCATAGCATTGAAAATGCCCAAATCCCTTGTTAATGTTAATATTATTGACGTGCCCATGTTGACCTTAATTTACTTTGATCCCTCATGTATAGGACCTTGTCCTTTTAAATACATGAAAGGAAGATGGACAGCATACATGATGAATCTGTAATATTTTTGAAATACACACATAAATCATATACTTGGAATTGAAATATAATATAGAGGATTTGAACACAGACTTTCAAGCTCCCTTCAGCTATCCACTCTATCTTATAAAATTCTGACACATGACCACATACATATAAAATAATCCAAATCATCTCCAATATACTTACTTCATGATGAACCAGCACTCATTATTTGGTCTAGATCATTCCCTCCCACATATCTATGATCAGTGCTCAGTTTATATTAAAATATGAAATATTGTGGACAGGCTTTAATCTACTCATCCTTCAAATCTTCTGCCATCCATATCATCATCAGTTTTTCAATGTTATGAATGGCTAAAGTGTGGGAGGGTGGGCTATCTTAATATATATATATATATATATATATAATAAAATGTCCGTTAATTAAAAAAAAAATGTAATTATAATATAAATTTAAATTTGATTTTGAAAATGTGAAAATTCTTCATGAAAAGAGAAACTATAGTAAAAGAAAAATTAAAGAGGCAATTTTTATAAACAGTAATAAAATGCATTTAATAAATTGACAAGCTGCTAACATTTGATATTATATTTATATATATATATATATATATATATATAAATATAATATCAAATGTATATATATATATATATATATATTATTGACTTTCCCACATTTTGAACTCTTTACATATAGATCATCTACAGGGTTTTAACGAATAAATTGTTTAAAACTTTTTGTTGTTAAAATTTTCAAAAGTACACTTTTATAAATACAAAAATAATATCCATATACATAATAAAGAGAAAATGCATTCTGAATACATATAATGTAATAATATTTCACAAGCCAAATGCATTAGACTTTTTAATACTCCTGCAAACAATATTTTCTGTATGATAATATAAGTCAGACAATAAATGATACAATTATTATAGTATCTCTATTAAGTCTCTCTTGTGAATCATTATGGTATACCCACTTAGAATTATTGCAATATTCTATAAATATTAGTAGTTATTCTTAACGCTACATCATTCCCTATGATTTTATTGGCATTATATTTATTCCTATTCTGTCAAAGTTGTTTCATTAATTATTATTTTTAAAGTCTTATGCAAAGCTCATATTTCAAGTTTTTATTTTGATATGTTTTTTTTTTTTTTGATAATATGTTCTCATGTATGTTTTAATATATAATATTAAAATTATTATAATAGAGTTTTGTGTTAATCTAATTTTTTAGTCTCAAAACTGTACTATATTTTATTTCTCTGTGTACATTTTATCATTTTATTCAATCATTACATTTTGCTGAACGGAATATATTTTCTTAATAAAAAAGAATTATATTAATTTCTAATTTTTTTTTCTCATTGAACTATTTATATATATTTTCAGAGTTAGGCTTTTGTTCTATCTACATACTATTTGAACATTTTATCTTAATGCTAAATGGTGTAAAACTGATTTGCAATTTTAAATTTACTTTATATTTAATGTTTATTTTATCATGTATTTATGAATTTATATTTATGGCTGAGATTTGCTGTTTTTTAAACTTTTCATTGCTATTATTATTAATTAAATATTAAATATTCCTTAATAAAGATTTTGTATGAGAGAATTAAGGAAAAGATTAATTAAATGATATGTGTGGAGTATAAAAGAGTACGGTTGTGAAAGGTTGACAATGAATAAAAAATAGGAGCTGATTGGAAGTCTTTGAGTTGTGGTCATAGAGAAGCATCAAAAAATAGATGAATAAGTAAAATGAAAACATTAAAAAGTTTTGAAAATAATAAATAAAAAATGATTTGAGAAAATTTGAGATAGAAAGAAAACCTCACTTGAACATACATTAAGAAGAAAGAATAGTTTAATAAAAAATGTTTTGGATAGATTGGTATGTGGTAACAAAAACAAAAGATGGAAATGATTAACCCTGCTGTATGATATGAGGTGAGAAGAAATATGTGGAATTAAGAAGCTGGGCAGTGAAGACAATGAAGTGTAAAAATATGATGAATTTGTGATATGATTGTTCTATAGGCCTGTTCAAAGGATGTAATGCTTTTTTCTTCATATGTCAACACATTGATGGGGAAGCAAACCTGGGCTTCCTGAGCCAGCTTCTTGGAAGGCAGCTGTGCTCACCACATGGCCACCAATGCTGTAGCATCGATTATCTAGCAGAAAATATTAATCACTTTAACTGTTTCATAATAACATGAATTTTTTTAACTTTAATATAAAGTGTAATAGTATATTTTTTTACACATTCAAGATTTCTAAATGCATGATTAATTGTTACAGCAGATGGTGTTTGTTAAACCACTGTTTTTTTTTTCTTTTTTGATGTATTTATTGTAAATTCTTTGCATGTTAATTAAATAATTATAAAAAAAATATTATAGAAGATAAAAAATTTTAAAGACATCATATCATCACGTGGTAATTAAGGTAGATTGTCAATCAATGATGATTAATATATTCATTAGTTGTATACTACTTTCTTTATCAACATGAAAGCAAATGGCTTAATGACAACAAGGTATTTATTAAATTTTATATAACTTTTTTGTTAAAATCATTACAAATCATGTCCAGGAA
The DNA here is from genome assembly GCA_028023455.1 of Epiperipatus broadwayi. Lineage (NCBI taxonomy): Eukaryota > Metazoa > Onychophora > Udeonychophora > Euonychophora > Peripatidae > Epiperipatus > Epiperipatus broadwayi. Next base: position 635,719 of record JAQFVV010000330.1, on the reverse strand, counting down.
AAAAGACTACAACCAATCACAAGAACAAACTGAATTAAAAAAGAAATTCAAATTCAGTGATATAATATTCAAAGTATAAAAAAATTACAAAAAAATTTTCATTGTGCATTATGAAAAGACACTTCATTCTCTGTGCATTTCTGCTATGATTAACTTAGCTTTGGTTGTAATATGATATATTCAAAATATACTTAGAAACAATTATCAAAATATAATAGCAGTGCTTACGCTATATGATGGCTATAAAGATACTAATCATTTGTCTGATATAAAGAAGAATGATTACATATATTCAAAATATGTTAAAATTGCTTTAAAAGTATTTATAGTCTTGCATTTGGTGGTCGAGAGGTCAGCGCGATGGTCTTACAAGCTGTTGCCTGGGTTGTGGGTTCACGTCCCGGCCGATGCTATGACACCTGAGGAAAAAAAAAAATTTTATAGATTATAAAAGGAAACAAAAAAGTCAATACAATAATAAGTAACAATTATTTTTTAATAATTTTATTTATAATTACAATATATGTAACAACTGATGTTTTAAATGAAATCAATAAATATAAATATTTTCACTAATGGGTGCTAGTACTTCAAAAATTAATAATAAATGTATTAATAAAGATGGATTCATAAAGGGTGAAATTATTGATAAAATTTAATTGGATTCAATACTTTCATAGAAATAAATTTATATTAAAAGTTTATATATCTATTTGCTTAAAATATTTTTTAAAAAATAAATATAAATATACTCTAATAGTAGGAATAAGAACTTGGCATTTATTTTAAGAGAAATGTAGAGATTAAGTACTTTGTAGTGAAGTATAAAAAACCTTGTGTTAGAATAAAATGGTGGAAAATAAATAAATATTACTGCTATCGATAACAAAATTAAAAAGCTGATAAATTGTTTAATTAGATAGGTTACTAAAAGTGATGAATTCAATGACCAAACCCAAATTCCATGTCATAAAAGCCCTATACTATGATATTATTGAAGTGGTGGTTGAGATGTCAAAATTTATAAATATTATGTGAAAAAATAAATTACTTTCACAAAGTCTTAACTATTCTGTGAATTTATAATGGCCAGAAATTATATACATATATAAAACACTATTTAAGTATCCCATATATAATATTGTACTTATACATCTATGTATATTCACACACATACATAAGATTTGTCTAAAATGGCATAATGATTATTACTACCTGAATTGTAGAAATGATTTTCCACCGCAAGTAAATGGTTTGATACTAAGTGTATAAATACCAGCCTTCCTTGGGAATACATCAACATGATCTGATGAGAGAACAAAATAAAAGTCTAATTAAGGTTAAGATGCAGTAATATTTTTTTATCAATTAACTAATAAAGATCATATTAAAATCTACAATGCAATTTTAATGAGTATATTAATAGAATCAATTATGTTAAAGATGGAACAGATTTAAAAAACTACAAGAGTGTGGTATTACTTAGTCTTAATAATTTTTTTTACCTAATGACTTGAATTACCTTTAGATAAAAAAAAAAAAACTAAATAGACTTATGTTGTAAGAATAAAGAGTAAAGATGGTAAATGACTTTATACACATATATGTTTGTTTATAATGTCAATAATAGGCAAAATTGACATTCCTTATTGACCAGTAAATATGCCCGTTAGTTGTTTTTTTTTTGTTCATGTGTCATAGCATCGGCCGGGAAGTGAACCCATTAACCCGGGACAACTGCTTGTAAGGCAACTGTGCGACCACCAACGCTTGACTATGCCCATTAGTTTGTTATGGATTAGTTACCTGGATGAAAAAGTCTAAGATTATTCAGTGCCTTGAAATATATTCATTTAACCGTATTTGATCTTCAAGTCGCGAACATGACAAACAGATGCACGAATCATTACATTAATCAATTTGTGTGTTTATATATATTGTTGGAATGTTCACTTCTAATTAATTTATGTTCGCGTACTAATTTACATAAGTATCTATTTGAAGCAAATGAACTAAATTATATTGCATTGCTACATAATTAAAGTATATATAATCATTATTATATTAACCACATTATATAATCTTTTCTGCTATTTTTTTTTAAATAAAAAATTTGAATTTACTTTTTTTTTTTTTTTTTAAAACACAATATCTGAATTTTGCTTGAAAACATAGTTTTAAATTTATCTTTTGTTTTATCTATTGTAATAATCGCGATTTTAAAAAATGTTTTCCCTTCTCATATATATTTCATTAATAAAATTGATAATCATTTAAACTAAACTAAAATATTGATTTTAATGACCTTGTCTTTTATGTGACCTTTAAATTTCTCACACCATTAATAATTTATTAGTAAAAAAAAAAAAAAACTTGGGAAGTGAACATTAATTTTTACGTTACATTTATTGATGAAAATTAATATTTTATGAAGTTTATTTGTCTTCAACAAAAACTATGAAATTGTTTGAGGTAAATGTTTTACAGAGTAATAATCCTTTATTCATAATGATTTAAGGATTCATAAAAAGCCGCAATAATAAAAGAAACAAAGCTTACTAAAGTGTTATACAAATTTGACAGCGTTTAAGATCATTATTAAAAAAATCCATAGGTGATCTTAAATTGTTTTAATTAAAATTCTTTATTAAAAATTAATAAGTTAATAAAACGTGCATGTATATCTAGATGTGTATAAATCTCTAGTTTAGCGATTGACGCATTTGTCTGTCAAACTCATAATGCGTGGTATAGGTCTCTAAGTGAAACATATACCGGTATTGGTTTATAATTAAATGATTTCAGACAGCTTTGAATTTTACTTTATAGTAATTAACCAATGGATTATATATTTAATTACTTGATTGTAATTGTAAAATGTTGAATTCTTTCAGAAAAACTTTTTTTTTTAAAAAAAAATAAGTTAAAAGACAAAATCGCAAGATAGCAAAATGCCAAACTATTATATATATATATATATATATTGCAAAATATGACTTTATCTTTCTAAACATTTTCTTTCTTTTCTGAAGTGAGGATAGCCCTATTCATTTGCCAATGATGGCTAATGAAATAAATTCTAGATATAGTTCGCTAGTGAATTAAAAAAAAAAACAACCTCACATTGTTACTCTGATCACACTAATTTCTCACTATTTCCTTGCATAAGAATGTTTAAAAGATCTTTCATTTGGTATAAGCTATTAAAAGTTGTTTTATCTTTTATTTAGTTATAAATGAAATTCTACCCATTGTAGATGTTACTCTTTGTGAATTTTTAAATGTATTGCTTTTTTTAAAATGTATATTGTGGAAGGACAATGAAGAATATTTGATGTCATTGAAAAACTTAAGAGGCTGAAATGTAGCTGAGATGGACATGTTACTAGAAGAGACGATAACAGATAAGCAATTAATTAAATATAAAAAATATACATAAAATAAAAACTGTCTTCTGGTATAATGTAATAAAAATAAACATATGAACTATAAGTAATTAAACAAAATTCAGAGAAAGCTTTATTCTAACATTTACTAATATTAGTTAATAATAACGCTCTGTGTTGTTCGGTCTAATGGTCCAATGGCAGATTCAAGATCCATAGATCCTATTCCAGATTTTTCTCGTATTTGAACTTCTTATGAACTTGCTAAGAATTAAACCATTTGAATATATAATAGTTACTTGAATGTATAAAACTGGCTTTAAAAATGTAATTCATTTTACAAAATCTCTGGCTATGGCTAATGATGTGTTAATTGAATTATATTTACTTTATACCTTGAATTGTAATTACTTTATACTAGGAAAGTTTTAGATTTAACATCAGTTTTATAAAATTATATTCATATTCATATATATATATGTTTGAGGGCATTTTATCAGACCTTAATTTGTATTAAATATTGTCTACAATTTTTATCGTATTGTTAATCACATTATATATTTTAAATATAAAATGTATACTTTTAAATATTAATAAAAGCATTAACAGGATTTTTTTTATTTACAAATAAGTAATTTTATTTTAACTTAAAAAAAAAAAAACTTCATTCAATTTGATTTTATAAATGACCCTACTCATAAGGTTGACATTAAGTTAAAAAGAAGAAAAAAAAGAAATATTTCATTTGCAAATGAATCCACTATGTTATTGACATTAATGCATTTTGCATGTATATAGTTTCAAAACAGGTATATGTGTCGATCAGAGCTAAAAAGTAAATTAGCTTTTAATAATTTAACATAAATTGAATTTTTACTGGCTTTTTATTTTGCAGATTATTTAAAAGTTAATAAGACCGTTACCAAACTAATTTTACTCTATGTATATGCATAGATTAATTATCAGATTTATCTGTGCATACTCTGCCTTTGTGAGTATGTGCGCATATTAAATTCTTTCAACCAAAGTAAGTGAAGTGATTAAGCAATAAAATATTATGACCAATAATAATTCTTGATTATTATTGATGGTATTGTGTCAAGGCTTGCTAATTTATTTTAGAATCTTAGCGATTAAAGCTAAATCAAAAACTTTAATTAGTTCTTTTTCATTATTATTCAAACTCTTGTATATTATTTAAATTATTACGAAAATGTAAAAATAATGTTAATAATGGTGAAAATTTAAAAATAATTTGGAATATACATGCAACTTTAAGAAATTGTTTTCAACAATATTATAGTAACCATTTATATCTAAACTTGCATGATTTAGGGTGGTATGTGTTAATGTCATTATTATGGAAGGAGGAAAAATATGATGAGATATAGATTATTTTTTCATAGAATGAAATATTTAATTTATAGTGATATCTGCAAAATAATTGACAACTTCTTATTATTGTATATTTAAAACAATATTTAAATTGTACTCATCTCTTAATTATGACAGATTAGATGATATGAATTTGAATTTATTATTTCTGGTCATAGGAAAAAAATCATTTCAACATGAATGATGCAAAACAAAGTATTTAGTCTTCTGCTTCCACTAACTGTATTTAAGTAATGAATAGATTCAAAACAATAAGGCGTTTTTCTTTAATTTCAGTCTGATAGCATGATGATATATAAAAAGATAGTTGTTGGATAAAAATTGCATTAGGTTCAAAACACCCACATGCACTAGATTTAGCTACAAAATTTCCAGAATGTAGTCTGTAAATATGGATTTAATAGCACTATCACTATTTATTGACAACTCAAGTTGTTTATGTTATCAGTCTTATATTAGTAAAATATACTAATACATAGATTTTATATTTTTAAAGATTTGACATATCAGATTAGTTTATTGTTTAATAAGGAAGAGGGTGTGTGTTTTTGTGAACTTTTTTTTTGTTTAAAATTTACAATTATTTTTTAAAACATTTAAAAAAAAAAGTTTATAAAGCCAAATTATTAATAGAAATGAGAAACGCATTGTTTTAAATGGATATATATATATATATAATATTTATTTATTTTAAAGGTGATATATTTTATTTTAAATATGTTATGTAATATTTTATTCAACTAATTTTAATTTGATTTCATTTTGTAACATGCTTTAAAAGAGCCATTCTAAAACAAGCTCAGGTGTATGTGCATATTTCTTAAACAAGTGTCAAATATAATTAAATGGTGGAATGGGAATTCAAAGGCATTCAAAAATATCATGGTGATTAATTATCTAATGATCTAAATACTGGCATAAAAAGTAGTTTATCAATATATGCTAAAATACTTTAAAAGGATGTTCTTTATTCTTATTTTATTAAGTATAACGGTATAAGTAACAAATAGCCATTGAAAAATAAAAAAGTTAAAATTTATATTACAGTGCCAATCTTAGTCTTCATAAGCTACTTCTTGTATTTACATTTGACAAGGAAATTTGTTACAAAAAACATTTTTCTTCAAGAATGTCAGTCAGTACCAACTGGAAATATTAAAAACAGAATAACTGTGATTAAACTTTTCTTTAAAAGTATTCAAAGATAATTACTAATGAATTTGTGTTTTATCATCACCAGATTTACAATGAATAATAAATAATATGAACACAATGGGAAGGTAACATTATTTATTTTGCATATGATAATCGACCTCTTCTAAAAGTATATCCATCATCATATAAGTTGCAGAAAGACAAGAAAGAAACTATGAATCAGCTTGGAACTTTTAATTTATTTTGATACAATTATTACTTGTAATAAAAAAAAAAATGTTAATGTTAGGTTTATTTAATATTTCTATTTATTATTTTGTTTTTTTTTAAAGATATATTTCAGCATTTCTTTCATATGTAAAGGATATTAAATGTGCATAAATGGAAGTTGATAAACTGTATTATATTTGTAATTGATATTAAATATTAATTTATAGTTATTTTTGATGGTTTTATATGAGTTCATTTAGCTTAAAAAATATAATATTTTATATAAATTGTGGCTCTTTTATTTATAAGTTGTTTATAGTTGAGATAATCCTCCTGTTTTATATTGATATAGTCACATATATTGATGCCCTATAATTTAAGACACATATGTGAAGCAATGACATAACTAAAGAGATTGCTGGCACTCATTCTTATTTTTAAGATATATTGCAATATATTATATTTGTAGAATTTACTTAAGGCGCAGTTGTGATGTTAAGTGTTTTAGATTCATTGGAACAAAGACTAATTTAGTATTCATACAACCGATAAAACATATTAAATAATTTTATTTATAATTATATTTATAATTAGATTTTACACTTAACAGTGATACAATGTTGTTTATTAATACTAAAATTAAATGCTTACAAGTGTTGAACTTCAAGCTATAATGAAATTTATACACTCTCTTTAAAATTTAATTTTGTACAGATAAAGTTATCATATCATTAAATGGATACGGTGATAAATATTAATCATTATTTATTTTTTATAATATAAATAAAATTTAAATTTGTTTATCAATTAATTTCTTTTCATATTTTATTTTAGATGATATTATTTCTCTTATTATTAATTGCAGGGTTACATTACAATTATAAATATCCTTAGGTACCTATATTTTATTTATTTTTTAAAAATCCTGAGAATAGTATTCTATAATTTACCTAGATATTATTATAATTTGTGGAGTTTAAAGAAAATGACTTTAAAAGAAAAGAATATAATTATTTAACCATAATATTTAATTAAATCTCTCCATTATACAAATAAACATACAAAGCAATAGTAACACTTATGCTTATGTAAATACATGACCTGGTAATCATGTGATGAAATAAACAACCCTATACAGTTTAGCTGCAATTAATCCAACATATTAGATGTATTTAATTATTTATTTTTACTTAGTGTTGCTAAGTTAAATTCACACATTGTTAATTTATAAAAAAATTATTTCATTTTTTTTATATAGTTAGATATAATAAAATTTCCCTTTGCTATTAAAGCTAAATCAATGTTTATATATATATATATATATATATATATATATATATATATATATATATATATATATATATATATATATATATATATATATATATATATATATATATGATATATAGATAGATAGATAGATAGATAGATAGATAGATAGATAGATAGATAGATAGATAGATAGATAGATAGATAGATAGATAGATAGATAGATAGATAGATAGATAGATAGATAGATAGATAGATAGATATAAACTTTAAGTATGTTCCACTACTCTGGATCTCATCATTGTGATCTGATCTACCATCAATATATATATATATATATATATATATATATAGTGATGTTTCAGCAGATCATAATGATGAGACTCAGGGTAATGGAGTATACTTAAAATTTATGTATATCTAAACATTGATATAGCTTGGATAGCAAAAGGAAAATTTTGTTATATCCAACTATATATATGTGTGTGTATTGGATCTAATATTCTGTTCTAATATTTTCATCGATAAATGATGACTTCATAGTATTATTTGTGGAAACTTTTATCTAATAAAAATATAATATATATATATATATATACACAACTTTTATCTAATAAAAATATAATATATATATATATATATACACACTCAGGTCTCTAAATTAAATCAAAAAAAAGTTTTAAATGTAAAAGTTTTCAAATAATATTAATAAATAAAAGTTATATAGATATTTTATATGCACAGATAAATGTATATGGTATAGTAATTATAAAGTTAATTTGTTAAATCAAGTTAAAAACAATTTTTTTTTTTAAAGTTTGTAAAAAAACGGATAATTGATTCTAAATTTATTTTTAAAGTAGGTTAAAATAAAAGTTGTTTTCTTTTAAAAATAATTAAAAGTGTAAATGTCATTCTATTAAAAAGTAATTAAAATGCTTGTAAACAGATTTAAAATTAAGGAGATAAATAATCGGCATGATTTAACTAAAAAGGTTGTTATCCTTGCTCTAAGATAAGAACTAGCATATATGGTATTGGGAAATTAAGATTATACCTCAGTGAAATTAAATGAAATTTTCTATAGTAAATAGATCAAAGAATCCAAAAAATGAGTTATGGATCTGAATTTACTGGTAACCTAATTCCAGCAAATATAAATAGTTTTTACAATTTGTTCAGAAAATAATTATTTTTTCTTGTCTGCTTCCAAGATTATTTATTCTGCTTTTATTATTCTTCACCTATTGTTACTAAGAGAATTATTACTATTCTGTTGTTGAACCAGATGCAAGATGCAACAGTAGAAAATCTATTATCTGCCTTGGTCTGGCAAGCTCGAAAAGGTGAAGCTGAAAACCATCACTGAGTCCCAAAAAAGAAGCATTCAACAAGTGAAGAAATCACAAATATGTGTCTCTAATATATCCACCTAAGATGACTAAAAGTCTGATGTTCAGTGATAAGGAAGAACCAACTGCTAAACCAAGATGAAATAACAGTTCATTTATTTTAATAAAGTGTAATTGGTCATTTAACCTTCATCCACCATAGCTATGATTTTAAGAATAAACTGCACCAAAGTAAACAAATACCTAAAGACTGAATGTTAACTTATGACATGAAAGAATATGTATAAACATTAAAGTAGTGTTTACTTAATTATTATTTATTTATCTCATGAAATATGTTAGTAAATAATTATGTAGTTAATCCGTTTATGAGAAGGTATGGCAAGACATTGTAGTTTGTTCTATTTATTATGCCACAATTCAGTCTGTGATAATTGTATAAAATTATTTTATAAAAGATAAATAGCTTGTAATTGCAATTTTCTGCCATAATATTAAACATTTATATATTAATTAAATCAGTTATTTCTACTTTTAAAAAAAAATTCAGCAATATGTTAAACCATGAAGTTAATAAATTATGAATGGAGTTCAATTGTGCTGCTTAGACAAGCTAGATTAAGGTTATATTAAATAGATGTCAGTTTGAGCTAACTATTCTTGTGTTTTGAAATGATGCAATTAATAGAAATGGGCAGCTGTTAACTGTTAATTCGGGTTATTATTGTTATATCTGAAACTCATTCTTATGTAATGCATTAGTATTAAATGATTGTAAAACCATTTGCAAACTTCTGGTCACTTACCTTCATTATTCCTCTAATGCAGTGATGTGTGGTAGATGAAAACTTCCTATTGTATCTTATCTGCTTTATTTCATACATGTCTTGTAGTGATACATTTACAACTGCTAGTCACTAGTATGCAGTACAAATACTCTAACAAGTAGTATGCAGTAGAAGATTAATTCGTATTGTATGATTATAATTTATCAAGAATTTGTTCTTGTTCAGAAATTATTGTAGTACAGGTATTATTTCCTGTATTTTACAATTATTTCATTATTCAATTTATGGCTAATATCAAAACCTGAAATTGATCACAGCAATTAATTAATTAAATTATCATTAGTTTATAATATAATTTTAATCTCCTTAAACAAGGTTTTGGTTAGCCTTAGAACAAGGATAATGAGACATTAGAAGTTTTCATATATTGTTTTAAAACATTTAAACTACCATATATTATATCCGTGAATAATTTAAATTAAGATTATACTAATAACATTTAGAAAGGTTTATTTACCATGAATTAATTTATAAATCAATTAACTAAATTGTCAACAAGTTTTTTATTTTGTATCTATATAAATAAATTGTAATTGTCTCATTATTTTTAGTAATTTATCATTATTTGCAATCAATAACTTAAGTAAAATAGTTAAGAGTTTTCTGTTTCTCTCTGACCTTAGCAGGCTGTAAAAAAATTGTTAGTCATTGGCAACAGAATATGAAATGCACATGTGGATTACCCTCAAATGATTTTTATGTGAGTTGCACAATTCTGTCAGTTACAATATATATATATATTATATCAATATATATATATATATATATATATATATATATATATATATATATATATATATATATATAATGATAGAGATTTTAAATTCTATCTCTTTCAGCACTTATAAAAACAAAGCTTGTTTAGAGCTATTGATAAAGCTCAATCTAGTGATCATAAAATGCAAGCTTAAAAACAAGTTACAAAATTTATAACTTATTTTAATTATTATAAGTTTACCTTTGAAGATTTTTGCAAAGCTATATATTGCAGATGCTATTACTATATGGTGAAACTGAGCTGAATTCAGACCCATATAGCTATCTAGTTTGTCAAGTTGGATTTGATGACATTTACATGTCTGATAATTTCATGCTTTCAAATTGATCGAAATGTGTTTTATAAGTGCTGACTTTTGAATTGGTATTTTAGTTCTAGTTTTTAGTTTCCCAGCCCTCCATTGACATGAGCCATAAGCTCGTAACCAGCTAGCCTGGAGGTGGGGATAATGATAGAGATTTTAAATTCTATCTTTTTTGGCACTTGTAAAAACAAACTTCTTTAGAGCTATTGGTAAAGCTCCATCTAGTGGTCATATATATATATATATATATATATATATATATATATATACATATATATATACATATATATATATATTCCATGTTATTTACTAAGTGCAGAGATCATATTTATGTAAAGATAAAGATTTCCATCTTTAATATATGTGCAGTACTGATCTTATAAAATAGCTCAATGTTATGTTGAGTAATGAAGATACTTGCAAACCCAAACACAATATAGATACTTTTGAAAGGATAAACATGGCCATATTATTGTTAAACCTACATTCTAATTATATAGATCAATCTAATGCATTTTAGTTTTGAAAGGGTGAAGATATTTTTTTAGTTACTTTTCTAATAATTTGTAATATTAACATTAGTAAGGTAATCAAGTCATACATCATGTGCTGTATAGGTATGATTTGCACTAAAGATGCAAAAACACACAAATTTGACTTTTTTAAAATTCTTTATATATATCAAGACTATAATGCAAGTGTAGCTGAGTGCTTTTGAGGGACACAGCCCTCACTGTCATAGCCATATTGTAACTAACAAAACTAGTAAGCTTGTATTTATAAATGTATATATAATTAGCATGCTAATAACTCTAAACAAGCTTTTGTTTTTTTTTTTTCAATAAAAAATCTCTATCTAGAACTATCCATATCCCCAAACTGTTTTCAAATTGATATCAACACATAGTATATCAAACGTTTTGCAAAAGTTAATATATGAAAAAAAATAATGGATGCAAAAGTGAATAAAGAAATATCTTTATGCTCCCAAACTAAGATGCTTTAGATTGGCCTATGTAATTAAAATGTAGAATTAAGAATAAGATGGTTGCTTTTTCTTTCCAAAAGTCTTATCCTGTTTTTGGGTTTGGAGTATCCTCAGTACACAACATGACATCACTGAGCTATTATAAGATGAGTGCATATATTAATGGTCAAAATTCTTTATTTTTAATTACATATAATCTCTGCCCTTAGTAAATAACATCAAATATTATATAGTTTCTAATAATTTGTATTAACACAGAGTAAATCAAAAGATTTTGTGAATGTTAATATATGAAAGAAAATAATGAATGTAAAAGTGAATAAAAAATATATTCACTCTTTCAAACTAAAATAATTTAAATTAGCCTATATAATTAGAATATAGGTTTAAGAATAAGATGGCCATTTTAATCCTTTCAAAAGTTTCTATATTCAGGTTTGAGAGTATCTTCAGTACTCATGGTGGCATCATTGAGTTATTATAAGATCAGTGCAATGCATATATTAAAGGTGGAAAGTCTTTCACTTTAATTATATATATATATATTTTTTTTTCAGAGAAGTAAAGTATAATCATTGAAATTATAATGGGATTTTTTCTATGTATTAAACTAGATATTACCTTTGGCATAACTGAGCTAGAACAACTATTATTTAAAAATACAGAGTCAAGATAATCCTTTTAAATAATTAGCAGTAGCAATTGTCTATTTGCATTATGATATACTGACATTCTCTAAACATTAATTGTCGGTTGCTTCCAAGGGCAAACTAATCCTAGCATAAAAGTAAAATTGTGCAAGAGCATTTTTCAAATTTAAAAAAATGTTTTAAATAAAATTCACACTTATTGTATTGATTGTATTTTAATAAAATACTAAATTATTACTAAACATTTAAAATTTATTAAGTAAACAAGATCCTTAATGAGTAATCAATATACTTTACTGCAACTATCCTTTAAAAAATTACTAGGTAAATATAAAAAGATACTTTAAATTAGCATAAAATAAATTATTTTTATAATTATTTTAAATTTACTAAAGCCTTAACTATTTTATATTTTAAAAAAATTATTTATTTTTTAAGTCCTAAGTAAATAAATATTAAAAAAACTGAAAAAGTTCTAAAAATATTTTATATACTGAACCATTTTACATATGTACAGTTCAAATATATTGATATTTTTGGTAATATTTAAAAAAAAAGTTTTAAAAAGAAAAGTAAAATTTAAAAATCATTCAAAAGATGCAATTTTTTTTTTTTTTACTTAGTATAAATTATTTTTTAGATAATGTGCAATGAAGATTATTTTTATGTTTAATATTATCTGTTTAATCAAAACTTAAAATTTAAATTGAAAAGAATAAAAAAAAGACATGCAGATTAGTAATCCAGATAAACAAAAAGAAAAATTTCAAATGTAAAAAAATGATCAGAAATTATTTTAACTCTAATTAAATATGGTGGAAATAGTGCATATAAAAAAGAACTTTATGGTTCAAAACTAATAAAAAATGTTCAAGATTAATGACTTGTATTTTTCATAAAACAAAAGATAAAAGTTTATGTGCAGAAGTCTAAAAACTTACCCAAGGCAATAAAAAGGAAAAAAAAAACTTCAAAGAGGATTTTACATCTTTTCCTTAGCTAGCAGTTTCCATGTGCAAGATAAAGAAAATGTACTATCTCTGACTACTCATATACAGGACTACTACTATTCACATACTGAATGAAAGCTTTGTGCAGGAGTGGACATCAGAGCATTCATGGACACTTTTCACCATAAAAAAAATCCAAGATGTTTTTGAGTCTAGGCTTAGGATGGACCAGGAACAGTTTAAAAACAAAGGCCATAATATCATCCCACATTTAAAAATCATACATGGTATAATCTACACTCTACACATATCTTACTGATAAGATAAGGTAATTCATACCCAATTTGTGACTAAATTGTTTGCAAACTAACCTAAAATATAATCTTATGATATATCCCAATAGAGACTTTTTCACATTTATTATTCAAAGAACTTTCTAGAAAAAACTTAAGAAGAGTGTAATAAGTGTTTTACTTAATTAATGTTATTGACTGGAATAGTGTGTATGTCTTTTCTAATTTTATTTGATAATCTTTTAAATATTTTTATTTGCGAGAATAAAATATTTATCTTTGATATCAACCTTTCATTACATGTTACTAATTTTAAGTTTGTTAGATTTATGGTTAATTAATTGTGTGAGAAATGATAAATTATCTTTGCCAATATGCTTATTTCAAAGTTAAGCCTGGGAAAAAAATATATAAATGCTTAAATAATGTTAAACATAATCCCAGTCTTTTCAGTTGCTTTAAAATTATGGACTACAAGGAAGTTGGCAGTCTACAGACTATGGTGCCATCTTTGTCAGGAATTCCAATTGTAATGCTAAGTAATATTAAGTCAAATTAATCAGGAAATATAGTTATGTTTTTAGAAATATGAATGAAATATTTTTTCTTCTTCATAGCTTGATTAACTCATGCATTCTAGTGTGTAATAGGAGACCTAATCATGAATTCATAAAGAATGGTAAAAACATCACAATACAAAAGATTGCCAAACAACAGATATAAGTACATATTTATATTATGGCAGTATAAATATAAATAGATAAAAAATGATAAAGTTATAAATAAGACTTCAATAATATCATTAGTTTTATGAAAAAAATGATTTCTGGAGAATAACCTACAGGTATTCTTAACAAATTTGTTTTCTGAAATAAATTACCATTACTCTTATTTAAAATCAATTTTATTCATTCAGTTTTTGTTAATATATTGTTTCTAATGCTTGGAATTACTTACTAATTATATAGATGTGAGTCAATTTTGTTATAATTGTAAGAGGGTTTACTGGCTTTGCTAACAAATGTTTCATATCAGAGAATTAAACTATTCATTGTTCTCAAAGTTATATACAAGGAAACAAACAATCACCTGCAGAACCACACATGAGAATGAATGGTTTTTCATTACACCTAAACAAAAATAGGAAATTGCAATCATATTTTAATAATTGGATGCTTATTTTCTAATTAAGTAATGTGATGTTTAAATACTGTTTGAGGTTTGATCTAGGAATCTTTTGTCAAGTCTGTCTTTATACCACTGCATTAAACTATAAAAGTCAAAAATAATTGAATGTCTAATTGCTCCAGAAATTGCATAACATTCAAGAGCAATGAAATAACTGGTTGAAATTTAGTTCACAAATTATTAGTTTTTAAGTCTGTGACTCGTTCAGTATGAAAAATACATAGATCAAAATAATATCAAATGAATAGTTGCTTTGAAAGTTATTAATGTTTAAGTATTACAAAATGCAAAAAAAAAATTCATTCTACAAACATTTGACTTTGAATAATTTTATAGTTCATTCCTCTTCTACTATGCTATAATGTCCTAGTGAGTCAAATTATTTAATTTTAACAATTACTTGGTCCATTTAAAATAAAAACGTTACTACAAATTATTGGAAATTTTATTAAATAATATATATTTTGTATTTTATATATGCATTTTGCTTTTTCTTTGTAAATATATATATATATATATATATATATATATAATTAGATACAAACCAGTAACTATTTAAACATTCACAGTAAAGATAGTAATCAATATTTCTCACTGTTGTCAACGCAACCTTCTCACCTGTTAATAGCAAGAATGGAAATCCATTCTTACTAATGGTCCATTGAATATATATGGACACTTAAAGATTGCAACTTGGCTACAGAGTATGAAATATTGATACAATGAAGTTTAAATAAACCTCTTTATATATATATATATATATATATATAGAGTTATATATATATATATATATATATATATATATATATATATATATATAACTCATAAGTGCCATATTCTATCTGGATGATACATTAATTTCACTCTGAATTACCAACAATGTTGACAAAGGTATGCTTATCAATATCAAAGCTTCATAGAATAGGGGGATTTATTCTATTATTGTCCCTTTGTTCAAAATTTACAGTGCTTTTAATTCAAAGACTGGGAGAGTGTGAGTTGATTGCCTTGTTTACATAGACATCAAACTATGTTTAATTTAAAGTTTATATACTTGTTAAAAATATAGTGATATTGCCATGTGCTATGATCTTAATTTCTCATGATAATATTCTACAACAGAATACTTATTTAGTTGTTTGGTAATTATCAAAATATATAATTTCAATTTTCAAAAATATATAATGTTTGTGAAATTACTAAAGAAATGTGCTAGAAAGCTAAATCAAAACTCCAAACTAAAATACAAAGATGTAATAAAATACTTCTACAATTTTTTTTCAATACCACACGATTAAAAAAAGTATGTAAAGGCTGGAAAAGCAACATTATATAAAAGCATTTCTTCTATCAAAAACATTCTTCCAAAAAATAAAAGATGAAAATATAAGATCAGATATAAGGAAAATCATTTTCTCCTCATGCTATATCCAATTATGTTAATCAAATATTTATCATTTAGTCTTGAAATAATCTGTTCATTAAAATATTTCTACACTAGGTTCTGAAATTTACTTACCTTTTTTATATCAATTATAAGATATCAATTATCTCCAATGAAAAATGATAATTTTAAAATATGATATGTTTTAAATTTTAATATTTTACATCACAGTTTATATAAGTTTTTTTTTTAATTCATTATTGGGAGTTTTACCTATTACAAGTTTTTGTTATCTATTATTTATTTTTTTCTTAAAGAATTGTTGGAAGTTTGTTTAAATCAAAAGTAAGTTACTTTTATTGCAGCGATTTTTATTTCTGTTTGTAAAATCTCATTATCTGGATGTTCTTTTCCTAGATCTTGATCTTTGATCTAACTGTTTTTAAGGTTAATAGTATTTTTGTTTTGTTATATGTTTTTTTCTAACATTTAAGAGTTTCTGTAAATATTATAAAGAAACATTTTCATTAATTAAACAACGTTACTGCTTCAATTTCAGAACACACATTTGACATAGCAATTATTTATCAGTGAATCTTGATAAATGTATTTATATGATATGCCTACTGACAATACACATTAGTAATAAGAAGATAGAATAGGAAGTAAAACCACTATAAAGCAATATATAAAGAACTCATGTATTTCTAATATTTAGCTATAATAATATATTACAGTTAACGCAGCTAGATTTTTCTTTGAATAATATTATATTGCTTTAACTATTTACTAAAATGGGCATATTGCAAAGTATTTATATTATGGAGATTTAAGAAAAAAAATTTGATTTACAGCATTTACACAATGCTCTTCATGGCTAGCCTCTAGAAAAGTTCATTAGCAAAGTTTTGGATAAGTAGTATATACAGAATATTATACATATTATTTATATTAAATATAGTGGCACTTGGAACACATTTTTATTTTTGAAATAAAATATTTTAATAATATTTTGCATATGATTCTGTTTGCTTGTAAACAAGTAATGTAACGTGAGTTTTGTTTGGATTTTAAAGTATTAAATTTAAATTGTCAAAGCTATATTCCTATCAAAAAAAATCTATATCCTTAATTGTATTGGCTAAGATGATAATGCTATCAAGAATTAAAGATATATTACTGTGATCTGTGTTTATATTTTAGTTTTAATAATTAACATATATACAATGATAGAGGTAGAGTTTACATGCTTTATATGAAAGATTTAAGACTACACTTTTTATTATATATATAATATTTAAATACATGTATATTGTCCATACTGAACCTAATGTAATTAGAAGGGACTTGATCTCAGACTTTCAATCTCTCTACAGCCATCCATTCCATTCTATACAACTGACATAAAAGACAACATATATGTGATTTCTAATATATATATATATATATATATATATATATATATATATATTAGAAATCACATATATGTTATATATATATATATCATGCTGAGCCAGCACTCTTCAGTTGGTTCAGATCACCATCTCCCACACATATATACAATCAGTGCATTTATATTAAGATAGCAATTCCTCAAACTTTAATGGATAAACTAAACTTTTTCTTATCTTACCATTCTTCAGTTGTCCATTTCAATGAAAATTTGATGATGGAACACTCAAAGCTCTTGTTGATGCCAACATTATTGTCATACCCATGCTGACTTTACAATACTTTGAACCCTCACATATAAGACATTAATCTATCCATTTAAATACATAGAAGAGGAATAAATAAAATACAAGCTGAATATTCAATACTTAAATACATGTATATTGTTTATACAAACTTAATGTAAAAAAGGGACTTATTTTCAACTTTTGAGGTCTTTACAGACATCTATTTTATCTTATACAACTGATACATTTGACCATTTATATGTAACAAAGATAAATAATCTCCTATATACATATTTCATGGTGAACCAATACTCATCAGTTGCTTCAAATCACTTTCTCCCATACATTTATACAATCAGTCATCCATTTATATTTAAATATAAATTTCTCAAACTTTAATGGATCATTTATCTTTTTCACATATATGTGGTCATGTGCTTCAGTTGTATAAGATGGAATGTATGGCTTTAGAGAGCTTGAAAGTTTGAGATCAACTTCCTTCTAATTTAAGTTCAGTATAAACAATATAAATATGCTTAAATATTACATATTCGGCCTGTATTCTGACCAACACTTTTCTGTGCAATTAAACAGACAGATTAAAGTCATATATGTGAGGAGTTAAAGTGACATAAAGTCAACATGGGTATGACAACAATATTAATATCAATATGGGCTATGAATGTTACATCATCAGATTTTCAATGGAATTGATGGATGAAGAGTTGGAGAATGATGAAAATTGATGTTTATCCATTAATATTTGAGTAATTGCTATCTTAATAAAAATGGAGCATTGATTGCATATATGTGTGGGAGATGGTGATCTGAACCAAGGTGATGTATTCTTGTTCTGTATAAAATATGTATATTGGAGATAATTTATATTTGTCATATATATGTGCTCATGTGTATCAGTTGCATAAAATGGAATGAATGATTGCAAGGAATTTGAATGTCTGACATCAAAACCCTTCTGATTACATTGCTTATAATAAATAATATACACTAATTTAAATATTACATTTTAAACATATTCTGCCAGAACCCTACTGTGTATTTAAATGGACATATTAAGGTTCTATATGTGATGTATCAGAGTGATATAAAGTCAACATGGGCACTGAGGGTTTCATCATCAGATTTTCCATGAAATGGATGCCTGAAAAGTTTGAGAGTGGTGAAGATTGAATTTTAGCCATTAAAGTTTGACAAATTGCTATCTTACAAAAAGATAATGTATGGGAGATGGTAATCTTAACCAAATTATGAGTGCTGGTTCAGCATAAAATAAATATACTGAGATCCTTTATCTTTTTCACATATAAAACGTCATGTGTATCAGTTGTGTAATATGAAGTAGATGGCTGTAGGGAACATAAAATTCTGAGATCGCTGTAGGGAACATAAAATTCTGAGATCAAGTCCCTTCTAATATATATATATATATATATATATATATATATATATATATATATATATATATATATATATATCCAGCTGTTAATTATACTTATATCAGTGTATCTTTTATTTTATCTCAATCCTATCATAAAGAACAAAGAGTTTCTAAAATTTAAAATCCCCAAGTCCATTATCTTGGTTTTCTACATAATAAATATACCAGTGCACATATATAAAATTTATAAAAGTGTTTAATAATAAATTTATTTTTTTATTTTATTCAAAGCCAAAACAACGTTAATTACCCTACTGTAAGTTATAGATCATATAATCATTTTCCCAAACTTCTCAAATGTAAAAAGTAGAAGACACTATTCGCCAGAGAAATTAATTTCCAGTTATTGAGCGTTTATCTTTGTAGTTTAATCTCTAGATAAAATCAACAATTAATTAGATTATTAACTAAATTGTCAAAATATTGGCTAACTGGAAAAAGTTTTTAGATATTTTGTAAGTTTTTTGAAACCTGAAAACCATCCAAGCTTCAGACAGATTTAAATTATTTCATAAAAATATCAAATTAATGCGGTGATCATTCCACTCTGTGATCTATTCATAATTCGTATATATGTATACATAATGTAGAAAGTTATCCACAAACATTTCATGTCACGTTAACATCAATTATAATGCTGAGTTTAATTTATTTTTCAATTTTATTTATTACACATCTGATATGTAACTAAAACAAAATTTAATTGTATTATTAATAATATTTGTTTAAAATACTTTCTTAAAAATCAGGATTTGTTCACTAATTATTCTAAAAGAATTATTTCCCATTCCTGTAGAAAATGTTGCATAAAAGTAATTACACATAAAAGTCGTCTTAAAAATATATATGTGTGTGTTGACATAAATATATTAGCAAACGACCGATTTGTTTTTGTGTTTATTTATCATATTTCTAAACATTTATCTTTGTTGTCGCTGCGGAATATAGAGGTCTAATGAATAAATTTGTTTTTGTATAGAAGAAAGTAGTCAATGTTATTTGAAAAATAAAATAGCTATATTCCGGTATGTGCCAATTAGAATTTCAGTATCAGATTCATTGAGACAAAGGCATGGGAAGGTTGTACACTTTCTTAGGTTTGTGATCTTTAGGATTCGCTAATTCCCAATTTAGTCTATTAACATATTTTTTTATTACAATATTGGCTACAGAAAACATTTCATTATGCTTAAATAATAAACAATTTACTAAGAAAATTAAAAATATATATGTTTTTTTTAGAATCCAGTAATATTTATTGTCTTTTTTAATCGGTTAATAATCACAATAAATAATGTTTTTAACTTTTCAACATCTTTTTAATATGTTTTACCTTGTGTACTTTAATGCAATTGTAAGACAATAGAAAGGCCTATGGATTATGAGTTAATTCTGCCACTTCAGATGCCCAAACATTATATGAAATTCTAGACAATAAACTATTTGATTATTATAATTATTTCAATACTTTTTTGTGTAGCATGTTTTGCGTTGGTTAGATTAATGATAAAGTGTTTGTGGCCTGGGTCTTTCACTTTGGTGCTTAAACATCATTTGATTTTCCAGAATAACAATTCTTTACATATTTCAATATTTAGTATAATTTTTTCAAGATTAATGAATTGAATGTTTTTAAGTTTAGAGAGTTAATAAAGAATAATTAATATTTTGGAAAAAAAAAATCAGAGATGGTATTTAAAATAATTTTGTATAGAGTTCTAAAAATAGATTTTTCTTTCAGTATGAATTTAACTTAAACAAAATGTAAAATATTGATGTTTAATATTATTCCCCACTTTTATTAAAAAATAATAGAAAGTTGAGATTAAATTTGATTTGTTCACAGCATAAGAAAAGTACTTTGGGAAAACTATCTACATAGTGAAAACAAGATGATTAACTTTCCCATTCATCTTTACAGTCAAGATTTATTTGAGATTTCTAGCAATTAAAGTTGCATTTTTTTTTTACCCTGGTAAAAAATTCGCAATTTTTTTGTTTGTACAGCCTTAAAATTCATGTATATTTATATTTTAATCTTTTACTTACAAAAAAAAAAATCAAATGATGGCAGGGAAAATCAAATAATTTGTATCCAAAATGAATTGAAACTTCAGTTTGAAGAGTAGACATTGTTTATTTGGTGATCATGAACTTTGCCAAAAGTATTTCACAGAAATATTCCAATCTGAAAAAGTATTAGTATGGTCTAAAAAATTGATTTTTTTAAAGTTTGTGATTATATTTGTATCATAATGGTGTAATAATTATTAAAAATGAAAATAAATATTATTACAAATTTATATTTTACAGAAATATTTTATTTTTAAAAATAAAATAATATTTTTTCTGAATATTATTACTATAAGGATTACATTCAGGGGAAAACTCAGGCTTCTAGAAATGATGCCATTCATCTGATTGTTATTATATATAGTGATATCATAAAAATTATAAAATAATTGTAAAGCTTTAAAGCATAAATTGGTAGATTTAATAGTTATTAAAAAAATTCAGATTTTTAAATCAAACATGAAACAAAGATTGAATTTATTTTGCAAATTGAATCAACTCCACCTGAAATTTGATGATGAAATAGCATTTTGTTTGCACAAAAATATAATTTTTAAAATAATTCCAAAAATCAAATGTGATTTTTAAAATTTATTCAATTTCTAGAAAAAAAAATTATCAAATGATGTCAAATTTATTAAATTTTGATAAATAATAATGGTTTAATATTAAAGTGAAAATTGAAAGTTTAAACCTAGTGAGAATGACGAAATCTGTCAAAGTACTTCATGGTTACAAGAGAGATTCTACCTTTATCATTGTTTATTTAATTATTATTTTAATATATTCCGATATATTAATTTTAATTTTCACCAACTTTATCAAAGATAAGTTTATAAATATCAAAAGCTTTGAGAATAAGATGGTAATTCTATTATGGACTCTTTATCAACATAAAAAATGATGTTTATCAATAACCTGGAACAGAATGATTTTATCTGTTTAATTAAAAAATGTGCAAGGTAGTCTTGAGTATGAAACACTTTTGATTAAAGTCCTCATGTCTCTTAAATGAAAAATTGTTATTTTTTGCAGACTTAGAATGGGGGATAAAAATGACAGAAGCATTAAAACACATCACTTTTAATTATTTCAGGACTACTATGAAAAATTAAAAACACATTTACACTGGTGTATTGCATCAAATGGATAGTAATATTAAAGTGATTATGCTTTATAAATATAATTATTACAACTTTATATTATCTAAATCATATAATTTTGTAATATTTAATTTAATCTTACATCTAATGAGTCCTGAGGTGAAGTGAATTCCAAAAAGGTGTTAAGAGTTTATAAGAGAAAATATATAAATAGGCTATGTGTTAAGCCTGAAAGAGGACAGACTCCATTTATTCCAATAGCATTCACCACCAAAGTTCATGCAGGTTTGAACTTGAAAATATCCAGCTAGAAAGGAAGTGTATGCTGTTTTCTCCATGAGAAGAATGGGGGGGCCTTTGTTCCTATCTGATGCCATAACAACCAGGTTACCACCTAAGATAAGCCTGAGCCTAACTAAATAAGGAAGATGATGTTGCAAGCTACCCAGAAAAGCTCAGAAAAATCCAGAGCTCATGCTCTTGCATTCCATCTATATAAAGAAGATGATGTCACAGCTGCCCAGAAAATCTCACCATGTCTGATATCCAAGAACATATTATGTTTCAGCTACACAATAATTGGTAAACAATCTAAAAATCCACAGAGCTCTGTGTAACTCCTATTTAAATTCTGAAATCATAACTCTAGCTAGCTAAAAGTAATTAAACTCTTTAACTGTATGGAATTAAAGATCAAATCTGTTCCTAATGTTAAATAATAATAAATCCATTTTTTTAAAAAAACTAATGTTTTTAAATCTATAAATAATCTACCTGCTCAGTTTGTAATTTATTTTCTATCAAGAAATATCTTTCAAAAATTAATCTAATTTAAATTATATCATTGTGGTATACCTATATTTCTATTTTGATTATTTAATTTAAATATTTATTTTATTACATGTCAAGTGCTTTGAAACAGTGAGCACTTAATTTTAATACAATTTAATTAAAGAAGATAATATTTTAATATGCATTATTTTTCTGTGCACTGTTTTGAAATCCTATTTATCAATAATAACAATTTGCCCTGCATTAACTATTATTATTATTATTATTATTATTATTATTATTATTATTATTATTATTATTATTATTATTATTATTATTATTATTATTATTATTATTATTATTATTATTATTATTATTATTATTATTATTATTATTATTATTATTATTATTATTATTATTATTATTATTATTATTATTATTATTATTATTATTATTATTATTATTATTATTATTATTATTATTATTATTATTATTATTATTATTATTATTATTATTATTATTATTATTATTATTATTATTAATTATTGAATGATTTAATTTTATAATATGGCTTGTGTTAATCATAATGTTTCACAATTTTAAATTTATTATTTACTAATAATTAGACTAGCCTTGAAAAACATTTAGAAGTATATTTGCTAGTTAACTTCAAATATACTTTCCCTCTCTAAAATATTAATTATTAATTATGTTATTAACAGCATCAATAGATTGAACAGGGAAAAGTAAAGACATAATAATTACTTCCATTAGTAGCATATATTTTATAAGCTATGAAAGAGTTGGCTCTTTTTGAGGAAGCTGATGAAGCTATAGCTCTAGTACTTATGATACTAAAATGTATAATACTCTTTTGCTTGGTGGATGTGATCCATTTCTTTAATTAAATATTTCCATGTTTTGCTGCATCTTTTATTTGTATTAAGATGGAGTCCTGGTTAAGTCAGCATAACTTCCTTTCATATGGTAGAGCAATAGTGAAGCCTGAGTTTAAAGCCAGGTTAGCATGTAAGTCTCCTGCCACTTCTGAAATAAATGTTACTTTCTCATGCAGCATGACAATCAGTCCCAAGGTACTGGCATTTGGTGCAAGAACCCTTGATTCATCAATCCATCCAAAGAGTGACCTTTTATTATTATTATTATTTGCCTGTTCCATAGCACATTGGTAAATTGAGAGCAACCAACTTTACCTCTTTGTAGTCTGAAATATGCTTGAAAGCCAAGTTTAATTTAAGTTATTTAAGCTAATTTATAAGTTTACATGTTAAATATAAATATATTCATAATTATAAAGGTATTATTGATTGTTAGTCAAGGCTTAATAGAATTATGCATATATAACAACCGCAAGTCTAAAATAGGAATTGGCATATCCCTATAGACATACATAGTGATTATTCATACACATCCTATTGTAGTTCATCTATTGGATGAGAATCAGTTAAACTTATCTCATGGTAAAGCTTTTACTTGTTAATTGTATATGTATCTCTGTGATAGATTTATAATGGGAGAATACAAAAACTCTTTATATTATTCTAAATGTTGTGTGCATTCTACACTGAAGTATGTATTTATTATTTCTTTATTCTGTTTACTCATAAATAAATGTATAATTAATTTAATCTATTTCATTCTCAGTCTTGTTTTTAATCCAATTCAGTCCAATTTTAATTTATAAAATATGTATGTGAAGAACTATGTATTAATGATCACATTTCAATGATTTATATAATATATTTAGTCAAGTTAAGAGACTTTTCTTTTATTTATCTGAGTCTCATTGTTTCTCCCTGATCTATGTCA
The DNA here is from genome assembly GCA_028023455.1 of Epiperipatus broadwayi. Lineage (NCBI taxonomy): Eukaryota > Metazoa > Onychophora > Udeonychophora > Euonychophora > Peripatidae > Epiperipatus > Epiperipatus broadwayi. The sequence continues at coordinate 610,654 of JAQFVV010000330.1, read as the reverse complement.
GCCATGAATAAAATGATATATGAATGTACTTTCAAGGGTGGCACCTGTAGGGTGTTGATTCTTGGAATATGGGTGAATGAGTTGAGGTGCAGTCAGTCTGGAGATCTTACCATCTTGTACTGGTCTGCTTTGGTGTCTTTGCCTGGATTTTAAAGTCTGTTACATGAATATACAAACGTGAATGTTACACTACCTTTGAATAGTAATTAAAGAAGGGAAAAATAGTTTTCTTATTTATTTATTTTTTTATTAGGAGATTAATAGATATATTTATGAAAGTTAGGTTTAACTTCTCAAAATTAGTGTTTGGGAAGACAATAACCTTGGTATTAACATATTTTTAAATCTATAGGAAATGCAATTATATAGATTTAAATACAAAAAATAGAGCATTAAGTAACTCTATTAAGATAATAGAGATAACATCAGATACACTTTTAGAATTATAATAAAAAAAAATACATACCAGATTGTACCTGTATTTATTTTATATGAAAAATAAATTGTCACTATATATATAATTTTAATTTAATTTTACAGTTTATTTATAACAACATTGCATATATTTGTTAGTATTAATGGCAAATAAGGTTTTTCTTTTGTTCTGTTTGGCTTAGTGTACTTTCAGTGTCAAGCACTATAATCATAGCAGTATTATATTGTCAGTTATCTGCTTTTTAAGATGCCTTGTTATTATTCTTAATATATAAAAAGATTAATTTACATACTCCACCAGTTTGATAAATGGATGCTATTAAGTCTTTTGTTTATAATGCTGTTGTTATTTGCAATATACCATGCTTCATTAAATTTTCGCTTTCTTTCATCATATTCTAAGCACACTAGTTTGATGTTTTGTGGATCAAAGCTGTGTCTATGATCTTTTTTGTGATTTAAAAATGCAGATATATATTCAATTTTTTTTTACATGTTTGTAAAGGTATTTGTGGTGTGTAATTCTTGTGATAATGTTGGCCTGCAATTCTTCATAATATATGGATGTGCATTCTGGGTCATTGCATTGATTCTCATAAATCATTTGTAAAAAAAAAAATTGTAGTTTGTCTTTTCAGACTATTAAGACTGATTGGTATTTGAAAATTGATATACTTTTTTTTATATTATTTGTCATTTTTGTGTTGCTCGTCTTATATTTTACTTTATTTTAATATTAAATCTTTTAGTATCATTTTTGCCTGTTAGATAATTTTATAGTTTTACTATTATATCAAAGTTGATAAGGATTTGTTATGTGAACAGTTTATTTGATGAATAATTAATGTTTAAATACATAATATTATATAGAAAAATAATTAATATATTAATAACAAGTTCTCACGGTTTATGTTGATAACTACATTTGGAGATTTTTTTTAAAGATAGAAAACAATGGGAGAAAAACATCTTTTGAATTGTCTAATGAAAATTCTATTTTCCTTTTTTTTTTGTTTGGTTACTTTATACAAAGAAGCTAGATTGATTTTTTTAGTGAGGTGTTTAAAAGCTGCTTTATCATTTGATTTTATATATAGATAGAAACAGAAAAGATAGGATAAACAAACAAATATTCCAAAAGCTCATGTGGGAGATAATTCTGCAATATTAAGTTAATGCAAATTTATTTTAACTATTTTAAGTTAGTTTAAAACTGATTTTATTAAAGTCATGAAAGATTTTTTTTATTTATTATAGTATTTGATATCCAATGAGCCATTTCTTGTTGGTGATAGAAAAAATTGGACACCAAATGCTTGACATGCCAAATAGCTGATTATGCTTAATACATTAAATTATTATTAGTTTTATCTGTATAATAGATGCCAACATTGTAAGAAAACCAATTGTAAATTATTGTTTATGGGATTAGTTGTTTTGTAATATAATATATATGTATGTGAAATATTGAATAAAATTGAAATTTACATATAATAATGAAAGATTGTTTCTCTATACACCTGGGTCTTGTTTTAACTGATAGATAGGTTCCTCAGAAAATGTGCACAAAAGAAATCACACAAAAATAGACTTAACTTACCTTGAAAAATGGGGAATACATACTGTAATTTTCCAAAAAATGCATAAAGCAAAGCAATTTCCTAAAATTACTTTAAAATTTGCATAAAAAAAATATGACTAATAAAAAATTTTAAACTTGAAAAAAATTGATACAAGACAAACTTTTTTTTACTTTTTTTATTAACTACAGTATTTAATTCTATTCAAAACAATATAGTTTATGCGTAATTTACAGTATTTTACAATTGTTTTTATACATGAATGGTATTTTAATCATTATCACTATTTGAGATATCCGATTCATACAAAAGGAAATACAACTAGTACCAAATTCATTGTTTTATGTTGTTCTTGTAGTGGAATCACCCAAACTAAAATGTTTTCCAATCACTGTTGATCCTTCCCATTTCACTAAGTGATCTAAAATTAAAATTTTTTTTGCCAAAAAAATTCATTTTCTTGGGTGTTTTTTCCTCTCTATTAGGGTAAACTAAAGGTTTGAAATAAAAATAAGAACTTAGACTTATGATAATAAAAGAAACTTACTCACCACAGTTAGGCAAAATTTGATTAAAACTAATAATTAAAAGTTAAATTCTTATTTTTGTCTTTAATTTTTTAATTTTCAATTCCATTTAAAAATTAAATTTTGTTGTTTCATGAACACATTAATTTCAGATCACATTACATAATTTTTAAATTGGTAATTACAATTAAAAATCTGATTTTAATTTTTAATTGTCAAATTTAATTGTGCCCAATGCTGTTACACACCTTTTAAAAATAAACTTGCAGACACTAAATGATTAATTGATTACATACTCTTTTTTTAAAAAGCAAAATAGAATGTGATTTAAAATGCAAAAACAACAACATACATAGTATAGGCATTTATAACATTTGAACAGATTTACATTATAATCTTGTAAAATTTAATGTGTGTATATAAAATGGTGAAATCCTGATTTTAAGTAAATTATGAACTTCTTTATTGCATAAAATCTATTACAGTACTATTATAAAGTGCTGAAAATATTGAAATTATTAGATGGAAGTCGAATTCTGATAATGCACTATTACTTTAAATATGACATGTGAGTGCACAAAATTTATAATATTTAAAGTAATAGCACATTATTGGAGCTTGACTTCACATCTAATAATTTTTATCACATAAAAGAAAACTGTATACACAGATATTAAAAAAAAACATGAATTGCATAACTTCAAAATTGTATTAAATAAATTCTCATAAAACAAGACCTGGGTGTACTTATTTACATTTATTCTATGTAGGTGTGTGAGTGTCTAAACTTAGATTCTGGATAAATTCATGTATGTGGTCCCTGTTATTATTATAATGGTAGTGAAGTTTTGTCTAAGTAACTTCAGCATCTGATCATAAAATGATTTAGAAATTGATTGTTTAAATTATTTACCAATATTTAAAAATATGAATAAATAATTAATTGGATTATTTTATTTATGATCTTTAAAATTTATATATTTTTCCAATATTTAATATCTTTTTCAGTTAAAACTTACCATCACAAAATAATTAGACACAATTGAAATTCTAGAAAAAGACCCTTCTGCATTTATAGAATTGATGAAATGGTAAAGTTTTCAACTTCATGATTTTTTTTATATAAAACAATGCCATACACAAAAATCATGAAATTAGTCAATTGTTTTTATTTTCATTTAAGTGCATAAACAATAAACAATTTTATATACTAGATTGAGTTTTTTTTTTTATCAGCATCTATAGCAGCAGTTTCAGAACTATTATTAGAGTTCTTAACATCTGTAGAATAGTGATGCAAATGTAGTGCTATTATTCGAAAAATAAACAATTGAAAAAAGACAAAACTAAAATCTATATTTATATATTTTACTGTGGAATATATTCATTTTACACGCACATGCATATATATATATGCGTGTCTAAATTACTCTATAGCCACTCCCATTCAATCAAATATGACATCATGTGTCTCTATTAACAAAAACCTTATTTCATTCTAACTCATCTTTAGGTATCCTGGAGTTTTATTTATTTATTTATTTTTAAAAAAAATAGCTTTTCTCCATTAGAATGATCAGTTGTAAATAATATAATTAAAAAATGTAATTTCTTTCACAGAATTTTGTTTTATAATTAAAATTGAGATTCCATTATTTTGAATAATTCATTTGTTGATAATTTTTGCTGGATATAAATTTTTGAACAATGTTGTCTGGCACAGATCATATATAAAAATTTGTTTGTTTTTCGTCTAAAAAGTTAATTTTTATGACCAAACATCAGCATTGATAAATTAGTACATGGGAAATCATTGCTTTAGACAACTCTAGTTTAGTATTAACTGAACAATTTTTTTTCCGTTTAATATTTTCATTATATTTTTTATTGTTTTAATTTTTGATGAATAAAAACGTTTGATGTGTTGGTGTTTACATATGATTTACCGATTCCACTCCCTATAAAGTGAGACATTATATTTTTTTAATCTTTTTTCCATTTTGTGATAATAATGATGTGACAATTACATATTATAAATTGTTGATTTTTTTAAATTTATTATGTCACTTTATAATTTTTAGCTTTCATGCATAATATACAAAATTGATCAAATAATAGGCATCATAATGCTATTATAGATATTTTTTTGTCTATCTATTCTCAAAGTTTGAATCTGAACTGAGTAAATGATTTTTTTTTATAGAAAGGCTGAAAAATCTTCTTCCTGAAATTATTTCCATAACAATAAAGCCAACAATCTAACCATCTAGTCATTTTTATACTACACTGGAAGATTATCAAAATTAATATTGGTAGACTAGAATGTTATCAATATTAGAAAGTTACTTAAACCTTCATCACCTGACATTTAGAAAGATTAATGACAATCACTTTTTTAAGGATTCATCTACAAGAGACTGCTGGGGAGGGCTTTGCCCTATAGTGGGGTATTTAGAATCTATTTTATTGATTCTATTTTTAAATAAGTAAATTGCCCTTTAACTATATACTAAGCATTAGATAGCTAGATATAGTGATGGGTTTGTTAACTGGAAAAAAAATTCTGATTGTATTCTGAAAATATTCCATGTTCAAATTTGAATTCTAAATTTGACAGGAAGATATATTGGTGCTTTAATCATAAAATTTTTACATAAATATATATTATATATAATACAATATTTCAGCAATGTGTAAAATTTTAAAACAGGTAATGGCTAACATAATTTTTAAACTAAAAGTAACATTATTTAGAAACAAAATTGATGTGGCAGTGTTTTTTATATTTTTTTAAATGATGATAAAGTATTTTTGCTTTAAAAAATGCATTAGATATTATATTTTATAAATGAATACGTACAATGTAGTTATCATTTTTATTGACAACCAAAATATTTCAAATATTAATATATTAACAATTTCTGCTGTACTTTAAAATATATATTCTAACATTTATTTTAATTAAGCCATGAATATACTACTCTTTACTAAAAAATATACTAAGCTTATTAATATAAAATATTACTTTATAAAATAAGCAAAACATAATATTTATATGTTTTATACGATTTTATGAAACTAGTATATTTAGGCACATGCTACTAGCTCAATATTTAACTAAAATTTATAATATTATAACTTTATTCAATATTGTCAATTATAAGTACATAATGTCACAATCTGATTTATAGTTAGTAATATTTGTTTTTATCAGCTTTAATGAAATTTGATCTTGTGAGTCTTATACTTTCGTAGTTCAAAATTCAGAATTTGGTTAGTATATAACATCTTATATCTTAATTTAGAAACGTTATTTCTAATACAGAGTGATTAAATACTTTTATTCATAAAAGATTTTATGACCTTATATAGATACGTATAATGAAATTAATGAATATGAGAATAGTGGTTCTAATGAGTTTTTATTAAAATGTGGTAGGAAAAAATAAAATAAGTCAGAACTGAAAAAATAATTGGAAAATATGAAATAGAAAATATTATTGTAGTGTTTAATGGCTTTGAAAGGAGGGAATGTTTACTTTGGCTAACAAATTTTCTGGGTATACCGCGTATTCCATTAAACTTCTGGCTTCATAAGAGAAGCCATTTTATATTATATCACATACTATAAGATACAGTGCCATAATGTTTTAATTATATGATTAGTTATATTGTATAAAAATTAATTATTGTATTATGTAAAAAAATTAAAATATTGTTGTGAATGATTGGAGTTTGAATTAATGATTTTAGTTATCTTGTAGCAATCATTATCAATGACAGACCAATCTTTTTAGCAGCTCACAAGGGATATGCAGTGATATCAGCTTATTTAAAAATGAAACTGTGTTTTATGCTAAACAGCAACATGTTTCAGTTTTATGAAAAGCTTATTTCAATTACTTTAATTCTTTTAATATTCCATTTTATTATTATCATAATCTAAATTTTAAAAAAGTTTTGAGAACATAAGATTATAGATATAATGATAACACAATTACATGCACCCCCACAATCATACATACACCTATATATATATATATATATATATATATATATATATATATATATATATATATATTGTGACAGTCAGATGATGTGTGTAGATTTAACCCAGTTCGAATACTAGGCGAAAGTACCTCAAGGCCAACCATACGCGAGATATAAATCAAGAATACATATGACCTCTGCCCATTCGCCTGTTCTCGAGGCCTGATCACAAACAAACAACACCATCTGAGCCATGCATAAATTATTTTTCAACCGGCCACAAAGCTTAGCAACAGCGGTAGAGACATGGACGGGAAATCCTAAGGAGCTAAATAGTTAAAATGTGTGTAAAAGTACTAAGAAATGTGTTTTGCGTTATGCGTGCCTGGATCATTGAAAAGTAAAAATAAAGCATTTAATATAATTAGGAAACTCAAGCTTTTGATAGTTAAATAATATGTTTAATTAATGGCTTTAAAATATGAATTTAATGATATAATGGCCTCCGCTATTCCCCTAAATTACTGAAACAAAATAATTAGACAATAAAAACGGATTAATAGGTTTGCGGTCTAAATCTTTTCCCAATTTTAATAAAATTGTCAACTCGATCTTCTCGATAAAGTACAATAAAAAAAAAGGATCTTTCGCAAAGCATTTCTAATTGCTTTGCGCTAAAAACAGTGTTTAAAAATTATTTAAAACGTATATAGCTAAATCAGATATACGTGATAAGCTAATGGCGGACAAAAGAGGCGTTATCAAAGAGATCAAGTTGGCATACAAAAGAAACTGAGTCGTATTTAATTAACAAACATGAATAAAACTGGAAAGAGATTTTAAATGAACAAAAATTAACTATTAACTCAACCGCAATGGAATATTAAATATTTACACAGGTTAGTAAGGAAGAATAGCGAAGGGAAAAAGGTTACATATAGATAGATGATCACACAATATATATATATATTTAAGGTTAGTCTTATAAAAATGGTTACATAGCAAATACATATCAATTCAATGAAGCAATTAGAAAAAAATGAACAAAAGGTAGCATGAGAAATAGTTCAATAGAGGAGATACGATTACCGTCCTTTTTCCTTGGTCATGTTCCCTACGGCGTTCGTGGCTTGATCCGACCGTCGAGATGTAGTTGTCCGGACAATGAAAATATGTAGCATGGTTTCACGAAAAGTTCTCCAGACACGGCACAGAGTTCAGATGACTATTGAATGGATATTAAGGCATTTTGAATGGTATTCCGGAACCTCGGCGATAGGCAAAGCTATTTATTTGCCTAGCCAAGCATATTCATTTCCCTCAAAATACTGTTGCTTTTAACTTGAGCATGTTCAAACCTCTCCATGATTTTGAAGATGGCAGTTGTCTACTTTTTTTAAATAAAATCTCCACAAGCAAAATCTGAAAAAGTTCTCCAAAGAAAAATCTGAATGCACCTTGCAATAGCAGATCTGAATGAAACTTGCAAGAGCAAAATCTGATATCACTCTTCCAATAGCAAAATCTGAATATGTGAATTCTTCAAAAAGAAAAATCTGAATAATCAATCTTTTGTTCTCCCTTCTATTTATACCCTCTCTGTCAGCTACCTTCTATTGTTTGTATGATCTGAGATCTTGATAAGCCTCCCCATGCTCCTTTGTTTCAAAGCAACACTTTCTAAAAATAACTTTAACTTTTTTACTCTAACTTTCTTACTTCAAAGTTTGAATTCTCTTAATTAAAAAGAAAGAAAGAGAAGGCCATCTTTAATTACACTTGAATGGCTCACTAATTAAAACTATACATTCTTTTAGAAAATGTTGGCAGGCTTATCTCAAAATCAAATCATACTAAATATTTTAACAAAATTTTAACAACAATATATTATTATTTTTTTATAGTAGAATAAGCATTTTATTTCAGCAGAATTTTGCATTTACTCATATATATATGCTAGATGTATATATATGTTTGACTAATAGGTTAAGCACTTTTTCTTAATAGAATGAAATTTATTTAAAACAAAATATTTAAATGTAATACACATTTAATAAGCATAATTATTTTTAACTCTAATGCAAAACCCTGCTGATATTGAACTATAAACTTAATTTAGGTCTACAATACTAATTAAGTTTATAGGAAGATGTGAAGCATGGATCGGGCTTCAGATCCATTGCTTCATTTCCCAATAGTTAGTGAGCAAAAAAAAAAATGTTTTAAAAAAAAAATGCTGTTGCTTCAGGTCAGAGGTAAGAATTTGTGCCAGGTGAGTTCAAGCCTACTCTTTATTTGCTGTAATATTTAATTTGTTGCTACCTACGGTGTTTTTCTTTCTTTTACTAAATAACTAACAGTTTATCCATAATTCACTCTCCTATATTTTAAATCAAGTCCGTGTTGTTTTTAATCTGACAAGTTATATTTATGTTTTTAATTTCTAAATTTTCCGGGGTCTGGTGGTATATACTGCCTTGTATTTTTGGACGGGTTCATGACCCTATCATTTTGGTTTTCTTCTAAGTTCCCATAATCAATGTCAGTTAGTATCCGAATCGTGCCTTGAATATCCTGCATTTGAGTGCTTATTAATATTTTCCTTATCCAGGGTGGCATGTTGTGCCTAATCATCCTCACTATCTGCATTTCTGGATAATTGAAAGCAGTTAGGGCTTTAATGCGATTTACCTGCCTAACAAAAAACTGAGCATAAGTCTCTTGATGGTTAGCTGGGTATCTTTCATGCATTATGGAATACATCAAACCTTCCTGCCTCTCTGCACTCCAGTACATTGACATTATTGCTTGCTCATATTCCCTAAATGTTACTGGTTGATCAGACAGAGTGTTCCACCAGTCTCTAGCAGATTCTTTCAAATGATGACTGGAGATCGCCACTTTTTCTTCTTCAGTCATATTCTGGAATTTGAAAAACATCTTTAAACTATCTAGGTGGTGTCTAGGGTTTCCACCCGGTTCCCCTCTAAAACCTTGTATATGTATGAATTTAGCCACCGGAGACGTTACCGGATTAATTATTATAGGCGTAAGGATTTGGTTACCTTGTTGCGCCTTGATTGGATTGATCTGTTGATGAGTGTTCATTTCCTTTTTATCCACATCCATCTGTCCATTGTCTTCTCCTTCCTGTATTTGATGCTTGACTGACGTGTCCCAGGCATACATATCCTTCTCTACTTCATTATCGATCAATGATTTAGGTTGTGTATCATCTTGTTTCTGTTGCCATTTTAACTGAGTATCCTCATCTGGCCATACTTTTGTTCTGGTATGTTGTTGTTGGAGACCCATGTTTTCCTCCAAACGGTTCAGTCGTTGAGATGTCATATTCATGAATTGCTGGAACATGTTCCTCATCATTTCATTTTCATGTCTCATTTCTTTGATGAAAGCATCAAAGTTATACTCTTCATTATGAGTACCTGTTGGCCTCTTGGGAATATTGAGTACTACCTCCTCCTCGCTGTCATAATGTGCGTCCGTCTGTTGGTCCATTTTTTTTGCTATTTTGCTACACAAAGTCACAATTTATTTCTAAACGTATTTTAATACAATCTATATAAGTATATTGTATTATGTATATCTAGGAGCTATATCCTGTATGTGAAGAAAAAAATTTTTTGTTCTTTAAAAAAATAAGTCAAATATTCTAAATTCTTTATTTATGTTTTCAAAAACTAACTTTGCCTACCTCACGAGGTCCTATTTTAACCCTATGCCTATATGTATCCGTTTACACATGAAAATATAAAAAATCCTGCCGTGTCTGTCTTTAATAACTATACCACATATTATTCTCCTCACTTTATTTATTTATTTTTATATATTTCATTAAAATATCATTGCTACTTTGTTACTATATCATTAAAAATAATAAACTTACAGCTTGACCTGGCTTTCTCTGACACCTGAAACAACTAAAAAATGCATTTACATTAATACAAGTATATATATATATAAAGAAATATGTGAGCAAAATATACATAAGTCATGTTTAAAAATTATTTTGGCTCACTAAGCATACATTGTTATTTTGATCATCTACTATAGTTTAGTTTATTTGATATCCGATATGAGAAATTGCACTTGCCGACAAATTTATTTGAGAAGGGCGCCAGTCGACAAGACAATGGCCATATCAAATATACATATTAATGGATAATGATCCAAGCACACATTTATAAGGGTTTATAAAGTTTCAATGCAATTAAAATTTTACTTTGCGTTTCAGTTCACTTTTAAAAAAAATTTAATTTGATTCTGCTGAACGAAAAAAAAAAATCTCTGCATGAATAAGTAAATGCTATTTTAAATGACACAATATTATTTAAATCTAAGACGTATAACAACTAAGTACGGTAATTTGTCTGACCTGGGATCGAAACCAGTTACCATTTTGGTCATGACACACAAAAAAAATTTAAACAGCCTAAAGTACGATTAACAAAATAAAATATATACACAAAAAAAAATTAAAAATAGAAGTAAAATCCCATGATAACTGCCACTCCGAATTATGAACCTGGGATCGAAACCAACTACCATTTTGGTCACAACCCGAAATAGATGAACAATTATCAAGCAATTTTACAGAATCACGCATTGAGATCAAAAACTGTTTCAAAAAAACATTTATATAAAAACGGGTTTTACCGAACTATAACGAAGTGTATACCATATGCATCCATATATATGAATATGTACATCATTAAATAAGCATATATATGACTACATATAAATATACAAACAGATATACCTATACAAATATTTCTTTTATTATTATGTACATGACTTTATTAGAAAAATGTCATATTGCAAACCGCATACTCCTATTATTTCAGGCAAGTAACGCTGGTCACAACTATGACACGGAAACAACAATTGCAGACATAGACCTATTATTTCAGGCTACTCAGCAATTTAGAACTCTACAGTGTAAGGGGTCTTCACCTAAACGGTTACTAAGGGAATCTTCACCAAAAACGATCACTAAAAAACAAGGGCTTCACCTAACGGTTACTCAAAGGGTCTTCACCTAACGGTTACTCAATAAATGATTCAATAGCATAATCCGAATTGAGAGAAGAAAAAAAAAATCTTAACTAAAGGGTGGCTGACATATATGTTATACAAAAATATATCTTTAATCTATATATTTATTAACGAACATACGCATTTACTTTTCATAAAGATAAAATTAAGTTTGCTAGTATTGAAACAAAACTTAATTTATATATGTTTGCGAGGAAACGTAATTTCAAAATCTTTAAAAAGGAAAAAAAAATTTACATGATTACAATTATTCAATATAAAGAAACGAAACGCAGAGAAAGTGAAAAAAAATATTTGCTAACACCATACGTTGACACGTGTTAATTTGAACTTATCAAAAACTTTTTGATCTTCAAAAAAAATTTCAATTAACGGAAAAAAAATGTTATCTAAGATCTTTACAAAAATTTATACAAACGGAAAAATTTTTTTATTATCTATTTGTAATTTTTACTAAAATATTAACACTATCGTATATATGTTATATTTCGAAAAACATTATTATTTCAAAACTTCTCATATTTGAGCAATACTAAAAATAATCTAAAGTACGAAAGCTAATTTAAGGGAGGGCGGGTGGGTATATATTTGACACTTCCGCCTCATCGAAGCTATCTACTTTATACGAGAAAAAAAATATGGCGTACTGGCCATGACAAAACTAATTAGGATTACCAAAAAATTACTTTAACTCTGAAATCTTCTTTTCTAATCACACACAAAAAAACAACTAACGGCGTGTTAACTTTTTAACTATAAAATATTCATTTCATATATATCAAACTCGGAAAAAAAATGTTTAGCTTATGGCACATTTAACTTCTTAATTAATTAAAAAAATGACATTTAGCTCACGTTAGGAAACAAACTTGGAAAAATTATACATATATTATTTTATATAAATATATTAAACTAAAACTAGCTTCTCAGGGTACTATTAAAAAAATTTTTTGAAGAAAAGAAAAAAAATGACACTCGTCCCCGCTGCCAGCGTCAGAATCGGAAAAAAAATTATACGTCTACCCATATTTTCCTTAATTTAAAACAGAAAAAAGAAAAAACATTATACACACATACAAATGTTATACAGGGCATTGCAGGGTATGGAAAATTTCGAATAGCCACACGATGGGCGTCCAGAATGCGGAGAAAAAAAATCTACTGTGACAGTCAGATGATGTATGTTGATTTAACCCAGTTCGAATACTAGGCGAAAGTACCTCAAGGCCAACCATACGCGAGATATAAATCAAGAATACATATGACCTCTGCCCATTCGCCTGTTCTCGAGGCCTGATCACAAACAAACAACACTATCTGAGCCATGCATAAATTATTTTTCAACCGGCCACAAAGCTTAGCAACAGCGGTAGAGACATGGACGGGAAATCCTAAGGAGCTAAATAGTTAAATGTGTGTAAAAGTACTAAGAAATGTGTTTTGCGTTATGCGTGCCTGGATCATGGAAAAGTAAAAATAAAGCATTTAATATAATTAAGAAACTCAAGCTTTTGATAGTTAAATAATATGTTTAATTAATGGCTTTAAAATATGAATTTAATGATATAATGGCCTCCGCTATTCCTCTAAATTAATGAAACAAAATAATTAGACAATAAAAACGGATTACTAGGTTTGCGGTCTAAATCTTTTCCCAATTTTAATAAAATTGTCAACTCGATCTTCTCGATAAAGTACAATAAAAAAAAAGATCTTTCGCAAAGCATTTCTAATTGCTTTGCGCTAAAAACAGTTTAAAATTATTTAAAACGTATATAGCTAAATCAGATATACGTGATAAGCTAATGGCGGACAAAAGAGGCGTTATCAAAGAGATCAAGTTGGCACACAAAAGAAACTGACTCGTATTTAATTAACAAACATGAATAAAACTGGAAAGAGATTTTAAATGACCAAAAATTAACTATTAACTCAACCGCAATGGAATATTAAATATTTACACAGGTTAGTAAGGAAGAATAGCGAAGGGAAAAAGGTTACATATAGATAGATGATCACACAATATATATATATATTTAAGGTTAGTCTAATAAAAATGGTTACATAGCAAATACATATCAATTCAATGAAGCAATTAAACAAATATATGAACAAAAGGTAGCATGAGAAATAGTTCAATAGAGGAGATACGATTACCGTCCTTTTTCCTTGGTCATGTTCCCTACGGCGTTCGTGGCTTGATCCGACCGTCGAGATGTAATTGTCCGGACAATGAAAATATGTAGCATGGTTTCACGAAAAGTTCTCCAGACACGGCACAGAGTTCAGATGACTATTGAATGGATATTAAGGCATTTTGAATGGTATTCCGGAACCTCGGCGATAGGCAAAGCTATTTATTTGCCTAGCCAAGCATATTCATTTCCCTCAAAATACTGTTGCTTTTAACTTGAGCATGTTCAAACCTCTCCATGATTTTGAAGATGGCAGTTGTCTACTTTTTTTAAATAAAATCTCCACAAGCAAAATCTGAAAAAGTTCTCCAAAGAAAAATCTGAATGCACCTTGCAATAGCAGATCTGAATGAAACTTGCAAGAGCAAACTCTGATATCACTCTTCCAATAGCAAAATCTGAATATGTGAATTCTTCAAAAAGAAAAAGCTGAATAATCAATCTTTTGTTCTCCCTTCTATTTATACCCTCTCTGTCAGCTACCTTCTATTGTTTGTATGATCTGAGATCTTGATAAGCCCCCCCATGCTCCTTTGTTTCAAAGCAACACTTTCTAAAAATAACTTTGACTTTTTTACTCTAACTTTCTTACTTCAAAGTTTGAATTCTCTTAATTAAAAAGAAAGAAAGAGAAGGCCATCTTTAATTACACTTGAATGGCTCACTAATTAAAACTATACATTCTTTTAGAAAATGTTGGCAGGCTTATCTCAAAATCAAATCATACTAAATATTTTAACAAAATTTTAACAACAATATATTATTATTTTTTTATAGTAGAATAAGCATTTTATTTCAGCAGAATTTTGCATTAACTCATATATATACGCTAGATGTATATATATGTTTGACTAATAGGTTAAGCACTTTTTCTTAATAGAATGAAATTTATTTAAAACAAAATATTTAAATGTAATACACATTTAATAAGCATAATTATTTTTAACTCTAATGCAAAACCCTGCTGATATTGAACTATAAACTTAATTTAGGTCTACAATACTAATTAAGTTTATAGGAAGATGTGAAGCATGGATCGGGCTTCAGATCCATTGCTTTAATATATATATATATATATATATATATATATATATATATATATATATATATATATATATATATATATATATATATATAAGTGTTACTATTAAAAGGAAGTTGTCTTGACAACAGTTTGAAATGGTTGATTGTTATCTATATTGGGATTGAGGGTGATTGGTTTCTGTTTGTTGCATATATGTATAATTAAAACAACTATTTCCTTTCACATTGTTGAAACTTTTGAATAATGACATTTAAGCAAGACAAATAACTCTCAAGATGTACTTTCTTCACGAAGGCACTCATAAATGGGCCCTGGTTCCAATTTCTTATGCATAATATTTATTAATATTAATAATTACATTATAGTTTATAATTATCAAATATTTTGTACATACAATTTTTAGCACCAACCACCTCAAATAAATAAATTAGTGAATCTTGATACTTATTTATTAAACTAAAAATTATACTTAACCCAGATAAATCTATGTGAAATTATATATATATATATATATATATATATACCCAATAATTGTAATTTAAATTAATGGGGACATATTAGAAACCCAGTGAGCTATATGCAAACCAACCCATAGTAAACATAAGTATAGGATGAGATTCATCAATACTTTTATTTTATATAAGCATACAATTTACTGATGTACTAATACACAGAGCATATATCTCACTTGGGGGTTTAATATTTCTGCATTTGTTTCATTTATATTAGAGCTATCAAAAAGTTATATTTATAATAATTTTAATTGTATTAATTGTAAATTCTTTTACATGTGATATTTTATTAAATTGTTTACTCTTTTTAATTATCAATACTTAAAGCCTTTTGACACACATACATTACTTATGTAACCCATGCCTTTATTTTATTCATATTATTTTATTTTAATCATTTTATTTCATGAAGCTATTGACAAGGAGTACAGTTTCACGTAATTGTGTCACGTAATTGTAATTTTTAATTTATGAAGACAGTATAGGTATCTACCAATAAAATAGTGTGATCAAATAATAATACATCTACTATATTCTTTAACTTGTTACTTTCACTTTTTTTCCTTTTTTTTAAAAAAATGCTTTTCTTTTAATGGACCTGAGGATAGTGAAGTTTTTTTCCTGTCAATTATCAAGTACAACAAGTGAGGAGGGATTCTGATCTTATCAAACTTTTCATTTTTCAGTAAGTTGATTTATCTTGTTGCTGCACTGGGATTCAAAATAAAAACTAAAAAAATGACAACTTTAACATGAAAATTGAATTTTAATAAGAAATGGTACCTAATTCACTTTTTGCAATATTCCCACTTCTATTATTTTGAAAAGCTTGTTGCTTCTTAGGTTTTCTAGTGCCACTTTGTAATAAAAAATTCTCCCAACAGTTAACAGCTATCAAATATATCGAAAATAAAAAAAATATTAATAGGATATAACAATAACCTATATCACAGACCTAGATAATGTTATTTTAAAACTTTTCTACAAGTTAATACATTTTTTTTATTTCAATGAACATTGGTCATAAACTGTTTTTATTTACATGGCTAACATTTTTATTGGATTTTTTTTTTTAAATAAAAAATAAATTTTATCACTAATAAGCTCAGAATGTAGAAAATAAAAGCATTTTTACGATATATATTGTACCTATCTATTGTTCCATTACATTCTAAAGCTCATAAGCGATTAGAAAGATTCTCCTATAATCCCAAAAAAAATTGAAACGGTGCCAAAAATGTTCTTAATACATTTTTAATGATTATTGTACTCGCTGTTTTTAATTGCAGTGTTATTATATGCATTATTTATTAATTTTTTTATTTAAAAAAATTCAAATAAAATATTTATTTTTATTTACATATATTAAAATGAAAGAAAAATAATGAAATATAATAATTGAATAGTCAGTTGCATGGGAGGCCATATGATATTCAAGTGTTGGGAATCTTAGTTTGAGCTTCAATCCAAAAATCCTTAGCACTTAGTTTATTACTCTTTGACTGTACTAAGAAGCTTACAATAAATAAATTGTTTCACTAGAAATATAGTTACCAATAAATCCAAATTTTGTGCATTTATGTTTAAAAAAAAGCCATTCTGCTTCATGTTATTAAATATATAACTGTAAAAATACCCATTATTATTTTATATTTAGTGATACACAAAACATATATTAACTCTACAAAGGTTATATCCAAGAGATATATTTCTTACTATTGTGAGCTGAAATGCAAAATAATAATAATAATAATAATAATAATAATAATAATAATAATAATAATAATAATAATAATAATAATAATAATAATAATAATAATAATAATAATAATAATAATAATAATAATAATAATAATAATAATAATAATAATAATAATAATAATAATAATAACAACAACAACAACAACAACAAACACTGTAAATTTCCTTTATTATATTAACATTTCAATGTATTCCTTTTTTTCATAAAACTATGTAATTTTTAAGCACTCTTTGACTTTGACTTCAGATGAAAAGAAAGTACAAACAGGCTTGGAAAATAGCAAAGAATCCACATTCCACCAACAAAAAGGTTTCATACATTTCATTATCTGAAAAATGGAAGATCTAATTATCTTTTTTTTTACATATTATGCCTCATTTATATTTCATGTCATATCAATTATATAAGCTTACCTGTACTGCATAACTTTTTCAGCACTATGATTTTGATGGTGTTTTGCCAAAACCTGGCTCTGTGCAATTAATTAGTTTACATTTATTAATTTATTTCTTTTTAATTGAACTTGAAGTCAATGATTGCTTAAGAATTTATTATACTTATATAATAAAATACATACTTTTTTATTTATTTTCAATTATAATCTAGATATCATTCAACAAAGAAACATAAATTTATAAAGAATAAAAATGTTTCATTTCAAATAATGTAAACATTGATATTGCTAAAACATACAGCCAAAAAATAATATCTTTAGCATTAATTAATCAGAATCTTCAATAGTTAGTTTTGCAAATCATTTGTAATAATTAGCACAAACAATATATCTATGCTTAAGACAGAAATATTTTTCATCAAAATTTGCACAAAATATACACCCTTTCAAAATAGGTGTCAAAGTCAAATTAATAGTTGAAATATTATTGCTTAACAATAGTCATTTACAAATGTTCAGCTACTCAGGATTTTGAATTGTTCATTTGATATATGCAACAAGGCTTATGATAAAAGTTTGTTTGCACCTTTCAGATCAACAATGCTTTTCACATAATTAAATAAAGTGAATATTAATAATAATAAAATAGGATAGTTCTGAAAAACAGGCTTTTTTGCACAACTGAGAAATTACTTTAGTAAAAAGTTTTCCAATTACAATAATATATAACACTAAATATTTTTTTAAAAATGTGTAGTGTGGAAGAAAGTCCACAACAACAAAGAATGTAAAAAAATGTATTTTAACTAGAAGAATTGCTTTTCAAACTATATAATTAAATAATAAAATATTAGCACAGCAATATCTAAAATTGAATGTAAAACTGCACATTAATTATATGAACTATCTCCCAAAAAGAACTATATATTTAAATAATAGAAATGTTTGGAGAGAAATAGTTAAAGTAGTAATGATATTAATAAATTGTGTAATGTAAATAAAACTGCTCCCATCCAACTAATAAATTGTACATTGGTTGTTCTAGAATATAATTAAGCATAATTATGATCTAGTTGCACTTCAAACACATATACAGATTTTTCCTAAAAGCTCACATCTTTCCTCTAGAAAGAAAATATCCAATCTAAATATTTTGCATAATCAGTTGTAGCTATAATCTAACCTGTAATTGAGTGAACTATAAAATATGATGCTGAAGATGACATTGAAATTAAGAAAGGTCAATCTGTACAGTTCCAAGTTTCCAATAAAATATATATTATTAGTACTATTGCATTGCAAATGATATTATGCCTCATCCTACAACATTAAAAATTTGTCTTTATAAAGAGTGCTTATTTAAATATAACTCTTATTAAATCTATGTATTGCATATGTTTTCAGTGGACTTATTCTTTGATTCCAAATCCTGTTGTTGGGGACATAGTTGTTTAATATTCTACTGTTATACTGATAAAATACCATTAATTTAAAATCTCTTATTTAATTATGATGTATATATAATAGATAAAATGCCTGTTTTTGGATTTGTGTTTGTATTAAATTTGAAAAAGAAACGTTTTATTTCCTCATTGTAAACCTAATCTTTGCTGTGATAAGAAAAATGGACACTGCAATTAATCTTATTGGTTTTTAAATATTTACTGAATGTTTTATTTCTCCTTCATTTTTTTATACATGTATATCATATTAAGTTATTTGCCAGTGAAAGATTAAAGAACACACTGAAATTGTTTACATAATAAAAGTTTTGAAATAATAGCTATTCTTATTAATAGATATTATACCACCTGTAATTACATATCTTTTTTCTACTCATTTTTTTTTTTTTTTGCATATGGTAATATATTCTTATAAGTTTATTCAAATCATCCTTGCAAAATGTTATATTTTTCAACAATGCCTTCTGTGAATATTCAGACTTAAAATTTATTTACAAATGACATCGCTGAAAAACATAAAGTTTGGGTCATTTGAATATTTTGTATTTGAATTTTCAGCTAATGGCATGCACTGAGATATTTTTTTATAAGTTTTATAGGGTATTTTAAGCTCAGACTTTCACATGACCCTCAACTCTCCACACTATCTCATACCACTGATACACTTGACCATGATCTACATGAGATATTTTTTTATAAGTTTTATAGGGTATTTTAAGCTCAGACTTTCACATGACCCTCAACTCTCCACACTATCTCATACCACTGATACACTTGACCATGATCTACATATTTCGTGTTAAACCAGTACTCATCAGGTAGTCCACAATATCTTCTCTACACATATATACAATAAGTGCTCAGATTTATATTAAGGTAGCCAATCTTCATACGTTAATGGACAGACTTCAATCCACTCTACCTCCAACTCTTCAGTCATCCATCCTATTGAAAATCTGATAATGGAATGCTCAAAACCCACACTGATGCCTGCATTCTCATCACATCCAGGTTGATCATAAGTCACTCTGACCTTTCATGTATAGAACATCATCCATTTAAGTACATAGTACATATACAAGGGCTGGACATACATTTAATCTATTATTTAATATCTAACATTCAAACTATATATATATATATATATATATATATATATATATATTACATGTTAGATATATAAATATATATATATATATATATATATATATATATACCAGTACAAACAATGTAATATATAGGTATTTTCAGCTCAGACTTTCACAGGATCCTTAACTCCATGTTATCTCATACCACTGATACCCTTGACCACATATATGTCTAAAATATAAATAATCACCAATATACATATTTCATGCTAAACCAGCACTGGTCAGTTGGTACAGATTATCATCTCTACACATATATACAATAAATGCTCAGATTTATATTAAGATAGCCAATATTCATACTTTAATGGACAGGCTAAATGGATTATGTCCTGTACATGAGGGGTCAGAATGTCTTATGGTCAATCTGGGCATGATAAGAATGTCAGAATCCTTGTGGGCTTTGAGCATTTCATCATCAGATTTTTTAATAGGATGGACAGCTGAAGAGTTGGAGGGTGGAATAGATTGAAGCATGTCCATTAAAGTGTAAAGATTGGCTATCTTAATATAAATCTGAGCACTTATTGGATATATGTGTAGAGATGATAATCTGGACCAACTAACAAGTGCTGATTTAGCGTAAAATACCTTTATTGGTGATTACTTATCTTTTAGATATAAATGTGGTCTTGCGGTATGAGATAGTATGGAGATTTAAGGGTCGTGTGAAAATCTGAGCTCAAAATACCCTATATATTACATTGTTTGTGCAGGAATATATATATATATATATCAGCTATTATATTGTTTGTGCATAGGAATATATATATATATATATCAGCTATTATAAGTTTTACATAAAAATAATTATTGTTAGACAACCATTTTTTATATATTTAATAACTCTTTATATATTTTGAATAGGTTTTATGACATTTATTAAAGTCTAAAACAAATGATAACTCTTAAAATAAAATTAAAAGATTAGAATTTAAATGTAAGACGATTTGCCTGAGATGAATAATTAGTGTATCTAATATCCAATAGTACTCGTGTTTTGAATTATAAAAAAGGATTAATTTTGCAATTTTTAAACACAATGTGTAAGTTTATTCATGAATTATGAAATTTTTTTTTTCAGTTCTTAGTTATTGAAACAAATTCTTTTTATTGAAATAAATGAATAAAACAATAAAATTTTCCAAAAATATTTATGTAGACATGTTTTTAATATGGTTAGTTCGTGCATCTGGCTACTATGTTCACAATCTGATGTTTAAATATAGATGTGTCTAACTTTTTTTTTTTAATCATAAGCAATCTTAATTTTTTTTAGCTATTTTATATTAGTCAGAAAATAGTTGTCCACAATCTGATATTCAAACACAGGTAAATCTTGTACATTTTTTCAAATCGTAAGCAGTCATAAGTTTTTTTTTTTTGATAGCTGGCCTATAAGACCATACTAGTCATCACACTATAGATACAAAATAAATACTTAGGCATTACTATTTAAAGAGTAAAAATATTGGGTTAATTTGGATTGGTCATGTGACTGCTAATCTACTAACTGAAAAACCAAACAACCAAATTATTGGTAAGGAGTCATAGATTGTCAAACTTCTATATGTCTGGACCTACATTTAACTGAGAAATTTTTAAACTAAAAGACATTGTTTTTATTATTATCATGATATTAGACATAATATCATTTCAGTACTGTTTTTTTTTTTCCATAGTTGGTGTTTTTTAAAATAAAATTAAAAAAACATTTAGTAAGTCCAAAAATTATGTTCCTCTGCTAATTATATTAAATAATCATGTGAATTATTGCTTGAAATTTCAAAAAAAAAAAATTGTCCACCTGAAGAAATAAATCAGGAACCATGATTTGTGAATCTTAATTTTCAGGATATCATTTTGTCATTATATTAAAAACATAGGACAATGATTATATTTATGTTAAATTAAGAATTTTAGTCCATGATTTTTTAAAATTTGTATATTAATTAAATGGCAAAAAATATAATTTTAAACCAATTTCACACTAAATATAAATGCTGGAATAATTTAAATTTGCATATGTTTGTTTATCTGCATAACAAAGTGTTTTTTTCTTCTTTATAACCTAATGTTGAGTGCACTTTCAGTGAAGTTCACCATAAGAATGTGCTTTATTTTTCTTATAACATCTTATTTCTATAAATACTAAGTACTATTATATATATATATATTGTGCACTTTTCTATATACTTATGATATCATATATTTATATATATATTTATATATATATATATATATATATATATTGTGCCCTTTTCTATAGGTCAATGATAGTTATAAATGGTCAATTACTAAAAAATTTTAAAATTAATATTATATAGTATGTAATATTATAGATTATATTAAGCAGTAAAAGATTAATATGATATATTTAATAATAAATATTGTGATGGTGAGAATTGTATCTAATTCTATATTTTCTAAATTGTTTTTCAAAATTTTATATAATTATTTTATATAATATAAGTAGCAAATTTATTAAGACAGATAAAAATAGACTAAACACCGGAAATGACTACGTGACTGTCTGGAATATTCTATGTATAAGCACCGGTTTAAATTAATACTAATAATTAAAATATTTAAATAGTATATTATAGAAGTGGACGGAATTGTCACACATCATAATAAAAATAAGTAGTATACACCTTTATTAATTATTGTTTCAAAATTGTTTTAAAGGTAGTTAAATTGTAATAGATAATAATTGATTTAAAAATAATAATTAGTTAACATTTAAGTCTATTACGTCATGATTTTAAAACTTTAGAAATTGTTTATAAATCCAAGTAGGGATTGACCAATAAAAAAAATAGATCTTGGCAGACAACCAAAATCGCGCCAACTAATTGTATAAACAGGGGAGAACAAAAATGTGTTGACTCCAGAGCAGAGGTAAAATTTTAAGCTCTCTAATTTTTTTTTCTTCAATTTATTAGTCAATTTTATTATAATTTTAATAATATCTTTGAAAGAAACCAACTGACAATTTAAAAAATCATCCGAAGAGAATCTTAGAATAAAATGTTTTAAAAAAAAGTTTTTCATAGTAATGTTTCACTAACTTTACAGTAACCTGCCAGTGGATTCTATCGAAATATAATCGGAGTTTTCAATAGAAAATGGATAGATTCTTAAAACCAAGTTGTAAATTTTATAATGTTCCAAATATGTTAATATTATTCGTTGATATAGTTTATATAGCGTATCATTATGAAAGCTGTTTTCGTGCGTATAAAATCAATGAAAGGACATTGTGCGCAAAGTTAATGAAGATAATGGAAAATAAAAATAAGTATTATTCGTATAAGAATAAATGGACAAAAGGAATTTTAATATTGAAATAGTTTGAATTGCTTTCTTTAAGATGACTTGAGAAAATACTCTAGAAAATAGTTAAAGATCGAAAGTAGTGTATATAAAATAATAATGAATGAAAGTGAAGTTTACCAAGGAAAACACTTGCCTAAAGAAAAAAAAAAAATTTTACAGAAGAGAAATATAAAATATTGGATCCATGGAAAATGCAATTGGTACCGTAATTATTAAATAATTGTAGTTTAACTAGAAATAAAGATGCATCAACGCGCTGAGGTAATATTCACCAGAACATTAAAAAGCTTCGTGGGATAACTAAATAAAATGTTTTCTAATAATTTTGGATTAAACACTAAAACTAAAGATCGTCTAAACAGTTTATTAAATGAACTAATTTATTTAAAACTTTAATAAGCATAAAGGAGAACATTCGGACAAAAGAAGAAATAATAAATATTATGGGACTAACCAAGATTTACCGTCAGAAAAATATGTGATTATGGTTTGAATTATTTTCTTTACTAATCTAAGTTAAACATTAAGTTTTAGATAGCGATAGGGAAAACAAAATACATTAATTCGTGATATAACATTATATGAAATAATATGTTTTGATTTTGAATTTTAAAATAAAATTGTATGTATGTGGAAATTTGTATATTTGCGATGCTCGAAGAGAAAGAAACCTACTACGAACTCTGATAGGAAGATAAAGATTGTTTTTGGTAACATTTATAATTATTAATGATATATAATGTATGTTTTATTTATTTAGATCAGCTGAGAATCGAATGAATGTAGCGCAAAAGTTTTATTGTTATTATTGTTGTAAAACGCATTTTTGAAAACAACACTCTAAAACACTTTGAGATGTGATTAGATTTTTAAAAATATGCATACGATAATCATTTTATGTGTTATTAATATAGTTCAATATAACCGATGGTTATGTGATATTTTCTGTTAATTTTCCGATTGGGATATTTAAATGTTATTTTAACAAAACGTAGATGTTGAACCTACAGTGTAATAAAGCAAGACAAATTGTTCTTATGGAATAGGGAAATGTTTTTATATTAGCGAATTTTGTTTATTGTTTTTAAAAAGTAGTTAGTACTTTATCGATGTTGGATACAGTAAAAATCTCGAGAGATAGTTTGGGTAGTGACTTGGTAGTACGTGGTGATTCGGAAACCAAGAGGATGTATTAAAAACTAGGATGCTACAGGGAGTGAAATAATAGGTAGTTTTAGATGTTAATCAGCGTAGTTAACAAAGCCCTATGACTGGTACACATGTTGTCTTGGACAGTGGTATTTTATATATTTCTTGTGAGTCGTACTAGATGTTTGGTAAAGCTGAGTAAATAGCTGCCACATCATGCTTATCGCCAAGGTTATTAGACAATGAATGTCGGACCTATTCACACTGTTCCATACATTTTTGAAGTATATTGCGGATAAGTTATCTATCTATTTTCCCGATATCCTATACATCTTTCGCTATCTTTATCTGTATTTCTTGCAACTACATCGTTATATGATAAGTCTATTAAAAGGGAAACAATAGATATTTTAGAATGTATGTCAGGCTATTATTTGGAATAAGAATAGTTAAGTGTTAACGAAGAGTAGATTATGATTATTGAAAGAAAGATGCAGATATCCTAAGAAGGGAAGGAGTTAGAGAATTATTTTAATTCCTTTTAAGAAATGAACTATAATTTTATAAAAGTATATCCAAATAGAAATATACAAAAATATTAAATATAATTTCACGTTTTCTTATTGTTAATTATATTTTAAAAAATATAAGTATTGCATATTTAAAAAATACAATAACATTCGATAATTATAGTATATGTGAAACTGTAACAGGTGATAATTAAACCCGTGTTATAGTATTATACATGAGTATGGCTTATGGAATAAACGTATTATAGTTTACGAGCATTGGAGAACAAACGTTAAAAGTAATAATAATATTTGAATAATATGCGGAGTGACTTATATAAAGTTACAAGAAAATGTAATTTTCTTTTAAAAACCATATTGATTGTAAAATTATGATGTTATAAATGATGTTTATCCACATAGATAATTTATAATACAGTAACTTTAATATTAAAAGGTAAAGAATGGTGTTACCCATAAAATAGTTAAAATAAGTGATATGATAAACCTAATGAGAAATAAATAAATAACTTTTAAAAGGCATAATAAGTTTAATTAACGATAAAAGAAATATAAATGTGTATAATTCAGCTATTGTAGTGTAAAGAAAAATGAGGATATCCCTTGTAAATAGATGTAGATGGATTTGTTTGTTTTATTTATTTTTATTGATGTTAATAAAATTTTAAAATTTGTTTATTAAAACTTGTGTCTGAGTTTTGTTTTCTCTACATCATTGCATGAATTCACAGGGTATGTTCACAACCATTAAACTAAGTATATGATTGTTTGCACAAAAGATAAATAGAGAAGTATGTTTAATCTTAATTATTTATTGATGTTCTTGTAATTAAATAATTATAAAATTGCATTGCGTTACTGGTCATCAATCCATTATCATAATATTTTGCTAAATTATATGCTATTAGTTGCCACTTGCTTTATTTATCAGATTATCTAAACACTGCCACTTATTAATTTATTTTATTACTTAAAGATAAAAAAGGGGATATTAGATTATTAACTAATTTATTACGGTTATAAATTTGCGATGAAAGAAAAGCTGTACTAGTTGGATTAAGCAATGAAGATTGTGATTATTATTGTTTTATTATTAATCTAATTTCAGAGTAGTAGATTATGACATAAAATCCCTTATCATATTTTGCTACCATATGTTTATTAACATATGAATAAATTTAAGAACCTGAGATTATTTCAGTTGAGCTAGATGATTACTATTATTATTATTAGAGATAAAAGATTAATACTTTAATTGTTAAATGAGTCTTAGTGATTAGAAGTTGCGGAAGTCATAAGAATACTATGTAGTTATTATTTGTAATAGTAGTATAAGGGGGGATAGTGTTCTTATGCCATTGAGGTGGTATCCTGTGGGATATTGTCTCAATGTAATCTACCTTGTCACCCGTATTTCCACTTCTAGTCTCATGAATTCCTGAATATTTATTTGAGTTAGTTTAAAACAGAACCTAAATTAATTTTAAGAAACTTGAGCTAGTAAAGCATTTAATTGAATATTTCATTAATTATTAGAGCTAGAACCCGGTTAGGTGATTTTCACTATATTATATTTATTTTGGGGGAAGTGGAGATGCGGGAACGGGGCGGTTAGATTATGGCCCTCAACGTGATTGGCCTGATGTGTAGTGGAGCTACACACGATTACAAGGTCAGAATATATATATATATAATAAATAAAGTTTGATATCTGTATTCGTTTCACAATATATGTAATATACAAATCAATATATATATATCAAAATACAGTACAATTTATATAAATTATATTCTTTTAGAAGTACTTTCGACTATACACTTTGTAGTCTTTATCAACTATATAACGTTGAATAATCAAAACGAGACAACCCTTAACAATACCCATAGTTCAATTCAGATTTCCCACAATTCTGTTATCTTAACATTTGATGACTGGCAATTCATTAACATTTGACGATTTCTTGAAATCAACATAGCCTCTTTTATTTTACGTTTATTATGACAATGTTCAATTTGAATAATTTTCATATTTTTATAATCAAATTTAAATCCATATTGACAAGATTTATTATGATCAAATATAACAGATGATGAAGGTTTATTTACATCTGTTCCATATTGATTCTCTTTTTGAATTCTATTATATAAAAGCATATGTTCTTTTATTCTCTTCTCAAATGTACACTTAGATTCACCAATGTATTGTACGCTGCATCCACATATCAATCTATATATAATAGAATTTTGATTAAACTTTGAATTTTGAATTTTAGAATTATTAAGCAATCTATTTATGTTATTTGTAGAGAAAAAAGCAATATGACACAAACCATTATAAATTTTCCTAATAAACTTGACCTGCTCATCTGATATAAATGGCATTGAAATCCATTTCATTTTGATATTTTTATTTTTAATTTTATTATAGTGTTGATTTCTTTTAAATCCTTTAATAATATTAGCAATAGCATTTTTATAATAGCCAATTTTTAACAAGTCATTAACAAATAAATGTACATTTTTAATTTTATCACTAGAATATTTGCATAATTTTTCATTTCGAAATAAGAATGATTTCAATCCAGACAGCTTATGACACATAGGTACATGTGATTCATATGGAATAAAACCTCTAGTTTCAATTGGTTTAATTAACATAAGATAATCCAAACTGTAATCATTAAGAGTAACTTGAATATCCAAGAATTTTATGGAATTGTATTTCTCTTTAGTTATAACCCATTTTATATCCTTAATCTCATTTAATTCATTAAATAAATTGATTATTAATTCTTGTTTTCCACAAATAAAAACATCATCCACATATCTATGATATACTTTAATTTCTTGATATTTCAATTGTTTTAAAATTTTACTTTCATATGTTGATATAACAAAATTACAAATTTGAGCAACAGCAGGAAGACCCATTGGCCAACCAAAATTCATTTTATAATATTCATTATTAAAATTAACATAAATATTTTTATCAATAAACTGCAATACTTTTATAATAAAATTTATAATATCAGACTTTACATTTTTTGAAACAAGAGCATTATAAATAATATTAATTGACTCTATTCTATCTATTGATCCATACATTTCATTTATATCAAAAGTACAAATTGTGTCATGTAAATCTATATTTATATTCTTAATTTTATCTACAAAATCAAACGATGATGAAATAGTATATTCTCCAAAACCTAAAATATCTTGAAGTAATAATTCAATATATCTACATGTTTGATAATAATATGCACCACCAAAATCAACCATCAATCTCAATGGATAATTTTCTTTATGTAGCTTTATATTCGAAAATATCCTAGGGCAAATAGCAGATGATGGATATAAGTTATAATATGTATGACTATCAATAGCTTTATTCTTAGCTTTTTTTAAAATTTCATTTATAAATTTCATGCGAGATGTATCAATATTTTTTATTTCACTATTTTGAAATTTAAGCTTTTTCATTTGATCCATAACTTTTTCATTATATTTCCCTCTTGTAAACAAACACATACGAAGGCCCTTGTACTCCTTTAAACACACTAAGTCATTATTTAATAGGAAACTTTTAAATTTATTAATTTGACTTAACCATTTATCATTCCTATTATATTTAAAGTTTTTATTTTTAACTTCTTTAACAATGTTATTACAAATATTCGCATCACACTTAATCACACTAATTCTGCAATATAACAGCATATTTATTAAACATTACCTACAATTCCACTTACAGTTCATACATCCTTAATATTAAAATAATTTAATTGCTTCAGAATTATAAATTTTTAATAATAAAGATTTTTGCTAACAGAAATATATGTGATTTTGCTTAAGAAATTGAATGCACCAAAATTTATAGATATTAATATGAACTGTGGCTTTTTCTTCTGACATTTAAATTCATTTATTGAATTATTGATTAATGCACACCAGCATACTTTTTTCCTCATTTTAAATACATGTCAAACATTAGATCTATATTTTACCATTTTACTGATCTCCATAGGGTATAAAAAGAGTTTCAAATGAGTGTATATTGTATACTATTATATGACAATGTTAAACATATCTCAGAACTGTTTATAATTTATTAGTTTTCTTCAGCTAAAATTATCCATGACAAATTTAATGCAATGGTGGAGTAATGGCATCAAAAACTAATCATGGTTTAAACTTAACTCTGTTATTTCTGGTACTTATCATTACAAGATCTTTTGAATTATATCCATTTTACTATATATTTGCTTAAAATCACTGTATTTATAGTATATTCATTTAGAAATTATTTCTCACTAAAATTATACTTTGTAGAGTTAATAAAATGTGAGGTGATGATTCAAAGGGTAATGTTTTTAAACTAAATTTAACCCATTGTTTCTCGTATTCAAATGATGTTTGATGTCCCAAGCATCAAACTATTTATTAATTTTATACTCACTGTTGAAATTAATGACCTGAAATTTTTGAGCAATTTAAAATTTATCAGAAATGTTAGATGGTTATCTAATCTTCTGTTACATATTTGACATTAAAGCTCAGCCATTTTATTTAGTGCTTGATTGATGTTTTGCAGTGCTTGCATTTTAGTTGTTTTTATGTGCTGGACTATTTCCACCACTTAACAATAATAATATCTCTAGAAAAAAAAATTAAACTTAATTTAACTTACCCAACTTCATTCACTATTAGCAATAGTGCACAAGTTATTATATACAAAATGCTTTGAGCAAAATTATTCTCCACTGTGCTTTCAGGTATTGTTGGTCTGACTATTGAAAGGACTAACATGTGAATCAAACCTAGACCTTTTGATTATTATATATTGAATTTTAAGGTAATGCACTAACCCACACATCTGGTTAGGGCATTATGTCTAATTAGATTATTATCTTAAGATTCTATATTCAAGAATCTAAAAGTCCGTAAGAGTATTGTGACTGGTTAGGCCGGCAATATCTTTAAGTAAGCAGAGAGGAGAAGAATACCACTCAAACATTGTGTACATATATATAATTACATTTAATTAGAAAATTTAAATAAAGTATACATTTTTTAAGATAGTTAATATTTAAGGTAAGATGCTGGAAATTGTTTAATGTATAAGTATATTTTAGTGACGTCATTTATAAATTATCTCTGATAATTGTTGTGTTTTGGAAAAAAAAAAAGGAATATAACAAAGTAAAGGATCACATTTGAGAGTAGTATTTTTTTTTATAATAATTGTAGGTGGATATGACAAGTAATTTTCAGAACACTTTTATAGTTTATCAGATTTTCTTAATTTTAACCAATATCCCCATATCATCTATTTCTAATATTAACTCATGAATTTATGATATTCGATTTTGTAGGATAAATATGTTTGCAAAATTTGATTATATGTATTTACGTGTATTTAAAATTATCAGAAAAGTAATTTAGTATATTTGAAAAATGATTTTATTTCATTAGGAGATTGAATTTTTATTTGAATAAAAAATTTAAATTGAGGTATAGAAATACAAAAGAATTGTAATCACAATATCCAGAAAGTTGTCTAGATATATTTATATTCATGAATCTAAAAACAAAGTAAATAAAAGTTATTCAATTACTGTTAAAATACATATTGTTTAAGAAACTTTACCTTACATTTATTTTTGTTATATATTTTTGTTATTATAACTTTTTTTGTAAACATTAGGAAATACGATCATTTTAAAATAATAAACACAGCTCTTTATTATATTAAACAATAATAATTAAAAAATAGAACATTTAGCATGTAAATTGCCATCAAATTTGAATAATCATCAGGAAAATAAAACAGAGCAAATATTTTCTTTTATTCAAAAACGTTTATTAATTATTTAAAACAGCATACGTAATGCAAAAATAATATTTGATTTGGTTTTTGTAGCATTTTTATATATTGAAGTTTTGTTATAAAATTATTTGCCAATTTATAATTAAATAAAGCTTTTATAAAAATAATACGTAATAAAAAAATATTAATAGAAAAATAATTTACAAATAAATAAATACAGATATTTGAAAAAAAAAAAAAAACAATAGCAAAGTTTGAGCTGATTGAATATTTTTGAACTTACTATTCAATAAATAAGAATATGATAAATGTATTATTAAACAAATATAAATATTTCATTAAAAAATATTTTGCCTGGCTATTTTGCATGAGTATATATATATATAATGAAGAGTCTCATAGAAGAATAATTAACATCTAAAATTTAAATATGATCCTGTAAACCTTAAAACATTTTCAGATTTTTTTTTTTTTAAAAGCCACCTCATAGCAAACTCAAACAAATATTGCTCAATATATACATGATTCTGATTCATGCTGTTTAGAATAATGATAGTTTATCTTATATATATATATGAAAAGAAAGTTACTGTTAACACTAACTGAAATAATTACAGAAAATATACAAACCATCATACAATTACAAATATCCAGTAACGCCCTCTGTTTTAAAGATCTATATCTCAATAATAGCAAACCTTAAAATAAGATCGTTTGGTTATTTAAAATTTCATGCTCTGTGTTTGAGTAGGTCTGTATTTCAATATTTAACATCGTTTAGCATACAACCTTAAAGTGGTATCATTGGTATCATTTTAAGGTTTGCTATTATTGAGATATAGATCTTTAAAACAGAGGGCGTTACTGGATATTTGTAATTGTATGATGGTTTGTATATTTTATATATATATAATATCTAATTAAACAAAGTAAAAAAGGTAAAACATTTGTGAGTTTTTATATTTTGTAATTTTTAACCAAAAATATTTTAATGAAAAATACTTTAAAGGAAAAAAATTGTTATGCAATTTTTTTGCCACCATTGTCAAATTATCTAAACATTTTTAATAGGAAACATTTGTCATCATTCATTATATTTAACTCAATTTCACATTGTTCACAGTTAGGTGCTGTGTTATTCACATTTTACATTAATCCCCTTTTTAAAACAATTGAAAATGAGATGACTGGAATATTTATATCTGTAATGCAGGCAAATGTTTCATGCATTGCATACATGGATATAATAATATTTCTTGCAAACTAGAAAACAGATACCAAAACTAATAAAAATTGTAAATAATTAATCAGACAATATAAACTGGAGTTCAGTTTAGAAAAATCCAGTGCATGATCTATATATTTAGAATGCCAACATAAGAAATACTTCAAAAGAAAGCTTGACTCATTTATGAAATTTTCTTTTCATTTTAGTAACTCTGAAATGCAATCAGAGATATAGGAAAAACTAATGAATAAAGTTGAAAATATAATTAATTATCTTTTCAAATCATATTTATCAATCTATGCACAAGTGTCACTTTTCAATCTCCTATTAATGACAGGGTTTACATATTACACACCTATAATAGTATACACAAAAGCTTTTACATCTAAAATGTACTTAATGTGTAGGAAATTTTTGTGTGTGGAGGGTGGGGTGAAAATGGCATCAATATCCTTAAGTACAATTCTTCATCATCTATCTCAAAATGTATTTGGTTTACATTTTATAAAAAATTTTCAAATTCAAAAAAAATCTTAAATCATCATGTGAGAGGATATTTCCATATTTAAAAATTGTTTTTAAAATTACACCCACAGACAGGTCAACACCCATAATAAATTATTGGAATAAGTTAATCTCTCATTTATTATTTATTCCCAATTTAATATATTTCCCTCTCAAGAATAAATAATATTCATTAAGGCTGTAGCCTCAAGCACATGTGTATAAAGTAAAGAAGATTTTCCCTTTTTTTCTTCCAAAGAGTAAGCTTGTGGTTTTAAGACCTGTAGATGTCCCTACTATCACATTTTATACACATGTGCTTGAGGCTACAGCCTTAATGAATATTATTTACGTAATCAATGTGTGTTTAAATAAATTTATAATCTCAAGAATAAAATAAAATTCTGGGACACATATTCAATCTGTGCTTCCCATCCAATGATAATAACAAACCTCTTTTAAGCATAACCAATAAGCAGTGGATTGAAAATTTAAATACTGGTAATTAGAGTCTAAATACTGTAATTTTCTCCTAAAACTAAATCTTGAAGCATTTTCCATTTTTTATTTCTACAGATATAAAAGGAATTACACTAACATTGAAGAAATACACAAACTATGTCAGAAAGAATCAGAAATACAACCACCTTTTCCATTAACATGCTCCATGTTTAATAATATTCAGTGTGATATCCTCAAATATGTAAAAGTAATGATTATAATATACATACACTTCTCAAAACATTTAAAGAAGGTATTCATGCACACATTCAGGCTAGCACATTTATACTATTCTCATTATGATGTAGTAGATGTACATTTATGTATGACAAGACCCTGTAATACATTTAAGAATAAAATGGATATTACAGGCATAAGGGATGAAAAAATTTCACCAACTAACATTTATTCAGATACTTGTTCACTAATGTGACTTTGCTCAAATTTATGACATGACTCACTATTATAAAATGATTAACTAGATATTTAAAACCTTAATGCAATAATGTATATAGAAATATATAAATCCTTTGCAGCAGTCAGAAATTTGTAATTTTTCCTATTTCTAGTATTGGATAAAGATGCAGGCTATATAATGATAACCCTATCTATTCTTTTGTTTAAAACCTCATATTCATTTGTTATTCTATTGTACTGTTTTGTAAACTTATATTTCAATAAAGCCTTTTAAAACTAAATTTGTAATTATACATAATTTAAATAAACATAAGTATTTGGGTATACATCTTTTTACATAAATTGCATATTCATTTGTACTCCAAATGGATCAATGTTTGATGTTATATTTGGGACAAGGAGGGGGAAATAAAGGCTATTAAATATTGAATCGGTTTTTTTTTTTTTAAATCCAGAAAATAAAAATTGCATTTGGCTTGTTTCTTTGTTGAATTGAAGTTTAAACATATTACTATATTAAAATCTTAGATAATAGTTTAAAAAATTATAACTAATTGTTAGTAATGATTTTTAATACCTGCATATAACAATAGAGATTTATGCTATTTAATTATATATTTTGCTAAGCAATGTTAATACAACAACTTGCAAATAATTTCACTTTTTGTTCCAAGTATTTGATAAAATTAAAATTTAATTGTCAGCTTAATAAAAAATTGACTTACTAAAAATACTTTTTCCATGAAATATTAAAATTTAATATTAATATTTTAACTGATACATCATAAAATATCAATCAAACCAAAGTGAAGAGAGTCTTGTCAGATATTATTTAATAAGAACAAAAATTGGAGATTAACTCCAGTTTCTAAATTTTAATGTTACAATTTATCTTCTTATCTTTTGATAATTATCAAGAACTTTGCAAAATAGTGAACTTGACAATCTACTTTTCTATAAAAAGTTACATTATCATATATAAATGTTCAAGCACGAGTGTGTGTGTAGCGCAACTGTTCCCAAAAGCTATTAATACAAGATAGCTAACTAAAAATAATAAACTAGCTTAACGCTTTCAAAGGATCTTGCCTTCATAATCATAGCTTGCTAATACATTTAAGGATATGCAAATATGCTAATTCCATTTTTTGATAAAGCATGGCACGTGTCCTTCCTATTTATGGCATCATTGTCTTGTGAGATGAATAAAGCCTATTTGGTTTTTATTTTAAGGTCATGTCTCTCTCTACACACGATTGTGGGATTGTCTGGAATGCATGTGTGGTGACTTGTGCTCTGGTGCTGATAGAAAACTGAATAGGTAGAAGGATCGTTGTGAGCTCTATTGTATGAATATTTATGTTGTGCTAATCATGTGGCCAAAGATGCTCTTCTTTCCCCATAATATATGCCTTTACAATTATTATTGGAACATGCAATATTATATACTGTGTCAGGGGTCTGTAAAAGTGGAGTTTGGTCTTAGTGTTATTAATTAAATTGTTAGAATTTGGAGGGGTTCAAAAACAAAGCTGATTCTTGTTGTTAAGGATGGAATACAATTTCTTGTGTAAATTGGATATATATGGAAGCAATAATCTGGGTTTATCCTGTGTGATGTGAGAGTATATGTAATTTCTTTTTGTCAACAATGAATTGCCTGAATCCTAAATTCAATAGCTATTTTGTATTAATAGCTTTTGGGAACAGTTGTGCCGCACACGCACTCATGCTTGAATACATATATTTCCCAAAAGTAAAAAATTATTTGACTTAATAATATATAAATATTTTAAGTTACATGCATTCAAGAAATCTGCTATTTTTAATTCATTTTTGTTATTGTGATAATGTTGTGAAAAAAAGTTTAGCTTGTCTAGGAGATTATAAAGTAATTTTAAAAACATTAGGGTTAAATTTTCACATAACTTTATTTTTATTAAAACTATGCTAGCAAAAGCTAAACTTCTAAAATGATCATTTAAGGAGTACAGATGAACAGGTAATGATTAACCGAACTAAATGTAATACAGGATTCCCCAATTTTGGGATTATTTACCCTTAGCTAATGTCCCAACTAATTTTAAAAGAATATTGCAGTTAAGATATATAATAAATTAAAATTAAATAAATTATTTGGAAAAAAAGGAATTATAACTATAAACACAGGGTATATTAAATAAAGTTTATTTGTATTAAGGGAATCTGGCATTTTCATATTGTCAGAGACAAATGGAAAAGAAGAGAAATTAAGTAAGAAAAAAGTACTGAACAAGAGTTCTAGTAAAGACATGTTTATAACAAAAAATATTCTATGTAAAATTACTAATCAGAAAATAATGTCTACAAGGTTGCCATTTCTTCCAAGATAAATATTATATGCAGAATTATATGTGTGTAAACATGGTATTGGGAATGGAATAAAGAATGGAATCTGGCACTTTTTGTAAAAACAATTAAAAAAAATACCAAGAAGAAATTGTAATTATGAGAAATTTGAATGCAAATGCTGATCAGAAAACATAAGAGAATGTAAATGAAAGAATTGAAAAGTTGAAAAATGAATAAAAGTCAGTATGTGACCAAATAAATCTTAAAATAATTATAATATTTTAAAATATAAAACTATCTATCAAATTACATGGAGACAAGGTTTAATTAAAAGATTTTAAAAATAAATTATGCTTGTTTTTTTTTTTTTATAATTTCAAAATCAGAATTACAAATATTATTTATCAGACCATTTTAAAAGTTAATCCATAACATAATTTTACTTTAAATCCAGAGTTATTTAAAATATATAAAATTATAATATACATAATGATATATTGTAATTAAATGTGTTTCCCAGTTACTTAATTCACGCTATAATATGTATGTATGTATTTTATTTTTATAATTGAAATATTTTAGAGATTATGTTGTGAGTAATACAAAATCAATACCTAATTTTCTGAAAAAAAATTGTCATGATTTAATTTATAATTGAATTTAGACCATATGAACATAACTTTTTTTTTCCAATTTTTAAATATATTTTTTTAAATCCATAATTAAAACATAGAATTGTTAAAATAAATAATTAACTTAAAAATTTTCGAAACTAAATTAATTTATTTTATTTTAAGTAATTAAAAATAAAAAGTATATTTCAAATTTCAAAAGAAATATAAAATACGGGAAAAGATTTTTATTTTATTTCATTTCTATCCGTTTCTGTAAAATTAAGTAATCAATAAACACCATATAGAAGTGCTTAATAAATGTCTGTTTAGTATTGTCTTGTTCATATTCTGAAATTAATTTCTAACTTACACTTCTTATTAATAAAATACTTTTTATAGATGAAATCTATAAACCAAAACCTAGTTTATGGATATTGATAGAACTCCACTTTATTAAGCACTACCATCTGGCATCTAGTGATTATTCAGCCTTATATAATGTGGCATAAGTCGAGTAGAAGAAATAAATTTGCTACTTAAAAGTAATCTATAGACAGAAATCTCGTGATGTTTCATTGGTCATAAATCCAAAATCTCATTAATGTTTACAATTTCGTTTTTAATAAAAAGATATTCTAGATATATAATATTATAGTACACTTAAACAATTCAAATAGAAGTTAAAAATTGACAATAAATATTTTTATTAATTTATTAAATTGAAAAATAGTAGAAAGCCTTCATCCCATATTTAAATTTTTGCATAATAGTTTGCGATTTAGGTATCAGTTTTCATCATAAACAATCTGCTAATTAGAATAATAATCAATAATCTTTAAAAAATATCCAAAACACAAAAATGTTTTTTTAATTATAGTGCAATTTAAATGCTATTTAAACATGTTAAATAATAAAAAATTATTACTATTCATAAATGTTTGAATTATTAATTATTGATTCTAGGTCTAATCAACTTATTAAAGTAGTAAAGTATGTCCTAGATAAAATGGTTTTGTTTTCCTGATATAGTATTAAATAATATTTATTCGCAGGATCTGTCGCAGGATCTGATATTTTTTTTTAATATTGGTTTAAAGCATATCATCTTGATACATATATAATTACAAAAAGAGAATGTATGCATACATCACTTATCTGTGTAATATAAGTGTATGTATGTGTGAAAAGAAATATGGTCACATTACTATAAATACTAAAATATATATTTTCAATTTTACCTTTTTAAATATTCCCTGGCAATGTATTTCAGAAAATGCATTGTGATAGACTTGTACATAATGCATAATCCTATGTTTTATTTACATAATTTAGACAAAAAAAAATTAAAAAGAAAATGAAATGCAAAGTATCTTTAATAAATTTGCTTAAAAATTTAAATGATATACTTTTTTTAATCAGTAAGTTATTATATTATTAGATGCTTTTAAAGTTGCAATTTTCTATAATTGTGTTTTATTTGCTTAGCCATAAAACTATATGAAAAATATATTAATATTTCATGATTTTTTTTGTAATATATTTTAAAATAATGTCTTATCTTTGTTACAGTGTTGATCAACTTTTGGTTCACATATCTGGTACATATTTTTTTTGTAAAAAAATAATGAAAAAAAAAAAAACCAATAATAAAATAATGTAATAGTAAAGATAAAAAAAATATAGCTTTTTTTTGTAAATAATTATTAGGGTTAATACAAAGTAATATGCAGTATAGATTTCTAACAATATAAGAAATGTTCCTGTAGATAATATAAAAATATTATAAATGAGGCCACATTAAGTTAATATATCATATTGAATTTGCTTCAAGGAGAGAAACATATAAAAATAAAAATTTACTTTGCTAACAATTATGAAATTATAATAGACCATTACATTTATTAGTTTTATTTTTATTACTATTTTTATTTTTTTATAATTAATGTATAACTTATATATGTATATATATATATATGCAAATTTATAAATAAATATTAGAAACTACGGTACGTAAAAGTTTATAAAAATATATCTATAACCATTACTTAGAAGCGCTTTCACCTATAAATTTACGTGTATTATTTTGAAGAAATACAGACATCGATTTGTAATATTATATATATATAATGTTTTCACGGTTATATGATGAAGATAAAACAAAGTTTTTGGGTACAAACAGTGTATTGTTTTGCATTACAATCCGATATTTCGACGGACTAGCAATCGCCATTAATAAGGTTAACTTTTAAAAGAACAGTCATTACATCTCAAAGAATAACGTGATTCAATGCAAGATGAGAAGTGAGATTCTAGTTGAAGTAGTTCAGCATTCACAAAATGACGATTATCAAAATGATTATTTCCCTCAGTTTTTTCACCTATTAATTTCAAGTTAATATTAGATAAAATGATAGGTTTCCACATAGCTGGAATACATTGTGCTTTGTCAGCCCTATTTAAACCAGTAGGTCTCTTTAATATTTCAATTGACTCTCTCATGGTTCTTAAATCATATCTTTCCAAATTAGCAAGTATTTTTGTATTGTCAAAATCAGGTTTGTGACCATTTTCTAAAAAATGGGAAGTAAAAACTGATGTGCTAATTTTTTTATTAAAAGCATTTCGATGTTCCTTAATTCTGACATTTATTCATCTATTAGAATGACCCACATAACTTCTTGAGCACTGCAAGCATGGAATTTCACTCCAATTTTTTGGCCAGTAGAAAAAGTAGTTTTTATATTAAAACAAGATAGTCTTCTACTGATTTTATCAGTAACCCCTTTAATGTAAGGTAAAATTACTCTATTGAAAAAAGAATTGTAAATTCTATCCTCTTTTATCTTTTTAGTATTAATGTTATGTAAAGCCTTATATATGATGTTTTTATTATAATTATTAGAAAGTATAATATTTTTTGTAAGTTCTGTTTTTTGAGTAAGATGTTCTTTATCAGATAAATTATAAGGTCTATTCAAAAGATTTGCTACAGAAAAAAATTGTGAAGGATGATGATGAGAATTAAAATCAAGATATCTGTTTTTATGGGTAGATTTTCTGTAAACTAATATTGATAATGTTTCATCACATTTTCTTGCAATTAAAACTTCTAGAAAAGAAAGTGATCTGTGAGTTTTCACTTCTATAGTAAATTTAATATTTGGATGTCAATTATTTATAAAACCAAGAAAGGAATTTAAGACATCAATGCCATGAGGCCATATGGCAAATGTATCATCCACATATCTAAGCCAGATAGGTTTTTTAGTAGCTGCACATATATATATATATATATATATATGAAGAAAATATTTTGAAAAATGAATATATATATATATATATATATATGAAGAAAATATTTTGAAAAATGAATATTATCAAAAAAAATATTACTGCATATTATCGATATGTTGATGATGTTTTTGTATGTGGTAAACCAAGTACAATTAATGAGTTATTTAAGGAATTAAATGGTTTGAAAGGCCTAAGATGGATAAAAACAGATGAAGATTTAATGTGTGTTCAGTTTCTTGATCTTAAAATAACTAGAAATCAATGCATGCTGGATTACTGTATGATCCTTAAACCTATAGTAAAAAGAGGTTATATTCCATATAAATCAAGTGCCAATGTCACACAAAATGGCAGTTTGAAGTCCTTTTTATTTAGAAATAATAGTCTTTGCAAATATTCATCAGATAAAGGCAAAAATATTGAAATATATTCAAATGAATTGTTAAATGTTGGCTACAGTTATAATCACATATATAATGTTATTAGAGATTTTAATATAAAATATAAAAATAAAAATCTTAATAATAATATTGATTCTCCTGCTAATAAAAAAATATGGATATCAATCCCATATATTTCAAATGATCAAGTAAAGTTTATAAGGAAAATTTATAAAGATATATGTGACTTTGCATTTTACACACCTCCTACATTAAACAAATTAATAAATAACTCCAAAGACAAAACTTCGTTTATAAATAAAAATTGTGTCATATATAAATGGATATGTAGGTGTGGTGATGGATATATAGGTGAATCTAGATGTATGTTGGAAAAAAGAACTAAAGAACACTTGCTATTATTAAAATGTGTTCAGAAATTAAAAGAAAATTGCATAGTAGATAATACTATTTCAGCATCTGTTTTTTACAACCATAATAAATCATGTATTTATGGTTTTGACTTCAATTTTAACAGTGCAAAAATATTGCAAATTGAAAAAAATAACAACAAAAGAAAAATTAAAGAAGCTATGCTAATAAACAAATATAAATATGAATTGATTAACAGGCAAGCAGCAAACATTAAGATCACGGAATTGTGGGAAAGTTAGCATTTCAAAGCTTTAGTTGAAACAGATTACTGGGATAATCGAAAGCACTCCTAAGTGTATAAAATATTTTTTTTAATTATTAAGTTACTGTATTTACAAATATTCAGTTATATAATTATGTATATTGTTTTTTTAAAAATACAGACATTGAATCATAATAATATTACACACACATACACATATATATTGTAACCATCATTAAATATTTAATCTTAAAACAAACTTGGCTCTCTAGCATAAACAAATACAAAGAAGTAAGACTCAGCTAGCATAAATAAACATAAGTAGAGGCCATAAGGCACTACCGATTCTTACCCTATCTTATATCAGCATTTCATCTCTTATGGCTTATAAGTCATAATTATAAGACAGAATATTAGAAACAAGTTTACCTAGCATATACATGAACACATTTAAATAGTGGTCACAAAGCATCCATGAAGATAATAATTTCCAATATTAAACATTGATTAAATAAACTTTAAGATCTAAGCTAAATATTACCAAGATAAATTTAGCTTGTAATATTAATAAATAGTTAATAATCAGGAGGACATGGACTTAGTATTATAAATTGTGTGGTAAATGAATTAAAATGTATAATCTGGATGATGAAAAACAAATTATAATTAATTAGTGAAAAATAATGCACTTAAGAGTAAGCAAGACAAAAAGGGAATATAATAGAGTGATGAATAATTAAGGTGGTGATAGAATAGGGATCAATGAAGGATGAATAAGTCATGATAATAACTTAAGATGAAATGAGGATGAACAATAAAAGAAAGAAAAATATGGATGGTATATGATAACAATATAATGATGAAGAATGAGATCTGTAACTATAAAACTAATAGTGTCAAACAACAGCATGGTAATAATGATATAAAGGCAAGGATTTCTAAGTTTGACTAAAAAAGTATTTAATCACTAAATTAAAGTAGATTATAAGTTTAAACTAGAAAATAAATTTACATCTTAAAATTACACAGAATCAATTAAAAAGAATAAACATAAGAAATCAAGGGCAAAACATAATAAATAACCCCAGAAATAAAAAAATTACAATTGATTCAAAATTGTGACTATTAATTCCTAATTTACTTTCTTCCTGGTTTAAATAACTTAAATGCTACTATTTTAAAAGATATATATTGGGTCAGTGAGAGGGATTTTGCCACTACCCAAACATAAGAAGCAAAAACAGATCACAAAGCAAAATGGAATTAGTAAGAATCGTTTGACAATTCCAACACTAACAATTATATGAACATTAAATTTTATAAAGCATTAATAATTTTTAATAAAGTAAATATAATAATTTACAAAATATCTTTGGATTAATGTCCATGGACAATATGCCCAAGATCAGTGAATGGTGCATTTGATGGTTTAGATAAACAGACCTATTTCAAAACTAAATATTTCATCTTTAAAAGTCTATTTAAAAATAATACATGGACTTAAGATCAACAGTGTTTTGATCAATAAATGATAAACTTTATGAACTTTAAATGTAAGAGCTTAACAACATTTATTTAGATATGCTAACACACAATAAAATCTACTATATTGACTGATGATGATTTTTATGACCACTATAAAATATGTTATTAGCAATGGCAATAACAGTATGGATGATAATTAGTAATAAGTCCACAGACACTTAAATATATGTTCAAACAAAATTTCTTTACATTATTTAAAAGTTCTGTGAATATACTAATAACATTAAAGAAAACATTTATAATCTTGGAGAATTGTGATAGAAATTTACAATTAACAAGATTTAATTACAACATTTTATGATCTTAGGATCTATCTAACACTCTGATAAATTATTATCTTTTAATTTATTATTACTCAAATATATTATTTACATTGAATTTATTTGACTTACCATGCATTTTATATTTTAAATAATTACCTTTTAATTTATTATTACTCAAAATTTATATGTACATTGAATTTATTTTTGGACTTGTTATACTTTCATATTTTACCTATTTATTAATAGCATAATTTTAAAAACTTATCCACTGTAAAACGACACACTCAATATATTTCAAAATTCCTCTTCAATAGTTAATAAGTCCCCAATATTATTACATAGGATAATACAAAAATATACTTAAGACATAACAGCTTAAGCTACCATATATTATTAGAAACTGTTAATGTCTTGCTTCAATCCATTTATTTAGATGATTAAAGAACCAACACTGGTTTAAAGGTCAAGATTATAGTTTTCTATCTTTAATTACTAGTTTTACTTTATAGAATTCTTTAAAATTAAAGAAAATCATTGCATGAACCTTTTTAACTTTAAAAAAGAATATCAGCATTTTAAAACAAATTGAGTATTAATGATGCATAACTTAGCTTAATGGTATTGATGGGATTATCTTTAATGGCTAGGTATTGAGCAACAATCTATTATAAAAATTTGTTTTAACTAACAATATCTTTTATCATTATTTTTCTCAGTGCAAAGTACAATCTACATTTTCAAATACCATATTTCAGAAATGATTATGCTGTTATCAATACCAAACCATTAGAACTTAGGAATGTAAAACATAATAAAACCTTTGATATATCCAAGTATATAGAGTGAAGTTGAGCTAATGGAAAAGAGAACAAATAGCAACATACCATGCTCATCTCATGACTGCATATGGTCTGTAATCTGAGTGTCACTTCTGGAGCACCTTTAAAGAAATAAAAATAAGGGGTGATCAATCC
This sequence comes from Epiperipatus broadwayi, assembly GCA_028023455.1. Lineage (NCBI taxonomy): Eukaryota > Metazoa > Onychophora > Udeonychophora > Euonychophora > Peripatidae > Epiperipatus > Epiperipatus broadwayi. The sequence goes on along the minus strand of JAQFVV010000330.1, from coordinate 566,991 downwards.
TTTATTTAAACTACTATACCTACACATGGTTTGAAATTCCAGTGTTGCTTCTGGATCACCTTTAGGGATATGAAAAAAGAAAGGGATGGTTAATCCCTTATTTAAAAACTAGATCATGGGTGGTTAATCCTTTATTTAAAAATTAGATCAATACACTACAAAAGTTTGGTCTTAATTTTCTCAAAGTGTGATAGGCATTATTTATGATTCACCCATGATGGTCATTTATATCATCACTCAGGGAGAGACAATAAGTTCACCTGATGTTATGCAACATGGATCTACCATATATCCAAAATATTATATACTTATCATTGCAATCATTCAACATGAAAACAGATAAATCTAATACTAATATTACTTACTTGTCATGAATATATAGATTCTAGAAAATAAAATATATTACTATTTGACCCATAAAATTTATAACTATCACTATCAATTTGAAGAATACCCATAACTAAGCCATTATTAGCTATTAATTAAATTAAGTATTGCATATAAGAAAAAAATACTATATTTAATGCATTTTAATTAACCGTTGTTATATACTACCCATTTATTATTATTATTCATCAACTATAGCCTTCAGTCTGGAAAGAAAAACTTTAAGAATAAACTGTAATAGTTTCTTACCTGTTTTTATATTTTAAAATATGAATAAAATTTACAAAAATAAGATTAGTTTACCTTTTTTTTTCATATTTAGAACAAATTTATATTTATACCATGAATTTTATTACCTACATAATCTGTGACACAGAAATATATGATATTAAAAGATGGTGTCTATTAACTAGACATAAATAGTCATTACATAAACTTCTTGTTTCACATTCCTTCTTGTGAAACTCAGAGAACAAAATCTTGATTGCAATCTTTTAAGTTTGCAACATTATATAATTGATAAATGTTCTTTTCCATGTGGAATATATTTTATATTTATTTATTAGTTTAAACAGTAACTCTAGTATTTTATTTGATCTATGAATGATTTTAGTTTTTATTCATTAACTTCAACACTTTCTTAGTCAGGAAATTGAGAAAAAATTGAAAATAAACATTGATTCTTATTTTCACCACTTATATATATTTCATATACTTTATAGACTAATGACACTATTTAATAATTAACACATTATAAGTCTGATCTACAGTATGATTAACACAATAATTAAAATCAAAATTTAAGTTGACATTTGATTGACTTTTAATGAGATTCTACAACTTAGTCTAATATACATATCAATTCCACTTGTTAAGTTGCAAAAGGGTATATTCAGCTTTGCCCTAACTTAAGTTTTAATGGAAATGCTGACAATATTTCATATTAAAAGTCTTAATAAATATTTTATTAACTTTTATAAATTAATTTCTTTATTTATATTATTTTATTAGGAGAGTATAAATTATTTCTGCACTTTTATTTAATTGCAATAAAACACTTTTTAAAAAAATGTATTTTCTTCACACAATGAAATTAACATAGCATAATAAAATTGCAATAGTTGTAGTTAACTTTAATATAATATTTCACATTAGTTTGTACATTTAAAACAGCAATAAAGGACGTTAAATATCTTCTATTATAATTTGCATATTTAAAATTTATTTCTGAATGAAAGTACAAAATAATTCTCTTTTCTTTTTTCTTGCCATCCCAAATAAGTCTTAATTATTTTTTATAATTCACACATAAAATATAATAATTAAAACAGTTATAAAATAAAGAGTAATATTTTATGCTTATGAACTTCTTATTTGGTTCAACTTTGAAGTCCATTTTGGTGCTTTTCTTCCAATATGTCTAACAGTTTTAAATGTGAACTCTTTTACAATTATCGATTGACAACAATGGTGTGTTTCATGTATGATGGTCAAATGAAGTTTCTACTCTATTAGTTACAAGTTAAAATATAATCCAATTCCATTTTTAATTCAATTCAAATTCAATTTTACTTTTTAATAATTTTCTGCTTCCCAGTACTTTGTTAATAAAGTTCTTCCATTTTGTTCTTAAGTTCTCCCATTCTTCCTAGTTGTTCTTTCCTGTCTCTCCTATAAAAAATCTAAGTTTAGCCTATTTGCAAACTTTCATCAGAGAGAATGATACCAACTAACAAACCAATTGAATTATTGTATATGCATACATTAACATACAATTAATAATTCTCCATCTAGAAGCATAAGTGATATTTAACTAAAGTGCTCAAAACTATTTTAAATTGCAATAAATTTATACTTAAAATTAGAATAACTATAATTTTGAGTCTTTTTGACTATTATTTAATAAAAATAAAATACCAAATATTTCTATACTTTTAATTTAATCATAACATTAATAAATTATTATTCAGATGGTGTTGAAATTAGTTCATCTGACATTCTGCATATAAAAAGTCTCATAAACAATCTGGCAAAGACCTATTATATCTTGAACAGACTAATTCTTTATCACTATCAAGAGATTTATTGACCAATTATTTTATAATGTAATTTATCAATTATGATAACACACCACGGATATAATATATCTATTTAATATTAAATAGTTATTATTAATTATTATCAATTAAAATTTAAAATTTTATATAATTGACCATTTAAATAGGATTTGATATACATCGAACTCAACAATGAAGTTACAATATATAATTATAAGAAATTTGAACTCAGAATTTCAAGCTCCTTATAGTAATTCACTCCATCCTAGACACTTGATACAAATGACCATGTACATGTGAAAAAGATAAATGATCTCCATTATGCATATCATCAGTTGGTCCAGATCATCTCAAAATCATATATATATATATATTGAGCCGGATTGATTTCCGATTCAATGGTTTTATTGCTAAAATTAAAAAGGGAAAACAACTTTATTTTCATTAAATGTCTAATGCTAAATTTTTTTTTATTATTATTTCAAAACACATACACATTTATATTTTCACATTTATATTTTAAAATAGATTATTTAATGTTTATAAAATTGATTTACAATAGTTTACTTTTACTACTTTGTTTATAAAATTGATTTTAAAATAGTTTACTTTCACCGCCTGTTTTAATCAATTTGATTAAAAACAGACAAGCTTGCTAATTATATATTCCTGTTGCTTTTATTTTAGTCATATTTTTAAAGTTAATTCTAAAAAAAGCGGAGATTTAGTTTTGTATTTGTCGTTTTTGTTTCAATTATCCCTGGTTGGAAGTCTTAAATTAGATTGAGTGGGAAATTAATATTTGCCCTGCCTGGAATATAGAATGGACACTAATGAAAGTTTTGCACTGGAAATGTAGCGAGGCAATGATAGCCTGCCAATTTTTGGAGAGAGAAAAGATTCATTATTAGATACACACTTGGATTATGTCCTGCAAAGAGATACCATTGTGAGTAGCTGTTTGGACATTTAATTCCTACTAAAAACTTAAATAATTATTGACAAACTTCATTGCTGTGCAAGATGTCAAAATCCACCGCTGTGAGTTTTGCCATCATTAGAATGTCTGTCTAATTTAAACAAAGGATGGACCCATGCCTACCAGCTCTCTTTCAGCCATGCCATGAACCTCTAAAATAAACACCGTCTCTACCTTGCCGCTGTCAAAGGACCTGAAAGTTGAACTATTATCAAAAGTGTGCACTCGTCACTAAATCACTAGGACTCTGCCTTACCATAAGCTAAACTTTTTTCTATTCTAGCCAGGGTAAATAAATTGCATTTAATTAAATCTCTGCTCAATCTAATGATAAATATGTTTTAAAATGGTATTAATTATTTTTTTATTATTTATTATCTGTATGTACTCTTTTCTAGTATTTAAAGTGTGTCTTGGAATCTTAGTTTTAAGATTCCAAGTTTGTTTGCAATTTTTGTTTATCAGAGGGTGCATTAGGAGATTGTATTTTATATGTTTAATATATACCTGATTATTTCGTTAACTATTACAAAACGCATTGGCAGTTTTCGTAGTCTTTATTTATTCACCTACCCTTAGTTGTATAATAAGGAATCTTTAAGTATGTTTTGTTTGTGCTTTTTGTGCAAACAACAAAATATTTTTGCTGGCTATTTGTTAAGTTATTTCTTCAGGTTGTCTGAAAGTAGTCATTTCTTTCTGGATTACATAAGATTGTAATCAAATATCTTTTGCTGTCTTGTAAGTGAGATCAACCATGTTTACTTTGAATGTAGTATTACGCGCAGCAGTCCTGCGGCATTTTAATGACAGTAATTAGAATATTACTGCTCGGACGTTCACGCTGGTTACGTTGATTTCCGGTGGGACAGTAACTGTTTTATTATCCCTGATTCAGGAAGCTAAAGTTGTTGTTTGTTTTGTAATTTTACAACTGGCCAGCAAGAAGATATTTTCCTAACCATTTCTTCTATTTTAAGTGAGATAATTTTGCTGCCAAAATGTTTTATGCCTTCATGTTTGTCGTACTCTTGTGCACTCTCTGGTAAATACGCGTATGTTACTATAAGCCACTTTTGTATTTGTGGCTAGATGTCTTCACTCTATTGCACAACTTTTAATAAAATTAATAAATTGTTTAAACTTAATTTGGCTGATGTTTGTCTTTGTGCTTTGATTTCTCAACTGCCTAAATAATATTTAAGATATCTTGTTCCTCCCTGAGTGTATTTCGGTGCCTTTTGATTCGCATATCCTGTCCACCCTAAAATAAATGTCTAGTTCCTATTTTAGGAATAGTGGCGCCCCCGTGGTCAGTATATGTGAATCTCAAAGATCTTTCTCCCATTACAATATATACATACAATTAGTGCTCAGCTTATCTTAAAATAGCAAATACTCAAAATTTAATGGGAAAGCTTCAATCTTCTCCACTCTCCATCTCTTCAGCAACCCATATCATTGAAAATATGATGATGAAATGCTCAGAGTCCTTGTTGATGCCAATGTTATTGTTATCCCCATGTGGGCTGATCCCTCATGTATAAGACTTCAATATGGCCATAATCTTAAAAGTTTGATTTCAAATTCCTTCTGATTACATTAAGTTTAGTGTAGACAATATATTTGTATTTAAATATTATATATTCAGTCTGTATTATGGTCAATCTTAAGGTCCTATACATGAGGGATCAGAGTAATTTAATGTATATATGGATATAACAATAATATTGGCATCAACAAGAGTATTGATCATTTCATCATCAGTTGTTCAATGAAATGGATGGATGAAGAGTTGGGGGTGGGGGTGTGGAAAAGAATAATATATGTGCACTAAAGTTTGAATATTTATAATATTAATATAAGCTGAGAACCTTATATATATATATATATATATATATATATAAGGTTATCAGCTTATATTATATAATATATATATATATATATATATATATATTGTACCCTCACTTCCGGAAATATATAATATAACTTAAAATATGACTAGCTCAATTAAATCATTATGCTCAGCTAAAATATGTATAACTATTATTAATATATTTTTATAATACTATATCTTATCAGATTTATTACAACTAACAGAAAATTAATATGGTTCAATATCATGCACTAATTAAATAAGTATTTCTTAAAATCATGAGACTATGAAGTGAAGTTACAAGTGGTAATATGAATTTACATTGAGCCCATGTCTTCTAAGACATTATCTCAATGGCATAAGAATACTATTACCTCTTTATTATCTCACTAATACATCTATAGCACTCCTATGTCTTTTATAAAATTAACTAACTTCAATAATAGCAATAAATAAATCTCAATCTTTTATCAAAGAAATATAACTAAATAATCTCAGGTTCTTTTAGTTATCTTAAAGTAATAATACTTCTTGCAGATAGGCATGATAAGGGATTTAATATCAAACCTAACTACACCTAACTTATAATAATAATAAATAACTAAAATAACAATCTCCAGTGTATAAGTTAACCTCATCTATTTTATTATACTACTAATCATTAAGAAAACAAGTAAATCATCTACATGTCTTTTATCTTCATATAGTATCTTAATTAAGAGTATAATAAAATCTTATAATTTAATAATATGTGGCAATAAATAATATTATACTCTTATATTGTGCATTATAATTACTTTGTGACCATTATAACATAATATGTTAATGTTAATGAATTTTTATAAATTATATTAAGAAAATACTGTATTTTTTTTTAAAAAAAATAATAATTTAATTCATATTGTGCAAATATTATGTTTTATTCAAATTATCTGTTGTCAAATGCTGTGGTGCAAAATAATGAATTCGACACACTTTTAAAACAACTTAAACAAATTTATTTACATCAACTTTAATAAACAACTTATATACATTATTTACATTACAAGTGGAAATTAAGAAAAATAAAAAAAAATAAGAAAAATAATAATAATACAAGATTCTTACATTGTTGTTATTTCTATAATCCAAAATAAATAATCCATACATTTTTAAATGTTTTATCAGTAACATTTAATTGAGTTTATGAACTTATATTTTACTAGATATCATTTATAATCACTTAGTACAATAGAAGGCTTTTATGTAAAATATCACTTATGTAGCACATGTAAAATAAACAAACTTTAACAATTAAAATGTTACTCCACTTAAGTATTATAGCTATTTCTATTATAATGTAACTATTATGTATTACATTTATTATTAGCATTAACTAAATATCAACTAATGTATAGATTGATATAACCTTATAATATTATGTGACTTTTATTGATTACATAATTATTTACTTCATTCTAATGTAATTTCATAATATATGTCTTACCAAAATATGCAATACATATGTGTTCTTTTCTTAAAATAATATTTTAAAATTATTCAACAATTTTATGAAGATGAAATTTTTATTTATAAATTACCAATTTATAAAGTTATTATATTAAAATAAAATTCTATGATTCTTTTCCATTTAAACTATTATTCTTCTCTACTTGTTATTCCTATTCCCTCTTAATAAAACCCTATCTTCAAATATCATTCTAATCTTATTTAACTTCAGTATCAGCTTACCAATTTTTTTTAAAAAAATGACTATCCAAACTCTCTTATATCTCATCATCTATATATGATAAACCCTTCAAACAAAATATAATTTTCTATATAAAATTAATTTAACTTGTCTAATAAAAAATAAAAAATATAGATATATTTTTTTTTACTTCTTACTAACTTGAAAATAAATATAAATGACTCATACTAATATAATAAATCAAATTCCTAATATTGTAACAGAAAACATTAAAGTGTATTCATAAAAGAATCATATAATTATTTCTGGATAACTCTTATTACGTTGTAATAAATTTATATTGTAAAATAAAGTATGCATATTAAAATAAAACTATTATTGATAATATTATGCGTGTATGTTCTTTAAATATTTATACATTCACTCAACAATCAAATAATATTTGGTTTATCTAAAGAAAACAAAGCAAAATACATTAAATTATTAATATTATATAATTATTACCATAAATGATACTCCAATTTATAATCAGCCAAACGATGTCCTCCAGGATTATAGTTTTACAAAATAATATCACATTTATACTCAACAATTATTCTTAAAATATTACGTGTTGTAAAATTATATAAAAAATAAACTTTATGAAATTAAGTGTTATATTAATGTGTAATTACTTTTAAAATGTACCTCTCTTATCTTTAATGGATCAATAAATAATTAAATATCTATGTTAGTTAAGAAAACAAAATATGTTACATAAAATCCAACAGTGTCTTCTTTCCACCCACAATTGTTCTTTTTTTCCTAGGCACAACATTTTATCAACATCACTTCCTTTTCCGGTACATCACGTGTTTAAACAGTTTTTATGAAATAAATGAAAACGTTCTTTTTAAAAAAAAAATAAGATCAAATAAGTTCCACCATAAAGAAACAAAATAATAATTAAAACAGTTTAAAAGATCCGGATGTATTTAAAAGTTATTATCTTCCTAGGATTAATCAATAGTTAAATGTTTAATCTAAGTTTTATAAAATTGACTTGGATATCCACGTATACTTCTGTGCGCATTTCTTAAAATATTCAGCAAAACATTTTTTAAATTTTTCTATATAACCAGCATATACAATTTAAATATTATAAGGTTTTTTTATAGATATTTATTTATCAATTAAATTTCCGAATTATCAGTTTTTTTAAAAGCTATCAACATCTAGTCTTTTAAATAACAAAGACTTAATAAGGCAAGTATTTCTGCAATTATTATTAACTTCCATATCTTTACCAAAAGATATATTAAAATATATAATTTTAAAATACTTTCTTCATAAAGAAGTATTTATCTTTCTTTAAAATATTTATTTATAAAAAAAATAATTATAATCAACTTTTAAATTCATATAATGTCCAATATATTATTTTTATCCAACTAGTAATTCTCCTAGTTAATCCAGCGTTCACTATATTTTTAATATAAAGTTTCCAACACATTTTATCATTATACGATATTTTCATGATTATTTGATAGTAAAATTGAGCCTTGATAGAGACGATCAATAGGGAATTATAAATAAATTAGCACTGCATATTTAACGGTAAACTTTTATAAAATTATTTAAACTACTCTCTTATAAATTAAGAACTATTACGAAAGCGTCTATAATTTTTACTTAGCTATATTTAATAGCACACTTTACTTAAAAGAAAATCACAATCACCCCCCTGAACAATTGAACCTCCGTTTTTATACCGGAACAAATTACCCACTTGATTGGTAAATTAAACAATCACCTTGCTAGCCTATTTACATATCTTACCAACAATACGAAATTAAAAATAAATAATGACTTATTTAATATTTATTATTTATTACATTATTTAATTCTTAAATTAATTTTTATCATTTATTTAAATCCATTAAGCATTTTTAAAAATATATGTTTTACTTTATTTCACTTTTAACTTTTATAAGACTATTTTTCTAAACAAACTAAGTCTATTTTTATTCATTATATTTTTTAAACAGTATTTTAAAAATCAGATTTAATATTTCACACTAATTAATTTTATTTTTATCTCGTGATAGCCAATATAATATTTATAAATTTTATAATAGAATTTTAAAACAGTTTTGCAACTTTACTAAAAAAACTTACAAGCATATGTGTACATATGTCTATCTGTCACCTGATTTACAACACAGATATAAACGCTTGTAATTATCTAAAAATAAACTAACAATTCAATTTTAGAAAATAAATATTTTTTAAAACAAATAATATACTATAACAACTTTAAAATAATAATTCGATATTATAAAATCAAATATTAATCTCCTATTATATACTATTAATAACAAAATATTTATATTCACTTACTAAATATTAATCTTTATCAACAATAAATATATATGCATTTAATTTTAACTTGTCTTTTTTAAACTTTTAGCTTTAAACATTTATTTACAAAACTTATTAATGCAGTATTGATCATGGCCAGTTTTCCCAACCATATAATATTATCATTTTTTCACTGAAACGTCTCCCTCAAATATTAGCACAATTTCACATATCAAATATTCATAGTTTACTTTAGTTAAACTTTTGAAAGATTATTATAAATAAAATCAACATCATATAGCTATAATATATCTTAATTTTAAAATTTTTTAACAAATTGATATAACAATTTATGGAGACCCATACAAAAGGGCACAATATATATATATATATATATATATATATATATATATATATATATATATATATATATATATATATATATATGTATATATGCGCATGTGTGTGTAAGAGGTAATGATCTGGACTTACTGATGAGGGCTGTTTTAGCATGAAATATGTATATTGGAGATCATTTATTTTTTTCACATGTGTGTATGTGATCATGGGTGTCAGTTGTATAGGATGGTGTCGATGGCTATAGGGAGCTGGAAACTCCGAGGTCAAATTCCTTCTAATTACATTAATTTCATTATAGACAATATACTTGTATTTAAATATTATTTAAATATTATATATATATATATTAGTATTTAATCATAATTAGAAGAATTAAAACATTGAAAAAAAGCTAGTTATAAATGTGTCAATCAAGATTAAAAAATAATTAGAAATAAATGTTTAATTGATTAAAAATTCACCCCTTCTTGTAAAGGCATTGCATATAATGATCCAGATATATTAAGAAGAAAGAAGGTAATACGATATTTCTGATATCTAAAATTTATTGCCATGTGCTGATGCCTGAAGACTATTGAATTATATTTAAATAGTTGCAATGACTTAATACATATATATGAGATTATTTACTGTTTGGTTTAAAAGTAGTGATGATGGTGATTTACTTCAGTCAGTTTTAATTCTTTAATGTTTTTAAAAAAATTTCAACTTTATTTAAATTATCTCAAGAAAATTAAATTATTATTATCAACATAAATATAGTATATAACACATTGTTGCTAGTGATATTATTCTTTTGTCTTTTTTCATGTGTTGTTGACCTGGAAAATGATAGTATTAGCATTTGAGTCAAATGGATGATCTTTAGATTTGCAAAAAAATATGAAATTAATATGATTCTATAACTAATAAACTTTTGACAGAATAACCTAATTAGTTAATGTATCATTTTAAATTCAGTATTTAAAGAGTTAGCCAATGAAGTTAAATCAGACATATACAGACCCTATATTTATATATGTTTTTGTGAATATAGCTAATGTACAATTTGCTCACATTTTAAATAATATTTAGTTTAAATAAATTATGAATTTAATTAAATATTTTTTTCAAGTAAGATTTTTTTTTCTCATATGTCATAGCATCAGCCGGGAAGCGAACCCGCTAACCGGGGACAATGGCTTATAAAGCAGCTGTCACTGACCTCTCGACCACCATATTCCATTTTTTAAAAAAAAAAAATTTTCAATAGATTACATCATAATCATATTTATATTTTTGAAATCATATTTTGTTAAATAAATTCAAATAAAAAGTTTACTAATGGGAATCATAAAATATATATATTTGGTTACAGATGATAACAATTTACTTTTAATTTATTTTTTATTTATATATCAACAAGTATTAGTTTCATATTTTTAGAGCCATTTTTTTTATTAGATGAAGTTCTGTAAATCTCTATTAAAAAGAGGAGCGTTGTTAGCCAAGAGTTCATCGCAGCCGCCTTGCAAGCAAGTAGTTGGTTGCAGACGGTTGTGGGTTCACTTACCGGCCGATGCTATGACATATGGAGAAGAAAAAAAAGAAGTATTTTGCTTAAAATAGTTATAAGCTGAAGTAAAAAGAAGATATCAGAGAGATACACAAAACTAATTTGTGATTGCCCGTGTCATGACCAAGATTAGCTAAAAACGTGTATAAAGAAAATGTATGTCTATTTATTACAAAACAAATGTGTTGAAATATTAACTATGATAAAGTATGTGCTGTTAGAATAACTAATGTAAAATATCTCCCATCCAACCAGAAAACCATTCTGCCTTATATTGCTACAACAATATTGAAACAACTTTTTAAAGTTAATCTGTGTAATAACCTCTTAAATTTATTAAATGGTAAATTAATATATGCTGGATTAATTTCATTAAATGACCAAAGAAATCATTTTGAAGTGAAAAGTAATTATGTGAATTCTGTTATTTCATTTATGACTACAGGAAAAATGAGTTTCTTATATGTTTGTTTTCAAGCAATCATCACACATTATTAAAAGAATCTTAAATATCATGAACAATATACAATGATATAGAAAATTAAAAAAAAAAAAATGTAAAAATATTTAAAATTTATTTTAAAATATGTTTAGCTATCTCTCAAATAAAAAACTTTGAAAGAAGAACAACTGTAATCATTTTTACTACATTTCAATTTTTTGAACTTTAAAGAAATAACTTTCTATATAATATAAACTTTGTTTTCTTTTTTTAAGAATAACTTTAATATTTTATATATATATTATTAAATTTAGGTGTATATTTTAGACTTGTTCCAAAGCGAAATTTTTTTTTATCAGAAATAAAAAAGGAAAATAGATCTATTTTAAATTCGTATTACATTTTATTTTTCAAATATATACATTCATATTAAGTTAAGTAAATAAATTTATTTATCAAGTTGTCAGGAAAGCTAAATATGTCTCAACTCTCTCAAGAAACTTCCAGATATAATTAACATAACATTTCAATTTTGGCTATTTTTTTTTATATGTCAAAGCGTTCACCGGAAATCGAACCCGAGAAGGCTGCTTGGAAGGCAGCTACGCTAACCGCTAGACCACCAACGCTTGACATTTTGGCTATATTAAAAGAAAAAAAAATATGTGAAGAAATACCAGATTTACAAAACTGTTTCTTAATAAAATGGGTTAGTTAAGGTAAAATCTATTTCCAAATCCGACAATATATTGGCAATAATTATTTGGCATTTAATCAAATGTGTAATGTTGACGCTCTTTAAAATTAAATTAGATTACAATCACTTGTGAAAAAAATATATAATTTAGAAAATGAAATAATTATTTATTAAAAAATTTACAATCAGAAAATCTATTTTTCATTAGTATAATAAAAGTAAATCTATAATCATAATACATTTTAAAAATAAATATAATATTATATCACAGGATATAGATAATATAATGGATTTGGTTTGATGGAGTGATCTCATGGTTACATATGTAAATTTTATTCTTCATTAGAAAGTTGAAACGTTATCTAGTTATTTACATAATGGGAAAATATTAAATACAAGTATATTATATATACTTTTCAGCTAGATGTATAAGATGGAGTGGATGGTAAAAGGGAGCTTAAAAGTCTGGGTTCAAACCTCTGTAATAATGAAAAAATATAATTAATAGCTTTAAAGCATTATTGTTTTTTAAAAAAAAGTATAAATATTTATTAAAATTTTAATCCATATTTAATTATAATTTAATAATGTGGATTATACTTGGTGGAGAGTTGTCTTTATGTTATGTATTATTTGAAATCATTAAATTATTACTTTACTAAACGTTATCAACTAATATATATATATATATATGGTGTATGCACAGATAATGAAACTAGAACGTATATATTTAAAAGTGAAATTTTAATTTACTAAAATATAAAACTATTAAATTATAGTGCTTAGCGCTTTCAAGAGATTATGGGTATGAGAGCAAGTAGTCTCTTGAAAGCACTAAGCCCTATAATTTAATAGTTTTATATTTTAATAAATTAAAATTTTGCTTTTAAATATATACATTCTAGCTTCATTATACGTGCACACAGTGCATATATATATACCTGGGTCTTGTTTTACGTGATAGAGAGGTTCCTCAGAAAACACGCGCAAACGAAATCGTGCAAAAATAGACGTAACATACATTGAAAAAGAGGGAATGCGGTCCGTGATTTTTCAAAATTCACATAAAAGCAAAGCACTGACATAAAATTACTTTAAAATTTGCGCAAAAAAAAAACAAAATAAGGAAATAAAATATGACTAATAAAAAATTTCAAATTTGAAAAAAAATAATACAAGACAAACTTTTTTTAACTATAATATTTAATTTTATTCAAAATAATATATTTTATGCATAATTTACAGTACAGTAATTTACATTTTATACACATTTTAATTATTATCGCTATTTGCTGAAAAACACATTCGTTTGCAAACTGGTAAAAAATCAGATTCTCACAAGAGGAAATACAACTAGCACCAAGTTCACTCTCATGTTTTGTTAATGGTTTTCTGTTGACAACATAATTAGTAATTAATCTTTGAGATGATGATTTTATTAATTGTTTATGAACTTAAGACTTATGATAATAAAAAGACATTAATTCACCATTGGTGGGAAAAATTTAATTAAAACTAACAACTAAAAATTAAATTTTTATTTTTGTCTTTAATTTTATAATGTTCAATTCCATTTAAAAATCAAATTTCATTTTACATCACATTAATTTCAAGTCACCGTAAGTAATTTTTAAATTGTTAATTACAATTAAAAATCAGATTTTAATTTTAATTGTCAAATTTAAGTGTGCCCACTGCTATTACTCACCTTTTAAAAATATACTTGTGGACACTAAATGATTAATAATTGATTACATTCTTTTTTAAAAAGCAAAAACAGAATGTGATTTAAAATGCAAAATTAACACGCACAATGTTTGAACAAATTTGCATTATAATCTTGTAAAATTTAAGGTGTGTATACATAAAATGTGGAAATCATGATTTTAATTTCATTATTGCATAAAATCTTACTATTATAAAGTACTGAAAATATTGAAATTACTAAGATGAAAGTCAAATTCCAATAATGTACTATTACTTTCAATATAAAGTGCCTGAAATTTATTATTTAAAGTAATAGCGCATTATCGGAGTTCGACTTCCGGTGAAACATGAATCGTGTAACTTCAAAATCGTGTTAAATAAGTCCGCATAAAAAGAGACCCAGGTGTATATATATATATATTATGTATGTATTATTAAGGTTTTGTTTATGTATTAAAATGATTTGTAAAGATAATTGCAAAATAGTAGTTATATCTTTATTTTATTCGAGAACAAATATGCCTTATTGTTTTTCTGAAGATTTGTGAAGATGGTGTTCTAGCTGTATTTTTATATTGGACTATTTTCATCATCTAATAAGTGTGTTGAATGTCTTCAGAAAAGTTTAAATTTAGTTAAATATTCCAAATGCATTCAACTGTTAGTAATATCACAGCAAACAGGTTAGTAATATGACATCAAACAGGATAGTATATGCACAATGTTTTGAGAGGTATTTTTCCTCCTCCTCTTCAGGTGTTGCTGGCCTGACCAGTGACAGTACTAGGATGGAATTCGAACCTGGGTCCTTAGATTCTTGATTATTGAATTTTTAAGGTAATGCTCTAACCAACTGAGCTATCTTGCCAAAGGCAACAGTATGTAATAATTTCATATACTTATCTATGAGGTTCTTCCTGATTTCTCCACTTTTTCCTCAGAGAAAAGTTGATTAGTGGTTTTAATACATTATGTATAGTCACACTAGGTTGGCTTATGGGTTTTTTTGCCATTGACATATGAGCAGCTTCTTTAAATTTTCTTCTTTGTACCTTTTCTTCATTTTCCAATATTTTTGTATTTTCCCAATCGAACATATGTTCTTTGGTCCATACATGGTATGCTACCTTAGACAGATCTGTTTTCTCTCTTCTAATCATCAGTTTATGTTCTTACAAGTGCTTTTGAATGGGACAGTTGGTCTCACCAATATATGTTCTTCCACATTCACATGGTATTTCATAGATGTAGTTTTTCTTTGCAGCATTTCAAGTTAAGGCTTTGTAGATGTTAGAATTCCTCATAGTGCATATACTAACCTGTTTGCTGTGGTACTACTAACAGTTAGTGCATATATAACCTGTTTGCTGTGATATTACTAACAGTTGGTGCATATCCTAACCTTTTTGCTGTGATATTACTAACAGTTGAATGCATTTGGAATATTTAACTAAAATTAAACTTTTCTAAAGACATTCAACACATATATTAGATGATAAAATAGTCCAATATAAAAATACAAACATGCCTTATGTCTGTATCTTATTATCATATAGTTTAAGATGATACATTTTCTAGAAATTGGTCTTCAACCAGAATAGAGTTGTATGTAATATATTTAAGATGAAAATCAAGAAGTTAACTAGTTAAATTTAATGCATCTTGATCACCTTTTATTTCATGTCTATGTTTCTCATTTTATCTTATCATTATGAGATTAAATGGTTTTTAAATTTAAAGGAGAGGAAAGAGTGATATAAATATATATAATGAAATATTAAACAACTAAACATCACATGATCATTATTCTTTATGATTACATAATCTCTTTACACAGGCAAAGCTCTCCGTATAGTAGCACCACTAAGTGCAAGCCAATGTTAGATAATAAAAATAAAAGGTAGCTGCTGAAAGGTTGCATTGGATCCTAAGATGTAGATGTAGTGCTTTCAGATCCAAGACTCACTGATGAAAACCCCAAGCTAGAAACTAGTCTGATGATATTGGATGAGAATGCACTAGATAGGGATTTTATGCACATATCTTACTCTGATTCACACTGTGTGGCACTACTATATGGACAGTTTTGCATCTGTATAATGAAATACTGTGAAAATAAATTACTCTACACACATATGTTATAAAATAGAGCACACACTCTTTATCATAAAAGTTTAAAGAAGCATAGATGTTCTACTTATACTTTTTTTCATATGTCATAGCATCAGCCGGGATGTGAACCCACACCCATCTGCAACCAACTACTTGCTTTCAAGGTGGGTGTGATGACCTCTCGGCGAACAACGCTTGACAATACTTAGAGCTTATTCCATTAATAAATTAACATGCATTGTTTATGCTTGAATTGAGTGCTTGATCTTATTGCTAGTCTGATTTTTAAATCAGCATATTATTTGCAATTTCAGATTCTTTTTTTATGACAATGAATTTCATTAGCTGGTACAGGAGGTCCTCAACTTTCATATATTCTACTTTCATACAATTTTCTATTTTGACAATAAAAAAACAGCATTTTTATCAAGAAAAGAAAGAAAGGAGGATAACTGCTGATTAGCCCAGGCACCATGATTGATTATGGATAATTCCAGGCAATCAAATTCATCATATATATATCACATTAATGCAATAATTATATATATATTAAAAATTACATTTCCTATCAGATTTTGTTAAGTTATAAATTTTTCTTTAAAATTAATTTATTAATATGAAAATTAATAAATTGACACTCAATTGCTTTTGACACTTTAGTCTTTCAATTGTTGCTTAGAAAACAAAAGATCCCTTTTTTTAAAACATTAAAACTTAAACCCTCCCACCATCTTTTATCATAATGCTATAAATTTTAATAAAAAGTTGTAAAAAGCAAAAAATCTTTTGAAATTTATAGAAAATAAAAAAATGTTGAGGAATGGAATTAAGTTTTATTCTTTAAAAAAGGGGGGGGGGGGTGTTTTTTTTAGCCATAATTGAAAGACAAAAGTGTCATAAGCAATTAAATGTCAGTTTATTTTTTTATTAATAAATTAATTATTGAATAGGATTATATATTTTTAAAAAATCTGATAGTAAGTATATTTTTTTAAAAATATATCTATATAATTATTGCATGAATGTGATATATTATGAATTTTATTGTTTTATTTTACATAATTAACCTTGGTTTCCAACTAATTCGTGAGTACCAAGAAGATTATAATTCAATTATGTCTTGATAAATTTATAAAGAAAACACCAGATACTAATCAATAAAATACTAATTATGTATATGCTAATACACTTCATTAAAAAATAAATATTTTAAAAACACATTTTGATGTTTTTTTGTTTTTTTTTTAATATATTGATATACTTTCATATATTTCAACTTTCATGCATGTTTCAAGAGCCAATTAGGTACAAAAGTCAAAGAATGCCTGTATATATAAAACAATTGAAAATATTGCAATTTATGCAAATATGAAATATTGTGGAAGTAAACTACAGTTCACACATGCATTATTAAAGAAACATATACTTTCCCATTAATAAGCTCTACTATATTTTTAAACCATTTATTGACTGGGGACTCTGTCCATTTTATAGTCATATGTGAAGAATAGTTTACTTTCATAAAATTTTATATATATAATAAACACCTCCATACTTCTCCATTGTTTTTTAAATTCATATAAAGAAAGATATAATAAAAGACAATTGATCTCCAAGATGCATTTCGTGCTGAACCAGCACTCATCAGTTGGCCTAGGTCACTATTCTCATATATATATATATATATATATATATTATGCAAAGTATTTATCTAGAGTAAACTGTAACTTTTCATTTACCATTGCCAAACTCCCTCCACTCACAACTTTGATGCCATCCATTTCAGATAAATACAGTAGTAATTATAACTAATCATTTTCGAAACTAGAGATTATCTCTAGCACAGATATGTGCCAGAGATAATCTCTAGTTTTGAAAATTATTGATTATAATCATTATTGTAAAGTTGTGAGTAGAGGGAGTTTGACAATGGTAAATGAAAATGTAAAAGTTTTATATGTATAAATTACTATAATATCAATTATTACATATATATTAATCTGTGGAAATTTTTATCACAATTATTTATCTTTTCAACATGTGTGTGATCAAGTGTATCAGAGGTATGAGATAGCATGATGGTTGAGGGTCATGTGAATGTCTGAGTTCAAACCCCCTATATATTACATATATAAGTGAAGGTATGAAAAAGTCTGTTTTGTAGATGAAAAAAATTCACATTTTTATTTTAGAAAAATCAGTCGGATAATAATAGATGGTGAGAAATTAAAATTGTATAATGTAAATGCTTTTTGCATTAAAAATGGAATCCTCATTTAAATGCAGCTCTTGTTTTTTTTATAGAAACAAAGTGATCATTAGTATTATACAAATGTTTAAGAAAATAAAGTTCACATTTTTCCTACTTCCCTTATTGCGCACTAAACTCTTCCACTATAATTGGTTATTATAATTTTTAATAATTTTAACAGATGTAATTGTTTAAATATTTTTAAATTTGTGGAATATTCTGTTATTTTTATTTTACACAAATCAATCAGATAATAATAGACAGTAATGAAAATTATATACTGTAAATCCTTTTTGCATTAAATCCGCCTTTAAATGCAAAAAAAAAACAAAAAACATTTTCAGTATACAATTTTTATTGATCACTATTTATTATCATCTGGCTAAGATTTTTCTAAAATATTAATAATATTTGGTTATACAAGTATAATTTATATTCCTTAAGTTATGTAATTATATAAAGGATTTGAACACAGATTTTTAAGCTCCCTTCAAATATCCACTCAATCTCATACAACCAATACACATAATCACATGCATGCATAAAAGGTAAATGATCTCCAATATATCTATTTTGTTCCGAACCAGCACTCATAAGTTGGTACAGATCATCAACATCCACATATATAATCTGTTCAGTTTATAACATTGGCATCAACAGAGAATTTGGACATTGTATCACCAGATTTTCAATGGATTGAATGGCTGAAGAATTGGAGGGTAGAGTACATTGGAGTCTTTCTATTAAAGTTTGAAGATTAGCTATCTTAATATAAACTGAGCTCTGATTATATATATATATATGTGTGTGTGTGTGTGTGCGTGTGTGGGGGGAGATGATCGTTTGGACCAACTGATAAGTGCTGGTTCAGCATGAAATACATATATTGGTGATCATTTATCTTTTATGTATGTGTATGATCATGGGTATTGGCTGTATGAGATGAAGTAGATAGCTAAAAAGAGCTTGAAAGTTCATGATGAAATGCCTTATATAAAATTAAAATAATAGAAATTTCCCCATATTTAAAAATATTTAAGCAATTACATCTATTAAAAATTAGTAATATATATACATAAGCATCCCTATCACAAATTAAAATTATTTTTTTTATATAACTTTCAGCAATTAAAAATGATGTGAGTCATGAAATATTATCACATCAGGTGGTAATTTTGAAGATATCACTTATTGGGTGGTGTTTCTTTTTTTTCTTTTTTCAGCAATAATCAGATTTCTCTCGTTTTCTTTTTCTTACTCTCTATATAAATATATATTAAAGATTTATCAAAGACAGTATGTCTTTAGTAACTATATATTAACAATCTAGAAATATTTTTTTTTAAGAAATCAACATCTGTTGACTGGAAAATTTTATTCATTATTGAAAAGTTAATATTAAATGAAGGACAATCATACTGTGCTTTTAGAATTCTGTCTTTTTGTCAGATTCAGTAATGGGTAAATTAAAATGGAGTAGGTAAAATTGAAATTATTTTTACTCTTTATCAATTGTATACAATATGTAGAATATCACAGAAAATATTATACCAATTTGTGAGTATTTCCTAAACAATTTATTAACAGTTATACTATGTGTTGTTTCCAGAGTAAAATCATAATTTTTAAGAGCCACTATTTTGTTTTCTGGGGTGGAATATGTATGATTTATATTTACAAAAGTAAAGAAAGAAAACAAAATATAGGATTGATTGCAATTTTAATTAGTATTTTTAAGATCATGGATAAAGTTGCTACTACCTGTCTGATTATAAATATGCATATATTATTTGTAGTTATATATGTCTTTGTGTCTGTAATAAATACACATTTGTTATCATATTTTTATTCTCTGAATTTATTTCTATATAACATTACTTAATTGTTAATACTATGAAGTTTGTCGTGTTATTTATTACACAATAAGTGATAAAGATCGTAGTTCGTTAATTTAGTATGTATATATATATTTATTTTCGTATATATATATTTTATTTTCGTAATTCTAAATTAAATGATCATGTTATAAATAATACAAAATCAATAAACTGCAATGCAATTTTAATTTATAATTGAATTTAGATTCTATAAACTTACTTCGCTTGTTTTTCAATTTTTATGGACAAAATTTTTTGCTTAAAAAATCATTAATTTTTGCATTAAATTGTTAAAATAAAAAATTAAATTAAAAATTTACAAATCCAATTTAGCTTATTCATGTAAATTAATTAAAAGTTGGAAAGTATCTTCTATCAAACTTAATAAATAATTATAATAAATCTAAACACTCTTAAAGTTCTTTTATTTAAATAATAATCAATAATTAATTGTTTTATTGCTTTTAACTATATAATATATATATGTGTGTGTGTGATAGAGAAAGAGATTCAAGATAACAGACTTGCCATAATTTAAATTTATTTGCTACATACTTATTTACATGTTTATGTATTGAAAATTTGAAAATTAATTTTATTGTTTTCTTTTAACTTATATATATTTAAATATATAATATGTCTAGAATAAACTTAGAGAAACCTTCATTCTGTAGTAAATTCATAATGTTTGAAATTATGATGATGATGAAATAATTATATATACCGTAGTGGCTTTTTAATCAAAATACTAAAAAAAGTATTATGGACAGACATTTTCAGTAAATGTATAAAACCTATTAATGTCCTTCATCCTAATGGATGTGATAATATAGAGTCCACAATTGTAAAACTATATGTCCATTGGATTAGACTTATGAAAAATTAACAATTCTATAATGAAATTGAACGTGTTATTTATGGGACCTTGTCCACATTATTCAGTATTTTAAATCACCCTAATGTAAATACTTATAAAGCATCAAATGGCCCTAGATTTCATGTTAGTTTCTATAGTATAGTCATCTAATATCAGTTATTATAGCTTTCTTTTAAAAGTATTTATTTTATCCATCAATGTATTGCATGATTTGTAGGCACTGTAATATATATTTGTAAATACAATGCAAGTTTAATAAAAGTTTTATCAATATGTATAAAATATGATGATTCCAATAGATGGCATTGAGAATGTAATGACAAATAAATACAAAAGATTAAAACTAGCATTTCTTAATAAATAATCCTTTCAGTTTTGTAGATTATAATTATATAAAATTATTGAATTTATGGAGCAGCATTTGCATAATATTCCAGAGAGATGTGCATATATATATATATATATATATATTTATATGCATATGTATAATATATATATATATATATATATATATATATATATATATATGTTAAAACAAAGATTTGCATGGGTTAAATATATAAAATACATATTTTGCAGGTTCATCCATGTTAAAAACTTTTAATATTAATATACTGACGTTTTGACTTGGTCACACAAGCCATCCACTGAGTTATAAAAAGTAAAAAGACGGTTGTAGAGGCGCTACAATCACTGATTTGAATAAAATGTTAAAATTCCACCAGTAACGCCTCTACAACCGTCTTTCTACCTTTTATAACTCTGTGGATGGCTTGTGTGACCAAGTCAAAACGTCAGTATATTAATATTAAAAGTTTTTAACATGGATGAACCCGCAAAATATGTATTTTATATGTATATATATATATATTGTAATGGTCTGACTGATGACTTAGAAAGTGAGGATTGCATCTGATTACTCTCAGATCTTGTGTCTTTGAATAGAATGATGGAGATAACACAATGAAGTACATAACCCATGATTACACCTATTTTATAAACCAGATCAATACTTATCAGTTAAACTCAAATGCAACTTGGATCAGTTCATCCATACCTTTACCCCTCTTTTGGTTCCATTATTCTCAGAATTCAAACCCTGGGAGAATTTGAATTTTAGAGATGCACAAATGCCAGCTGACAACTACCATATCTCTATACAGGTTATAATTAGTAAAATGTATCTAGTAATCAACCATAAAAATTTTGATTCTATTATATTATATCATATGTATGTATGTACATTTGAGGATATAGATTAATGAGTGAATACCAAATCAATTTAATAGTTACAGACCGAATCAAAATTAATAAATTCACTAACATTTATTATGGAACAAACATAAAAATTATAAGCTCGAACTATTTCAACAATATATATAATATTGGAGTCAGTAATGAACTTCTATTGTATTTTTAATGCAACAAATTTATATTATCATACCCATAATCCCTAGATAAAAACCCATGTTGATGACACCAAAATTATCATATTCAAACAACAATAAAATAACAAATATTGATTTATCATAAATGCAAGTCGAAATAATGAATTTATATTTTTCAATATCTATTTCTATCATAGTTTATATACTTTGGTCAGTGTTTGACTTCTTCATGACCCTTTCCAAAATCTATGTACAATCTATCATATAGCAGTAAAAGTCATTCAGCAAAGGGGTTAATCATTTATTCAGAATAACAGATATATTGATTTGTTAATATATATATATATATATATATATATATATTAACAAATCATATATATCTGTTATATCTGAATATATATATAATATACAAACCATTATACAATTACAAATATCCAGTAATGCTCTCTGTTTAAAGATCTATATCTCAATAATAGTAAACCTTAAAATGTGTTTCCAGTTGGTAATATATGTGTTTACGGTTGGTAATAGATGATTCCATTTTGAAAGTTGAGTTGATAATGATTACGAATATAATTGAAAATATTTCTTGATGAGTTTATATATATATATATATATATATATATATATATATAATAATATATATATATATATATATATATATATATATATATATATATAACAATGATAATAATTGTAATCTTAATAAAGTGTATGTATTTAATGTAGTATAATAATAATAATAATAAAGACTCCACTTATTATCATTTAGTAAATAGTCAAATGTCAGTCGTTATGATTGGAAAAGGGCTAATATAGATTTTATTTATAAAAGAACCTTTAAACTAAAATTAACTATTCTCTTTTTTTCAACTTCTATTTGAAATGAACTTTCCCAAAGAAACATTTTTAAATCATAGAAAGTTCACATTTCCAAGTATGAAAAAAAAATGAAGCTATATATATATATATATATATATATATATATATATATATATATATATATATATATATATATATATATATATATATATAAAAGTTAAAAATTCAAATTACTTAATCAAGATTTTACACCACTTTAAATTGATTTACTTAAAATTTGTGAGTTGGGAAAAATCCTTCATATGTATAGTTCATGCTTCACAGATCATTATCCTTAAATGAGTTGTAGATTACCTGCTGGCATCTGTTCATTATATATTTGAAACAGTTATGTCTTCGTCCTCACTCTTTTTTCCATAGATTCATCAGTAAGCATTTCATATGAGGCAAAAGATGTTTCTTCAGCATTTCAAGAATGGATAAAGAAAAATATCATGCTTCTATGATAGGGAAAACATTGATCCTCCTATGACATCATCAATTTAGCTAGAAAAAATTTATAGTGACTAGAATATATATATAGTGACTAAATATACATATACTATTTTTGAATCAGTCACAGCTGACATTGTATAGATCTTATAAACAGTTGATGATTAATTAAACTTGTACCTTGAATATTGGCAATCTTTAATGTTTGACTACAATAGATATAATTATTTGATACAGTATACATATAAAATGAGTTTCTGTCTTTATACACTCAGACAAAATTCTTTATTCTATTTTACTTCAAAAACTTCTTTTACTTATTGCTGTGTCATATGATAATTATATGACTGAAATAGCAATTTTCTGGAAAAACAGATCCTTTTTTTTTTATATTCTAAAAATGTTTTTTTTACTCTTTTTTTGATATTGTCTTTTTGTAGGGCATAACTAATTTGCAAAAATCATGCAAATAAAAATGATGTTATATTTATATATCTTACATAATTTTTGTTGTTTATCATATCCAGATTTTCATTTGCCTTTTGTTGCCATATTCACAGATATTATCATGATAATTGATTTAAAAGTCATGTAATAAAGTATCATTTTATTCTCATACTTGTTTTTATAAAGACTGCTTTGACATTTATTCATTTCATTACTTAACAATTGTCAGTCTCTGTCATTTTGTTATTTGGTTTAGGGATGCATAAGGTGATAAAGACAAGTACACTATTAACATATATTTATATTATTTGTGTATTAATTAAAATTTGTTATTTAAGCTAATTTTAATATTTGTGATGGACATAGTTAGGGTTATGAGTAGTTATGAGTTCGTTTGGTCAGGCTTGTAAACTGCTCTCACAGGCATTTTAGACAAATTTTAGAAAAATAATAAACCTTTTAGAAAACCTTGGCAATTGCATGTAGTTGTTATTGTAAAGCTCATATTCACATTGTTTGTCCTTTGGATCAGTTGTCATCTTTCTTCCTAACAATTTACATTGTATTGTTTTTTAGTAAAAGTCTTCATAAAAATGTACATTGTGGTTTTGTAATAAAACAAATGTTTGTCAAAAAGATAGTTTCTCTCAAAGTAATCAAAATATTATGCACAAACAGGAAAACAATCTAAAAAATAATAATAAAGTAAAAGGTCTCCCATTTAACAAGATGGACTTCTATATAATTTGCTGAATGATTTAATATGCTCCAGCTGTCTGTTTTGTAAAATTTGTTGAGTGATTATTAACAATACATTGAAAATATTAAACATCACCTCTACAATATTTATAATTTTAAAATCAACATGCACTTATATATATTTCACACACACAAGAATCTAATTTGTGATTTTGAATAAAGACTACTGCAGTTAGAACATAAAATAAACATTATATCAATGCTGTATT
This sequence comes from Epiperipatus broadwayi, assembly GCA_028023455.1. Lineage (NCBI taxonomy): Eukaryota > Metazoa > Onychophora > Udeonychophora > Euonychophora > Peripatidae > Epiperipatus > Epiperipatus broadwayi. The sequence goes on along the minus strand of JAQFVV010000330.1, from coordinate 541,667 downwards.
AAAGGCAAAACATATATGCATTATTATTTTAATTTATAAATAACTTTCAAAGAAGTTAATATTGTATTATTTTTTAAAACATTAAGTGAGAACAAATTGCAAATTTATTAACATAATATGAAGTTAGGTAAGTTGTTATTTTAATCTATATTAAAATGAAACACGTCTTTTAAAATTGAGCAACTTTTGAAATGAAATCTTCAAATAGACTGTGTATGATTTTTAAGACAATTAAAGATCTGACCAAAGTATTATCTCCTATATTTATGTGTTTACAACTACTTATATATATATATATATATATATATATATATATATATATATATATATATATATATATATATATATATATATATATATATATATATATATAGGAGATAAAAATTAGAGAAGACATCTACCAAAAATTTCAATAATTAATAATCCTATATGCAAAAAAAAATAATGGTTATTTTTTTTATACAAACATCTTTTTAGTATTTGATCAAAGGACACCATATATATGTACACAAACACATAGGCTGGACATATACATACTACTGGGAAATGAAATTTAATCTAAAAACAAGTATAGCTCATACACTTTAAAGTATAAAAAGCAAAGTTTTGTTCTACCACAATATTAATCTTTTACAGTTATGTGAAAGAACATGGATACAGCATGTTCTCAGAGCTATTAAAGGGATTCATTCTATAGATTGGGTGGGTAATTATGGTTTTATTTTATTAACAAGGATATATGTAAGCTAGAGTACTTTATTAGTATGCTTATTTAATAGACTTAATATGTGTGCTTTTAGGAATTAATAAAATATTTTTTATTTCATAAATAATGCAGTGTGTATATAAAATAATCAGTAATAAATGTTATATAAGTATGATTTGTGCTAAAGATACATAAATACATAAGGCCAACTTTTTTTAAAAAAATTATATATCAAAACAATAATGCAAGTGTGGTGGAGTGCTTTTAAAAGACACAGCCCTCATAGCCATAGTCATATTGTAACTAACAACATTAGTAATGCAAATTTATGCAAATGAGTTTATGTATTACATTTCTTGAATATATTGTAGCATGTGTCTTTTCTGTTGATGGTGTGATTATGTCTAGCAATAAAGTAAGCCTTTTGGGCTTTTCTTTTTAAGTTGTGCTGTTCTCTGCAAACAACCACAGGGTCAATAAATTTGCAATCATGCTCTGCTGAGATGCATTGCTGGGTGAAAATTGAATTACATGTTAGGTCTGCTAGTGTTTTGTTGTATGAATGTATATGTTGAGACAAACATGTAAATAGAGAGGCTCTGGATTCACTGAATGTTAGAAATAAAAATAATTTATTAATGAGTTAAATAAAATAATTTAACTAATAATGATTAAATAAGTTATTATAATCTTCTTTTGGAATTTCTTTTCTTGAGTTCTTTTCACTTGAAAGACTACAATAAAAGTTTGAATATCTTTTTTAACTGTTACTTGATAACATTATCTATACAAAAGAATTTAGTTTCAATGATTTCTGTAGATTTTCCATAAATAACTCTAAATATTTTATTTTTAGAATATTACACAGTTTCTATTTTAAATAATTCAAGTTCCAATGTAATATTACTATCATTCATTAATGAATAAGAAAATAATATTATTTTAAATAATTTTGACAATAATTTTTCATTCTTTACTATTACTTTAAAAGTTCATGAATATCTTTTGTTTATATATTCTAAATATTTGAAAATAATAGAACAATAGCAAAACACTCAGTTTCAGACTTTTAAAACGTCTTTCTGTGGGCTTGAAAAACTAAAACTTTTTTCTCTTCAATATTTTGAAGTATACATTAAAAGTATTTATTGAAAACATTCATATCCTTATTCTTCTTTGGCAGTTCATTTGCAGAGATCCATTTTGCTATTAGTATTGAAGAGAAATGTAGGTTATACAATTTCACTAGGATTAGAATGAATGACCAATTTTCTTTAGCTAAGCACTTCATGGTCTATGTAAAAATTATAGTCCAACAAATCATTAGATTATTTTTAATAAATAATAAAATAATTTCAGCCTTTTGCGTATCTAGAAAATAATTATTTAATAGAAATTGTATTTTTCCTTTTTTTCTTACTTTGAAGAAGAGAGGGAAAAAGAGAAAAAATGAAAAATGAAAAAAAATCTATGTTGTACAATATTTATAAATATCTCTTCATAAATCTTTTGGAAATATATCTATATAAATTTAATGTAATTATTTATAAGATAATTACTAAAATAAATATCTTACATTATATTTATGAAAATACAATAATGTAATGTTGGCATGGTCTGTATTATTAGCACAATGTATGGTAACTTGTGTATTCGTCCTGCAATATGTTATTAGACCTGCTTGCCTTTTTACATTTATATCAATCCACTGATAACTTTGTAAATCTTGTGATCTGACCAAAATAATGTGTACATAGATCTTGCACATGACATTTTTGGCCAGATTTTTTTATGGAAAAAATAATTTCTACACAGGTGATCTTATACATGATATTTTTGTAAAGATTTACAGAGTTATCACAGGTTGTCACAAATATAAAAAGATACCCCAAGTCTAATAGCATATTGCAGGATTAAAATTAACACACACTAAAAAATTATAAATATATGTATCATTTGCAGCAGTAATACTCAAACAAAATTTTAAAACATAAATTTCATATATTTAAGACTACGTCCCAGTGAAAATATATTGAACCAACTTGCCAATGTTACTTTACATACAATCACTAAATTGCATTTAAATAATATTTACTTACAAAAACTGATAAAATATACCCATATGCTACTTACTACTATAATAAATAAGAATTGATCACATTCAAACAAAAAAATTGGAAAAAATACAGATGTAATTAAAAACAACATTGCAAAACATAGATTTTAGATTATAAAACTGTATTTTCTTGGCCCCTGGTAAAAATAGATTGAATCAATGATCTAATGTTACTTTACAATAAAACAATCACTAAATTATAATTTTTTGTAAATAATATTTACAAAAACAGATAAAATATACACATACACTACTTAAACATTAATAAATAACAAGAATTAATCCCATTTAAAAAAACCAATTCAAATTTCATATTACCACAAAAAATAGACACTTGTAGTGGAAATTTTCCCATCAAAATAAACCCATGAGTGCAAAGTGTGTCAAGATTTTTTTCCAGACAAATACTAAGAAATGTAATTTTTTGTAAAAAAAAAAAAAAAGTAAACAAAAAAAAAACATCACACGATCACTATTTTTTATTCTTGCTCATGACTGTTACTAAAATAAGCAATACTCAACATACAGTAGTGTCATTCAGTGCAATCCAGAGTAATAATAAATTTTCTATAATAAAGATTCTTTAATTATTTTTTGATTTCATTTCTCACAAAGAAGACAACTGTAGCTTCATCAAAATTAATAGTATGGCCTGTATTTTTTTTTATGGACATACAAAGCAGAACTAAAATATTTATTTTTAACATCTACTTTTATGAACCTTTGTGTTTAAATGAAATAATTAAGGTTCATAAAAGTAGGGTTAAAAATAAATATCTTAGTTCTGCTTTGTATGTCCATAAAAAAGATACCAGGCCACACTATTAATTTTGATGAAGCTAAGATTGTCTTCTGTGAGAGAAATGAAATCAAAAGAAAATTTAAAGAATCTTTATTATTGAAAATTTATTATTCTGAAGCAATTAACTAATTTAAGAGTTCTTTTAATATTAAAAGTGGATGGGAAGTAAATGAATTTATGGATAATATATATATAATATATATATATATATATATATATATATATATATATATATGTATGTAGTTTTTTGTAGTTCTTTATACTTGAGAAGTCCGCTTGTAGCAGTGAAACCCTTGGTCATGTTCTAATTATTTTTCTTGACTAGTCTGTTTGACTTTTGGATTTGGGGAAATTTAATTATATATATATATATATATATATGGGTGAAATTTATATATATATATATAAATTTCACCCATATATATATATATAATTAATTTAATTATATATATATATATATATATGGGTGAAATTTATATATATATATATTTGACATTGAATTGTGTGTTAACTCTTTAATAGAAGCCTTGGTCCTCAGACGGGCATGGCTTCAAGTCACTCAAATTTCATCTGTTTTTATGTTACTGTAGTGAAATGACACTTATTTCAAAGCTTAAAAAAAGTACCATATGATGCTGCTCTCTTATGAATAATTTTAAAGTAAAAAAATCAATAAAATTCAAATTTAAGTTTTAACAAAGGAAGAAGGCAGTCTTTCCTAGGCACTGATTGGTTGTTGCTCATTTAGGACAAAAAGAGTGCCTGTCAATAATTTTCACCATTCCAACTTCTTTGTTTTGATTTTGAAAATGAAAATGTAAGTTTTAGATCATTTTAAAAATGTTTTTTGACATATTAAAAATTATTTAGATAAAATATGCAGAAAATAAAATTATTTTAGAAAAATAGTTAAGATTTTAGTAAAAATTATTTATTTTTACACAATGTAAAATTGAGAAAGAAATCAATGATGTCTGCAGCACTTTGTAATTTGTTATGAACTGTCTTTTACGTCTTCTACTATCAAATATTTTTATTATTATAAATAGAAATTTTGTTTTGAAAAAACTTTCATTCACTTTCATAATCTGACAAACTATTAATATACTTTTTACAAATAAAACTAAAATGAATCTAATATTAAAAGATGAATATATTTTTACTGCTGGTTCTGTAATTGACAAGTCAAAAGTTTAGAGTTTTAACTCACTCGTCCAACTGGAGTTTCTACACCTTAAGTGTTAAATAAATATAATATGGTTTATTAGGCTTCTTTTTTATAAATGCCAGTGTGTGCACACATTTTCATGTGCACACACATCTATGTTAAATCATTCATTAATTATGCCTTATGAAAATAAATTTCACTTATAGGTTTATGACAAGTCAAATATGTTCATAAATTATTATATCACACATCACTGTGCTTGTATATATATATATATATATATATGGTACTCCAACCCGACCTACTATGTGGCCACTAGAGGCACTGTTTCTGTGTTTCCACACAGAACATACAGAGTAGGGGCCTGAAAAGCAGATGACGATTTTCTGCCGCAAGATGGCGCTGTTCACCATGTGTATGCATAGGAACCATCCACAAGCTGGCTGGAAGCTTACATTGTCTGCTACCAAGAACCTAGGTGGCACTGATTGACGTAAACACATCTAGCTTATGTGTCATCTGCTATCAGATATGACCAAGATTCTAGCCCACTACGCAGCACTGTTTCTCCACGTTACACACAGTGAAAACAGCAACCTCTAAATGCCTCCTTGCTAGCATTTATGAACATAGTACTTAAAACATTCAGGGCCTATAATGTACAGCGGTGAATAATTTATAAGTCATAACTATTTACATTTATGGTCAAACGTAATAATTTTACAATCTATTTCACCACTTCATGAATAGATGTATTTTTAAATTATGACTTTGTAAAAAGCGATCTGTTTTTTTAATTATTTACTCTAAAAGTGGTTTTTTTTGTAAATAAAACAAAACATAATTTCCAGTCTGTGTAAAAAAAAAAAAAAAAAGCTAATTTTTTTTCCTACGGCAGTATTTCGTTCAAAAATGTATTATTTTAAAAGATTATTGTTTGTAAAACTTTTTTTTACACTTTCAATTAATATTTTCAATAAATTTTAAAGTAATATAAATTATATTTCAGTTTATAGATTACTATTTCGAAAAATGAACTGTTATTTGCGTCCTGGGTATACCGTATGCTTGTTACTCGCAAGCAATAATTCGAAGATCTGTTTATCAAAACTTCCTTTCACAATAATATTAAAGGCATAAATATTTATTGAAATTGTATTTAAAATTTTAGAATCATTTTAATAACTAAAACTGTCATATACTCACAAGAAAATTTCAAAATAATAGGTTTAATAAGTGCAAAATATATATACATTTAATATCTTTCAAAATAAAAGATTTAATAAGTGCAAAATATATATACATTTAATATCTTTATTGATGGTTGGAATTTAAAAAGTTTCTTTCAAAACTGATGCTTGTGTTAGGCTTGTATACTGTTAAAATTAAAACTATTAGTCCTCATAAATAATTTGGAAGACATTGCCTGTCAAAATTGGATGATCATTGAAAATTATATATGATCTTAATAGCCTAAAATTCAGAAGCCTGATAGTACTGTCTTTGCCAGTGCACTGTTTCTTTCTTTCATTATTGATACATAAGTAAGAACAGGTAAAACACATTTATTAAAAATCTTCCTTTACAGACATGTAGATATATTTTCTTTTAGTATCAAGTTATTTCTACCAAAAGCACTCCAACCAAGTTTAATCCTATGATTTATTTCATCCATTATGTTTCCATCTGTATTAATAATCTGACCAAGGTGTTTGTAACTGTTAACTTCTTCTAACTCATCATAATCAATCTTTATTTTCATATTTTGAGCAAACACATAGGTATATTTCCTTTTAGTATCAAGTTATTTCTACCAAAAGCACTCCAACCAAGTTTAATTCTATGATTAATTTCATCCATTATGTTTCCATCTGTATTAATAATCTGACCAAGGTGTTTGTAACTGTTAACTTCTTCTAACTCATCATAATCAATCTTTATTTTCATATTTTGAGAAAATCCATTAAACATTACTTTAGTCTTTTAACATTTATCTTTAGTCCTACTTTCATCTGATAACTCCTGCAACATTTCCTGCAGCTCTGAAGCATAAGTTGCAAAAACAACTACATCATCTGCAAAATCTAAATGACTTAAATAATCTCCATTTACTTTCACTCCTTTAGCTTCCCATTTTAATCCACAAAATATTTCTTGCAGCACTGCTGTAAAACGTTTTGGAGATATGGAGTCACCCTGTCTTACACTCTTCTCAATGTTGACTTTCCCAGTATCATTATCTAATCTAATTGTTGCTGTTGCATTTTTATAAATATTCTTTAAAATTTGACAATATCTTGGGTCTATACCTTGATGATCCAATGCTTTAATCACTGAAGAAAAGTTTATAGATTCAAATGCCTTTTCATAGTCTACAAATCCAAAACATAATGGCAACTCATATTCATTTGTCCTTTCTATAACTTCTCTCAATACCTGGATATGATCTCCTGTACTAAAACCACTTTTAAATCCAGCTTGTTCTCTTGGTTGGGGGAAATCCAATGTTCTCTGTAGAGGAGTTGTAACTATCTTGGTAAAAAATTTGTATGTAACTGATAAAAGGCTGATAGGTCTGTAATTTCTAATATCCTCTTTATCACCTTTTTTAAATATTAATATTAATACTGCATTCTTCCAATCATCTGGTACATCTTTATCATTTAGACATTTGGTATATAACATTGCTAAAAAAATTCTATATTTTTCCCCTGCTTCTTTTAATATATCAATTATAATTCTACTATTACCTGGAATCTGGAATCTTTTCTTTCTTCATATATTTAATTGCATGTCTCACTTCTTCATTTAAAATTCTGGGTAATTCAGAAGATGTCATAGATATAGGAGGTATTTGTTCTTTATTACTATATAATTCTTTATAAAAGTCTTCTATCCATTTCATGATGTCATCTCTCTTTTTAGTAATAATTCCAGCTTTTTTTTATTGCAGATATGAATTTCCTACCAATACCAAAATGTTGTTTTACACTTTTGAGACTTTCATTCCCTTCTGCTGCTTTCCTTGCTAGTTCACAGTTATACTTTCTTATATCATTTTCAAATCTTTTCTGCATCATTTTACAAAATTTGAGATATTCAATTCTTTTTAACGCATCATTTTTGTATATCTTCATATTCCTTCTTTTCTTCATAAATTCTCTAGTCTCAGTAGAAATTTTATTGATCAAGTGCTGTTGCAGTTTTTAAAAGTATATCAGTTGTTTTCATATTAATTTCATTCAAATCTGAATCATGTTCAAAATCTACTAATACTTGAAACCTATTTGTAAGTTCTATTTTAAATTCATTAGAATGTTTCTGAAAATTAGGAATATCAACTGTAAATATTGTTTTTTCTTAATAATTTTTGTCTCTCTAGTTTTGCATTAACATGTATTTCACATCTTACTAACCGATGATCACTTCCTCTGTTAAATTTATTAAGAACATTACAATCTTGAAATATGTATTTTCTGTTAGTCAAAATATAATCCAATTCTGCTGTACTTTCATTTGGATGCTTCCATGTCCATTTCCTTTTAACATTTTTCTCAAAATAATTCATAATATAAAGTTTTCCTTTTCCTGCAAACTCCACAAGTCTCTGTCCTCTCTCATTTCTATTACCATAACCAAAATTACCTCCAGCACTTTCATCTTTCATTTGTTTACCAATTCTAGCATTAAAGTCTCCCATAACAATTTTAAAATGTTGTTAACTCTGATCAAAAGCCTTTTGTGCATCCATATAAAAATCTTCTACTACTTCATCACTTTGAGAACTTGTTGGGGCATAAACCTGAATTATCTGCATTTGGTATCTGCTATTAAGTTGTATAACTAATCTTGCCACTCTGTCCGATACACCATCAATCTCCACAATGTTGTTCTTCCACTTTTTATTTATAATGAATACTACTCCACTTGTATTTCCAATATTTGTGCCTTTATAATAGAGTACATGTTCACTTTTTAAAACAATTGTCTCTTCGCCTTTTCTTCTAACTTCACAAAGTCCAATAATATCCCATTTAATATAAGACAGTTTTTCTTCTAACTCTTGCAATCTTTCTTCACTTGAAAGTGATCTGCTGTTGTAAGTACCTAAATAAAAAAAGGCATCATCAAATGGCAGCCTGTGTCCACAATCAGGGGATTCTGAGCAGCCTCTGCCTTCGGCCACCAACTGCTGCCTTGGTTGGTGACTTTACAGTCTCCTGGGAATAAGGGCCATGATTTATTTTTGTCTGTCATAATTGTATATATATTGGAAAAATATTATCATTTACACAAGCATTCATTCTGCCTTATCAGGCAACTGAGAAGAAAGTCCATGGTGTTTTTTGATCTTAAACTCAGAGGTAAAAATCCAATAACCTCGTCATGCTGGCTAATGCGTGTTGGTGAGCAGCCCATCCATGTTTATATACTATATGAATAATCACATAGTAATAACAGCTGCAATGACAAGAACATATGGAGTGGACATTAAGAATTTGCCTTGCTCAGTTTCTTTAAGGCCTCCAAGAGGAATCAAAGGGTTTCCTTTCAATTAATAGAATGACAAGAAATTTGTAACCTCCTGAGTGTAGACAATTTCTTGCATTAAATCAAATCTTAATGATTAATAAAAGTAAATTATAGTTTATTAGTTGATATTGTGAAGTTGGTAAATATTTAAGTGTTTCTGTTGGGTGATATATATTAAAATTTGTCTATTTAGAAATTCATTTATAGATTCATTAAACCACCTAATTACTCACAGACATTCTATTAGAAAATCTGTAGAGATTCTAACCAGTAAATAAATTCAAGTATATTTATTATCTCCTTTAAGTTTGCCACTGTTTTCTGTTTGACCATTGATCATTTTTTATTAATCTTAGCTAGGATGAAATAGTGAATGCCCATGCCTTATTCACTCCAATTTTATTTAAGTATAAATTTGGTCACTTAACTACTGGAGGCATTCAATCAAGAGCACGATGTACAGTGCTAAATATTCAAGAAATAAAAGTCTGTGTGTGTGTTGGGGGAGGGAGAATCAATGGTATGGCATTCGGTCAACTCAAATACAATTACTAGCTTTTTACTAACAGTGATTTTAATATACATCATTAGACCTGAAATTATCTTGACTGCTATAAAACAGACTTATCTTCTGATAGATTTTCATCTCACCCAAAGCAATGTCATTCTGATTGTAATGCTTTGCATAAGTCTCATTTACTAAGTCAAAGACTTATGATTTGGAGGTGAATAACACAGGTGATGAATGAACATATAAAAATTTTGCAGTTTTAATTTTAATAAAGAACAACTATTGATAAGCAAATATTCTATAAAAACAAAAATAAATGAATTTAGGAAAAGTTACTGATTTTAGCTTTTCAGAATTTCAAAATATGATATACGTGTATAAACAACATCCCATTAATAGTTAAATCCCCCAGCCAGATAGTTGATTAATAAAACCTCAAAATATCTAGTCAACATACCATTGCAGTCAAATTCCTTACTACAATAGGTGTTTCAATTCAAATAAGTCTTTAGACTATTCTGGAGAAACAAAAACAGTCCCAAGCATTATACATATTGACTTGAAAACAGGAAATGTTTATCTGAAAATTTGTGATGATAGGGATTTTACCTGTAATTATATATTGAACTATTTCCATCATCTGTTATTAATTATGAAATATTTTTAAAAGATATCAAACTTTATTTAAACTTTTAAATACATTCAACTGTTAGCAAAGCATACAGATTAATTTATTACAACATTTTGAGTGCTGTTTTTTCTCATCTCTTCTTCAAATGTTGCTGGCCTTACCAGTGACAGTACTAGCATGGAAATTGAACCTTGAATTTTTAGTTTTGTGAATTTAAGATAATGCATGCTCTTACTAATTAGGCTATTCTGAAAAATCAAGTCACTAGAAATTTTATATATTTATCTATGAAGATTCTCTTGGTTTCTCCAGTTTTTTTAAGGGCAAGGTTAATGAGTAGTTTTGAAATATTATGAATTATTTACATTAGACTGATTTATAAAGTTATCTACTATAAATGTGAATGGTTTATACAAATTTTACTTTTTACTTTCTGCCCGTTATTTTTCTTGTCCAATGTATTTTAGGTGCATTTGGTTTTTCTTTTTAATCATTACTTTTTGCTCTTTTAATTACGTATTTTGAAATGAGTCAGATGATTTCAGCCATATATGTTCTTCCATATTCACATGGTATTTCATAGATGCAGTTTTTGTTTTTCAATATTTGCAGTTTGTGTTTTATAGAAGTTAGACTTTTTCATAGGGCACTTATGACTTTGGAAAGGAATCTTAATATACTGATCACAGATTTTCTTTAGTTTAGCTGCAATTACTAATATCTATGGATACGCTTTAATACCTATAATTGTTTTTTCTTATGGTGTTTCTTTTAGTTGGCTATTTCATAATGATAGCTGATGGATAAGTATTTTTCATGAGAGTTTATGCTATATGATTTTTCTTTTTCCAAGTTATTGGTTTCTGAATAAGAATTTTTATTCTGATTAGAGTGTGTGAGTTTTCTGTTGATTGTAATTTTGATTTTGCTATGAGGGAATCTTGTCAAAAGAAAATTAAGAACTGTAGTGTCTGTTCTTGTTTTAATTCTATTGTGAATTTAATTAAAAGAACATAATTATTGATAGTATCCAGAATGTTTGTAGTAATGCTTTACCATATGGCCATAGAAAAGCCAGACTTTAATTGTAGATAGAATTTTATTTATGGTTGTAGTTTCAAGTTCTTCCATGTAAATATTGCTGATCAGAGATAGCAATAAGGAATCAAAAAGCATCTTTTGATTTTGTTGGAAGAATTCTATAGTATATAATAATAGTATGCTGTGCAGAATGTTAAGTGTAATAAACTATCAATTGGAAGAATTATTCTGGTTTGTACACTACTATTGTTATTTAATCTTTTTTTTACATTAGATAATGCTTCATCACAGAGTACTTTTGTGATTAAGTTTTTCACATCAAAATTTACCAATATGTTAGTTCTTTCACTTTTCATGTTGATTAATTCTACAATTTTCTTAGAATCTCTAACACAGAACTGTCTCTTGTATGCCAAAGGACTAAGAACATTAGAATTTTTGATATAGTGAGTTTTCAGAATTAACAATAGATCTTAATGGAACCTGGCCTTTATTGATTTTAGATGACCACAAAGATGTGGAATTTTTGCCAAAATATGTCAATCTAATTTTTTCTGAATCATTGAAATAGCTGTGATCAGGGATGCTTTCTGAATAATATTTACAGTTGTGATTCATAGCTAGTATGGGACTTTTAGTCTGTTGGGAGAAGCTCTTATTGTATCATAATTACTATTATCCATTTACAAATGTTACATTGCTCTTGCTAGCAGGAAGAATGCTTATAGATTTGTCTAGTTTAAGATTTAATAGATTTTTCTCTCAACATAAGTGATATTAGATTTGTATTGTTGGTGTCTCATTTTCCAGCATAATTTTGCTTTCTCTTAACAAAGTCTCACTTGCAGTCTAAATAATTCTGTCTGGGAATGAATTAGAGGATTTAGTTATAAGCTTTTAGAAGCTGATTGGAAAACTCTTATGAAATCTTTATCAGTAAATTTATTTTTTAACAAAGATTATTAAAGTCAACATTGAGAAGGGTGTAAGACAAGGTGACTCCATATCTCCAAAACTTTTTACAGCAGTGCTGCAAGAAATATTTTGTGGATTAAAATGGGAAGCTAAAGGAGTGAAAGTAAATGGAGATTATTTAAGTCATTTAGATTTTGCAGATGATGTAGTTGTTTTTGCAACTTATGCTTCAGAGCTGCAGGAAATGTTGCAGGAGTTATCAGATGAAAGTAGGACTAAAGATAAATGTTAAAAGACTAAAGTAATGTTTAATGGATTTTCTCAAAATATGAAAATAAAGATTGATTATGATGAGTTAGAAGAAGTTAACAGTTACAAACACCTTGGTCAGATTATTAATACAGATGGAAACATAATGGATGAAATTAATCATAGAATTAAACTTGGTTGGAGTGCTTTTGGTAGAAATAACTTGATACTAAAAGGAAATATACCTATGTGTTTGCTCAAAATATGAAAATAAAGATTGATTATGATGAGTTAGAAGAAGTTAACAGTTACAAACACCTTGGTCAGATTATTAATACAGATGGAAACATAATGGATGAAATTAATCATAGGATTAAACTTGGTTGGAGTGCTTTTGGTAGAAATAACTTGATACTAAAAGGAAATATATCTATGTGTCTGTAAAGGAAGATTTTTAATAAATGTGTTTTACCTGTTCTTACTTATGTATCAATAATGAAAGAAAGAAACAGTGCACTGGCAAAGACAGTACTATCAGGCTTCTGAATTTTAGGCTATTAAGATCATATATAATTTTCAATGATCATCCAATTTTGACAGGCAATGTCTTCCAAATTATTTATGAGGACTAATAGTTTTAATTTTAACAGTATACAAGCCTAACATGAGCATCAGTTTTGAAAGAAACTTTTTAAATTCCAACCATCAATAAAGATATTAAATGTATATATATTTTGCTCTAAATCTTTTTTTTTTTTTTTCTGACTCTGTATAATATCTTACTTTTCTCATACGGTACTTATTAAACCTATTATTTTGAAATTTCCTTGTGAGTATATGACATTTTTAGTTATTAAAATGATTCTAAAATTTTAAATACAATTTCAATAAATATTTATGCCTTTAATATTATTGTGAAAGGAAGTTTTGATAAACAGATCTTCGAATTATTGCTTGCAAGTAACAAGCACACGGTATACCCAGCACGCAAATAACACTTTATTTTTCGAAATAGTAATCTATAAACCGAAATATAATTTATATTACTTTAAAATTTATTGAAAATATTAATTGAAAGTGTAAAAAAAAAAAGTTTTACAAACAATAATCTTTTAAAATAATACATTTTTGAACGAAATACTGCCGTAGGAAAAAAAATTAGCTTTTTTTTAAAAAAAAAAAAAAAACAGACCGGAAATTACATTTTGTTTTATTTACAAAAAAAAAAAACCACTTTTAGAGTAAATAATTAAAAAAACAGATCGCTTTTTACAAAGTCATAATTTAAAAATACATCGATTCATGAAATGGTGAAATAGAATGTAAAATTATTACGTTTGACCGTATATTTAAATAGTTATGACTTATAAATTATTCACCCCTGTACATTATAGGCCCTGAATGTTTTAAGTACTATGTTCATAAACGCTAGCAAGGAGGCATTTAGAGGTTGCTGTTTTTACTCTGTGTAATGTGGAGAAACAGCGCCACATAGTGGGCTAGAATCTTGGTAGTTTCTGATAGCAGATGACACATAAGCTAGATGTGTTTATGGCAATCAGCACCACCTAGGTTCTTGGTAGCAGACAATGTAAGCTGCCAGCTTGCTTGTGGAAGGTTCTTATGTGTGCGCATGGTGAGCAGCGCCATCTAGCGGCAGGAAAAAGTGTTGTCTGCTTTTGAGGCCCCTACCCAAACAGTGCCTCTAATGGCCACATAGCAGCTTGGGTTAGAGTGCCATATATATATATGTGTATCATATATTGACATATTTGTAAATCACAATGTGATAGCTTATTTAATATTATTATATGACAAGTCAAATATGTTCATTTTATATTAAATAGGCATGGCTGTGTGCTATATATATATATATATATATATATATATATGTGTGTGTGTGTGTTTTATGTAAACTTATTGGGACATATTTATAAATTACAGTATAATAGTGGATTTTTTGGTATTAATCAAAATCAGAAGAGTTAATTTATATGTATAGCCATATTCTGCAGACTTTAATTTCATTTTTATTGTTATTAAAAAATTGATATTTAAATGTCAAAATTATTCCAAAGAATTTAGTCCCTCCTAAATAGTTTTAAAATATTATATGCAAGGCTTAGGTATCTTGTTCACAGTAATATATGTTCACTGAGCTGGATTCATGCATAATTCTGTTATATAAAATGAGTTTATATTTAGTGTGTATGGACATCCAGTTGATTTTGATTGTGGTTTGCACAAAGGCAGTATTTTTTAAAGTCCATGCACTACATTTCATATTAATTATTTATTTAGAAATTAAGTTTATAGTTGGCCAGTACATTCATATCACTATATTGTCAGAGCATTGATGATGATCTGCATGTTTTGGTATTTCTATTAGTCTTTTAAGTTGTTCTATTCATGTGGATTAACACTTGACATTGTGCATGTAAATTATTGTTTAAATAATCTGCCCTAAGCTAGCAAGAGCTAAATAATTAACCTTGCCTATAGTAGACCCATTTCAGATTCAGTCACAAAATTGATTGTTAATTTATTTCAATTGTTGATTATTCATGATGATGAATTATTATTACTTTTATATAATGCTTATAAACTTATAATTTCTTATAATTAGTTAGGTGTGTTGATTCCTTATGCTCATTATATTATTTGTAAATTTAAATTAGTTCACTAACTAGGATTGATGATGATGAGGTATAACACTACAAGTTCACCCCAATGTTTATGCTGTTATTTTATATTGTGAAAGGATTTTAGATGTAATAAAAAACTATATTGATGCAAGAGGAATAATCTTTAATATATATATATATATATATATATATATATATATATATATATATATATATATATATATATATATATATATATATATATATATATATATATATATATATATCCCTAGAAATGCTCATATCTGTGAAAAATCTGATAGTGTGGCAATGTTATCATAATTATAAAATAATTTTTAAAATAACTAATAGATTTCCAAAATTGAGACTTTATGATAATATAGATAAAAATTAAAGTTCATGAAAATACTCAATTAAATTATGTATTTGTGAAAGAAGAATGTGATAAAATATTGTGGAATTCAATAACAAATAAAAAGAGAGAGTGATGAGAGATTCTATCATTTGTGTGTTGTTTAATAATAACAATGATAATTTTTATTAATTTTAAAAGGAATAAAAATATACAGAAAGACAAGCAGCTGAATAAATAAATATAAATTATCTAATTAGATTGAATATAAAATCCTGCTTTTAGTGTGATTATGGATATATAAATATATTTATATATTTTCTGGTCAAGTTAGATATCAGAAATTCTATTGATCTATCTTAAAGTATTTGTTGAATCTTTTGAATGTGACTAAATTCTAAACCAATATTATTTTAAAAACTTGAAAGGATTAAAGGATATAATTAGTTATGTAATTGTTTATCCAGTAATTTTGTATCTTATAGATTTGATGATAATATATAGGAAATGACAGTTAAGAATCTCATTATTTATTTTATAGTTGTAGCTCTGACAAAGATTTCTGGCCATGAGTATTCTGAAAAATATTAGGTCAAACAAAATACATAAATATCAAGTGCCTCTTCAACACTTTCACTTTGGATTTCGGAGAATAAGGCTAGGTTTAAGCTATATTCTTTAATTTGTTTTCTATTTTGTTTTGATTATATATATATATATATATTATAACGTTTTCCATTTGGTTAGGCCTCTACACGCTAATATAAACTGCACGCGAGTTGATCAAGCTATGTCAAAAAAGAAGAAAGTTGTATTTCTATTCTAAAAACATAGCTATATTTCCTGATCAACTCAGCCTATTAATAGTTGAGAATTATGCTATTGACAAAATCAGCTTTTAATTTATTCAATATGGACATGAGGTCCTTTTATTCTAAAGAGACCGCTGAAATCTGTTGCCAGCACATCTCGCAAAAAAAAAAAAAAAAATACTTTTAAACTAATCGGTATTGCATCATACTGTAATGATAATTATTTTTTAAAATATTATTATTCCTGGAATTTATTAAACAAATGGCAAAGATAAATTATATATTTAAACATCACTAAAATAATCTTAATAACGCACAAATGAAAATTGGTATTAGAAATATTTTTTTTTATTCTAATAGATTAAAAAATAAAATTTGAAAGGCAATTATTTATCAAATAAATTGGAGAGAACACATTTAATTCAGATGTGAAATATTAATAAAAAAATAATAACAGTTAAACAATTAAAAAGTTCTTGATTAAATAAGAGTCTCTTGATCAATTAAATTAAAGTCACTATCGGGATCCTTTTATACGTATATTTTTAAGAATTGTTTGTGAACGCTTAAATTTGTCACAATCAGGATAATGAAGCATAACTTACCAGTAAGTTTTAGTGAATTCACGATGGTTGTAGATAACTACACATAGTTTTTTTGGGTTAAAATGAGCTCACGGCCTTTGATTATTAGTTGATCTTGCGGTCCATTCTCCTAGTCAGTCACAAAATCTTTTCTGGTATACATCTTCAGGCATGATGTCTTCAGAAGCTCTGGTTCACTCCAACATGCCGAATTACTTTAGCATAGAGCAATCTTGGATATATTATTGTTATCCAAGACCAACTAGAGAAATCAACGAGACGTTCTTCAAACTGACCTCTTTCTTTTATACTAGAGGCCCAGTTTTCCAACTTCTGCACATATCGTTTGTTTGTCAAAATATATGTTGATAATCTTATATATTCTTTATAAAATTTATGTAACACAGTCTTTTTTTTTTTCAGAATAATTTTGCCATCTTTAATTAGTTGAAGTATTTTTACTTTTTCTTATCTAGATTGGTAATTTATGTCTATTGTTCTCTCCAATTCTACTTTTATTTCTAATTACATTTAAAATAAATACAAAGAATAATTTAACTTTCATTATACTTTTTTTTTTAAAAAAAAATTAGTCAAAAAAAAATCTAAATTTACTTTTATTTTTTAGCTTTTACCAAATGCCAATATATTTGCTATGTATATAAATAAATGTTACAATACCACCAGTGCTATGAGATGAGAATGAAATAGGGGTTTACACTAATTTTATTCTTAAGTTTTTAAATTCATATTCCTGTTGTTTTTTTTTAGTAGTAGCGTGCTGATATGTCGTGTAGACTCATTCAACAAGCGACATTTGGCTTTAACACCCACTTTTAGGTCTAACATGGCAGGAATGGAAAATATTTTACATTCATCTGTGTCTTTTCCCAAGTTATAAGCACTAACGAGCGTTGCTCATCGTTTTGAGTCTTACAGGCTCGCAGCAACTTGTCCAACTTGATCCACCTTCCCCTTTATTGGGATTCCTGCTAGAAATAGACTGATGGACATATAAAGGTGGTCTTATGTTAATATACTGCGTACTAGGACTTTGAGCTATGTTTTCCCCTTCTTCAGTAACCACCTACTCGGTCAAATACTTGTGACTTACATCTACATCAGTCACGATCGTGTTTTTTTTTAACCATATCAAAAAATATATACATTTTTTTTTCTTTCTGGACGTCATATTAAAAAAATATTTTTTATATATTTTAATAATCAGGGTTTAATTAGTTAGTTAGTTTTTTATAATTTTTTTTTTTTTAAATTACTATTTATTTTCCGGCTGTGAGTTTTTTGGGGGTCATCGTTGTAACGTTCTTTATCATTACAACTTATCTTAGGTTGTGGTTAAATCAAAGCCTGAGTTGGGTAAGCCATTATAATGTTTTCCATTTTGTTAAGCCTCTACATGCTAATATAAACTGTGCACAAGTTGATCAAGCTATGTCAAAAAAGAAGAAAGTTGTATTTCTATTCTAAAAAACATAGCTATATTTCCTGATCAACTCGGCCTATTAATAGTTGAGAATTATGCTATTGACAAAATAAGCTTTTAATTTATTCAATATGGTGCCAGGTCCTTTTATTCTAAAGAGACCACTGAAATCTGTCGCCAGCATGTCTCGCAAATAAAAAAAAAATACTTTTAAACTAATCAGTATTGCATCATACCATAACGAGAATTATTTTTTTAAAATATTATTATTCCTGGAATTTATTAAACACATTGGCAAAGGTAAATTATATATGTAAACATCACTAAAATAATATTAATAACACACAAATGAAAATTGGTATTAGAAATATTTTTTTTATTCTAATAGATTACAAAATAAAATTTGAAAGGCAATTATTTATCAAATAAATTGGAGAGAACACATTTAATTCGGATGTGAAATATTAATAAAAAATAATAACAGTTAAACAATTAAAAAGTTCTTGATTAAATAAGAGTCTCTTGATCAATTAAATTAAAGTCACTATCAGGATCCTTTTATACGTATATTTTTAAGAATTGTTTGCGAACGCTTAAATTTGTCACAATCAGGATAATGAAGCATAACTTACCGGTAAGTTTTAGTGAATTCACGGTGGTTGTAGATAACTATGCATAGTTTTTCAGGGTTAAAATGAGCTCACAGCCTTTGATTATTAGTTGATCTTGTGGTCCATTTTCCTAGTCGGTCATGAAAGCTTTTCTGGTATACACCTTCAGGCACGATGTCTTCAGAAACTCCGGTTCACTCCGACATGCTGAATTACTTCAGCGTAGAGCGATCTTCGATATATTATTGTTATCCAAGACCAACTAGAGAAACCAATGAACAAGATATTCTTCAAAATGACCTCTGCCTTTTATACTAGAGGCCCAGTTTACCAACATCTGCGCATATCTTTTGTTTGTCAAAATATATGTTGATTACCTTATATATTCTTTATAAAATTTATGTAACAAAGTCTTTATTTTTTTCAGAATAATTCTGCCATCTTTAATTAGTTGAAGTATTTTTACTTTCTCTTATCTAGATTGGTAGTTTATGTCTTTTGTTTTCTCCAATTCTACTTTTATTTCTAATTACATTTAAAAAAAATATGAAAAATAATTTAACTTTCATTGTACGTTATTTTTTTTTTTAAAAATTAGTTAAAAAAAAATCTAAATTTACTTTTATTGTTTAGCTTTTACCAAATGCCAATATATTTGCAACGTATATAAATAAACGTTACAATATATATATATATATATATATATATATATAAATGTATAACTATGTCTTGTTTAATGTGCAATCTTGAATCATATAAATAAAGGCATCTATAGCAGATAATCAATCTCCAAAATCCATTTCATGTGGAACCAACACTTTTCAGTTGGTATTACTATTATCTTTTATATATATTTTCATCATTTTTTTAGAATATATCAATATAAAACTTGCTATAATTTAGTATCAGAATGTTAACTCTCTTACACTATCTTCTTTGACACTATCCACTTTCATAATTCTGGTTTGGTAAAAAATGATCTTTGGAAATTATTTACCTTTGTCAAATATCTTCCTTCATATGCAAGAATATGTCTAAAAAATAAAATAAGTATGGCAAACAGTAGGAATGAAATTTTATTAATAACAACACGTAGTTGGGTTAATTTTTTAAAAAAATCATATATTTGAACTTTAAATGAGTTTAAAATTCATGTGTATGCTAATAATGCTATGATTATTTCGAGTTTAACAAATAATTAGTACTAATTATTAATATATCTAAAGTGGATGATGACAAAAATGTGAGTGCAGGAAATTTGACAATTATAGATTGAATTGCAATTTTATATAAATATAATCTTTTTGAGCATTAAAAGGTTATTTTCGATTATACAGTATATAAATATTTAATTTATATTAATAAAATCTTGCAATTTATTATTTAAGTAATTCATGTTGATAGTTTTATAATTCAAGAAGATTTTAATTCCTTTCTCTGATTTCATACATTTTTAATGAATACAAACTAATTTTTAAACATACTTTTTTTTTAAATTACACAAGTAGCAATATAATTTCTCTATGAAATATATACATAAAACAAAAGGCTTAATTATCTCTATAATTTTCAATATAACAACATATAAATAATTAAAAATTATAACCAGCTTACAGCCGGATTGCTATCTTGAATAACAATTTAAAGTTAGAATTTAAAACAAAAAAATATCAGTTCTAATAATTTTACAAAACATTACTATTCTCATATGAATGATACAACTTCTATAGTTTGTGTATATTTATGCAATTATGTCATTTATTTATTTTTTATCAATAATTTATTATAAACATTGTTACTTTGATTTACAATTTTGTGGGAAAGCTTTGAAATACAATTGGAAAATTAGTTTTATGTTATTATTAAAAGTGTATAAGTTAATAGTGTGTTAAATACCAGACATTACCTAATGATGTGCAAGCATAAAAATGCCCATATCCCTAGTAAATTTTATGGCTGTAAAAGCAAGGTGTGTGAGATGTCAGATTTAGAGTTAAACGAGTCTTCATTTGTTCAGCTCTTCATGTTAAAAAGATCCCATGTCAATTTAAAGCTTAATTGTGGTACAATGTCCTGGTCTTTGTCCCTGATTTTTTATGCTCTTTAAGAAAGATTTGGGATTGAGTCATATTAGATGAGTTTAAAAGAACTGCACATCTTGTGGGCCAGAGGTTAATTGTCAAAAAGGTGACACTCCTCACGATTGTGAATTTTCCAATCACTATACCATGCTTGAGTAAAGCAATTAGTGGTTGCTTGTGGTAGAAAATTGTTTGTATTATGTTTCTGCACTCTTGCTGAATTATGAATTGTTCAAAAATATGAGAAACTGTGTCCTCTTCATTTTTACAAATAGGACAGATAGGGTCTAAATTAGTAAAACTCCTGCAAGCTAGAAGAAAACTGTTTATAGGTAGTGCATCCATGTTTATTTTGACCAAGAAGTCAAAGAACTATGGTTCGAGGTTCCATCTTCTAAACTTTCTAATAAGCCCAAAATTGGTGATGTTGAATTTAGTAAGCCCTGAAGCTGGAATATTGTTCATCAGTTGGTTTGCATCCCAATAAGAAATCTTTTCTGAACTTTTCTGAAAGGGAAGGAAAGTGAATTTAGTAACTTCCATAACGATGTCAGCCATCCAGCTTTTTTGCAGAGGTGGTTGTGTGTCTGTTAGATTTATTACATTAGGTGGAATGATTTATGGGAAGTAGACACTTAATTTTCTTATTAAGTTGTGTGTTGAAATTGCAGTGATTGAACCGAATAAAGAGAAAGGTCATACCATTTAGAATGCATTTGAATCTTTCATTATATCATTTATTTAATAAGTTATCTGTCATAATTCTAAAATATTCTTTTTGATTTTTTTAAATCATTTTCCTTATGCAAAAATAAAACTTCCACTATAAATAACTGAATGTTCTGAAAACAAGATATAATTCTATCTACATAATACTCTATTTTGTTAGATCCTTTTATGTACATTTTAATTAAACAATATAACTTGATCCATATTAGTGCCCAGCATTATATATAACATTACATACAACAGCATCCTTTATTTTAATAATTCATATAACAAGTATTTGGTTCAATAATAAAGTAGAAGAAACAATTGATATGATTATATGACACACTTTATTATTTATTTATGATAATAAACTTGGTTTTTTACTGTTTTTATATGTTTTTGTGAAAACTTGTATTATATATTTAACATATCTTTTTTATTATATCTCACATTCAATAGTTCACCAACATAAATTTTAATATTGGATAATTAATTGCTCTACAATATGCATAAAATTTTACTTTTAAATGAAAATCAATATTTACATTTATGCTAATGAATTATTAAATGTGGGATATAATAGGAAAGATATTTTTAATACATTGTACAAGTTTACAGATATATGAACAAATAAAAATAATGAACACATTGTTTTATAAATTATATAAATAATAGTTTAATTATGATTACATCAGTAGTTTATTCTCATTGGTTGGAGTGCTTTTGGTAGAAATAACTTGATACTAAAAGGAAATATGCCTGTGTGTTTGAAAAGGAAGGTTTTTAATAAATGTGTTTTACCTGTTTTTACTTATGGATCTGAGACTTCGATACATAATAAAAGAGCACTACAGAGACTTCAGATCACTCAAAGAAGTATGAAGAGATGCATGTTGAGAGTTACAAGAAGAGATTGAAAATGCAATATATGGGTAAAAGAACAAACAGGTGTTATTAACCTCATTGAAAAAAATAAAAGACTGAAATGGAGTTGGGCTGGAAATATTGCTAGAAGAGATGATCATAGATGGACAATTGAAACCTTAAACTGGGTTCTAAGAGATTGTAAAAGACCCAGAAAAAGACCACATGTGAGATGGATAGATGAAATAAGAAAGTGTGCAGGGGTGATGTGGAGAAGAGAGGCTAAAGATCAGAGAGAATGGATTAAACTTGGAGAGACCTTCATCCTGCAGTAGATTGATAATGGTTTATGATGATGATGACTTGTAAATTGATAATAAAAATGAGGTTGTTGTTAAAATCACAAATCAATGTAAGGTTATATATAAAGTTATGTGTAAATATGAATCAAATTATAGTGGTGAGCTGAAATGAGCTTTCAAAAAGATACTTTATGAATATGAACTATTATTTACAAAAACTACACTATTGTATGAATAAATTTAAATCTATGTATGCAGAATATTTAATTAAAATTGTAATGGAAGATTTTGTTTTACTAGTAACTTTGTTTTGCATGTGGGGAATGATTTGATGAAAAGAAAATCAAAGAGGCATATTTTCTAAATATGATGAACAATTTATTAAATCAACGATATAATTCTGTAAATATATACAAATTAGAGTAAGCAGACCTTCACATAAGAATGTTAATGTTAAGTGATATTAATAACATTGTTGATTTTTTTTAAATTCTGATTACAAATTGATATTCAGAATGACAGTCTTGCTACAGCTTTTATTTGTTTATTGATTGCTATATTGAAAATTGTAGAATTAATTCCAATCTTTTGTTTAATATTTATTATTTATTATATATTCATAACAGCAAAAATTAATGAGCTTGTAAAAACCTACTTATATATAATAATTATTAACATAACTCTCTAATACGTAATATAAATATGAAAGTATGGTTTTGTTAACTTACTAATTATTGATCTTTTTGGAACAATTAAAGCGACTGACTGGTCATTGTTTTATAAGATCAAAATAGTTTTGTTTTTGTATTTTTTTATTTCATCCAACATTTAGTTTTTGTTGTCTATTCCCACAGTGCTAAATCATGAAACTTTTACTATTTTAAAATTAAAATATCAAAATAAGTTACCTGAATTGCATTATTATGGTGATCCATTAAAAACTGAAATTGAAATTTTAAACCTATATTTGTATTTTTGAGATATTTTAGCTCCTCCTCATCATAACTTTGTGTTTTTTTATGCCACAAATAGAAACCAAACATCCATTTACAAATAAAAATACCGTTTTATATAATTCATTCATTATTGTTAACTTCAGAATTTCTAAAAAATTTCTTATTTAAAATCAACCATACAGATTATATATATAAATATTAATAAGTTGCAAAATTTTACAATATTTTTATAATGGATACTTTTGCTACATGCATCTAAGTGAAACTTTTTAAAAAAAAAAATTAAATAAAAATTATTAATTTCCTGAGGATAAAATTTATATATAATTGTATTGCGTATATTTATTTTCGTATGTTTTTTGTAAAAGGTTCTCATTTTTAGATATATTTTTTTTCTAATTGTAGTAACATTTTCAAATTTATTATTTTTACTATTTTCTATGTTGTAGGTATTGTATATCCAATTTTAAAACTAATTTCTATGTTTTTCTCATTATTTTTTTATAATACAGAACCAGTAAATACATGATAAAATAAATGTAGCATCCATGTTTATGATTCAGCTTTTAAAATATATTCTTGCATCCTGATCGATAATATCCACACTACAATTTACACCTCTCATATTGATAGCAATTGATATTAATGAGTAGAAAAAACAAACACCTTTATTTGCTTTTGTTTTTATTATAATATAAATATTTTTATCTTTTCAAAACAAACATTATTTCAAATAAGTCACCACATTTTTTCTAAAATCAAAAAGTTTATATTTCATTTTATCTATTGTTTCTACAATTGATTTATTTATATCAAATTTATAAGGCGCAAGCGAATAATATTATAATAACGTGAAAGGCTTAAACATTCAAAACATGCGCCTTAAACATGCTAACGTACAGCCAATCAGATGTAATAATAACTGCATGTGAACCTCTTAATTCTGAAACACAAGTCAGAACTACCAGAAAAAGATGGGACTCACCTTCTTCTATGCCTCAATTTATGTATAAATAAGCCAGACTCGAGCATTTCGAATTAAGAGTGTGAAGCTTAAAATACCTTCACATTTAATTCACTAAATATTATATATATATATATAATTTGAAATCTTTTGATTTACTATGCAGCAATTAAGAGGTCCATGTGCAGTTATTATTACATCTGATTGGCTGTACGTTAGCATGTTTAAGATGCAGGTTTTGAAGGTTTAAGCCTTTCACGTTATTATAATTGATGTATTTGCACATCAGTTATTTTTATGGATGTTTTAACTTAATAAGCAAGTCAGACATTGTTTAGAAGCAACTAATTCAACAGAACAGAAAAACAAAATTAAAAATAATAATTACTTGCATTGTATATTTTATTTTTATATTAACTTTAACAATGAAAATTACATAAGTATGTTTATTTAAGTTCATATTTTTTAATATTTAAAAAAAATTTAAAAGCAAGATCATGTTGCCCATAAAAGAAGATTGAAAGAATATAATTATACATCTTTATGGAACACTTTAATACAAGATTTTAAACCAAAACTATTAAAAAAAATGAAATATCACAGTTCTTCCTTTTTGCATATGGCTAAATAAATAATGAAACACACACAAGCACACACACATATATATATATATATATAATAGTTTTGAGGTTAAACAGTGTGTTAGTTTTGATTAATTCTCAATGTTTCAATGAAATACCATCCACCATTGTCAAGGTTAACTTTTCAAAGCTAGAAAGCTATTCCATAGAAACATTGGGAATTAATCAAACCTAACACATTGTATAACTGTGAAAACATTAAATTATATATATATATATATATAAATAACCTATTTACTGTGAAAACATTAAATTATATATATATATATATATAAATAACCTATTTATTCAATAATCAAAATATTTCATGTGATACATGTTCATGCTGTATCCATATAATTGCATCTATTGCTTTTGATCTAAATGTTATAAATAGAAATGTATATAACACACTGGTATTTAAAATGTATTATGAATTTGTAGCTGATGTGCATGATTCTAGGAGAACAAAAAGATGAGGTCTGAATTCTCTTATACATCATAAAAATTTATATAAATCTTCATGTTATAAAGAGAAGTATATTTATCTTATCACTTTTAATAAAAGTGGTATTATTATATTGAAATATCATTGTTAAGTATAATAAAATGTTTTATTTAAAAAGTATCTAATTCTGATTGAAAAATCAGCAAATTGCATTAACTTAAAAACATCATTCATCATCAGTTACCTTATTTAAATACAACATTGACTGTTATGTTGCTATACAGTTTTTCTATATAAATAATATATTTTCTCCACCATCTTGAAACACTACAGTTTATTGTTTCATTGTAAAATTTAATTTCTTTAGACAATTTCTAGTTTCTATTGCTTAAACTTTTTATTTTTGTATTTTCTCTATTAGCTTTATTATAGAACACTTATGGGAGACAGCTACTGAAACTTCTCATTATTCAATATTTGTTTTTTTATTTCGCATATTAAGGTAAAAACCATAACAACCTCTATGATTTGTCATTCTACATTATTCTCTGATACTGATTAGTAGAGTAAGGTCTATCTACTTGTTTTAATTATACAATTTCAAACATTAACTAAAGAAAATATTGCCTTACTCTTTCATGAAGTAACTTCTACCAAATTTCTCCAATGAGTTATATAGGTTTTTGGACTGTCATTGCAACTAGGTAATATATAATACTATTTAAAAACTTTTTTTTCAGACTCACTTTCATTAGAAGTACAGTCAATATCTTTTTCAATATTTACAGTATTCATATGATGTGCACTTTCTGAGTTTGAAGATGATGATGATTTAGAATTATTTTCAGAATTATGATGTGAAAAGATTTTTTATTCATTAGACATAATATAACTTGTTTTGGTGTAAGTTTTTCATTAGTCTATATACTCATTGATACTCCACACCTTTATAGAATATATATATATGTTAAAACGAAGATTTGCACGGGTTAAATATATAAAATACATATTTTATATATATATATATTAACGATAACAATCACATGCTGTGATATGCTTATTTTATTACGTCTTGAATATTGACATCCTAAAGTCAATATATACATCAATGAAAGCACAACTTTCATGCAGTGACACAAATTAAATAATGCACTGTCTTTGTCTACAGCATGAAATAATAATCAATTAAATATAAATATTAAGAAATATAGTAGAATATTATATATTTTTAATAAATATATAAAAAAAATTACATTTTGAATCGGTTGTTTTGTGTTTATAATTTTAGAAATAAATTTAAGAAAATAATGGTTACTTGAATTAATATTAGTAATATATTATTTTAATAGAAAAAATCTCTATCATTATATATATATATATATATATATATAACCAGTCAACACTTAGACAATCCCAATATAGATAACAATCAACAATTTCAAATTGTTGTCAAGGTAACCTCCTTTTAACAATAAAGGTGATATTCCACCTTTATTTATGGTCCCATATATTTATGTAGACACACTACAGAGGTTGAAATTATTGATACAAAGAAATTTAAATAAACCTCCTTAAACAGGTAAAAATAACCTGTTCTGAATGTAGACTAATAAACAGTCACTTATAACATAATAATTTGCAATTATAATTTTCAAATTGAGTCCAAAATATTACTTAAATAATAAGTGTAATATATATATATATATATATATATATATATATATATATATATATATATATATATATATATATATATATATATATATATATATATTGTGACCATCAGAATGGGCACAATGGTTTAAGATACTTTGTATCTTAAATAAATAGTTATATTATACTAAAAAAAAAAATAGCCTTAGAATTTTAAAATTTTTTGCTTGAGATTGTTTAAAGCTTAGGTATGGGTTGCTTATGCAATTTATTGACCACTTGATAGGTATTCATTATTATTAGTGTTGTTAATGAGGTATTTAATGTAAGAAAGATGGTTGTTTATTAATGGAATTAATACATTTTGTCAGAAAGATGCAGAGTTATTTTATATTATTGTAATATTGGTTGAATAGTTTCAAAATCCTTTATTCATTGATACTTATCTTTTTGTCAACAATTAATAGCCATTTCAATTATATTTAGTTAAGATAGTTCAATATTTAGGTTGTAGTACATGTGTATGCATGTATGACTTTGCATCATTTTCATTTCATTTTCATCTTTTAATAACAGCAAACAATAGTACAGGTAGTTAACTTAAATAATTAACAAATATATATTTCTTTCCAATGATTAATAGATAGTTAAATCAATGGATTATTTTACAAATTAAATAAATTATTAATCATTTTTATTTAATAGTTAATTAATATTCATTTTTCTTTCAAGTTTGTAAAAGCTATTTATTTTATTAGTATTTTTTTGTCCTGATTTGATTCTAAAAATCAAAATTATTTTCTTTTTTGTAAAGATTTTTTTTTGCATATGTAATTAGCTGAGATAGAAAAAGCATGGGAGTAACCTTGGCAGGAAATGAACTTTGCTAAAGAGAGCTATTTAACAAAGATCTCCGGTGAAAAATTGGCCTTTATGTAATGTAACTGTAGACAGTAAACCGTGGTTCATTTATTGTGGAAATTAAAGCCAGTTGCTGAAATCAAATTGACTTTAAAAAGCACTTTGGAGTAAAACTTCAAAAGGATATTAAGAAATACATTATGGAAAAGGTTAATTTCAAAATGCAGTTCTAAGTTTTAAAAAAAAGGTACTCAGTTCACTTTATTCTCCTTAATATAAACATTTTAAACTAATCTCTTCGTAACCATTGCTTTTTTAAAAATGTGTGTTAATAACGTCCAGTCTACATTACTTCACTTAATTATCATTTTAAATAGGAATAACTTGCATGAATATTATTGTTGTATCATTGTCCAACGTGTGTTCTTTAATATATCTGGAAAACGCATGCAGAACTATTTTACAGAATATATTTTTATTCTTCACTATATTCCATGCTATGTTTTTGTGAGGATTAAACATAAAATTAAGGGCATACATATTTTAATAAATTATGCCATGTTTAAATTCATTATAAAGAGATAGCAGTATTTGTTTATCAGATATTTCTGGAAATGAAGGAAATAAAATGTGAGCTACTTCAAATTAAATATCTGTTTAAGTCGAATAGAAGGATAGAAATGCAGGTAATTTTTTTTCTCTTCTATGAAGATGGAAAATAAAACAAAGTATTATTAAATGCTATTCAATAAACTACTAAAAATAATTATATATTCAATTTAGAACTACAACGGAATAAGTGAAATAATTCCTGTCCAACAGTAATTAAGAATTTATTATATTCTCATCATAATAGAAGATAAATTGATTGCTTATGTATGATACAGTAACTTAAATAACTTTGTTATGAACAGTGAAGATGCTGAGTTCTATTTAAGCATGACTATATTTGTGTGGTTATTCTACAGCAGTTTATTTTAGTCTAAAATTCGGTTTGGAATATGTCCCATATTATTTCATCAACTTGGAACCGAGCTTTGCAAGTGAACTTTTATTTTAAGTTATAAAACTAATAACCTTTGTCTCTTTATTTTTTTTTATTGCTTGTCATAATTAATGTATATGATAGGTAGATAGGCTTTATTTATTATTATGTTATTTATAATTTGGGTATGTTGACCATCAAGAACGTTTCTGAAGCGTATTTAAATGAGGAATACACCAGTAAAAAGTGATTGTGTTCAAATAGGTTTTATTTATTTTTTTTACGAAGGTAAAAGAAACAAGTATTATATATATATTATTAGAAAGGTTTATATTTATTTTGCATACTTTATTATCTCAAAGTGAGAATTATTTTTTTTTTTTTAATCAACGAATGTATAATAGAAATAGTTTGTTAGATATGAAAGAAATTTCGTTTGTAATAATTAAAACCATTAAATTTTAAAAAGTAACTTAAAGTTTATTAAATTAAAAGTTATACCTTAATGCAATATTTAATTGTCATGTTACCTGCTTATTGTGTAATTTAGAGTTAATATTATATATACTTTTTATTCGCGGGTGTGCGTTTGTTTTGCACAATTATGACATTTGTTTGACAAAGTTCAGTTTGTGAATATTTATGCATAAATTTCGTACATTGTTATATTCTACTGAGTTGAATGGATTGGTATATTATCTGTATGTATTTACCTGCCAGCGTGTATTTATAATGTTCCATATTTAGAGAAGCTATGAGAATAGAAAGAAATCTGATTGTGTTATAATATCTGTAGAGATAAAAGATCTTGCTTATTTAGTATATGTTGATAATTTTCCATGAGTAGAGCCTAGTTTATTTTATATGCATATGATTAATGATATTTTTTGAAGTGATGTTCTTAGGGCCCTGGTGACGAGGAAATAAGTCCCCACCAATAGTGTATTTAGAAGTAGATGAGTTATTGTTGAAATATGATTAAATGATGTTTAGGAAGTTATGTGATGTTTTTCTTAGATTCTTGGTAATGAGGAAGTGTAAAAGTGTTCAGTAAGAGTTATCTGGTCCTCATGTAGATTCCCCTTATAACATAAAGTATATAAAATCATGAAAATATAGCTTTGTGTTAATTAATATAAGGCTAGATAAATTGTTAGATTAACTATTGATGTAATATTAGTGTCATATTTTATTGATGAATTACGACATTGTTCGAAATAAAATAATTGTATGATATTTTCTTAATGAAAAGAGAGTTTATAGAAAAGATTGTTTTACCTTATTGCTGCTTGAACGTGCACACACACGCGTAATATAAATAATATCGCGTATATAGAAGTATAAAGTATTAAGATTAAAACAGGAAGTAAATATTTTAAAATACAGTGTATTTATTTAAATAAGTGTTACAACTCATCAAATCATCAGAATAAACATGATTTTGTTGCTATAAATGAAAGGTATACGTAATTGAAAGTGATTATTAGTCGATTAGAGAAATTTGCTTTGTTGAAAGCCAAATATAAGTAATTTGATTTATTTTATCAATCAACAGTAATATCCTCTCGAAAGTATCTATTTTTTGTGCTAATAATATAATATGTAATTTATTTATTGTCATATAGATGAAACATGTAGGCAAAGTATGTGTTCGAAGTCAGGATATTTAAGTTTTGTTATTAATTTGCTTTGATAGTAGGGATAATCCCAAATTGATGCAAAAGATTTATTTGATAATTTTAAAAAAATCTGTAAAACAAATAGTCCATTTGTTAATATCATATTAAACCAAGTTTATTTTATTGTAATAAATGATTTGTTTTAGTTATTTAAAATCTTAAAATCTGTGTCTGGGGTTATTCTTGTGTACATTCATGTTTTCCATTTCCGCATCTCCACATTTCATAAATCTATTATAAAATAGATATATTATTTTAGAGTTATAATATTAAATTTGCTAGTGTCTGACAATATTGTTTTTCTTAATCCAAACATTATAAAAGAACATTTGCCACTTGATAAATGTATGAGAAAGGTTGCCAAGTCATTATATTTGTTAGATGATGATATGAGATTAAAATACCCTATCTCTGTCATTATCTTATTATTGAAACACAGTAAAATATTTTAGTCAATTAGTTTCATTACATTTTTATCATACTTTATAATTATAATTTATGGGCCAATGTAGTTTATTTAATTCAACTGTGTTTGTTAAATTCCCTAAGATCTTATTATTTATTTCTTGATTGGCATTAAAGTAGATGTTTAGATTATGATATGCCATGTCATAGAATTGTTTAAGAATATAATTATAGCAAGCTGATATATGTTATACTTGGATGAAGGAAGAAATTAAGTTTAAAGTATATTTTAATAGACTGTATCAAATAAACATTATGCTTCTTTATCATACAATTAATTAACAAAAGAATTTACATTATATTAAATGTTTTGTAATATTTCTTCTTTTATTCATTTATTATCATGTATCTTATGAACTGCCTATAGCCTCCCACTGAGCTGAGCTGAACATAAACTTAAATATAGAGTCTCAGTAATAATTTAGTATTATATATTTTGTTATATTGTTCTATTCATTAATAGAACTGGCGCCTGGGCATTTCGTTCATGTAATGTATATGAGCGGTGTTGGGAGTGTAGGTTTATAATATATATATATATATATATGATTAATCTAAAACATATATATATATATATATATATATATATATATATATATATATATATATATATATATATATATATATATAACAAATAATTTCCCACAAAATAAATATTAATTATCATTCAAAAGGATCATTTTAACTTTTTTATTATTACTGGCTATAAATATATACAGGTAAATAACACTATAAGGTAAATGTGTTCCAGAAACCTTTCATGAAAAAGAAATGGCTAAGTGATAATGATTTGAATGATTATCCATCTCTGATTTACTCTCCATCATGTTTATCTAGATACCCATTTGATAATCAAAGATGAATGTTAGCTGTTTTAACCAAAGTTTTTGCTAGCTTTTAAAAAGAAATTAAGCATTTAATTAGAATATAGAGCAATTTTTAAGTTTCTTTGTCCATATTTCAAGTCATAGTCATAAAAATAATTAATTATCATTATTAATTATGGCAAATAATTGTTGTTTTTCTATTTATATCTTATGTATAGAACATAAATGCAGAATAATTTACTTCTTTATCTTTATATAATCAAATAAATTCAAGGAACTCATTATTCGTAAAGAATGATGGTAAGCCCCTAATAAACTGATTTGAAATATCGTAGTATTTACTTTGGTTCTATCACAATATTTCTCAAGCTTTTACATTTTCCTAAAATATGTAATTAAACATATTATATAATTAATGTATATTCCAATAAATTAGCTGTAAAATATACCAGGCATTTATTCTGAAATGATAGATAAATATTTTAAGTCCAACAATTCTTACTATCTATTAATGAATGCATAATAACTAAATGCACCGTAAATAAACTTTAACACACACAAAAAAAAAAACAATCAAAATTTATCTCACTTATAATTAGCAATGATGATAAGATTGATTATAATAGTATGATGATAATGATGTTAATTTTTACTACTACTTTAAAAACTAGAGATCATCTTAATGCAAATGTCAACACTATAATAACTAATACAAACAAACACAGACAGATGCCATAATAAAACAACACAGAATGGTAGAGATAAGATAGATCTTTTTATGTCTGGAAAAGAGAAGTGAAAAGCAAAAAGTTCCAAAATGATAATTGTATAGAATACATGAAGAAACTTGTAAGGAAACCACACCTGTTAATCATAAATAAAATTTATCATTCCATTAGTCTTCTTTTACCAGAATCCTATGAAAAATATATTCAAAACAAATAATTTCAATGTTTGTAATGCCCGGGACAAAGGATATAAAATTATTGGTGTAAAGTTTCGGAAATTGATATTTGCAATTACTGATGATAAAACAAAACCGTCTCCATCAAAAAAGTGGCAAAGACAAACAAGTTTATTTGTTACATAAAAATATTTTTTTAATTTAAATTTGAAACTTCAAAATCCAGTTGTCCTTCTAAATATAATTCACTTTTTAAAAATCATTCAAAATTGTTTTTATTCCACTTAATTCTTGTCTGATCTTCATTGAATTCATATAAATAATTCTATTATTTTTTCAGATTTTGATCAATTTTGAAAATATCTCAGAAGTTAAATGTTAAATTTATAAATGCTATTCTGCTCTGCGTTGCTTAGTCAGTTGTGTAGTCACAGATGATTATACCCAAATCTGATGCTTTCATGTGTTCAAATATTTTATGAACTCCTGTGCAATAAAATCATTAAATTATTTTTATTTTAATGATAAATGAACATATTAACTACAACAACAAAAAGTATTTCAAAAGTTATAATAATAAAATCCAAATAAATTTAGTTGTTGTTATTGTTGTTGCTTTAATAGATGTATGTAAATCTATTTATTACTATACACATCTTTTTGGCTAAATATTTAAACAGCATTTATTTAAATAATTCATATCCTAATATGTGATAATATATATATATATTCAAACCTATATATTGTAATAGACTAAACTGATTAGATTTTTAATTAGCTATGGTGAATCGGCATTAAGGATCCCACTGTAGGTCAAAAATGTTTTTGCACATTACATTGTCTTCAGTGGAATTCAAATGCAAAGTGCGAAGTTGGTGCAACATTGTTAAAAATTCTATAGTGAGTTATGTATATTAATCAAATATTAAAACTATATTTTAATTATTAAATTGATTTCAATTATAAAAAAATATAAGATTAATTACAGCCCAACATTTTTAAAAGTATTAATTTTATATATCAATTTAATGGTTTTCAAGACACCATTTTGTTCTGTATATGTTAAACATTTAGTCCGACCTTATTTTGAAGTCACATGTCAATTGATGTATGCGTATTCATCTTTTTGTTTTATTTCTTTCATTTTCTTTAAAATTCTTTTACTTTTTTACACCAAGATATATTCTAATCCTACTCCCATTTTTTATTTTTTTTTATTTCTTGTATATATATTTTTTCTAACATATATGCTTCTAACATTATCATCTCATTTTGAAAGTTTTGATGGTAGTTGTGAAATAATAAAATAATTGAATAAGTTGTAGCCCAAAGGTTTATAAGTAATTTGAGAATTGGAAATGATACAAGTAGTCTGCAATCTATGAATCTTAAATTCTAGAATCTGCCACTCTTGCTCACGTTTGTAACCATTCTAATTATCCATCTATAAATTGGTCAGTAAGTGGGGATCTATCTACTTTTAACTAAAATATAAAAAAAGTTACTAAACTTCTAATACTTTACAATTCAGCAGTTAGAAAGATGAGTCAGGCCTTTTCCTTCATGATATGTTTAGATGATTGTTGAAAAAACTTTTATTTAAAAATTACCTACCTGTTGAGTATTTTAATTTCTTATCATATTTGTTTTACTTTTGTTAAACGTAACAATAGGCATACATTTTTTGAATTGAGTCATCAAAAGTCCTTAAGCAGCTACATTTCTCATACTTTTTTTTTTCTGCAAAATAAATGTTTATTTCGAAGTATAGCAGCCAGATGGCGCTTTTGTTTATGGCCAATAAATGTTGAAGTACTGCTACTCTTGTTCTACTATATTTAAATCTGAGTTCATTATTATCATTAATGATACATTAGCTAAAATATCGCCTTGCTTATTATAGCTTGAAAATTGTATATTTCTACTGTCTTTTCAGCATTATAGTTAAGTTTTATACTGCATCTACTTAAAAAAGTAGATACTTATTTTTTACACGTATTTCAAAATTCTAACTTTAATATAACATTAATTAAATCAAATTATAATTTACTAGAATTAAGTCAATATATTTTTCATATATCAAATAAATTTTTTTATAAACTTCAAAGTGAATATTTTGATGAAACCTTTGTACTTTTTTGCTTACTTTATTATTATTATTTGTAAAAAAAAAAAATAACAAGCTAATTGCAGAGAAAATTATTATAAATCTTTAATTAATTTTAGCACAAAAGTAATAATAATGTATATACCTAGGTATTCGCTGCTTTGTACAATTCAAATTAAAGAGTAAAACTTTTTAAAGAACATAGTTTGTTATAATTATATTAATTATATTGAATTTATAACAAATTTTATAAATTAAAGATTGTCATTTGATATTTTATCTTTTAGATTAATATAATTAAAAAATTCTAGTTGTAAGAATTAATCAGCAATATCGCATGCATTTCTGAAAAGTAAAAAAAAAAAAAAGAAGTTAAATATAACTTTATTAACGTTAATGACTGTGAAATAAAAATAACTGTGCTTTATATGTTTGGGGTCCCCTCCCTAAAAAAAAAAAAAAAAACATATGTAAAATTATAAGATTTATTTTTAGTTCACTAAAGTTTGATATATAATGACTATATATATATATATACAGTATGCCTTACGCTTAACCAATTCTAGGGGGAAAGTGAAAAAAAGACAAAAACTCAGTTTTGTCAACTAATTAAAAATACTGTGGTCAATCTCTTACTAATATGATTAAAAATAACAATATAAGGAGACTTGCCAAATCTTCAAACTCCTAACCGATTGAAGCATTCATCCTAATTCCCATAATCCCTGTGGTGGGCAACGGGTGATTGCCTCAGTAATAGGCTTTTCCATCAACACAAATACCCGAATCAGACACCTGAGTTTTAGTGATGTAATTCTCAGAAAAACAGACTACCACCAAAATAGACAGACTATTCATATAAAACTATCCAAGTTTTAAAAAAATTACTACATGGAGTAGTATCTATTATCATAAGAAATACAGTTGTATGCAAGCTTATAAACCCATTTTTGAGAGAGAAAAACCACATGACCTCTTACATTAATTAATAATTTTATTAAATTATTTGGCATTAATAGGGGATCTCAACGCATGCTTAAACATTTTATTACTACTTTTGATTTGTTTTTGTTTGTTTTTTTTAAATTATAAAAAATGTATATTTTTTAAATAGAATATATTAGGATAAACCATAATATTTTTGTTAACATAGTAACTAAGTTAAAATGGTTTGTATTAATTGATGGAATAATTCAAAATGTTTTAGTTTTAATCAGAAAAGTCTGATATTTTAATGTATCACTTTTCTACACTATATTTCCCTGTTACTGTTATATAAATTAAACAAACAAAGCACTAACTTATGCCAATTATATTTTGTAATTATCAGAAACCATTTTAAATAGTTCATGTAGAAATCATAAAGGCTTGTCATTTTTTTTATTTATTTCTTATTCCCTTTTTCAAATACAATAAAGTTCTTTTCATTTGATATTCTATGATGTGTGATAATTTAATTCCTGAAATGCATCTTTACAAAATATGCATGAAAAAGTATACAGTAGTGACTACTGTTACTTTCAAGATAGTTACATGGATCAAAATAGTGTACCCATTTCCAAAAGTACACCTGAAACTCATTTTCAGAAATATAGATGAACAACTGTCTCACATTTTATTGGATATCAGTTATTGTAAAAAATCTTTATCCCTTCAGCCCAGTTTTTATAGGAAATAACAAAAATCACAAAAGCTAATTCAGGCAAATAGGCAGGATGGGCTGCTTGTGTAATTGTTTTTTTGCCCAAAAAGTCTTTCAAAATGAGTATACAATGGTGTGGCACATTATCATGATATATGATCTATTTGTCAGGTCACAATTCAGGTATTTTACTTCAACTATAATCTTGCAATCTCTGATGTATTTTTTAAATATGATTGCTGGTTGATTGTAAATTATTGGTGGACTATTTTCTTGTGATCAAAGAAACACACCAACATGGTCTTAAACTGTGAAATGTAATATGCTTGCCTTTTTAAGGTACAGTGAATCAGGAGATTTCTATTGCATTCTCTAATGTTTTGTTTCTGAGTCATATTAGAAGCATCAAGTGCCTATAACCTGTAATTACTCTAACAAGGAGATGCAAATTTGAAGAAAGATATGTTGCAACATTAAACTGATACTGTTTATGTTCATCCATCAAGTTTCAAGGCACAACCTTCAAAAAAATCTGAGGTCCAAATTCTTTATTCAAAATTAGCCTAACTTATTCTTAATTAATATGCAATTCTTCAGCTATCAATCTCACACCTAATCATCTGTTGGACCATATTGTATCTCAGACTTTGTTAATATTAATGTCAGTCATTGTTTTTTTCTGTCTTCTTTTGGGATCATCTATCACATCTTTTCACCCATCTTTGAACCTCTTATGCCACTCAAACACACTCTAATTTTTCATAGCATCTTCACCATATGTCACTTGCAATAGTTCTTATGTTTTGATAACATATTTGCCAATTTTTGCATTAGAATTAGATATTAATACATTGCTCAAAATTTTGATCACCCATTTTTATGCCAAAGCATATGCATGAATATTTGTTATTTTCTCAATAGCTGACTAACAATTAGCTCTATCAGCTTAAAATGTACACATGTGATAGCTTAAACACATTCAAAAGTGAATGTTCATGAATTCAATTCAATTAGATCACAAGTGACACCACATGACCATTCTGAGAATTAAATTGCTAGTTTCTATTTTCATTATTCACTTTGCTTAGAATTTCAATAATAGGATATACTTTTGGTGTATATCCATATGCATGTTCAGCATTTACAATTCATTATTGTCTCTACTATATTTTTTTTTAATTTAAAGTATATTATCAGTGTCAAGTATAGTTATTTTCTCTCCCCAACATAGGTATTATTAATGTTATATTGTCTTATGGAAACTGCTATAATCACTTCTATACAAAATTTTTACCAAAATAATTGTAATTTGTCTACAATTTACCTGAAGATTTGTAATGATGGTATATATGTGATAATATGTTGGTCTATTTCCATCATCCATCATTAAATGTTGAATGTATAGAATTTTTTAAAAACTTTATTGAAACTTTGCAAATACAAACAACTTTTTAGTAATAACATACAAATAGATAATATGGGTTAGCAATTACACAATGCTTTGAGTAGTATGATTTTCCCCTGTTTTTTGGGGTATTGCTGGCCAGATTAGTGACAATATTAGCATTGAAGTTACATCTTTAGATTCTTGAATATCAAATTTTAATGCAATACTCCAAATGAGTTATACTATGGCTATGGAACAGAGCAAAGGAAGTTTGTTGCAAACCAGTGATTTCGAAAATGCAAATATTTACATATAACAATCTCTCCTAATGGTTATCAATCATCTATCATCAAAAAAAAGCTTTAATAGACAACAAAAAGATAAATAAAATAAAAAAAAACAATTATTGGTCTTGTAATGTTGAAAATTTTGAAATACAGTATTCCAATAAAATATCATGTGAATAAATTAAAATCTATGAAGTTAGCAATTTTTGTATAGTGCACTTTTGACAAATTATATTAGTCATAGTCATAACAAATTGCTGAGTTTCTTAAAGAAATGTGAATGGGTGATTAGCATAATTGAATAGCTAATTATGAATTTAAGTAGGCCAAGGAAAACACAGAAGCCATTATTGTTAATTGCATTATTGTCTCTTGCAATGAACCAAGATTCTTTCAGTTTATGCTTGTTATAATTGCACTCTAGCATATGATGGTAGCAGATATAGGCTTGAAGGGATGGCTGGAAGTGGATTGGTCTTCATAAAAAATTGATTTGGTATCCATTTGGGTTTAACATGATAATATATATATATATATATATATATATATATATATATATATATATATATATATATATATATATATATATATATATATATATATATATACTGGTGTAGTGCTAATATCAACTCACCATAATATATGGTGTGGCAGTTGTTTGAGAGTGTGTGACCTTGTATATGATTTGTGATTTCTGGTTTGGGGGAAAATGTCTTTTGTGATGTTAATAAGTCAGTTCAGAGAGGCAGAAGTGCATAGAGCAATTTGTTCAGTTGCAGAGAAAATTTTAATAAGGAAATAAATAATTCTAGGAATGTATAGTAATGAAGATCAGGGTATGTTATAAGCTACGGGAGGTAGGTATCTAAGATTAAAATAAAAATTTTAACAGTTTGAATTAAGATTTTATTTTTGTAACCAATGTTGTGCATATTTGAGAGATAAGAGTCGATGTTATTTTTCTTATTTGACTCAATTACACTAGTGATCATTGCAATATACCAGAAATAGCAGACAAATTAAAGAAAATTTGCAGTCAATATAATATTAGAATAACTTTCCAAAGCCATACTACACTTTGATGAATTCTAACTTCTACAAAGTCTAAGCTAAATTGCTGAAAAACAAAAACTGCATCTATGAAATATTATGTTAATGTGGAAGGAAGAATAATGGCAAGACCTGTACCCTGTTGAACAGTGAAAGAACACAAATCACTTGTTAAAAAAGAAAAAAAAGAGATGTGTTTGCAATAGCAGATGGTGCATATACTAATGAACATATGTTCACTTGGGAAAATACAAAAAGATTAAATAAAGAAAAAAATACAAAAAAGGGGAAATAATTGTATAACTCAATATTGCTGGAAGCCTTTAATTCATCGGTCAGTAACCTTTTAGAGAATGCAGACCACTAACATAATTTTTAAAGGTATGAATTTATATGAGCATTCAGTATGGTATATATATATATATATATTGAAACAGACAGATCGAAGAACCGATCTTAGTTTCATGTGTTGAAGTACGGTAATTCGAACTACTATTCGCCCGCAATGGGATTTTTCCATTTCAAGTCACAAAAATTGAGCTATATATATTTTATGTTTTGTAAATAAATATGTAAAGATTCCGTGCATAAATGTCACAAATCATGAAATAATATTCGTGTGTGCGTGGTTTGTGAATTTATAGCAGCTTAATTTAAAAGTTTCATTGCGGGTGTATTTGCTTAAATTTTAGCCTTTTAGAATTATACAAAGTCGTTTAAAAATGCTGATCAAAAGTCACATTCCTTTGATCAGTGTTTTTAATTAAAATCTGTGTTGTACAAATGTATAGAGTAATTAAGGTGTATTCGAAATTAGATAAGGAATTTATATTTGTAATTACTGTGTCAATTTAAAATTGCGTATTAAAGTTAGAGATAGCTGAAAACGGAACAATGGAAATGGATAATTGATATTGTATGGTCAAGCTGGATTGCTGGAGGCTGGAGAAAAGTAGGCGGAGCCTAAAACAAAAACCAGACAGAAAGGTCAACCGTGGCCATCTTAAAAAAAAAAACGAACATTCTAACTTTTGACGTGGCTGAGAGTAGATCGTCTCAAAAAACAGCAAAGCAGTTGCTAGAGAAATCTCTCCAACTTTTGTTAAGAAGTCCACCAGTGAACCGTAATGTCGATGGGCTAAGTGCCAGGAGCTGATCTCTGTCCCGCCAATTTGAATCTTCGTGCCGCTGACTGATCATGTTTTATGTGCTTCACGATTTCCAGCTTCCAATCTCCAAATTGACTATGCCTTCCAAGTAAATTTCAAATGCGCGCCTACGTTCGTCAGAAATACCATCGTGAGAAGCCAAGCCGGATGAAGAAAGAAGGGTAACTGTGTTACATGAACTTTTAACTTCCTCCCGAGCTTAATGTTATAAGTTAATCTGTCAATCAAATGAATCACATGTAAGTTTTTTTTTTGTTTATAATGCTACTGTTTCAAACCTGTCAGTAAATTTTCTTTTCTCCTTTTCCTCTGCTCTAGTCTTTAGAAAATAGTTTATAAATATTGTATCTACTAATAATAATTCAAATGAAGACATTTATATTTTTTTCCCTTTATTACTTAGGCTATAAACAAACGATGCCAATAGAAATATTTCCCAACTCTGTGTAAAGCTAGTTTATAATATTGATTATGGTTATTTTAAAAGGAAGTTCGTTATTAAATTAAAGATTATTTCATTATTGAGTTGGCAGATATTAAATCACTTTATTATGTTTTTTTGTTTTGTCATACTATTGTAACCGATAATTCAATCTTAAATATGTAAAGGGTTTTAAGTTATTATCTTAGTTCCATACATGAAATGAGAAATGGTTTTCAGTGTATAATTTGTTGTAATCGCTACCGCCTGAACAACCTGGGGGTTTAGGGGTTTCAGAGTCAACTTAATTAATTATTGCTTTCGCGGTCAGTTTGATTCCGCCATGTTTTATTGGAATAGTTATATCAGCCTGTTGCGTAGAAATAGACGAATTGATTATCCGGTTTTGTGTAATTCCTTTTCAAATTCACTTCAAGCACTCGTCCTCGATGACTGTGGCAATACCACTCATTCGCCGAAGTTAGCGTCTCGCCATACTACCATATGGGGAAGAAAGCAATTCTTTCCCAGGTTATCTCTTGGATCACCGGGTTTCGAAATGATCCCGGCTGGTTGTAGTGTCCCGGATCTACTTGGGGGCATTAAGCCTTGTCAAAGTACAAGCCGCCCGGTATTCCGTTGGTGCACCGCAAGTGATTACTGTAGGGCTCTTCAATCTAGGCAACCACTAGTACATCAATCGTAGATATCATATTTATACGAAACCACCCTCCAACTATTCGTACACGCAACGGCTCGAATCTATTCGAATAAAATAACTTAACAAAAATCGTAGATAAATATTTTCAATGCTCAAATGCTCTGATTCCCTTAGCCACCCGTCAATCATTTCGCTACACAAATATTGGTATGAGTTTGTTTACCAGGTAAAATGAGTACTAAAGACTAGTAGCTAATTATAAGAGAATATTTATGGAAATCTTACCGTACTTTTGAATACTATATTTTTATGCTTTCTATTTATTATTAAACAATTTATTTAATCTAATTTTGTGTCTTCCAACTCATTACTCTCGAAGTCTATTTAGTCACCTACTGTCTGTATTGGCAACTTAAATATATACATTACATTAATGACCGTACCAATATCCAGAGTATAATAGAGCTATATATAAAACTGTAAGTAATTTAGTCTGTGTTCTGAGTTGAGCTAGTAAAGGGATAACCCCGTGCTGTTATAAAGTCATCATCGGTTGGTCATACCGGGGTTTGGGTTTGAATTTAGTTGGCGTTTTGGAATTTATTCTTAAACGTGGACTGGGTTTGAACTCGGGTACTGTGTATGAGTAAGCGTGGTGGATTTATACCGGTACAGTTATTAAATTTTTGGACGCCCTCCGTGGTGCTCCGATGAAGAAATCTCCCACACCCTGCAGAGTGAACGAGAGTAAACAGTTAAATTATAAAAATATTCGATTTTTTTTGTTTGTCATAATATTGATATGGATTTGGCGTATTAAAATGCGCAAGTTAAAACGATAGTTGAGTAAAGCAAGGATATAAAATTTGTTTTTCCCTTACACCAAGTTTCAGTAAATAGTCTACTTCCAAATATCGTTGAGAAACAGAGTGAGATTTTTTGAAAAGAGAGCTGAAGCGATTTTGTGCGTTTATTTAATTAAAATAAACGAGTGTTATTCCATAATTTTTTTTTGCGAGTTCATTCTTGTTGGTTGAAATTTTTCAAGAAAAAAGTAAAGAAGTAGAATTAATTCCAGGTCTTAAAAATAAAAACACGTACGTATATATATATATATATATATATATTGTAATATAAAAATCTTATCAGAGTCAGAGTTAATAT
The DNA here is from genome assembly GCA_028023455.1 of Epiperipatus broadwayi. Classification (NCBI taxonomy): domain Eukaryota; kingdom Metazoa; phylum Onychophora; class Udeonychophora; order Euonychophora; family Peripatidae; genus Epiperipatus; species Epiperipatus broadwayi. The sequence goes on along the minus strand of JAQFVV010000330.1, from coordinate 498,339 downwards.
TAATCGTCCCATATATAAAGCATTAATCTTGAATCAAATGATTATGAGGTCATGTAAAAAGTATATATTTGGGGATCAGTGGATTTAATTATCTATTGGTCACATGTTGCTGGCTGGCGCCTTTCAAATAAATTTGTCAGCAAATATGTTTGTCCATACAGCAGTGGTGAGTTTTGTTGGGTTCAAAAGAGAGAATGGTGGCATATATATATAGAGAGAATTACTGACAGTAGTACAAAAATAATATTGTGTTATATACCCATTATTAATATGTTTAGATTATAGGACTGAGGAGAACAGTGCGAACTGGGTGAAATAAAGTTTTTTTTTCCCTTTATTCTTTTAGTAATGATTTAAACATGTCATATTGTATATACCTAAATAAAAATAAAAAAAAGAAAAAAATATTAACGGTGAAAAGTTTAGAGAACAGAAACCAGTCGGAACGTAGGCGAAAAAAAAAAAGAGAAAGGAAGGAAGCCACACAAACAGTATCAGCAGCGGGGAAGGATTTGGCAATAGGATCAGGGATCAGTATCTTTATGTTATATATACAAATCAAATTATTTTACAAAACTAACTCTTATGCTGAAGACACTTATAATTAAAAACAAAGAGAAAATGGCAGAAATAGAAGGAAACAATAATTCATTCGCAACTGGCGCAGAGACATCTGACACATCCAGTGATCACGAAATTATGTTCAAGAAATTTCCCGATAAAAAAAAAAGTTTTGGTCGATTAGATAAGAACACCAAACGGAGGGAGCACGATCGTGATGCGAAGTTTGACGCGATCCTCGAGGAGATGAGAGAGGACAGGAAGATTATGATGGCGATGATGGAGCGTATGTTAAGGATTGAAGAATGGCGTATGGGGACGGACGGTAAAACAGGTAGGGAAGATAAAGCTAATACCAGTGCAAGGAAGGGAGAAGAGGACCAAACCATCCCGATGGAATTAGAAACTCAGAGCGAAGTAGCCATCGAAGAGAAGACAGGCCAGGACCTAGACGTTGAAAATGTTGAGTTGGAAAGGCAAACTGATGCGCAGGGCCAAAGTGAAAACCTAATAGCGGTAATGGGAACTAGTAACAAAGGAAAAGGGATAAAAAGAGAGCAGGCAGTGCACCCACCAATAAGGATGATTAACATCCCTCACTTCGGATCATCTATCCAGATTCAGACATTCAGAGGCGACCCCGGGGAAAATCCAGCCGTGCATCTGGACAGCATCAAAGAATTTCTGTGCTTCCACCCGATGACCGAAAGGGAGAGAATAATGGTAGCCAGCCATTATCTGAGGGAATCTGCGAAGGCGTGGTGGAAATTGTTAAAACAACCACCGAGTACTATGCGAGGCTATGAAGAAGCTATTTTGAAAAGGTATTGGAGTGTGGAGAAGCAGGAGGGACTTTTACACAAGTTCTCAAATTTGAAATACGATGAGAGTAGCAGACAGAGTTTTGCAGCCTTCTTCACGCACCAAGCGATGATACTTAAATCTCTCACCGCTTTTAGCTACACGGAGCAGCACATTACCCGTATCGTCGTGCATAACCTACCACCGTGGGTGCAAAGGATAATGCTGGGGATCTGCCCTATGTCGTTCGAAAAAACTGTGGAACTGCTAAACCAGATCGACTACGGGGACTTGTATCCAACAAAAAGGGAATGGGAGCAGTGTAGTTACAATACCAGGCCGTTAAAACCTTATATACCTCCCGACCCAGGGAGAAAGTAGAAACTACAATAAATGATAACCCGGTAAACGACCACTGTGAAATGTCTATGATGATGAGTAAAAGAACAACGGATTAATACACCCAAATTTGATAAATGTTAGGTTCGAACCCTCACCCAGACTGTTCTCCGAAGTCGATCAATTTTGTAAGAAAATGTTAACCAGTGAATTATGTATAAACATTTTTTTTTTGTTATTTTTTTTTAAGTGAGAAGAAATGAAACAGACAGATCGAAGAACCGATCTTAGTTTCATGTGTTGAAGTACGGTAATTCGAACTACTATTCGCCCGCAATGGGATTTTTCCATTTCAAGTCACAAAAATTGAGCTATATATATTTTATGTTTTGTAAATAAATATGTAGAGATTCCGTGCATAAATGTCACAAATCATGAAATAATATTCGTGTGTGCGTGGTTTGTGAATTTATAGCAGCTTAATTTAAAAGTTTCATTGCGGGTGTATTTGCTTAAATTTTAGCCTTTTAGAATTATACAAAGTCGTTTAAAAATGCTGATCAAAAGTCACATTCCTTTGATCAGTGTTTTTAATTAAAATCTGTGTTGTACAAATGTATAGAGTAATTAAGGTGTATTCGAAATTAGATAAGGAATTTATATTTGTAATTACTGTGTCAATTTAAAATTGCGTATTAAAGTTAGAGATAGCTGAAAACGGAACAATGGAAATGGATAATTGATATTGTATGGTCAATCTGGATTGCTGGAGGCTGGAGAAAAGTAGGCGGAGCCTAAAACAAAAACCAGACAGAAAGGTCAACCGTGGCCATCTTAAAAAAAAAAAAAAGACATTCTAATTTTTGACGTGGCTGAGAGTAGATCATCTCAAAAAACAGCAAAGCAGTTGCTAGAGAAATCTCTCCAACTCTTGTTAAGAAGTCCACCAGTGAACCGTAATGTCGATGGGCTAAGTGCCAGGAGCTGATCTCTGTTCCGCCAATTTGAATCTTCGTGCCGCTGACTGATCATGTTTTATGTGCTTCACGATTTCCAGCTTCCAATCTCCAAATTGACTATGCCTTCCAAGTAAATTTCAAATGCGCGCCTACGTTTGTCAGAAATACCATTGTGAGAAGCCAAGCCGGATGAAGAAAGAAGGGTAACTGTGTTACATGAACTTTTAACTTCCTCCCGAGCTTAATGTTATAAGTTAATCTGTTAATCAAATGAATCACATGTAAGTTTTTTTTTTGTTTATAATGCTTCTGTTTCAAACCTGTCAGTAAATTTTCTTTTCTCCTTTTCCTCTGCTCTAGTCTTTAGAAAATAGTTTATAAATATTGTATCTACTAATAATAATTCAAATGAAGACATTTATATTTTTTTTTCCCTTTATTACTTAGGCTATAAACAAACGATGCCAATAGAAATATTTCCCAACTCTGTGTAAAGCTAGTTTATAATATTGATTATGGTTATTTTAAAAGGGAGTTCGTTATTAAATTAAAGATTATTTCATTATTGAGTTGGCAGATATTAAATCACTTTATTATGTTTTTTTTGTTTTGTCATACTATTGTAACCGATAATTCAATCTTAAATATGTAAAGGGTTTTAAGTTATTATCTTAGTTCCATACATGAAATGAGAAATGGTTTTCAGTGTATAATTGGTTGTAATCGCTACCGCCTGAACAACCTGGGGGTTTAGGGGTTTCAGAGTCAACTAAATTAATTATTGCTTTCGCGGTCAGTTTGATTCTGCCATGTTTTATTGGAATAGTTATATCAGCCTGTTGCGTAGAAATAGACGAATTGATTATCCGGTTTTGTGTAATTCCTTTTCAAATCCACTTCAAGCACTCACCCTCGATGACTGTGGCAATACCACTCATTCGCCAAAGTTAGCGTCTCGCCATACTACCATATGGGGAAGAAAGCAATTCTTTCCCAGGTTATCTCTTGGATCACCGGGTTTCGAAATGATCCCGGCTGGTTGTAGTGTCCCGGATCTACTTGGGGGTATTAAGCCTTGTCAAAGTACAAGCCGCCCGGTATTCCGTTGGTGCACCGCAAGTGATTACTGTAGGGCTCTTCAATCTAGGCAACCACTAGTACATCAATCGTAGATATCATATTTATACGAAACCACCCTCCAACTATTCGTACACGCAACGGCTCGAATCTATTCGAATAAAATAACTTAACAAAAAAAAAATCGTAGATAAATATTTTCAATGCTCAAATGCTCTGATTCCCTTAGCCACCCGTCAATCATTTCGCTACACAAATATTGGTATGAGTTTGTTTACCAGGTAAAATGAGTACTAAAGACTAGTAGCTAATTATAAGAGAATATTTATGGAAATCTTACCGTACTTTTGAATACTATATTTTTATGCTTTCTATTTATTATTAAACAATTTATTTAATCTAATTTTGTGTCTTCCAACTCATTACTCTCGAAGTCTATTTAGTCACCTACTGTCTGTATTGGCAACTTAAATATATACATTACATTAATGACCGTACCAATATCCAGAGTATAATAGAGCTATATATAAAACTGTAAGTAATTTAGTCTGTGTTCTGAGTTGAGCTAGTAAAGGGATAACCCCGTGCTGTTATGAAGTCATCATCGGTTGGTCATACCGGGGTTTGGGTTTGAATTTAGTTGGCGTTTTGGAATTTATTCTTAAACATGGACTGGGTTCGAACTCGGGTACTGTGTATGAGTAAGCATGGTGGATTTATACCGGTACAATATATATATATATATATATATTGTAACCTAGTGTTATTGACACTTGGTTTATTTGGCATTGTTTCCACAGAAAAACAATGCTATCCTTTTTTAGAAAATAAAAAAAATAAAATAGTAATAATATTAAGTGATTAATAAAGTATGTTATTTACTCACTTTAACATGTTTTAAGCAAATAGCTAAAAAATGTGGTAATCCAATGTCATTTTGAAGAAGAGCATGAATAATTTAATTAAATTATTAACAATAAGAGCAATTTAATATAGTATAAAAGCACATATCATAAACAGTAATTGATTTTGGATGGGTGGAGAGGGAGAGTAGATGAGTATCTTATCATAAAACACAATAACTTCTGGTAATTTTTAAATTAATTTAGATAATAATGTATACAGAAATATACACCACTAATAAGCATTGTTAGTTAAAGATGTTTATTATTTTTCATTATTTGTCAAATTACTTTGTAATTTGTTTAAATCATACGGAAAAATATAACTAATAAGTTTTTTTTTTCCTTTCTTTTGTTTATGTTATAATTAAATGATTATTTTTCTGTAAGAGGTCGCTAAAACAAGACCGCCAAATTTTGAGGAAAGTTTAGTCTGACTTTAGTTTTATAAGGAGGAAGCAGTACTGAAATTTGGTAACAAATTTTTTATTATTTTTTTTAATTGCAGAAATAAATATAAGTCCAGTAAATTTTTAATAATATCATGCGGTGCTAATCCTATTTGATAAGATATTCTGTTTTCTGGTGCCATCTACCTATTTTAAAGCTTTTTATACGCAAAAATGTACTATCTTATGCTAGAGTTCAAAATGACCGTATTGGCTACAGCAATCACGGAAAGTGTCATTATATTTAAAACAAGTACTATAAGTAATTTCCATGAAATAATGAATGATTTGTTAACTTTACCTTATTTAATAATCTTTTCGTGGTATAAAAGAAAAATTATAATTAAAAAGACATATTAGAAAAGCCAAGGAAAGTTAACTATAAAATTTCGTGCTCTTTCTAAAAGGAAATTGTCTGCTTTGAAATAACATAAGTTCCCCACGTTAAAATATGTTTTATTCACTGAAAATTATCTAAAAATAATATTAATGATCAAGGATATTTACTTATGCACCTGTATATTTTTTAAAAAGAAAATATAAATTTTCTCAAGGCGTTATATCAGAAAATTTGTATGTGTGCATTTTACGGAGAATTCCTTATTAAAGACAAATTATAATTCCTAGAGAAGGAATAAAAACTACAAACATTAATGACTTAATTATAACCATAATATAATATGTTATATTATACATCAACTGGAGTCGTTAAAACTTTATATCCACGTAAGTCAGCTGCAGTCCTTAAAATAATAGTATTTTGGAAAATTCGCGCATTATTTTATTCATAAGCCAGATAGCTAAAAATGATACTTATCACCAATAGTAAAAAGAAAAGAATTATATATGTGATCATCCATCTTAAAAATATTCGTCATGTTAAAATATGTATTGTTTTCTTGGATCCCAAAATTATAGCAGTTTAATTCAAGAAAGAGTTAACATCCAACGCTGCTATATTTTCTTTGCCTAATTTATTAATTGCACCAGAATGGAGGCAATTTTTTTTTTTATAAATGAAATAATAAAATGTGTTTCTTATTTTAAATTTGCTTCGTGAACTACGAACGGATCAAGTTCTTCATCTAGATAAATTGCCCAACGGAAAAACATTTTTCTAGTGAGATAATAATCACTTGTTAAGTAATGATTTTTTTTACTAATTTGTAAAATTATGTGTATTTTTTTTATATCAACAGGTTAAAGGCTGTATAATCAAGTAATATTTAAATGACCTTGTAATCATAAAGGTATGTTTTCATATACTTATTCTAGGTTAAATTTATATTCGACATGAAAAATTTTTTTTTTTTATAAAATGTGTTTACTTATGATATGCATTATGGATATAAATTTATATGTTAGATGCGTAAAAGAAGAAAAATTCAGATACTTAATAGGTAAAATATCTAGTTAAAATTATCAGAAGTAATTAAAGAGAAGTGCTATACAGGATATTACTTATTTAAAGTTTGAAACAAATTTATACTACGTTAATTGCGGAACTTATTCCCAATTATTCTTTATTAATGCATTTACTTAATTTAGTTCAAGATACTATACTACCAATTACTTGTTGAATGTTTCTTTGGCAAAGGTGAAAATTATTATGGTTTATTCTGTGTTATCCATTGATTTCAGACGTTGATCTAAATATACCCCGGAACATAAATTTAGTGTAATTAGTGTATTTGCTTGTCTTGCCCCGATATAGCATCAGTATATGCTTAATATGCGCATAAGTAATAATTGTAATGTATCTATTTTGTGGGATGGAAAATGATCTCCCCAAAAGCTTTATTTTCCATGAGGGGAATAGATAAATCTAGAATTCGGGTATGTTTATAACCCAATTGATCGCTTCTCAGAGTTAGGACGATCAGTGATTTATATCGTATTTAGTGTATTTCATTCGTTAAAATCCCAGGAGAGGATTATATTTGGTGTGCGTTCCTAGTATGCCCAAGTAAGAGGCAAGGACCCACCAAACTATTGTAATATAGTAGTTAACTCTACAGACTGTCAGTGTTATTCCATATTCCTCATGAGAAAATAGAGATAATTCCACCACGGAAGGTGTTGAATATTGTGTTTTGTTTAGAAAGTTATGGCAAGATAACGGGTATATTGGAGGTTAATTCCTCAAGATCCATTTAGTAAAAATAGTGTGCTAGTATATATGATCAATGTCTGGATTGTGTGGCGGAATAGTGCTGGTAATCCACACGTAAGTCAATGGAGAGAGTAAGTTTAAAAGTGCATGATTTAGAAATTTTTATTTGCCAATGGAGGGTTCAAATACTAGGTTTAATTCGGGTTAATAATTAAGTAGCACTCACAATATAACTTATACTGAGAAAAACAGTGTGTATAACAACTTCAGTTGTTATTAAGGTAAACATTAAAATAATAAGTGTAACTTCTGATAAATAACCCATAAATTATAATAAGTTATCTAAATAAAAACTATTATTTAATTAAAGATATGATAATAAAAATCGTTTATACGCATTGCCTAGAATCTGATTAGTTTTATTTTAAAACAAATAGTTAGCTAATAAAGTTAAGCAGCCGTTCATATAAGATACACTAAACTGATGAGTTGATGTATCGATAATAATATTTAATTTGTTATATTCAATTTGCATAAATGTAAAAAGAAGATGAAGAAGTAGTTCGAATCCAAGTCTAAAAGTATAGACGAATTAATGTTAGTTCTATTTTGTTTTATCCATATGGGATCGAATAAATTATATATGTTTGTGTATTATGTTTATCATAAAGGATAGTTTTGTTAAACTGTAATAATAAATTAGAACCTTGTTAAAATTTAATAATAAATTATAGTCTTGTTACAAGTTGTTTTGAGTCATTTTTCTTGTGTGCTAAATAAAAGTGTATTTGCATAATACTTGCAATACTTTTCTTGAGACCGAAATCATTTATGAAATCTTAAATTCAATACACCAGATAGACAATTGTAAGCAGATCAGAATATTTCATTATAGTTTACTTTAATAAGAATTATTTATGGAATTGAAAACTTCAGACCAAGACATTTTATTTTATATGTGTGTAAAATCACTTTATTCCCAAACTAGTCGCTTTTGGTTGCACATTGTTAAGTACACTTTTAAGTGAAGTGTCTGAGTAATAAATCTTAGTCAAATTATTGTGTTGTCATGGATAATGAAAGGACACAAAAGCACCCTTGTCTTTTCATCATTCCGACTGAGATTCTGGATAAAATGGCTGTATTATTCAAAATTATGCGTTGTTATTAAATATAGTTATCATCTCGTTAAATATTATAATAGTTGATATGTGGATGAAGACACATGGAATTTAAATAAGATAAATGTTTCCTATAGCCGACCAGAATGTCAGTCATATGCGACAACACAATACTGCCGAGCATTTTATTAAATATAACAGAGAACCCTGAGATTAGTGTCATTATTATAAGTGCTCTTAAATTAAGAATTGATTCATTATGATCAATATTACAAGCGTGGCATGGCTTAAGAGATTGAAACTTCTAATTGTATAATAATAAAAAAAATATTGAGATCATATTGGCAAATTAATGAATGTTTTATTTTAGTCAGTAATATTAACAATGACATGAAATCATCATCATCATTGTCGAACAGTGCAAGTACTTACAGCTCAGAGAATGTGTTTTGGATAGCGAAAGAATGGTAGTTTATTCTAAATTTTCATTTTAAATTTATTTTATTAATGATAATTTTTTATTTATTCTATCTCTGTCTGAACTGCATATCGCTGTAGCTGAATTATATAACTAACCTAACGGCGAGCTATATTATTAGGTAATATAGGGTGTGTTACCCGTCCTATCCGTGCTAGACGGAAGCGTTTAGGCTTTCCGAATCTCTTTAACAGAATTAGGATTTCCGAATTCTCTTTCGTTACCCGTAATAGAAGATAATAGTATATTGGGTTAGAATATATATATATTTATTTATTTATAATTTTAATTTTAACACAAAAATAATAATAAATAATAGTATATATATTAAAAATTAGTGTGATATTTGCTGCTCTTGATTCAAAATTATTTTGCTAATCCTTAACTCTAATGGTGTCACCTAATGTAAATACTTGTTTTTAATAGCTATTACAGTTGAGAACGTTTTTTCACACAAGTAAGTCGTTGTGAAAGGAGTCAAAATTTTTAAGACTTCTTCACTCAATATTGTTGTAGTTTACATATAATAATACAGCTTAAACAAAATTTATTTTTTATTTAAAAATTTTATTAAATAAGCTTAGTGAATTTAAATAATATCTTAATTTCTTTGCCGACCAGTAAAATGACATCACAGACTACCAGTGGTCTACAGATCACCAGTTGCTGACTGCTGCTCAAATTAACCTTGTTCTCAGAAAAAAGTATTGACTTCATAAATAAGTATATGAAATTTCTACTAACTGTTACTTTTGACAGAGTAGCTCAGTTGGTTAGAGTGATGCCTTAAATTTTGATATTCAAGAATCTAATAGTGTAAGTTCAATTGCTATGCTAATAGTGTCACTGGTCAGTTTAGCAACACCTGAAAAAGAGTGGAGAATAATACTACTTACTATCCTGCATTGTCTATTTGTATGTTGTTAATAACAAGTTAGTATTTGAAAAATTTAAAGTTTTAAAAAAATTGTATGCATTCAACATTTAATGATAGATGATGAAAGTAGTATAATATTATCTCACTTAATTGCCAATAACTGTTAAATTTTATTTTTGCTTTATTTTTAATGTAAATGTTTGCAAAGTCTTAATGAGAACATCATCCAAGTAAGATATTGTACAGACATGAAAATCAAATTACTACCCTATAAAATCTTATTTTTTATATGCAAACAACTTTTGACAACTATTATCAAGGTAAGTTATATATAAATAAAAATGGGATGAGTAATTTTAACCCTGATAATGATTGACAAGCTTATAAAATTAAAAAAGATCATCCATTATTCAGTTATTGTTTGTTAACATTTCTGCACACTTTAAATCTCTGTTGCAAATTGTCAGCTGCTCTAAACTCCAGATATTTGCTTTTGGTGAATATCATCAAGGTCATGATGTTATAAAAATTGGCATTATGATTAGACTAAAATTTTTAACTGATAATATTAATTATGGTCCTCATATTAATCTTAAATATTTATCACTTACATACTACTTTTTTTACTGTACCAATTATTATGAACGTGTTTGACTTTCATTTTAGACAAATTTATCATATTGATAGGCTGTATTCAATTTTTTTAGTTTCATATCCCAAACTTAATATGCTTCCCATTTCTCTTTAAATGTCCTATCTTTATGTCACTCTTATGAATACATCATTAAACATAAGATGCAGCCTATTATTTTGCCTTCCATCTGAAACTATCAGTTTGATAAAAAGGTTGCTTCTATATCTGATGCTCTCACCCTGTTTAAAATTGTTAATGACCAAATTAAAGCCACTAGTTGGTCTCATAGTAGTACAACAGATATTTATCAGCTTTTCATTCTGATTCCATTGACATGCTCATTAAAGTATTACAATTGCATAGCATTCCTGTTCCCATTTTCTACATTTTAGATAGTCTTCTAATGAATAGAGAAATTTTTATCCTTCTTAATGGCAAAGTAACAGGATTCAATAACTCTAATCTGCAGGATTCATCTCTGAGTGCTTTGTTTTTATTACTCATATAAATCCACTGGTCCTGGAAATGGAAAATGTTTGATATGTATTTTCTTCAGATTGATAAAGCAGACAAGCATATATTATTTATGGATGACCTTATCATTTTTCTCCTCACTGAGAAGTATCTTCCTTCACTTATTTCTATTCTGGAAAATTATATGTCACACTATAACATTCAGTTTAACCTTAATAAGTCATCCACAAGGAGTATATTCTCTGGTAATAGTGTTTCCTCTCTTCAATGATTATACTCATAAAATTCTTGAATTTTCCATCTATAAATGTATGAGTGCTCTGAGAACATCTGTTCAGAACACAATCCTCACATCTGTTAAAAATATAACTAACTCCTTGTCTAAAATATATCTTTTCCTTCATACAAATTTCTGCCTTATCCTAGTTTTTCCTAAAATGACTTACTATATGCTTATTACTAATTATACTAATGTTTTCAAAAAAAAGATTAATTCACATTACTCCACCCTGAAATAGAATAAAAGAGGCATTGCAACCAGTATTCAATTCTTATAGAAACATGCCAAAGATAATAACTCTTCACTCAATCCCTATCTTTTATTTCCAGGTCATGTAATAGTATTTTTAAATCCATCTCTGCTTACTCTAATGCTGTGAAATTTGTTCTAATCACCCCTACTGATATGCCTTTATCCAGTAAAATTATTTTTTTAATCCTTAATCAAATCCATTGCCACTTATTTTGATCTTAATAATCACACATTCTCTAGGGAAATACTGATTTGGAAGAAAAACATAAATCAAGTGCCAGTTAAGGTCAACCAACCCTATCTCTCCTTATTATCACCAATAAATGAATAATGAAACAATTCAAATTCTGGTAACTGGAACTAAATACCTGTTTCCTTAAAATCAATTTAGAAGCTCTTCCTACTACTCATTTCTCACCACAGATAATGGCACATGTTAACATTGATCACTTTTATTCTCTTTGTTATAAGTCTTAAAAAATAGTGCATCATTTTATGTTCTAGTATCCTGCTCTTCTTACTTATAAAAATATAATTCAATCAATTACTAAATCACATTCTTCCTCTATTTCTATTCTTATTGATAGCATAAAATAGGCTGTTTATCCTTCTATTATGGTTATTTTTTTGTTATGTTTACCCTATAGTTGCTAAGGTTCTACTTTTGCTTCAACCCTACATCTAGTAAATTACAATCACTGTTTTACAATTAAATTTCAAAAATTTAAAACAAGGACAGGGCACTTGTCCTCCAAACTTTGTTATTGCTATAGGGAGTATGGTCTCTCTTACGACTTTCATTATAAGAAGTTAATTCTTTTTTTTACTTTTGTTTGCCTTTTCTATGTAATTACAAAATGTACCTTTTGTAAATTATACATCATTTTATTTTATTTGTGTTCTTTGATGATAAACTTTAAAATACCCAATTAAATTTCAAATCATCTTTTTCAAGCATGTAAAAAAAATTTGCCTTATATATATATATATATATATATATATATATAATTTCATTGATTATGTATATATATATATATATATATATATATATATACATAATCAATGAAATTAATAAGTTAAACTTCATTTAATCTTTTTATGCTAGGTATAACTGAATAAATTAACAATTATTAACAGCAAATATGCCTATGTTTTTGAAATGTTTTTTTTATATCTATCAGTACTTACTTAATTTATCAGTCCTTATTTACAGATCTGACACAAGAATACTTAATAGAAAACAAGAGAGGGTCTTCAAATCATATACTAATATATGAAGAGAAGCATGATGGGGATTAGTAAACATTATCAAAACTAAAATATTAAGATAGCAAAAGTAACAAATAACAATGAAATACTAAAAAAAAATTAAAAACTTAAATGTTGATAGGATGAACAATTTATTAAAAGATATTAATCACAAACAACCAAATTCTTAAAACGTACGACAATAAGCTCTAAAAATCTCTGAGGTGGATAAATAAATATCCTCTAAAGAAAAGTGGATAGATAAATATCCTCTAAAGAGAAGCTGTAAAAAAAATTTATTGATAAAATTTGAAAATATTTATGATTTCTTTGTATTCAATGATTATAGTTTTTGGTTACATAGTGAATGAGATATTATTTTTTTATAACTATGGATAGCAACAATGGTATTACGTTAATTTACGTCATTAGTAAATATTTGTGTATAAAATATACCAATTTCATCATGGCCGTTTTATAATGGAAGTCACAATTATTCAAAAAGATTTTAAAATTATGTTGGATTTTTATATATTTTACTTTTTAATTTTATGCTAGATAATCAAGGTTGCAGTATAGTAATAAATATCTCTTTTAAAAAAAAAAGATTTATTTATATTTTTTTTTATTTCATACAATTTCTTTAGATAACGTTTGTCATGTTTCTGCTGCTAATAACTTATTGCCCAATTCAATTTTTTTATTGTTTTGTCAATAAACACTGCTGGCCTGAGACAGACGCATATGATGCAAATATGTCCGACCTTGGGTTTTATAACATCTATAATAATCCATCATAATTCAAAAATCAATTCAAATATTTTAAATAATAAAAAAATATATAAAATTATAATACAAATTAATTATTGCAGAAAAAAATAGATACACACTAACTATAAGATTGTATCATATAATCACTATTTCCTAGGTTTACACAAACTGTTAAAAAAGTGACAAACTATCCATATAGACGCCAGTTGGAAATTATAGTAATCAATTGATGCAAAAATGTTTGTGCATAAAATCCCTATCTAGTGCATACTCATCCAACATCCCCAGCTTAGTTTCTAGCTTATGGTTTTTATCAGTTAGAAGCTTTGGATCTGACTTTTCAGCACCTAGATCTTAGAATCCAATGCAATGTTCCAGCAGACACTTTTTACTTTTTTAGTTAACTATAACACTATGAATCCAAAATGAATATAAATATTGTTTTCAATTCAAGATCATTTGCTTATATAATCATGTAGATCTGAACCCAATTCAGTATCTGTATACTTTGGTCTTTTTGGTTTTTTTAATAACCATAGTCACCATCATCCCTTGAACAGGTTTGGTATCAATGTATGAAACATAACACAGTGCCAGCCATAGTAATCAATGGATGTAAGAATGTTTGAGCATAAAATCCCTATCTAGTTCCTACTTATTCAATATTCTAAGATCTAGGTATAGTATTTTCAGATCCAAGGCTCTTCACTGATGAAAGCCACAAGTTAGACACTAGCCTAAGGTTATTGGATGGACAGACATTAGATAGGGATTTGAGGCAAAATATTCTTACATTCATTGATTACTATGGCTTGCACAGGGTTGTACAACTGTATGAAGAGTTTGTCATTGATTTATCAACTTGTGTAAGCATTAGAAATGGTGTTCATGTGATGTTTAGTGGCATAATAACATTTCTAACTACAGGATGATGAAGAATATGTTTATGAAAGAGCCAGTGATTCAAAAATGCATACATATTGAACTATTTGACTATACATGCTAATGAGATTAAATTGAAAAAAAATTTTAACTTGTAATAGTTAACTAAAAAACTAAAAGATGGGTGCTGAAGAGTTGCATTGAATCCGAAATATAAGTGCAATGCTTTCAGATCCAAGGCTCCTCACTGATGAAACTGACAAAGTAGAAACTAGTTTGGGGATATTGAATGAGTAGACACTAAATGGGGTTTTTATGCACAAACTTTCTTGCATTATTTTATTGGCTTGCACTGGCTAGTACTACTATATGAAGTGTGTGTCATTGTTTTGACTATGAGATTTTTAATGTTAAATACTACTAGCAATGAATTTTTTAAAAAAGTAGAAAAAAAATATTATGATGACATTACAATGGAATTATACCAAAAAGCATTCAAAAAATTATTTGAGATTGATTTAATATGTAAAGAAAAAGTAATTAAAAAAACTTAAACTTCATAAAATATAGGGAAGTTTTATTCAAGTCGTATTCCTTAATACAATTTTTGATTTATTCATTAACTAGGATGTATTTTTAATGTTGTGTCTTACGGTTGTTTTAATCATTTATTATCTCCATATTTAGCTTCTTTTTTTTACAAATATTGACTAAAACTATTTTTACATACCTATAATCACACCATTTAGGGAATTCATTTTTTTAAATTATACTAGTTTGCATTTTAGGGAAGCTGCTCAATTATTAAGTAGTTTTGTGAAAAAAATGCTTAATGATTTCACTTTGTCTTTAAATATTAACTTCAGAATCTTAAACCACCTGCAATATTATGTGAATTTATACATTTTATTCCACTTTCTTGAGTCCAGGATCATATTTGTTTTTTATTCCATGCTATATAAAAAAAAGATTTTTTGCAAGAAAAATGAATTATTATTACAAGACAAAGTATGAATATGATCTTCTAAATTACACCAGTACAAATTTAAAAACATTATAGTGATATGATTTATGAAACTTTGAAAACTAAAAAAAAAAAATCAACATAACCTCCATAATATTTTTTAAATATTCATAAAACTGATGTAAATAAATAATATTTATGATGCTAGTGTTAAAAATTCAATAATGTACAGCCAAATTTTATTATTCAAATAATATCTTCTAAATTATTACTTCCACCCAGGTAGCCTAATTGTTTTTCTGAAGTTATAAATGTTAACAAATGATTAAAATCACAATAAAAACTTTTTTCCCTACAATATCAACTTGTCTTTTAATTCATTTGTTTGATACTAGATACAATCTATAGATATTAAAAAAATCAAAACAGATGCAACAGGTATACATTAAGCAACTTTCCCCTATATTCTGAGTTCAGACCTATATGACTATATAAGATGATGAGTTTGAATTGAAAATATTATAGTGTTTTCAGTTTAAGTTAAATAATTTTGTAGTTAAGTACAGATAAAAAGTGGCTGCTAGAGGGTTGCTAAGATCTACGTGCAGTGCCCTCAGATCCAAGGCTCCTCACTGATGAAGGCCATAAGCCAGAAACTAGTCTGAGAAAATTGGATGAGTAGGCACTAGATGGAGATTTTATGTACAAGCCTTCTGGCATCCATTGATTATTCTGGCTTGCACTGAGTGGCAATACTATAGAGAGTTTTGCCTGTTTTATATTTTGATTGAAAATTTTAAATTTTAATAAAATAGCCTCACACATTTTAATATCAGATCTATGAATAAATATCTTTTTTAATACAATAATACTATTATCTATTTAATTTATGTGATTTTTTTAATCTTTAGTAATATTTTCCCTTGTTTGATTGCTAATCATTGAAAGACTTGTTTCATACATTGAATTATGTTGTATTGTGAGAAAATTATATATTAAATAATTTTGAATAAATTAAAGGATTTTAAACAATATCTTGAAAAATGTCACTGATTTTTTTTTAATAATTTGCATTAAATTATAGTTCAATTTATTATTATGATTATTAATAATTACAATCAAGAATTTATCAATTAAATATTAATATAGGATTGAGATTTTTTTTTATTTTAACAATAAAGTTAAGTTAAAAAAGACCCAGTATCATTAATCAGGCATTATCGTTTTCTGTGCCTTTCCTAATTGTTATTTTTGCTGGATTAAGTACAATTTGACTGTACACATTTTACTTTCTTTTAATCTCACAGCTTCCCAAATTTTAAGCATGTGTTAAATATAAATAATTTTTAACTTTAATAAATGTTTTTGTATTTACAATTTTTATAAATATTTTAAAAAAACAAAAAAAAATTTCTGATATGAAATATCTTTTTTTCCCCATTAAAATCCAATTTCATAATAACTGATTTAGAGATAAGTTTGTAGAAATATTTCTTACATATTTTTTTTTTTTTTTTTTTGCAAATTATATATTTTATAGTTTTTTTTTTTTTTTTTGCTAATTTTTTTTTTTTTTTTACTTTAAAAAAAAAACCTAAAATTGTCTAAAAAAACAAAATGTAAATATTAAGTTCATATTAAGTATGCTTATTAATTTACATCTATTTAATTAAATGTGTTTTAATATTATTTAAAAAATTATATATTAATTATTTTTAATATCTGTGTATTCATCATAACTTATAAAACATTAGAGCCAAATCATAGGTTGTAACAATTAGGATTGTGTCATTCTTGTCCCTATCAATATTGAAGGCTACCTAATATAAATTTTATTTTTAATATTCAATACATCAATGCTTATCTCTCTAAAATGAATAATCTAAAAAACTTTATTCACATAATACCTAGGTACCCATGTACTAATCAATACTATATATTTAGATGAGTTGGTTATGGACCAATTACCTGAAATAAAATATTACTTTTATTTGTGACATAAACAATTTACAGATTCACTTATTTTAACTTAAACTTTAAATTAAGCATGCAATAATTCTAACACTATTAAAGCCTTATCTAATGCAAAAGTAATAAAAGTTTAAAATCATAAACTTTTAAAGGGCTTCTTTCATAATTTTATTCTTATGTTAGAAAATACTAAGCTGCTTTTATTTTAAGAACATTGTTAGCATTAATGTTTATTTAGACTATTTGTAGAAACTGAAAAAAATATGATGAAAAAAAAGATAAATGTTTAAAAATTGTGTGAAATGTATTTAAATGAATTACAAATATACTTGATCCTATAGGCCAAATTATGCTAATTAATCTGAAAAATTATTTATCAATTGAAAAAAAAAATTAACTTGCATTTTTATATCAAACGAAGACTTTAAATATACCAAACAAAAAATATTGTGCTGGAAATTATTCATGACAAAATTAATACAATCCATTTTCAGGAATGTGTGGAAAACAAAGGATATTATTTCTGATATAGATTGGAAAGTTTAAAATACTAGGAAATATTAGACAGACTTCTGTATATGCTTAATGATTCTGACTATGCTAAATCAGAATTAACCACACTAGAACATTTCATTGTCTATGTGTAAAATTTCTACATGAGGTCCAGAGATACAGTTGAAATAGAATATAACAAAATAATATGTATGTTATATAAATTAATTAACAAACTAAATTAAGTAGATAGTAGAAAATTCATAACAAAGTATTACCAATTACAATCTCTATTAATATAATTTATTTTTACATATTAATATTTAAAGCTACATCATACATTTGATGAACTTTTGACATCACGTGATTTATATATATTCGACTTTATCCTCCACCCCATCAACTTGTACCATTTTTTTTCTAAATGATAAAATTCGTTGTTGTTGTTGTTTTTTTTTGCTAGTGCCAATTTTATGTGATGCTAAATATACATATTTATATATTTCAGTTACTTCAAAAGCATATTCAATTAAAGAAGGTATTAATTTGTATTAGTTTTAAATAAATAAGCACAAGAGAAAGTATTAAAATAATTTGTTTGCATGATATTTTTTTTTCCTTTGACATCTTTCAAAAATTAATTAGTACTAATAAATTATGATAATCACTTATCATCTATAATTTACTGCTTATAGTAATCCTTAGACGTTAAAAACTCTGATAAGCAAAGAAAATTAAATTAAAATGATATAAATTTACACTAAATGTTACAACAGTCAGAAGATTAACATAACTACTGAAACTATAACAGTAATGTTTATATAAATTATTGGGGAAGTGTGTGTGGCGGGGGGATGTGAAATTTTTTTTTCATATATATTAACATAAATTATTATAACAATATCTAATTTTTATTATTAGAAAAAAATTTCCGAAATAAAACATTTGCAGCTGTTACACAAATAAATAAAAAATTAAAATAATGAGAAAAATGCATTTTTTTTAATTTTATATATTGGAAGATATAATAAAATATCTTAAATTATTTAACTAAGTTTAAAAAAATATTATTTTTAAAAAAATACAATATTATTTTTTAAAGAATTGGTCTTACTATTTTGCAATGTTATTCCACTTATTATATGTAATATTATTTTAATAATATTTTTTTATAGTTGTCTATTTTTTAAAAAGACAAAACTTTACAAAATTATTAGAAACAATTTTAATACAGCTAACTATGTGTATTAACACATAATCGATTGTAAAATAAGAAACTTATACTTTAAATAATACGTTTTTCATATTTGATAACTGAATATAGATATTTTAATGATTTAAGTAGTTGGAAACTACTCAAATTTTTTAAAAGTGACGTCCGTAATAAAACGATCTAATGGTCAGTTTAATAATCAAACTGTCAACTTAAGCAATCAGTTACACTCATTAAAAAAGTGAGATTGTTTCTTTTATTATTTTCAATTCAGAATTAATTTAGAAATATTTGGCTGTTAGGTGTAAAGCTCTTATTCTTTCACTAAACAATGTCAGAGAAGCGATGCCAATTTGTAGACAACATTAAACACAAAATTAATGTCTGGTATACAAATAAATTATTGTCTAAAATATTTCAAACATCATTATTAATTAACTTGCATCAATAAATTATCTATCTCAATATTTTTAATATGTGAATTATTTTCTATAGTACAAGCTTTTTCATATCTGCTATATGTAATATATAGGGGATTTGAACTCAGACTTTCACACGACCCTCAACTATCAACGCTATCTCATACTGTTGACACACTTGATAACTATATTTTCCCATTGTTTTATGATATATTACAATCATTATTATTCATTGAAATTTGTGAAGTATCTCTAAACAGAAATTTGTATATTAAATTATATTAGGAAAGTAACAATTAATAGTAAATTCATATTCTAATGACTCTTTAATATCACTAGTTTGAACTAACATCTATTGCATTCATTCTGGACTGTGTCTTCACGGCAGAAAATTTAACAATCATATAACATTAATCAGTAAAAAGATATCAACGAATAAATTTATTATTATGTATTGTTCTTTATACTGCCAAACTGTGTTATAAAACTTTAGATTCATTAAATAAATAATATATTAAACATTTTCAATCCATAATCCAAAATAAATCAATATACATATATTACGATGGTTATTCCCATTATATTATTTTAAAAATATAAAATTATTAGGAGTTTCATCATAGAATCGAACTCAGTTATTTTTTTAAATAAATAAGTACATAGTTTAAATAGTGTTTTTTTATTATTAATATTTTTATAAAAATAATAAAAAATGCCAGATGGTAAAATGAACAAATGAATAATATAAAAGGTCGGCTCATTAAAAATAACTTTTAAAAAAAGTAGAAAATAAGCATTTATAAAAAAGATAAATATTTACTGTATATCATTATATTTTAATTTTATAAACAGTGTTTGTTAGTTTATTATATTAGATTAATTTTAAAAAAAAAAATAAATAAGCCATATAGTATTATTCACTATAAATTTAATTTCAATATATTTTTTCTCTCTATATAATAAATAAACAGATCAGGGGTGCATTTTTAAAGTTTAATCAATGTTTTGTATTCCACAAACTGTTAAAACTGTCTGTCAAAAGAAACAATGGTTTTGTATTTTTTCTTGGATCTCAACAAGACAAAAAGATAGATGCTTATTTATATATCTTGATTAAAAGAACAGCAATTACACTTAAAATGTTGTTAGCGAAAAAAATGGTGGACTAAGAAGACGATAAACTTGGAAATTTCTCATCTCATTCAAACAATTCTAAAGCAAGAACATCAAAGAGTAACATAATGTTGAATATTACAAGCAATCATCATCTTTGTTCATCAGATTATTTCCAAATTTTTATGACATCTATCGGATTTAGTACTCTCTTCAAACTCTTGGCTGCATAATAAATGAAAGGTCTACTAAAGACTTGCTTTCATTTGCTTTAAAAAAAGTAAGAAATTGTACATGCATATAATATTTTTATCTGAGCATTCAAAAAAAAAAAGGTTCAAATTTGTAATTGGATTATAAATACATATATTTTTGTGTGCAACATTGATAAAAGTAATAATATCTTAAGGTGTCAGAAATTTTATTTATTATCATTTTTATTAACAATTGTTTTTTATTACAAAACATATCAAATTGTAAATGGGCTGATTATTTTGATAGCATGCATTGATAAAAATGATAGGCGTTAAAAAATTGTAAATATTTTGTTGTGTTTATTAGATTGAAGTTTTGTTTTATAAAGAGTTTCCAGAATTGATCGAATTAACTTAGATTTTTTATTCTTTTAAAATTTAATAGCATTAAAGAATATATAATTTGGGTGAAGTATCAATAGCTGGGAGTCTATATATATATTTTAAATTTTGCAAGTCTTTTGTATCAATAAAAGACATGAATAACACTTAATTTTGTTTTGAAACATATGTGTGTTTTATCTTGAGAATAATTTCTGACAAATCATTAATGTAGATTTATTATAATAAAGTGGATTACTTTAGCATTTGCATAAAGAGTAAAATTTAGAAATAGAAAAGTAGTAATTGATCAATCATGTGAAATGTGTATGTATAAAAAAAATGATTAACTACTTCATTATTAATATGAATGGTGATAATGGTTTTTGTCTACGCTTATTAACCTGGTAGTATTTGAGTAATTATAATAATTTCATAAATCATTAAATCTATATACATAAATCTCTTGATAATTTAAAAAGAGAATCTTTATTATTAAATATATATATGTATTTTTTAAAATATATTTTTCTCTTAATAAAATAAATTGTTTATTTATTTTATTTTTTTAAATGGGACTTAGTATTTTATTTGAAGATAATATTACCCTTGCTACTTCAGTATATTTGTTTCACTCGATGAGTAATTATCTATCTTTATTTAGAAAACCCTGAGATATAAAAATATTAGTATTACCCTTTCATATAATAATTTATCTTTGATTCCAGAATAAATACATTAATAAAAAAGAATGTCATCATAATATTAGAATGCATATAATGATCATGCTGTTGATCCCTATTAATATTTAGTTAGTAAATTTCGATAAATATTATTTTATAAAACTGATGCTCTGATTCAAGTCATATAATTTAGTGATACTATCTTTCTTATATAAACTTGTGTGATCTTTTGTCATTGGGTTTAAAGAGTAAAGATGCTAGATAGTGATATATATATATTGTTATATAAGTTGTATATGTATAAAGCTATGCCCATTGTCATGTTTCCTCTGCCTATTAATAACCATTTATTGTTGTACAGTTTAACAATTGAATTTCTAGGACATATTTCTTTAAAAACATACTATAAAATAATTTGGCTGCATAATTCGGCCTTCATCTAACTATGTAACATTGTATAATTTGGCTCCCAAGTCTGTGGGCATAACAAATATTTTCTTCCTCATCCTCATTCAAATCCTTGCCATTATATATATATATATATATATATATATATATATATATATATATATATATATATATATATATATATATATATATATATATATATAAATAAATCAATAAAGCAAGTCATATATAGTGTGACATTGCTTTTACGAGCTTGTATTTACAAATATTTAATACAGAGAGTGTACCAACAGCTCAAACAAGCTCTTAATTGATAAATGGGGTAAGAGAAAATATTTAAAATTTCTATCCGGAACATTCCCATCCCCAGAGCTATTGGTTTTGAGCTTTTGGCTCACCTCAGTGATGAGCTAAAATATTCAGACAGAGCTGTCTGTACTGTCTGAATATATAGCTCCTCATTGAGGTGAGCCATAATCTCAAAACCAATAGGTCTGGAAATGTTCCAGATAGAGATTTTAAATATTCTCTCTTAATGCACTTATCAATTAAGAGCTTGTTTGAGCTATTGGTATCCTCCCTATATAATAAATGTTGAACCGGAGAAGGAATATTGAATTATATATATATATATATATATATATATATATATATATATATATATATATATATATATATATATATATATATATATATATATAGAACTGCTACAACATTGTTCACTTTTATATATAAAATGTGACAATATTATTTATTATAAATTCAATCTATTCCAGTTGCAATTTAGTATTGCATCACACCAGTCCCTCAGGCAAAAAAGCACAATACCCACAGGGTACCTATAGCTTGACTGAAATTATATATAATTTACAGTCACATTTCCAAGCTACAGAACTTCTCCTACTGCTGAATTCAACCCCTGTCATTTAAGGAATTTTGTTTGCTTTGAAGTACACTTCAGGCACCAATTAACTACAAGAAGTAATTAACATGCCCTAAATGTTGGCAACTAGCTGAATCAAAAAAGTAATATAATAAACTGCTTTAATAGATTCTTTACCAAGTGATATTTAGTGGTATTAGTAAAAGAATTGACAGATAAAATATTAATTTGCAAAATAATTTATTTTAAATAAAATAAAGTAATGATTACATATCATATATCAGGTGCATATATTATAAATAAACATACAGCATAAAAATATATATGACACACACACATTTTACCATAAGCTATTTGTTTGTATAATTGGGATAGTTCTACATATATTTGTTGATTACACTAACTGGACATAAGTAGTTCTTTTATGTTAGAGATAAATTTTATTTCTGTTGACTCCAGATATCTCAAAGATTGCAATAGCTACAATAATAAATTAATGTCACAATAGGATAAATGGCTGCTTCTTTCTCCTGTGTAATGTGTGTTGTAGCAACCAGTTGGGATTTGGATTGATGTTGTATGTGGTTTCTTGTTGTATTTCAATCCAGTAGACAAATGTTTGAATGTCTCAGGTTATTGTATTATCATTGCAGCTAATTAGAGACCTTCAGGTGTTCTAGGATGATCAGAGAATGGAGTACAGTTGTATCCTTTTTCTGAGTAGCAATGCATGGTTTTCTTGGTGATCACAAAAATATAAGTTTTATTTGCACAGACTGGAATAACACTGTTTAAAGATAAGTTTTTTCAGTCCTATTTTTATGTGGCCCTCTTATTGTTCTAATCCTTCCAAATCAGTTAGATTAAATTTATTAATTAAATTACCACTATTTCTTAGTTTACATTACTTCTCAGATTAATCTAACTGTGGATAAGATATAAATTTTTTAATGACTCCCATTGTTTAATTGCAGCCATTGCTAATTACTAATTCTCATTCCATCTTTGCTTATCAGTTGAGCAATCTTTAAATTTAACTTAACTTTTATATTTCAAACTTTATTTTTTCATTTTTTTTAAATTCAACTTTCTTTTTATACCCACATGTAAATACACATTTTAATGTATTTTTTTTAATCAACACACACATTTTTTTATTGTCTTTTAAATAAATGAAAACAGAGAAATATAGTTTTTAATTTCTTTTATTTAGTTAAATGTCTCCCCCCTTTGCCCAGGGACAATCTATGCTTATATAAAAACTATTTAAACTTTCTAAATTATACTTGTCTTTCTAATACTTTTATAATTATTTTTTTTACTTTTATTATTTCTTGATAACATAATTCTGCAGTATTTTTGTTTAATCTTCTTTAACTAATTATATTTTTTTCATATTAAAATTGTATAATTTATGAAATTTACAAACATGTACCACTACTCATTAGTGGTACAATAGATAGATAGATAGATAGATAGATAGATAGATAGATAGATAGATAGATAGATAGATAGATAGATAGATAGATAGATAG
This sequence comes from Epiperipatus broadwayi, assembly GCA_028023455.1. NCBI lineage: Eukaryota > Metazoa > Onychophora > Udeonychophora > Euonychophora > Peripatidae > Epiperipatus > Epiperipatus broadwayi. The sequence goes on along the minus strand of JAQFVV010000330.1, from coordinate 473,865 downwards.
ATAGATAGATAGATAGATAGATAGATAGATAGATAGATAGATAGATAGATAGATAGATAGATAGATAGATAGATAGATAGATAGATAGATAGATAGATAGATAGATAGATAGATAGATAGATAGATAGATAGATAGATAGATAGATAGATAGATAGATAGATAGATAGATAGATAGATAGATAGATAGATAGATAGATAGATAGATAGATAGATAGATAGATAGATAGATAGATAGATAGATAGATAGATAGATAGATAGATAGATGGATGGATGGATGGATAGATAGATAGATAGATAGATAGATAGATAGATAGATAGATAGATAGATAGATAGATAGATAGATAGATAGATAGATAGATAGATAGATAGATAGATAGATAGATAGATAGATAGATAGATGGATGGATGGACAGATGGATGGTTGGATGGACAGACAGACAGATAGATAGATAGATAGATAGATAGATAGATAGATAGATAGATAGATAGATAGATAGATAGATAGATAGATAGATAGATAGATAGATAGATAGATAGATTATTACTTTTTAGGCTAAACCATACATTATTTTCCATTATATACTGATATTTCGATGAAATAGCATCCACCATTGTAACATGACTGAGTGTGAGATGAAGCATGAGAATAAGTTTAAAATATTTTAGTGCTTATATTCTGTAAATAGCCATTTTGCTTTCTGATGAAAACCAGAATGCTAGTTGAAATATTAAAGCAGTTTTATAGAGAAGTAATTCTGTGTTTTATTATATATATTAAATGTAAAATACAGTACCCATTTTAAAATATTATATATATAAAAAAAATTTTAACTGTAAATACAATATTATAGTTTAAATTCTTTTGTAGCGCTTTCGATTATGTGGAAATCCTTGTCAGTTTTAACTGAATTTCAAATTTTATAAACTTAATGTTACATATATTTCCATAAGCTGTGTATGGCTGTATTTGCAACTTGCCTATTAATAACATCATTCTCATTTTTATCAGTCAAAATTGCCTCTTTAATTTTCCTCTTTTTATGATTTCTTTCTTCCATTAATATTTTTATTTTACTACTATTAAATGTAAACCTATAATTACAAGTTTCTTCATGGTCAAAGAATACTGAAACTGTATTAAATTGATTATTTACATTATTTTTAATTCAATTATATAATAATTGATGCTCCTTCAATCTTTTTTCCACAGAACATCTTGATTTACCAATATATAATTTTTGACATCCACATGAAATCTGATAAATTATAATTATTTCTTTGCAACTTAGGAATTATATTCTTAGAATTATTAACCAATCAATTGATATTCAGAGGAACACAAAATGAAATATTATACTTTTCTTTAAATATATTTTTAATTAATTTAGATTGCATATTATTTATAAATGGCATAGATATCCATTTTTTATTATCTAAAGTAATGTGGTAATATCACAAATTAAAAACTCAGTGAGTAATAAATGAATATGTTTATATCTTCAAGCTTTCAGGCCAAGATTCTTAAGAATGGCTATATATATATATATATATATATATATATATATATATATATATATATATATATATATATATATATATATATATATATATATATATATATATATAAGTAGAGAAAAAGTTGGTATTATCCTTTTCTTATCAAAATCTCTGTTGTGCATCATGGCCTGATCATTCTTAAGACAACTGTTTAAAAATATGATTGGCTGTCTGAGAAACAACTGTAGGCACATGTGAAAGACTAGCAACCTTTCAATTATTACTAATTTAATAACAACATGCGATTTAGATAAATGTTGTAATACAATTAGCTAAACAAATAGTTGAAAAAATATATTCACACCATCAATAATAGCAATAAAAAACAACATTATGCATGGCAATAACAATAAAGATAATTATTGCAGCAATAATAATAACAAATACAATGACAGAATAACTGCATTCACACTAAAAATAACCATTGCAACAGAAATAGCAACTGCAACAGCAGCATGACAACAATAACAATGGAATTAATAAAAACAAAAACAACAGCAGTGACTTCACAATGTCAAGCACACCATGAATGTCTTTGAGATTGTGAATATATTCACAATTACGATGTTTTATTTCTGATTTCTGAAATATATGAAAATAACATGGTATTGTTCTGTCTAGATATAAATGTAAACTAATTAAATATTTTGTAATTTGGATTGTAAACATACTACGTATTCATGTGAACGTTTTTTTCCAAATTACGCATTTATATACAATTGTTGTATATAATATATTTACAAATTTTAATAACCCTGTTTACTTCATGTTAAGCAACTAAATTTTAAAATGGAAATATAATTTAATTAATATATCATTTCTTAGGAGCCATTCATAATTAAGAATGATTACTCTCGTTTAAAGTAATGTTTACTTATTATACTAAAATAAAAGATAAGTAAAAGAAAAACAAAAAAATAAAGATGAGTTTTGCAATAATGATACAAAAAATTCCTGTGTCACCAGAAGTGGAATTATATGTCATTTCATTATAATAATTTTTAAAATAATTTACATAACATAAACAAATAAGTTTTCTCTCTCACATTAAAATCATGTTCATATTTAACAGCTCATACATAGTTATAATTTTACTATCTTCAAACTGGTTTCTAGATTTTGTCATCAATAAAGACTATTATTTATGACTAAAACTATTGCAGTTTGTGTATTCAGAAGCCATAAGGCCTAAACTTTTGAACCCAAAATTACTTACTTGATAGTTGTGTTGATATAAGATTGCATCAGTTTTTATATATTTTAGATATCTCAAATTTATGCCAGCTATAAACCCTTTATATTTTTTTGGATAGAAAAAATATTACCAACAACAATTGTTAATACATTATGAGATCTGAAACTCTTCATTCATCATTTGCCTAATCTTATTAATATAAGTTTAATGAAAATGAGAAATTCAATTTTGAATAAAAAGTGTTAGAAATCTGGTTGCAATTAGAGAAATAATACTTATAATAATTGGAGAAGGTACATTTAATTAAATTAATTTTAATGCAAAAGGATGTAGACACATAAGAAAGAAAGAAAGAAAGAAAGAAAGAAAGAAAGAAAGAAAGAAAGAAAGAAAGAGATATTTTATAAAAAATTGTAATTTATATGAAAAACTATTTTATTAGATTATTTTTGAAAATTCTTTGTAAATAGAAAATTATAAATATAAATTTTGTAGGACCAAACCTTGAAATTGATCTTAAAATATGGTTGAAATGTTGGAAAATTAACAATTAAAGAATTTTTAAAAATTAAAAAAAAAAAAATTGAAAAAAAGAAAAATGTGTTAAGTAATGTTTTTTTTTTTTTTTTTAATATACTACAATAAATAAACTATATTTGTGAATAAACTGGGGAAATATTGTTTTTTATTAAGTGATATTTAATTGATTAGATTAAGCAAAAAGTTGGACCATTTCTATTTAATATTTAAAATAATATGTAAGGAACAGTCTAAATACTTCATATATGTGAGAATTTGAAGTCTCACAACTTTTAAAAATTTAACTAATTATTAAAAGCTTTTATTTAGATTATGAAAGAGGTTTATACATTCTATTATGCTAATGGTATAATTAAAATGAACTAATACCAATCTTATTCTAATTTTATTTTATAGAATATTTATTTGATTTTTAAGAATAATATTTTCAATTGAATATTTTTTGATATAACCTTCAATCAAAAAAATAGTTAATTTTTATTTTAAAATTGATGTTGTTTTAAAATTTTCTACGCAACATTATATATGTATATATAATCTTAAAAAACATGCTTCAACACATAAAAATATTTTCTTTTCCGGTTTTAGTTTTTATTTTCAAGTTTTGTATATTTTCATTTGAAACTGAGTTGACATAATTCTGGAAACATTTTTTTATTTGGTATTATATATATATATATATATAAAATCTCTCTCATGTACTTTCTAAAGCGTTACGAATTATTTCATATAAACAGCTTTTTTCAAGTTTTTCACATAATATAATGATTATAATTAGAGCTGATATCAACTTAATCAATTTATAAATATTTCTGGATGTTGTTATTTAATTAGTTTATTTCATTTTATAAATGACATTGGAATTAAAATCTTCTGGTAAAATTTCTGACGTAGAAGCATGTTAATCAGGTGAACTGAAAGCAATTTATAACATTTCTACATCCACAAAATATATGCTAAAAACAATCTATTTATAAGTAATTAATAGATTAGAAAATTATCATTATTAATCAATAAGCACAACTTTTAAAAGTTTAACAATGGATATGATAATATAATTACCAAAAGAAGAATGAGAAAAATAAATAAGATAAATAATGACCCAATACAAATAATAAGCAAAAATCAAGAAGAAATTTATTCATTGTTTATCATCATCAATATTCTTTGCAATCATTAGAAACCATGCGTTTTTTAATCCACTGAAAGTGTGGTAATCCAGTGCTTGAACTTTATATGAGTTTTTAAGCAATGAGCAATAAATCCTTTAATTATTATTTTTTTAATTATTAGAAAAAGAAAGATTTTTCAAAGCTGCTGCTATTTTTTCAATATCATTATTTAAAATTATTAAAATTAAAACCAGAGAATGATGATAAAGATAGTAGTCTGAAATCAGTAAAGATAATAATAATTAGCCAATGTTTTAAAAATACTAATTTATAATAATTAAACATTTGTTATTGTAAATATGACTCGAAAGCTAAAATAAATGTATTTCTATATCATATTTTTTTTTTCCTTCCCAATAACTATTGAATTATCTCAGCGCTACATATTGAATCAGTTTTTAGGTAATGTGACTGTATATTCTTTGCTTAATAAACTTAAAAATGCTTTTTATTCCACGTGGCTGTCAAAGATAAGAAGCAAATTTAAAATTATCAAATGGAAATGAAAGTAGTTCATTTAAGACAACAATGATTTATAGCTATAAACATTAAAAAAAAAAACACATATTTTGTATATGAAAAAAAAAAAATGTTACTTTAGATTTTAAATTGAATCAAAACATATGTAATAATTTTTAATTCCCAAGATAAATGAATTGTAATAACATTACAAATATAAATAAAAACTTTTTTAGTTGAATATAAAAATGCAGATGCAAACGATTGACTAGAAAAGTATCCATCTACTCAGAATCAATATAACACTTACATTGCTATTGATCTTAGTATGTATCCATGATATGAAATTGACGTTTATCTATGTAAATTATGAATGTTTTTTTTTAATCCGAAGTATCAGATCCGCTATAACTGAGTTAGCCATTGATTTGGGAATTTAATTATGAGTTGATCAAAAATTTATTTTCCAGATTAAGTTTAGATAAATGTGTATGAAATGACTGTAAAGACAAAAAAAAATGATTTTTTTTTACAGTACAGACTTTTTATATGTGCACTTCTATATGTAATATAGGGGGTTTGAACTCAGACTTTCACATGATCCTCAATCATCTATGCTACCTTATATTGCTGATACAACTGATCACACATATGTTGAAAAGATAAATAATCACGAAATAGGAAGAATTTACACCTACTTTCCATTCAATCATAAGCATACTTTAAAATATAGAAACCATTTTTTTTAATAAATGAATATTTTGACCTTATAAATAATAATAAAATGGTTTGCTGGTCAGTGATTCATAGAATGCTTGAGCATCAGTAATGTTATAACTGTGCCAAAAGTCATGACTTTAAGCTCTACAGCATGTTATTCTACTATAAATGACATCCTTATATGTAGATATTTGCTTTTTACTAGCAGGCATATCTATTGAAGATTTAAAGTTTTTTGGTAGTCATAAACAATGCTGGTTTGAAAAATAGTATTTACTAGTAAACAAGAATTATTTTTTTTACTGATACAAAGCCGTTAATGAAAATAATATTCTATTTTAATCAACTTAATATAAATAATAAATAAAAAGAACATCAAATTGTTAGAAGCATGATGACGTATGGATTTTAAAGCTCAATATACATGAATCATGGTTCAGGACTCATATCTATTAGTGCTCAAACTTCACATAAATTTTATAAAAAATTTCAAGAAATAAATAATTAGATTATAAAAGTAATGCCACATTATATATGACTTGCATTTTTGATTATTATTATTATTTGTTTATAAATGCAAGGTATGTAAAACAAGATTTATATTTATCTCAACAGTTCAATTATTTAAATAACAATTTACTTTGTAAATGTAAAAAATTAACAGTATTCATATTCTCAAATTATAATTTAGATTTGCTGTTTTGCTTTTTTATTTTGATGTAATGGTGCATATATTATATCATCTATACAAATTATGTTTAAAAATTAAGCATTTTGCTGAAATCCATGCTTTGTAAGAACTTAGGAATATTACTTCAGTTAGCAGCCTATACATTTAATCATATGCAATAGCAGTTTGAGTATTACCTGTAATAAGTAAAGAATATTTGCCTTATTGTCCTATCAAATATAATGTATAGTAATAACAATAAAAACTGAATATATAAAATGTACATACGAATGTTAAATTTATTTATATATATATATATATATTATATATATATATATTAGCATTATTGTATTAATTTGTTAAAGATTAAATGCATTTTTTGATTTTATTATACGTCAATATATAAACAAATGAAAGTGAGGGACTCTTGATATAAATAATATTTTGTCCCTTATATAAACTGCGACAAAAAGGTCTTATTTGCTACTAGATCAAATGACTTAGTTTGTGGCTGTCAATTTTAATTGGTGGTTAGCTAGCAACAACATTACTGAAACTTATTTTTCTAAATATTTACATCACATTCATATGATTTCACGATAATTAATACATGAAATCTTTAACATATATATATACAAAATATTTGAAATGCCCCCTAGCTGTATTTTTCAGTCACACGCCGATGCTATGACATATGAAAAAAAAAACAATTGCCCTTTTAATGGGCTATGAAAATGTAGGCTTTTGTTATTTCACAGAAAAAGTGTGGCTAAAAAAATGCAGCTATGGGGCATTTCAAATATTTTACACAGATTTTAGCTAATGTTAAAAATTGTTTCCATTTTATATATGTATAATAGAATCTATAGCAGCCAAACCTTAATAAAACAATTTAATATCCACAATCAATTAACAACTTCTTTAGTTAAATTATGGATTTCATCATTTTTTTTGATTTACAGTATTTGAATAAGAGTGAGTACATGAAATCAAATTGAGTTTTTAATTTTCCAAAAATATATTAAATAAACCTCATTTGACAGGCAAAAAGTAGATTAATAAATAAAAGTTGTCACAACCTTTCAAACAAATTGGTTAAAACATAAATCTGAAATAAAATGAGGCTGATGCTAAATATATTAATTTAAAATCAGTAAACTATATCTACAATTTTAATAATAATGTGAAAGGATAAAACCTTCAACAGATGCACTTTAAAAAATGCTTATGTGACAGCCAATCAGATGTAATAATGACTGCATGTGGCACTCTCAATTCAAAAATACAAGCCAGAACTATAAGAAAAAGATGAAACCTATATTTTATTTCCTTAAATTTATATATAAATAAGCCAGACACAAACACTTGAGTTTGGCTTATTTATATATAAATTTAAGTAGAGAAGATGGTTTCATCTTTTTCTCATAGTTCTGGCTTGTGTTTTTGAATTGAAAGTTCTGTGTGCAGTCATTATTACATCTGATTGGCTGGCATATAAGCTTTCTTTAAAATGCATATGATGAAGGTTTTAGCCTTTCACATTATTATTATATCTCTGCTTGCACTTAATAAATTTAATATATTTACATCAATAATTTTATTGCATTTTGGGGATATTATTGCTTACCTTAAATAATACAATTTTTATTAGAAGTTAGTACAAATAATATTTGTAAAAACATATTTTTGATATATTTGCTAAAATAATTGGCATTATAAGAAAATAAGTTTAAGATCCTATGTTGATTAAGTGATGTGCACTCTTGAACAAAATGTTGTTTTGATATTTTAAATGTTATTTATGGTTATTCTCACATTAAAATGTTTTGACTGCATAAACTTTACTGAGGGCTCATAGTATAAAACTTTGCAAATAAAATTTTGCTTCAATTTTAGATTTTGATTAGCATTTCTTCTTTGTTTTCTCTATTTATATCTCAGTTTATCAAGTATTTTTATAGTAACTTTTTGATATTATAGTGTGGTCTTGCTAGAAATCACTAAAACTGTATATATTTAAGTATAAATTAAACTAAAAGTATATATATATATATATATATATATATATATATATATATATACTTTTAGTTTATATTTATACTTAAATATATATATATATATATAGAGAGAGAGAGAGAGAGAGAGAGAGAGAGAGAAAATAATTGCCAATAAAATATTTTACCATGAAAATCAATGTGTTGGAATTTTTAAATATTATTATAAGAATACATTTTTAATTATGTTTGTATTGATTAAAGTTATATAAAATTTTAAACAAATAATATAGATTGTCTTATTCAAAGCTACATGAATACATTTTTTTCTATATTCCAAGCATGTTTAACCAATATAATGATAGAAACATATTTACAAATTACACAATTCTCATAATACATTCACCAATGAACAAGTGGAGACTTTAAAAAAATTGATTCAAAATGTGTTTATCTATAAGCAATATGAATACATATTAATATTTGCATAAAATTAAAAATTTGCAATTTGATGCTAAAAATATTAATATGATGACATTTTTTCATGTCAAGGCATGATTGCATTAGCCTAAAAAAATTGAAACATAATCAAAAAATATATTATGCTTAACACATTTTGTTTATTTATAAACTGCTTAAACATGTATTTATTCATAATTTTGGTTTGACAGTTGAATTTTAAGAAAAGTGATTCTATACTAAAAGTTATATTTTTTAAAAAAGAATCAGAAAAATGATCATGATTTTAACCTTTTAATGGGTAATTAATTTTATTGTTCAAGTGAGGTAAAACTCTAAATTTTTAATTGGTCAATTCATAAACTCAAACAAAAAATATATTCATCTTTTAATATTATATTTACTTTAGATTAATTTGTAAAAAGTATATTAATAATTTGTCAAGTTATGAAAGTGAATGAAAGTTTTCCAAAAATAAATTTTTATAATTATAAAAATATTCAATAGTGGCAAATCTAAAATGAACAATAGTAACCATCTAAAAAGTGTTGATGACATCAGTGATTTCTTACTCAGTTTTACATTGTGGAAAAGTAAATAATTTTTACTAAAATCTTAACTATTTTTCTATAATAATTTATTTTTAGCATATTTTCTCAAAATAATGTATAATATGTCAAAAAATATTTTTAAAATGGTCTAAAACTTTCGTTTATCACTTTCAAAATGAAACAAAAAAATTGTAGCGGTAAAAATTATTGAGAAGTTGTTTTCTTTGTGCTTCATGGTTAACAGCCAATCAGCATCAAGAATGGACTGCCCTCTTCTGTTGTTAACTTAAAATTTGATAATTATTGATTTTTTTATTTGTAAAATAATTCAGAAGAAAGCAACATCTTATGAAACTTCTTTTAACCTTTAAAAAGAATGTAAAATCTTAACAGTAGTGTTAAAAATGATGGAATTTGAGCTACTTGAAGCCAGCTTGACTATGTCCAGAGAACCCCATGAATAGATTAAATCTAAACATGATTACATCAACCACATGAAGTAACATAATGTGATAATTTACTACTGTTTCCATTAATTTACCTGAAATCTGTTATATATGGTATTTATTTGCAATTCTAATAGTCAAAATCAAAAAAATTAATAGTATGCTGATAGGTTATTTTCAAAATAAAAAAATAAGAAAAAATGGGGACAGATTTAAGGTCCATGCATAACTTCAATAGCCACCTAAAGCAACAATACATAATAAACAATTTTGTATCCAGAACATAATTTAATGAAAAACTTTAATTTATGTATAAACTGAATGAATATATACTGCTTCAAAATTTTGTATGATAGGCAAAGTCAAGATATTTGTGATTACTTATTGAAAGTTTTTTTTTAAAAAAAAAACAGTTTTAATGTTATGTGCAAGATTACATTACTTTATTTTGATATAGCAAAATATATTCTCAGAATATACTTTTTCTTTAAAACAAAATTGAATTGTTAAAAATGTCATGCCAATTTATTTACTATATATTTTTAATTCTATGAAAAATATTACATTTAAAAAATTTTAAATCTATGCTTACACTTGAAATGTCATGAAACTGTCATGTTTACATTACTTCAGTTTTTGATAAAGCATATAAAGAGCTTTCTATTTGTTATGATTTTTTTCCTACTTATTATGTACATAAATATAGATAGGTAATAAATTTACATGTATTTTTTCACTTAATCAAGATAAATGATGAATTTAAATTTATTTAGTTTGTTTTTAATTAAATTATTTTTGAAGGAATTCTTACTAATAATTTTATTTAAAATGCACCATTATATAATCATTAATTTTTAAATAGTTTATAATGTAGATGTAAATTTGTATTTGGGTGATTGTAAATTTTTAAAAAAAAAACTGAATATAAAACAATTTTTGAAACCCAGGATCCCAGGATTAGAAAGTAATGATATACAATGTGTATGTAAATTCTAAAAAAACAAAAAAAAACAAAGAGCTATATAAAAGGAGTTTCAGTTATTGATGTTAATAATATTATCATTATTTTCAGATTTTATTACATTTAAATGTAATTTATTTATATTAATAAAAAATACTTATTTTTTTATCTGCCATTATGGAGCTGATCCTTTTAGGAGACTATTAAAGCTTCGCTTTGTCTTTACATTATATTAATAAAATTATTTACATGCTGGAAAAAAAATTTGCTAAAAATGTATTCACTATATACACAATAGCAGAAATATTTTTAATTCATAATAATATCTTAGGTTTTTACAAACTTTATATAAGGTTTAATTAAAACTTATATTAAATACAATACTAAGTTAAAAGTAATTCCATTTTTAGTTTATTAAAAATAAGTCAGACAAAAGTTATATTAATAGATGAAATGATTAAAGTTTGCAATTCGCTGTTTATTCATATAATAAATAAAGATTATAAGTTAATTAAAGTGCTTATATATTTTTATTAATAAGTTTGTTTTTTTTTTCTGTAAGTAATTTCCCTTTTACAACGTGATTCTCATAATATTATTTTGCATACAATACTTTAAAATATATAAATGGCCCAGATAAATATATTCCATACAAAAATTTCAAAAAGTAGATTAAATTATTATAACATTAAATACAGAAAATTAATTTTTCAGAATAAAAAAATTATAGAAAGTAAATTTACACATTTGTTTTCTATTGATTTTAACCACTGAAAATATAGAAATATATTTTAAAGCAGTATATTAGTAGTTTCAGAAAAAAGTTGTCTGTTAACTGATAAAGAGCTTTTAGTTTTTTATTGCAATATTAAAAAAACCAAGCAAAGTAAATTTTTTAATATCCACTTCTTATGTTTATATCACATTTGTTATTACTTTTTAATTATTCATATAGTAACCTTTCAAGGATGATATGCTCACCAATATACATAAGTTAACATAGTGGGTTTACTGACTTTTTTTAATCTCTGACTTTAAAATAAACAAACATACTGGTCTTTCTTATCATTTGACTAATAATTCTTAACTAAAATATCACTTGAGTTTTATTGTTCTTCAAGATAAGATGAATATGTGTATGTAAATCAAATTTATATAGAGACATTTACAATTGTGACAGGCAAAACTAAATTTCTGCTGTTACTTTTACAATGCAGTAAAGTCATTCACCAAGGCATTAGTGAGTGCCAAAAACATTGCATGCAAAGAATTTTCTAATTGCAGGCTCAGATTGCCATTTGATGATGAAATTTTACTTTGCCATTGCAGATCATGTTCAAATAAATGAAAATTGCAAGAATTTGAATGAAAAACAATCTAGTATTAAAACATTATCAAACTCTCCATTCAATAATGCTACCCAATATAAGGCATAGTAATCAATGGATCTACAAGGTTGGTGCATAAAACCTATCTAGTCCTTAAATATCCAATATCCCCAGGCTTGTTTTTCACTTGTGGCTGTGGGTAATTTGCATTATATCATAAGATCTAAGTGTAGTGTATTAGATCTAAGGCTTCTCACTGATGAAAGCCACAAGTTAGAAACTAGCCTGAGAATATTTGATAAGTAGACATTAGACATAAATTATATAAAAAAACCTAGCATCCATTGATAATTATAGCTTGTACTGGGTGGCACTTTGTCTGGAGAATTAGCTATTGTTTCAACAGCCTGTGAAAGCATGAGAAATGCTTATCATATGATCTAATTAATATTAAATAGTGACATTTTTGAACATTGTGAAATAAAAATAAAGGGTGAAGAGATAATTGATTTAAAATAGGGGTACTCATCTTATAGCTAAAGACACCATTCTATGGCACGGTTTTCATGCTAAAACACATAAAAATGCTGTTTCCGCGGCTGACACGTTTGAACCCGCGTTTTCTATAATACAACTTTTTTGTTAGTGCTACAGAATGCAGGCTGCTATGTCGCATCGCAGTACAGTATGTATGTCACTAAGCAGCAATTACATTTTCCAAATTTGCACAGTTTATAAAATAATTACAACTTGATGAGGGAGTTTGTATTTGAATTGTGTTGAAATGTTGTTTTCATTGGATTTTTTATTTTATTTTAAATTATTGAAATGTTCAGATTTTTTAAAACAATAATTATAATACTTTTTACAATGTACTGTATTGAACTTTTATTTGGGTAAATGTTAAATATCTATGTTTTTATTGAGTTGCAATTAGATAATATGTCAAGTAATGTACTGTTAGTAACATTCCATGAGACAAAGAAAATTCTACCATCTGTATATTTTTGAAGTAAAAAAGAATGGTACGAAAAAAATATCCAGTAAGAAAAGTCCAAATATACAGGTTTTTTTTGTAAATTTAATAAAAAGCAAATATTATAAAGATGTTTAATAAGCAAAGAAGACATTTGTATGTGTTTGTTGTTGTTTAAAAATGTTTGAGTTTCTTTCTTCTGTCCGAGTACACTTATGATTTTGAATTTTTTTATTTTAGCATTACAAACAGAATACTAACCCTAAACCTAACTTTAAAACTAACCCTAATACTAACCCTAAAACCCTAAACCTAACCCTAAACTAACCCTAAATATAACCATAACAACTTTTACTTTTATTACGATTATTATTTTTTAGTTAAACAACAACAAAAAAAGTCGTAACACAAGTAAAAAAATATTCGATAGAAAATTGATAAAAAAAAAACCATAACACAAGTAAAAAAATATCTGATAGAAAATGTATAAAAAAAAGCCGTAACACAATTAAAAAAATATACGATAGAAAAACACGAATCAAATTTTAATTTGTTGATTTTATTTTACATTTATTATTATCATTTAAATTGTATATGTTAATAAAAAATAATGTTTATAAAAGGCGATTTTGTTTTGTTTTTATTTTCGCATTACAAAAAAGTACAGAAAAATTATTAAAATCAACGGCCCATGAATGTTCATATTTTATAGTTTTAGCATGAAAATGGCGCCATCCAATGGGATCTTTATCTATAATACAAGCACCAAAATAGGGCATGTATATTTTACTACAAAGCATAAATATTGAATCCACAAGTATGATGTAATTTATTATAAATAAAAAATGGTGTTCAACAGTGTGAAGGTTAATAATACATTAGACAGAATATTACTTATTCAACATAATGGAAGTTACAAGATTCAGATAATTTATTTTTATATTACAACATATTCTCATTGTGTTTGAAAAGTTGAAGATATTTATATGAATATTTATAATATTTTTGATCAAATCAAACATATGGTAGACATTAATAATAAAAATAGAAAGTGATTAAAGATAAATATGTTGTGGGTAAGTTTTCTTGTGGTGATATAAATAATAGTAGACTTGCAGAGTTAACATAAAAGCAAAAATGTTTTTTTTTTTAAAGCTAAATAGAATTTGATATGAAGACATTTCATTAAAAGCACAACAAAATTAGATTATACCTTCACTAACAAAAATATGTATTTCAAGATTGTAATTTTCTTAATAGATTAAATATGAGAAATAATCATTAATTAATAAATTGTAAGATACGTATTCTTGTAAAACTAGAAAAATGAAAACTATTAAGAAAGGCAGTATTAACAATTTATATATTTAACCTTCAGAAATATTCCAATAAATTTAAATTTGAATTTGCCAATCATTTTAAAATAAAAACAGACAGGGAAGATTGATTTGAATGAAATCGAAGAGAAAAGTTACAAAAATAGCAACTTTCTCATAAATTTTTAAATGAAAAAATATATATGGAATTTTTTTTTAATGATTCATTATAAAGAATTGAATATCTAGAATTTTGTAAAATGATATAAATAAAAGTTAATAAGATATTGAAAAAAATAATTTTGTATTTAAAAAAAAAACTACAGAAAAGAATAAATATCATCCCAAATATGTGAAGCAATGCCTGACTATTAGAAATTAAGTTGTTTCAGTAATCATGAAAAGTATGGAACTATTACTAAAAAAATGATATCATGAAATGTGTAAAATAATACTATAAAAAGTTTAATAGAAATATATAAGAAGAAAATAAAGTATCTTGTACATTTATTATATCATCTGATTTGGTTAGCATTTTAAATGAAGAAGTGAGACATGAATTTAAATCTAAGAAGAAATTAAAATCTCTAAGAAAATACTCTAAAAAATCAAATCCAATTCTCACAAGTTCCTGTATTCAACCAGTCAATATTAATCATCAGATCTTTTAGATTACACACACACACACACACACACACACATATATATATATATATATATATATATGCTTAACACAAAAAACATAGTAGAAGCAACATTTTATATTCAAGTAAGTACTTATGTTATATCTTTGCGGTTTGCGGTGGAGCTGCAATTAATGACATAGTTAATAGAATTAATTTGAAAATAGTCACTTCCAAAAAATGCTTATTTGGTACATGTGTCATAGCAAAACAAAGTAATTAATATATTTGATATAATAATTAAAACAATCTACATATTGATTAAATTTTAACAGCACAATTTATTTTACAATTGAGTACACTTTGTGTACTATTAAAAACTTAAGAATTAATTTTTTATAATAGTAGAAATATAGAAAAAAAATATAAAATTACCAGAAATAGATATTTAATAAACATTGGGTTTTCTAGAAAGAAATTTTTAAGCATGAAATATTGCTTTCTTAGAGATAAACAAAATTGCTTACCTAAATTTGTAAATTAAATTATGCATACAATTTTAACATCAGTAAGAATTAATTGGACCTTTCTTTTATTGCCTTTATTTAATAGGCAACTTACAAAGTAACAAAGGTTATGAGTTTTTTTTTTTAATTATATTTTTGACTACATAGTTTACTTTAAATAAAATGCAATATACAAAATTTGTACTGCGTTTAAGCAGTAGACTTGAGAGTTAAGGTTTTATAGATTACATCTCAGCACTTGCAGTATACACTCTTCCAAGAGACAAACAGTTTAATTACTAGTAGTCTCTGAGCACTGATATAGTAGTTAAAAGTATGACCACAAATATATGCTAAAGCAAGGGTACACTCACTTAACAGCTGTGTATAATCTATTGACTCCTTTGATAAAATTTAGTAATACATTCAGTCACCCCTCTATTTTCAACCCGTTCTATCATCTTCATTTATTCAGAATAAATAATATTTTATATTGCAATAAAGCAAATAATTTATATATATAAATATAGTTTTGGTGAAAATATTAACTTAAATTTTTTAAACATTCGTTTACAAACTTTTTTGAAAAACGTACAAGTTTGTAAATCAATATAAAAAAACATCCATGCAAATAAAAATTATTTACTTGTAAATATTATGAAACATGCTTTTAATATCTTTCTAAGCCTCGTGTTTATTGACTTTTTACAAAATTTTGAAAAACTAATTTGATTTTACTTATATAAAATTATTTATTTTACTAAGTTTTTATAAAACCTTGATAATTTTTTTTAAAAATAAATATTAAATTTGTGTATGAAGAACATATACACAGATATCTAAATGTTAAAATGCATTTTATTTATTTAATCAAATTTAAAAACTTTGTAGTAAACAAGTGCAATTATTTATATTTAAATTATTCATTAATTTGTTTTCCTTTAAAATATAATCAAAACGAGGAGACTTAATTAAAGCCATAAATGATTTATTTATTAAAGTTCTTTCAGTCGTCTATACAACTAATAAAAATTCATAATGAATAAACTAATCATATGGATAATTGTTTAGAAAGTCATGTAATATTCTAGCACTCTAGTGAATGATTAAGCCTTTAACAATTTCATTCCTTTAAAGTCAACTAAGTCATATTTTTGTTTTATATTATTCAATCGATAATTGATCCTGGAATTTTCATTTATGAGTTTGTTTATTATTACTGCACTAATACAGTAGATAAACTACCATGTATGTAATAGTATTGATAACCATTTAAAGACTATATGTGAATTTTCTTTTAACTAAAAGAATATATTTTGAGTTGTACCTGAGTCAAATTCCTATTGAACACTTCATAAGTTGCAGCTTTTATTATTATGTGATTATTTAAATAATTAAAAAAACGCATGAATGAACTAATTATCAACACATGTCTGCCAGTGCAATCAGTTTATTCGCTTTTTGCTGCGTCTTAGATAAATAAAACACTGTGATTATTGTTTTTAACTATTTGGTAGTTTTTAATGGAAATATCAGTTGAAATTTTTTAAAGACAAGATAAATGTGAATGTGAATATTTTTTTAAAAAATAGATTGTTAAAATCATGAAACAAAACTAAATTATGACCTTTATTTCTGTAAAGCTATAATGGTATCTGTTAAGTCTGCTGCTGTCATTGGCTATAGATGGAGTGTGACTAGAATTCCCTCATTATAGATGTAGGCTATTATTCAATGACATCATTTTAATCATATTCTTACAAAAGTATATCACTTTCAAATGGTGAAAGTCTGTATAAATTGAAAAAAAAAAAAAAACCAATAGTAGATGGGGTATTGTTGGATTTTATGAAATTAAAAGAAAAGAAGAAAATAATAAATTAAAAGAGACCATGCACTTTATTACAAAGGTATAAATAATGGAAACAAAAATGGAATGGGATTCATGGTAAATAGAAAGTAAAAAAAAATAACATAGTGGAAAAGTATATTATGCCACTCAGAGAAGCAATATTAGTTATTAAAATTAATAGAAGATACTAAATGCAGATATTTCAGATTTAGGCCTCCACAAGTTGTCATTGTGATGGAAAAGTAAAGGCTTTCTAAAAAGACGTACAAATTTTTTCATCAGATAAAGCTTTTTAAAATTGTCACAAGACTCTTTAATGCAAAAATTGGAAATGATTAAAAAATGAAAGTGCTGAGGGTAAATTGGGTCAGGGTGTTAAAAATGAGAAACCACAGACATATTGATCTTGAGAAATATATATATATATATATATATATATTGTAACCTTCTACTAGATCACTGTAATCATAAATGAATCATGCCGCACAATTTTAGATGTCATAATCTCCTATGTAACCTACCCACTAATGTCCAATTACACGTTTGGAAACCATATTTTTCTCTGTAACCTTCCTAGTTACAACTAATCTTGAATATACATCTAAAAATAAATGTTAAACTAAAGAAATTATTTCTTTATTGACTATGCTTGCATAAAACTAAACTTATAACCTTCCTAGTTACAACTAATCTTGAATATACATTTAAAAATAAATGTTAAACTAAAGAAATTATTTCTTTATTGACTATGCTTGCATAAAACTAAACTTAAAGAAGATCACAAGGTGATTAATAATTTCGGGTGAAACTAGCTTCAAAATCCACGAACAAACAAACAAAAGATTATGAAATAAACTTAATATTTCCCAAACCAATAAATAAATAATAATTAGATCGATGGAATGAATATTAAATTAAAATATAAATTAGGCAATAAGTAAATTAGGATGTAGATGACTAAATGGATGATGAAAATAAGTAATAATTAAATAATAAAATGAAATGAGTCTGAGAATGAAGAGAAAAGAATGAAGATGTATCAGGATAATGAATGATTAAGATGATGGTAGAATAAGAGTTAATGGATGATTAAGATGATAATGGAATAAGAGCTAATGAATGGTGAGTTAATTAGGATAGTGAATTAGGATGAAAGAAGAATAAAGAAAGATTGAAATGACAGATGAGAAGAATGATGATGATGAAAGATGATGTCCAAAACTCTAAATTTGATATTGAATTAAATGATAATAAGACAACTAAATCAAATACGGATTCCAAGCTTAACAAAACCAGAATATTCACCATAAAGTCAAAACAAGCTATACATTTCAGACAAAAGAAGCAATTTATACTTTAAAGTTCAGTTGACTTTTATAAAACAGTGAATGTAACACAACTCCAATCCAACTACAATAAATAACTAGATATAAAATTTACTACAAATTCAAATCATATATTGCAGATTAATATAACTTATTCTTCTCAGGGTTCACATAACTTAAAGGTTGCTATAAAAGATATATTTGGGTCAGTGGGAGGGATTTTGCCACTACCCAAATATAATGCACAAAACAGCTCTTAATACCAAATTGAATTAACATACAATATTTATTAATTTCAAAGAAAATTTATAAACTCCATAACTATTATATACTTGGAGCTTCAAGAAATATGAATAGCTTTTCAATAGCTAACCGCAATAATTACTAACTTCCTTTTCTCAAATAATTATAAACAATGTGATCAAGATCAGTAAACGATAGATCTGCAGGTTCAAATAAACTGATTAAACCAATATTAAGTGTTTAATCTTTTAGTATACCACTTAAAATAATACACTCTAGGTTACCAGTATTTTGATTATTAAGTAATGTTGCCCTAAATATATCAATAAATTATAGGGCTTAACAAAATTATTCTGATATACCAACATGTAGTGACTTATACAATATTGATTGATGATGATTTCCATATAATCATAGGATATGTCGATAGCAATAACAATAATAATGTGTGGGTGTGTTGATTAGCAATAAGACTATTGACAACTAAATACATTTTTAACACAACAAGATTTATTTACATTATTTACAAGTCCATATCAGACACATTATATGAAACAAGATGGCTTCATCAAATAAAATCAGGGATGTAAATTTACAGGTATCCCATTGACTATAGTAAATAAGACAAACATTTTTGGATATGTTTCTTTTATTATTCTATCTTATAGAATAAAACAGTTAAACCTTATTTAAGCTAACTTAGCATTTAAATTATAAAACAAAATGTATCTAGGTCTTTGGGATATACGCAACATTTTAAATGTAAAAACTCTAAGTTATAATTTAGTATATTAAACTGTAGCAGTTTGATTTATACAAATATGATAAGGGCAATTATCATATGCAGCACAATTAATAATTTATTATCATTTACTATAAAAGATTCATTGTATTGATGTGGGACAGACATCATAAGTTAAATGCACACATGACACCACAACATTGCCTATGTCCACAACCTAATCATTTTAATAATTAACTTATCTTACTGATTCAGCAGTAAATTACTGTTTGGTGAAGATAAATCAACATAGTCCATGCCATCCCTTGCTCTTTCATATAGAAGTTCTACAAACACTAGTAAGTTTTGGTTGGTTTGTCTATAAACTGATGAAGATTACACAACATCATAAAGACACTATTCCAATTAGACAAACACTATAGATATATCAGTGTCCCTTAATCTGACTTTATCTTATCCTTGCTATTTGATTTTGAAATACTAAACTTCACCATACACGGTGGAAAACTAACTATATAACTTCACGAGGGATCTAACAATAAAAGGAGACTCTACAAAACAACATGATAGTTGTATAATAATATGGCCAATTCCAATACCTTCATAGGTATAAAAGTGTGGACAGTGTCTCTTCACTGGAAAATAGAATTCAGACCATGGGGATCATCCTCTTTTAGGATTAACTATGCTCTAAGCACTAACTATTAATCAGCCTCAACAATATCATCCTCTCATTTAATCTGCAATGGGGGATTCTCCATCAGCCCATGCACAATATTAATATTAATCTTATTATATTGATGCCATTACATGTGGCACATACTTATCAGCTAAAAGCTGTCACAAAACCGATCAATACAATAGCAAAGTAAAACAACACTAATAATAAAAATGGAAATATAAATATTCCATTTCACAATGCAGAAACTATTAATGTTTTATAAACAAACCACCAACATATAAGTAAGATGACCATTAATTATTTTAAAATACCAATTATACTTTTGGTTATAGCAAGCCATGTACACGTAAACAATGAAGATTAACCTACATTTTTGTATTTAAAGTGGACATGTTCCTTCATAGGCAAAATTAAGCAATAAAAGAAATGCTTATTAAATTATTTTATATAATAGAACAATTGTGTCATTATGTGTATAATTTTGACAAGTTTGGGTCTGTTTGTTCCCCCTCAATATAATATTAACATCTGTTTTAGCAGTGCAAGAGATAAATATTTCTCTCTTTTACCAGATAAATGATATTTAACATTATGCTTTCTCTTCATTGGGAAAATAACAAAAATATAGGTAATAAATGTATATATCTTTATACACATCTACATCCTTCCTAAGCATATTTTATACCTTGATATATATATATATAATCCCTGAATCATACATGAAAGAAAAGTAAAAAAAATGTATTATAATATTAAACATATCAATAACAAAATAAACTAACATTTTCTCCCATTATATTTTATCCTAGTAGTCAAAGTTTTATCCATTCTTATCTGCAAAAATAACAAGAAAATGTATATTATAAACAAATATTCCTAAGTAAATATATATTTTGATTATCCTGTTTGATATTAGCATATTCAGACAACATTTAAACACTTTCCAAAGGCAATAAAATCATTTATTGGTTTATGTACTGATATCAGCATCATGAGACAACATTTAAACACTTTCCAAAGACAATAAAAATAGGTTTAAAATTATTTATTGATTTGTTTATTTTGTTTTTCCATCTGCGTGAAGATCTGTCATAATTTTAAATGATCTGCATGATTATAAAAAAAATGTTTAAAATATTATTACTTTGCAAGTTATTCAATAAAGATAAAAATAAATAAATACTTCTTCACTTCCTTTCTATCAGCAATTAAGATGTTTTTAGTTATACTAAGAAGAATTTATTCAATTATAAATACGATATTCTAAGCATTTTTATTAATCTGTAACTTACTCTTTTCCAAATGCAGCACAATTAGAATAGGTTTATTACGATCTTTAAAACAAACTTTTTAAAATCATTTATGGATTTTGTTTACTTTGTTTTTCTGTCCATGGTAATATCTGTCATAATTTTAAATCATCTGGGCAATTTCAAACATTTAAATTATTACTAGTTTATATGTTGCATAATCTAGATAAAAAATAAATAAATATTTATTTATTCATTTCTATCAGCAAATTCATATGTGTTTAATAATGTTAAGAAGAATTGGTTCAATAGTAAGCAATTATCAATAAAATATACTTGGCATTAATATTCTGTTATTTTTCTATTTTCACCAGCTACACAAATTAGTGCCAAACACCCCTAGCAGATGAGTTTCTTCTCTAATGAAAATAAGACATAAGTTATGCATTTTTCTTTTAAATTGACTAAATTTTATATGATTTAAATATGACTTTTTAGTTTGTTTATTATCACTCTTAAAACTTTTCTTCAAAATTATTTTGAGTTATTTTTATTAAGATGACAATTTATAAACAACTTATTTTTCAGATTTATGCTTAATAGCAGCACGAAAATCAAAACACTTTAATCTTTTTCTTTTCAATCTAAATAATTTTCGTTTCATTCTTAAATCTGACAATTGCTTAAGATAAAGAAAAAAAAAGTAATTGCTTACATTTTCTGGTATTGTTCTTCATTTCAAATAGTACATATTGAGGCAAATATTTATCCAAATAGTGGTCATTCTAGCTTCTCCAGTAGGCAAAATTAGAATCATACGATCGATGAAAAATAGTGTTGAAATATTACAGAGTTATTGAATTCTACTCCATTCTATTTAAAAACATATAATCACATGAGATTTTGTCCAAATTAATTTTCAAGGTTGTTATTTTTCAGCTTATTCCCTTTTTTTTTGTCTTATACGTGGATAGTTAAAGTCTTGTTCCGATTCTTCTTCTTTTAGTAGTCCCCCCCTACAAACTTGTTACAGTATTTATTCCTTGTATTGTAATGCATGATTGGTCCTAAAGGATCCAATCATTGTAAAATGTGAATAAATTAATATTTTTATCACTCTAGTAAAAAAAAATCTAGACTGTTATATTTCAATTTAAATTAAAATACAATATATTTAAAGATTGTTTATAAAGAAAATTTAGAAGAATTATAAATTGATTTTGTTGTTATTTTTAATTACTGTTTAATAATACTAATAAAGTGTTATATATTTTCATGCTTCCAAATTGGTTTAATACTATTAAAATATTATTTGAAATAGCTGCCACTGGAACTTGTGATAAAATGTTTGTGAGATTCATATTCACTCTATCAGACTTTCCAGTGTTTCACAAACAGTCAAGATCATCATCACTTTCAAGATATTTCTTATTGAGCTTTTGCTTAGTTGGAAAATTATAATCCACAAGCATTTTACTTTATAACTGATTTTTACACACTGATTTTCAATATCTTAACAAATTATTACTAATTAAAATTTAAAATTTTACACACTGGATCACTGAATAAAACTTACTATCATTGAACCTAAACATATGGTTACAATATATATTATGAATTCTTTCTTTGAGAAAAATGTTAAACAGAAATGGACATAAAAATATACAAATGCAATATATTTTGACTTACAGAAAATATGTACTCCCTGTTTGAAGGTGACCATCAATTAAGGAGATGTAAGAAACAAATACAAAAATAAACAGATAAAAATTATTTAAAAAACAGCATAAACAATTGATATTATTAACTTTCAAAAATATTTCAATGAATTTAAATTTAAATTTGTCCATTATTTAAAAATATTAAAAGTTTTTAAAGATGGTTCAGTCTTGAATAAAATCAATAGAAAATAAATGATACACTATGTAAAAAAGCAGCAATATATAAATAACTTTTCTAAATAGACAACACAATACATGAAGAAACAAGAATATGATTTTTTATAAATAATCCTTTAAGAATAATTGAATATCTAATGTTTTGTAAAATAATACAAACAAGGAATTAATAACAATATACAAAAATATAATTGTGAATGGCAAAGAAATGTGAAAAAAATAATAAAATTATCAAAGTGTAAACAATATCTGAAAAAGAAATTGATTAAAAGTAACAAAAAAGAATGGAACTATTACTAAAAAAGATAACATTCATGAAATGTGTGGAAAAGTTCTGTAAAATTTATATGATAATAACAAAGTATTTCATATAATTATTGTATCTAGTATATTGCTTAGCATTTTAAACAAAAAAGTGAGACATACAATCAAAGCTACAAAGAAAGAAAAAGCTCCAAGAAATGATGAAATTTTATATGATATCATAAAAAAGCATATGATGAAATGGAAAAGTTATTGATAAAGTTATATATAAATGTCTAAATAATAATGATATACCATATGATTTGAGAAATTCAAGAGCAATATTGATATTTAAGAAAGATGATAAAGAAAATATTAGGAATTATAGACCATTCAGTTTTTTATCATCTACAGCATAGCTTGGATTTAAACAACAAAGAAACATGATGTATTTGAAATGTTTTTAGCAGAATGAAAATACATCTAAGTATTGAGAAAAGTTTCACAAAAAAAACTAATGAATATGGGTTGCCATTGTGCTTTGAATTTTTAAATTATGAAAATGCATTTAATTCTATAAGCACTTCAATAGTGATAATAAAAGATATTTATCAAAATACAACAGCAATGATTAGATTTCATGGTGAGAGTAAGACAATGAACATTATTAAAGGCATACTGCAGGGTGATTCCATATCTTAAAACATTTACAGCTGTCTTACAAACAGTGTTTTGTGGATTAAAATAAATAAAAAAAACTAAGGAAGTAAAAATAATTGGAAATTATAGATTTTATATAAAATGTAGTTATTTTCGCAAATAAATATTAGAGATTTAGAAAGTATTGCAGGTGTTATCATATGAAAATAAACATTAGCATCTGTTATCATATTAATTGATTAATAGATGGAAGATTCCAGTCATTTATAAAGGCACATTATGAAATAATAGATATAATTGTTTCCAGTAGTGACATTCTTAAAAATGTTGTCTGTAAGAATGTTTTAAGTTGATAACTTGCTATCAGCAAATTTGAGTATACTTTATATTGTGTTACATTAAGAAGAATTAAATATGTTTAATTAAAATATGATTGTTGAAAATCTAAAAACTATTACTAATTATATGACTAATAAGTAAAACATATATCTGGTGGCTTATTTTCTATTTGTTCAAGTAGTGAATTCTTTATATGTAATAAAGGGTAAGATGCTAAAAAAAGAATTTTGCCATAGAGAATTATGATGATGAAGTCCAATGATTTTTTAACATTTAAAGTTATATTTTCTGAACATAAAATATATAACAGAATAAGGAGAATCCTATTTTTAAAGGAGTTTGAACACATAGATTAAATTGATGCAACTGCAATATCTAATTGTTTTACAATGGCATCTGCTTTTCTTGAATTATTTACTTATTCAACTGAGAGCTACCAATGTGAAGAATCCCTTTTTAGAGAAATTGAAAGGCAAAAGTGAATGGAGGAGGATCCTATAACTTTAATTAATACTGGAGTCTCATAGGTACGGACCATAAAACTTTAGAGAGGAGTTGACAAAGTGATTTTAATAAGAGCATCGTAGAAATTGGGTAGATTAACTACATGAAATCTGGTAGACAATATATATATATATATGATTTAAACAATTTTGAAGGTGTTGTAGTAACAAAAATAAAATTATTTTCATTTATATTAGCTTATTAATTTATATTTGTTTAATAAAACGAATGCTATAAAAAAAGTCTTTCAAAAACAAATAATATTTTTAAAAAAAAAAAACTATAGTTAATTGCTAAGTAAAGAACAAAGAAAAATCAGTTTTTAAGTTGATCTATATTTTATAAAGAGATAAAAAAGGGAGGGGATAATTATAAAATCTCTAACTTTCAGATGCTAAAAAAAAAAAAAAATCTTTAACTTAAATCATTATGTTTATTGATTCATATAACTGAAGTGGTTTTATATCTCCACTTCATTTATAGAAAGTAATTGTCTAAAATGATTCAACATCTTTTTTTATTAATTTCTATTTTTTTAAAAAATCAATACTTTTTAAAATAGCCATTGTGAATAACTGGAACTGTGAATAAGATGCAGGGCTGCTAAATATTATTTGTCTGGAATGTTGTTATGCAATTTCAAACTTTTTTCAAAGTCTTTGTTTTGTTTTTATTAATGCAGATTGAAGTATCGCATAGTCAATAAATTATATATATATATATATAGAGAGAGAGAGAACATTTTGGGGAAAGGGGGAGACACTGAAAGTTTTGAAAATCTGAAAAATATTAAATGAATAATGGCTAATGATGTAGATATAATAAATAATGTAGAAGAATATGGATAAATTATTGAGATAATCAAAAGACTGTAAAATGATTCGAATTCTACTATGAAAAATTTAGCAAGTAATTACTAAAGAATATATTTTCTTTAGTTTTTTGAAACAGTAAAATAAAAAAATTGTTAATGGTACACATTATTATATAAAAGATTGATGGTAATTGTTATTTTAAAATAATGCCATAAGTGATTGTCCCAATAACAAAATATTTTTGTTTAATGTTTTGATTATCAAATCAAAAAGCACATGCTATACATTTTGTATCACATTATTCTACTGAACGATGATGCATTTGAATAATTTTTACAGTCCAGAAAATGGTAGGCTGGATTCAGTTGAATTGAGGGTATACTATTAGTATTAACTAATGACATCAATATACATAAAAATCCTATATGGATATATAAAGGCCTCATAAAATACAAATAGAATATACACTTGTATATCATCATCATCATCAACCATTATCAATCGACTGCAGGATGAAGGTCTCTCCAAGTTCAATCCATCTTTTCCTATCTTTAGCTTCTCTTCTCCACATCACCCCTGCATAATCTCTTATTTATCTATACATCTCACATGTGGTCTCTTTCTGGGTCTTTTACAATCTCTTGGAATAATATATAGGATATACTATTTCATAACAAAAATTTGAATCTGGAATAGATGTAACCAGAATTGTTTTTATTTTATTTTTTATTCCAGCTTGTAATTTATTCACAATTAACAACTAAAAATTCAATTCTGGTCATTAAGTAAGTATTAACAAATGCTTATCTAGAAAGTAAAATAAACATAGAAAATAATTCAAATCTTCACTAATTAGCAATTGTCAAACCAGGTGGATAAATATTTTCTTTTATTGTACTGTTATATTGGGTTGCCTGTGATTGCACCAGATAAAGAGACTACAACAACAAAAAATAAGGTATAAAATTAATTTAGTAAACCAAGTATACTTTCATTACATTAGTTTCCTACTTATGAATAACAAACCAAGGTAAATTTCTGTGATACATTTGCTTAAATATAATTAATCTAAATCTAATTTTACAATTGTATCATTATTTTGTAATCACAAACAAAAATGTAGTTGAGGATTTAATTTAATATTGTTGAAGTAGTTTGTGAAAAAATAAATGGCAGAAAGAAATCCAAAAATTTGGATTATGATGCAAAGTAAACATTTGATGAATCAGAGAGATAATAGAGTTTAAATAAGTAAAAAATTGATTTTTAAAATTTTAAGCAATGAAATATTGTTATTTTCATATATGTGAGTATGATGCTAATGGGCTAAAAATATACCATGTATTTTGAATTCATTGTAACTTTATTCTCTGTTATAATGCCTTTGTATTATTTACAATAATGGCAGAGGATAGCATTATTGAATGAAGAACCAAGTTTTGAAATAAACAGATCATGTTTTTGATAAGTATATCTTGAAATATGGCCTGTTTGATTTTAAAGCATATGTATCAAAAGTGGAAAGTTAAATTAGTCAATAAAAATAAATACATTACATTAAATTTAGTCTTAATCAAAAAGTAGTCAAAAATAAATAAATTTAAAAACTTTCACAACAAAATGGTTTCATTGCTAAGGTGGATTTCTTAAGTATTGTGTTCCTTTGCACATAAGACATCTCTGCCTTGGCAGTGAAACTGTTTAGTTATGAAAATCTTTAGTTTATAGAATTTTTTGGCTAATGTTTATAATACTGAATTTAGTGTAATTTATTTATATGCATGTGTAATAAAATATAGGAAGGATTATATATGGAAACAAATTGTGGTAGTATTTATTGAAAGAAAAAAACTAATGTTTAAAATCAAACAGATAATGATTTATGATATATAGTCTATAGATTACTTGATGAGTAAGAGGATGTTCATAAAAATTATAGAGATAACAAGATGTAGTCTGAATCTTTTGTATATTGACAAAAGTTTCAGTGTAATGAATTACAAATTTAGAGAAGCAGAAAGCTTGTTTAATTTATTCATAGTACTTTATTAATTATATATATATATATATATATATATATATATATATATATATATATATATATATATATATATATATATATATATTTATTATATGCATGTGTGGGTTAAAATAATTCTTTTCATGGATTATTATTATAATAAAGATTTGAAATAGAAAAGACTATATATATATATATATATATATATATATATATATATATATATATATATATATATATATATATATATATTATATATATATATATATATATATATATATATATATATATTGTAAACAGAGATAACATTTGCCTTTGATAATGCCAGAAAACTAAATTACTTATGAGCAGCAACTCTGATGATACTATATTATATTATTTATTTCCAGCTGACATCGCACAGTGGAGAAACAAAGAGACTCAGGGTGAAATCATGGCAAGTGTGTGTGCACATTTAATATGGACAAGCATATATTTTTGGAATTAGCAGGATCTTATAAATTTCCAAATCATGACATTAATAATTTAATATCTGTGCTTTAAAATTAACTAAATCAATTAAATAAAGAACTTGCAATCATCAGAGATATTTGTTTTAATATTATATTTAATAATAAAAATAAATACAAAATCAGAAATTTATATTTTGAGTTATATTAAATAATTAGCTTCATATCACAAATAAATCATGCTGTGCTTAGTCACACTTTAACATGGATACTTACATATAAATTCATATATTATTACTTTTGATGCAGCATTATGGTATCCCAATAAAATATTCTAGCACAATTATGTAACGTATAATTGTAACAATTCACCTGAATTACAAGAGAAACATAACCTTGACTGATTTGGGAAGATTTACATAATTGTTGGTTAACTGACTGACCAATTTATCATAAGTTTATTGAACATGGAAAATATATGCAATAAAGATGTATTTACTTTATTTGGATAATTAACTTGTGTGAAAGTATTTCTATAATAAGTTATCTAGAGTTGTTAAGTGGCACATCAATAGAAAAGTAATAAATTAATGAATTATGTTTAATTATACCATAACATTACATATACAAATATTTATAGGCTTAAGCTTTTAAAGGAGGAATATAATGTAATTAAGTATCATGGTATTAACATAAAGGCCAAATAAGACTTGCAGATCCATTTCTTGGAAGAAAAATGCTTTATCATTTTGAAATAAGAAAATATCCATTCTGACTTTCCACACCCACATTTCTAGGAATTGGCTTTTAGGACTTAGCAGTCTCAGATGGAGTTGCTGTGGGCTAAACTTTACCAGAATTATCCCATGCATGAGTAGATGGTCCAAGATCATTCATTGGCTAATTACAACCTAAATGAAGATGTGATGGTGCAGGCAATCTAACACACATCTCTAGATAAAGCTTGATTATAAAGAATAATAGCTTATGCTAACAATGCTTGGGATAGACTAATAACTAGTCAAGATATATAACTAAGCTTATTACCTATAGAGATAAAATCAAATAAGATGGTATGATGGTATTTACTAAACGTAAATAAAATGCATTCTTATAAAATTATATTTAAATTTAACATAAGCAAACATTATATTCCTTCCCCCTTTCACTATACTCTTTAATAAAACTCCACATACATTTAATATAATATAAAATTAAGTCTAACATGTGTTTTAATAAAATATACATATATGATTAACGGAATGAAAATAAAGAAACAAGAGAAATATATAATTAATATATTTGTTTAGAATTAATATTGCACTAGTAAGTAAATTAACATATGTATAACTTGTAAACTAATCAAAGGTGGTACTTTACCCCCCCCCCTTCTATTGTTTATGCAAAAAGTATAATGAATAAAAAGAAATATTTAAAATCTTCCACAACCTAGCAAGCATTTGTAGTTTTCTAAGTAAAAACAACATAATTAATGAATTGCCACTCTCCTCTAATGATGAGGGGCTAAGCTAAAAAGATTTATACTATTGAGGGTGGGATTTTATTGGTATGTCTTATTGTGATTTAATAAAATATCAGGAAAATAGTTGCTGCATCAAATTAAATTTGAATTAAATTATGAAGTTAATCTAAAACATTTGTGAAGTGAAATAGAGAGACATGTTAAAAGATGACATCTTTAAAGAGTGATTAAATTAATGAAGAAACAGGTTACAGAATTTATGAGACATTAATATTAAATTCTTAAGCATTTAAGAATTACTGGAAAGAAAGTTAGAAAGTCTATGATGGCAGCATTTCAAATGGCATTACTTTCATTTTTGATGATTTCTGTCAAGTTATGAAGTCATGTTTCTGTGGCTCATTTTGAGCATGAAGGTTATTTCAATCATTTTGGAAGCAGGTAGCATATATCCATGTTAGTTTTTAATGCATAGCATCAAGTTTCTGGGTGTTGAGTGGTAGAGTGGCAGGTTGGCAGGAGTTGAATTAGGCATAGTCAGGAGAATGTGCATCTTTCCCTACTACTCAGCAGTTGTCATATTGAAATTTTGAGTGATGTGGATGAATTTGGTCAATGCCTTACAAATGTAAGTACCCTTCTCTATTTGCATAAATTGGGCCCTATTTATATGATTTCTGATTATCTAAGGAATGCTTTCAGGCTATAAAATGCTACTACAGATCAATTTTTTCATGAGGAATTTACCTTTTGTTCTTAAGGTAGTATAAAACAATGCAATCAGATTGTTATGTCTCTAAAATGATTGTTCTAAATCTATTTCTAGTTTAGAAACAGATTTTACTAAACAATAAATTTTCATTAATGAAATTGATTTTTTTTTTCATAAGATTAATAAATTTGATAGTACTAATGGATTTTAATTAAATATTTTATGTTTCTAAAATCTTCCAAGATGACTGCCTCATCCTGACTGTTACACGAATACGTATTTTAATATGATATTTTGAATGTAATTTTAAATATATAGTTTAATATACAATATACAAATATAAATATTAATTTATACCAAATACCCCATCACCTTTTTTATATATATGTGCTTTGCACACATATACAACCTATTAAAATATAGAAAATGTTATTATTTAGTTAAGATATTATTAAATATCTTGGGCATAGTTATTTTAAAAGGAAATTAAGAGAAATTGGATGATGTAAGTGCATATATATGCATATGACTGGGATTTGAGTTCAGTTTTGTGGTGGGAGATTGGATAGGACTGTGAAGTAGAATCTGAATCTCAGATTGACCACTTCATTTTCCCCATTTACAAAGATTATAAAAAAATATTTTTTAAAAAAATTACCTTACTTGCTGGTCTAAGTTACAAAGAAACAACCATGTCTGGATAATTGCTAACTAGATAAGATTATCTATTATAACTTACTCCTTCATACTAAATTCCCCTATGTTATGCATATTATTCTATATATATATATATCTTACACTTGTTCGGCGGTTTTGGTATAGCGCCATCTTTTGGACATAAATAACAAGTGATAGCAGGTTATGTGATTAACTTGTTTTTGTTTTTTCATAAATGTACCTTTAGAGTTTTCTTGCAATGATATATATTGCAGAGACTTTGATTATATGGTGATTCTGAACTGAGATCAGACCCATATAAATATCTAGCTTGCTAGGCTGGGTTTGAAGACTTTACCGGTCTGAAAAATTCACGCTTGCAATCTGATAGAAACGTTTTGCATAAACACTTGAGAGTCAGTGTTTTAGATCTAGTTTCTATACTCTATCCCCCACTGAGGATAGCAAACCAGCTTGAAATCAGCTGATCTGGGGGTGAGCAAATGAAAGAGATAGTTAATTTCTGACTCTTTTTTCGTTTATGTAAAACAAATCTTACACTTGTTCGGCGGTTTTGGTATAGCGCCATCTTTTGGACATATATATATATATATATATATATATATAACTTTCTACATTTTCTATTATCCCCTTTTTTTCTTTTTTCTTTTAAATATGTTCATCATTCAGCTTACATTTTCAGGTTTCTTTTTTCTATCTTTATTGATTGCCATCCTATATTGCATCTTTCTGGTTTTCTTTAGTAATTTTCCTTTCTCCTATCTGGTGGTACATATGGTTTCAGGTGCGTTATCTTAGAGGCTTATTTGACTCCAGGCTCTGGGGTTTAATTACCATAGTCTATAGACATCAAAAACTGAGTCATCTCTTTGGCTTCCCAGCATCATTCTCTGGAGCCATGAGAGTATGTTGGGTCAGATTATCTGCATGATATAAGTGTCCAAATAAGAAAACACAATCAATGATTTGAACTTAGTTACCTGGCATAGGATAAATTGTGTATGTCTCCTGGTGGTTGATCTGGTATTTTTCTGTGGTTATCACATTTAATTTAACACATAAAAAGTAAATATATTTTTTAAATTAATAGTGATGCAGTGACAAGAGAGAGAGAGAATATAGACAAAATAAAAATTAAGTAAACATCATTATTTAATTATGCACACATACATTAATCATAACAATAAATTTTACATAAGAAAATATAAATGATGACTTTAGGCTAAAGTTATAATAATCTGTTAAACTTCATTTCATTTAAAATCAAGTATCTATTTAGTTATTTAAAGTAACTTTACCTAGGTTTTCATTTATGTGTATTTTCCAACTAGTTGGCCTTTTGTTTCCATTGATGGCTTTATCACTTTCCTTTCAAGTTTCTGTTGAACAATGGTAGGGAGAAAGAGAAAGTATGCAGCAGCTTCTACTTCACAATCTCAGCATTGGTTCCAGATATTGATTCAGCTGAGATCGGTGATGGCTGAGGCTTGGGGCATGAAGCCCTGTTGGACATTCCTATGGCTTATGAGGCTTCTGCATTAATGTTGACCACAGCAGTAATGAATGTTTTACTACTGTGCTAAAATTTCTGAATATATGTGTGAATTCTTTAAAAAAAACCTGAATTTCAGACTAATAACAATGTGAACTGTATATCAATAAACACTAATAGCAATCCTGACTGTATGTCACAAACCTGACTGAATTACAGATTGCAGTAGATTGTAAATCAGACTAAATAACAATAGGCCATAGTGGATTTTTATATATTTTTCTTTCATTGTTTTTAATTCCTTATCATAGTTTTTAATTGTGATCACAACTTCAATCTGTTTTTTTCTTAATTAATTATTTCTGCATTTGCTTTAATCTAATCTTTTGTTTTAGATTAATTTTCTCTCATTGATAGTTTACATAGTTTTCTAAATAAAACAATTTCAATATCATTATTAATCAGATATCTTAGAAACTAATTACATTTTTGAAAGTTTTATTAACATTAACTTTTAAAGACTAATTTTATTCTAACTTTACATATTTACTTATTTTTACTTTATAAAAGAATTTTTCTTTAGAAAGAGAGAGAGAAAAAAAGAATTTTAACTCTTCTTCCTAATTCTTTTTCCCACCTGATTTTTTAATAAATAGTTTTATTTATTTTAAAAGCAAAATATATGCAATCTTTTTATTTTACAAAATTGCATTTTAAAATCTACTTAACTAGTCATATATTTTTTTTAAAAATTATTAAACATGTAATGCAAGATATATGGAGTTTTATCCATATATTTTTCATTAACATGACAGTATATTAGTTCTAATATTTTAATGGATAAATGATGAATTCATAGTATTATTTTCAGGAGCATCCACTCCCGGAAATTATATATATATATATGCTGATACAAATATTTTCATGGGTTGCATATATATATATATGTGTGTGTGCGTATGTGTTTCTGTATGTGATATGTAACAGCATTAAATAATTCACTGCATAGTAAAAATATTTACCATACTGCTTCATAAAAATTGAGATACGTTAGAATAGAAAATGTTAATTCACTAAAGAAATAAACTACTGTCAGTAGGTAAAATGTTTACAAATCTATATATATATATATATTAACTCATAGATAAACTAATAGATATATATTGATTTGTTCTGTAATGCAGCATCACTATTTTTATCTGTATATACTGTAGAATATTTCATTTATCAAGTAATTCTAATTCTGCTTAAAACTTTTATTCTGAATCACAGCTATGGTGACAAATATTTTATACACTATATAATGCGTATCATTTATATAAATGCATTCAATTTATTTAAAATCTGATATATCTTTATGACTATAAGACATTTTAGAAAACTTTTACTACTTCATCACGTTATAGCCTAAGTGTTATTCATATCATTTTAATTCAAAACAGAAGATCAGATTTTCAACATTCGATAAACTATAGAAACTTTTTTTTAAAATAGAATAGTCCTTATTAACTTCATAATTATTTACAAATGTACATGTTTCTCCCAAATTAAAATTTTGACAATATATAGCGATGGTTATTTTTAAAAATTGAATGCTTAAGGGAGAAAGGGAAAAAATGTGCAAATGAAACCAATTTAGAACAACTTCAAATAAAGAACAAAACTATCAAATTGATTATAATAGAAAACTTTTATTGAAAAAGTAAAAATAATCATAAGAATAGTTTTTAAATAAAGCAACAAAGTAATGTTAAACAGTGTCAAAATGTAATAAGGGGAATAAGAACTTGAGAATATGCATTCTTTTTTTAAAAGTTTATAAAAAAATTATGAAGTTTTATATTTAACAAATGAAAGTCTACTTTCATAGCCACTATTATTTTGAATATTTTCTATCATTTATAAAAGTAGTATGAAAAGAGTAGGCCAGCAAATTTCTTCTTTTACTTAATTCCTTTCTTATTTAGTATTTCTGTTAATTGTTACATATATCATTATTATCACAGAGAGAGAAAAAAAATAAAAAAAAACAACTTTTATAAGTAGCTTTCCAACCATTGCATGCCCCCTTTTTAAAAATATTGCTTATTTGAAATATTAGCGATTAAGCCAATGCTCATGCACTTTAAAGATAAATTATAAATGAATACTCAATTTTTCCAGACATGAGATATAGTATTTTAGAAATAATGAAATGAATCACCCATTCTTTTGACCCAAATGTTTGTGTATGGGCAAATCTTAAGTGTGTGGAAATAAGAGTGTAAATGTGTTATACAATCACTCTAAATTACATTTGTTATGTTTGAACGAATGACACTTAAGAAATCTTTACAATTTACGAACCGTCATTCTTTAGTTGAAATTAAACATATATAATGAGATATTATTTTATATAGCACTATGTTTTTTTATGTAATAGTAATATTAGCAATTAAGCCAATGCACATGCACTTTAAAGTGTTTAAATATAACAAATGTAATTTAAAGTGATTGTGTAACCCCTTCACACTCTTGTTTCCACACACTTAAGATTTGTCCATACGTAAACGTTTGGGTTGAAAAAATGGGTGATTCATTCCATTCTTTCTAAAATACTATATCTCATGTCTGGAAAAATTGAGTATTCATTTATAATTTATCTTTAAATTATATTTTAAATTTTATATTTTAAATTTTGTTTTAGACCCAGATAATTAAAATTTTTAATTTATTAAAGTAATTTAATGATTATATTTGTCATACTTATCAATGTCAAAAATTATTGTTTTAATTATTAATTTTTGAATTTGTATCTCTACTATCATCATATGCATTCTCAGTAATTCTCAAAAGTGACTAATATTATTATTATCATAATATAAAATTATAAAAGTACATGAAGAATATGATAAAAGTCATTTTATTAAATTTTATATTGTTGATGTTAAGATAACATCCATGGATAAAATTACTTTATTTTGTTTTGGATTAAATATTATAAGAGAACCTATTGTGTGATGTATGGATAGCAACACAATTCTTTTCCTACTTATAGTTTGATGAATGTAATCTTAATAAGCTATAATTGTTTTATTATAAGAGTTTTCATGATTAATTTTGAATATAATAGTTATTTATTGTATTAAGATATTATATCAAAGATTGGATCACATTATTATTATTATTATTATTATTATTATTATTATTATTATTATTATTATTATTATTATTATTATTATTATTATTATTATTATTATTATTATTATTATTATTATTATTATTATTATTATTATTATTATTATTATTATTATTTATTATTATTATTATTATTATTATTATTATTATTATTATTATTATTATTATTATTATTATTATTATTATTATTATTATTATTATTATTATTATTATTATTATTATTATTATTATTATTATTATTATTATTATTATTATTATTATTATTATTATTATTATTATTATTATTATTATTATTATTATTATTATTATTATTATTATTATTATTATTATTATTATTATTATTATTATTATTATTATTATTATTATTATTATTATTATTATTATTATTATAGGATCACATTCAATATTGGTATAAGAATTAAGAAGAAGGTGCTGGTATTTCCTTATTAAAGAGTTTATTACAGAAAAACCCCTGAAACTTGAATAATTTCATAAATAATTATTTTCTTGAGATCTGATTTCTTTAAGAAATAATTATTTCGCATGAGATTTGAATTATTTAAAAAATAACTACTTTGCTTGATTATGAGATATCACTTATTTAAGAAAGATTTATTTTGATGAAGAAATATCTTGTTTAAAAAAGATTTATTTAGATTAATAATATTTTGATATAATGTATTTTATATAACCTTTGTTGCATAAGATTAATTTGCTTAGAGCGAGAGAGAGTATTAGAACTCACTCTTGATTAAATGGTTTACATAATACTGAGATTGTTTCTCATAGGACATGATTATTAAGTAAATAAATACTCTAAAGCCAAAGTATGAGACAATTTTTTATAGAGTAATCATTTACTTAATAGACAAATCATATGAGAAATAATGTCAAAGTGTTACATATTATTAAAACACTGAATATGTTTTATATAATTTAATAATCTTTAACACATGTAATTGAAATATTTTAACGGGAATTTTATCATATTACAAAATATATCTTATGTTAAAATTAAGTCGTAATGAAAAAGTTCATAAAAGTAAAAATAAAAACAGCAAAATGAATGTCCAATAATATAGAATTAACTGAGCATAATTCTAAAACATCACCAATAAATAAAATTTTCATTACAGCCAGAACATAGTTACATACAGACATAAATACATATCTACATACATACATATATACAGCATCCATTTGCAAACAACTGTTACTATTCTACCTCCAAAAGAAAGAAAAAGTAAAAATTAAAGATAGTTCTCTAGGAGGAAAAAAAATTAAAAAATTTAAAATGTTCTTTAGAGAGTTCTTTGTGGATCTAATCTGCTCAAATACATTCACATGTAGGACATGCTAATTTATTGGTCTTTTACTTTAATATTTTGCAATGCTGTTTCTAAATTTCTTTAATATATATATTTTTTAAATACTTTAACACCATATCGTATTGTAGCTTTCCAATGTATTCTATTTTTTGTCATATCTTCCCAATGAAAACAATTGATATGGCCCTTTTTAGAATACCATTGAGGTAATCTATATAATGTAGATAGAAGCTAGCTTTTCATAAAAGTCATGCTCAAGTCTGCTAGAAAATATCCTTTTAGAAATTATTTCATTGTTCATTCATTTTACACATACAATCCAATGATGGTGTGATTTTACAAGTGTGGATTCTACAGAATCATACTCAGAAAGTTGAATAAAATATTGACTGCTTTTATGATTTTGCTATTGATTGTTTCTCTTATTAATTTTAGATATTGCATTATTATAGTAAAAATCAGTCATATATCACATGATCTATATAACTTGTATTACCAATATGTAATATATAAAGAGCCTGCTACTAGGTCTAAACAAACTTTTTTTTATGATAAATGCTACAAGAGATAATACATGAAACTTGTAGCATTTATCATAAAAAAAAAGCTAGTAGCAGGCTCTTTATATATTACATATTGGTAATACAAGCTATATAGGTCATGTGATATATGACTGATTTTTACTATTATAATTTTGCTATTAGGGCTTTGGCTATATTTAATAGCTAAGCCTACTAATATATGGGATATCTGAATTTAGTTCAGGCTCATATAGTTTCTTTGGTTAAAGAGCTGAGTTTGAAGACATGTAGGTGTCTGAAGGTTTGGATCTTTTTCTTAATATTTAAGAATTATATAAATGCTTGGCTTGAGTTAATACTTTGAATCTTATGTCCTAGCTCCTCACTGATAAGAACCATAGCTCGAAACCGGTCTGGGGATGGGACCATAATAGATAAAAGCCTTTGTATTTTCTCTTGTAGCATTTATCATAAAAAATAAGCTTGTTTAGAGCTAGTAGTAGGCTCTTTATATATTACATATTGCATTATTGTAAAATAAAAATAATTTCAAAGATTTACATATATAACATGTATACATATTAAGTTAAAAAATAAATGAACAGTTGGGTTGTTTTTGTTTTCTTTTTAGTATTTTACAACTACAATCTATCTCAATATATTACAAAGCTTAACCTTGTATAATCAACTAATTTTCACATGCATAATGAATAAATATAAATTGTATATATAAACACAGCTCATTCTTTACACATGAATATATACATAAAGATCTTACATAATGACTTCAGCCATT
This sequence comes from Epiperipatus broadwayi, assembly GCA_028023455.1. Taxonomy (NCBI): domain Eukaryota; kingdom Metazoa; phylum Onychophora; class Udeonychophora; order Euonychophora; family Peripatidae; genus Epiperipatus; species Epiperipatus broadwayi. The sequence goes on along the minus strand of JAQFVV010000330.1, from coordinate 435,180 downwards.
TAATATTTAATAATACATTTTTAAATGCAGGTATGATATCATTGATCAAAACAATTCAACATTGATTTCATTTACTAAAAAAAACTTGATGACTTTTAGTCATATATCATTATCCAATAATTGGAATCAAGTTTGTAAAAAAATTAAAAATGTGAAAGGATTTAAGAAAGTTGCCTATTTATCATGCAAATATTATGGGAAAAATGGTGTGAGATGGTTTTTTATATAATCATCAAAAACCTTTACATAAAATTTTCCACAAATATATAAATACCCAAGATATATAGAAGTTAAAACACACAATTTTTAATTGATTTTAAAGTGAAAGAACAGTATAACTGATTGGAAAAATTATGTAAAAATGTAAAAACTCCATTATATAATGTGTGTTTTAATTTACTGTAGACATTTTTTTTTCTGAAATAGTATTTTTGAGATGTTTATGTTAGTATTTTAAATGGTTAAAAAGCCTAATTTGCAGGTTAGTAATGCTTGTTTCTGAAGCAATAAATTTATTTAAAACTTTTTTAATATTAAGGGTGTATGGAAAATAAGTGGAATTGTGGATAATGTTTAGTTTATATATGTTATTATTTTGTAGTATTTTTTCACTTGAGAAATCTGCTTGTGGCAGTGAAACCATTGGTACTGTTTTAGAGATTATTTTCTTGGCTAGTCTGGTTGAGTTGTAAATTTGAGGTAATTTTATATATATATGTGTGTGTGTGTATGTGTGTGTGTGTGTGAAGAAAAATTATTCTAGTCTTTTTAATATATGTATATATCTACCTATTAATATTTTATAGACTTATAATAAAAACAAATATTTAATGTAAATATATATTAAATTATTTTCCAAATTGGTAAATAGTAATCATTATTCTTGATGTAAAATTATTTAATTTACATTATTAGTAAATGAAGTAAGTTTTTTTTTAAACAAATAAGAGTAGTATATTCAAAATAATAGATCCAGTAAAAACATAAATCACTTTAATTTGCTAAGTCAAATGACACTTAATAATAAAATACAAAATTTGATTGATGTATTTGGTATATTTTTCTATATGAAAAATGGTTTAATATTTTGTCTCAGAATGATTTATGTTTTATAAATTTGAGAAAATATATAGTTATATTTAAACTTTTAAAAAGCTGTACTAGACAGCTGACATTTCGCAATTATTAATTGAAAATTGTATATTAAGGATTATAAAAAAAAAGTTATTATTATTTTTCTAAAGTTAAAAGTTAATTATTGTTAATATTGCTTCAAACTATTCAATTTTTGTAATTTTACAGCTTAATGGTAATATAGCATTCACAATCATTAATTTCTTTTGTCAAACACGTACACAAATATAAATCAATGTCAGATTATATTCCTACAGCTTGCATATTGAAGTAGTGGTAAAAAGTTGTTTAAACATGCTGTTGGAATTAGTAGTAAATATAATTATATTTTATGTATCAAATCTCCTAATCATGAATCCACATATGTGAATTATTGTGCCATACCACTAATCTTCTAAAATCATAAATTATTTTCACTTAAAATATGTTTATAACTAATAAAATAAGTAATCACATTGATAGTGTCTTGGAAGGTCAGATGATGGTTGACTGCCAATGTATTCGGTTTAATACAGCCTTTCCGTTCGATCGATCAAATTTATATTCTTCATTTTGCTTAAATAATTCATTAAACTGTTTACTTATTTGTGGCACTTTTTTAAAATGGTTTTATTTAATCAACTATCTGCACAGTTTTGACTGTAGAGTAACAATTTTTATATTTATAAAATGCAAGTGCATTATATTTTTATGTAGTTACACACATATACAATGAGCTTACTTTAATATTTATATATATTTTATTATTTATATAGTATAATGTCTATTTTTAATGCATATATAAATCATTTTTATAAGTATTAATAATATGTTCATGTATATATGCATTTTAAATATTTTCATGGATCGATTAAGATATACACGAATGAGTGTGGGAAATTAATCATATAAATAACTAGGAAAATACACATTAACAGTGACCTAGTAAGCATAAATAAAAATTGACAATACCAAACTAAATCATTTACTTTGGTGGCTAACAATAGCTTTTTGTCAGAGTTGAGACAAAAGGAGATTCTGGTTTTATATCAACATTTAATGTCTTACATGAGACATAAACTAAGGCAGACATAAGTGGGAGATGATTTTTTATTTTCATGATTTCAAAAAAGATACGATTCTTTAAATTCCCTATATTTATAAAATACTTATCTGAGTTTAAGTCTCCTGTAAGACCTTTTGCATTGAATTAAAAAAACAATCTACTTTGTCTCTAAATAAAATGTAACAAAAAGTTATTGTTGATTAGTATAGCATCAACAGCTATCAATTTCAATTGATGGTCATTTGGCGATATCATTGCTAAAATGCATTTCTCTAACTTTTTTATGTAGATATTTTCCTACATTTATTAGTTTATATATATATATATATATATATATATATATATATATATATATATATATATATATATATATAAACTTTAAATTAAGCATCAATGTATATGCAAACAAAGGAAGGAAATCAACATTCCCCAAGCTATAAATTAAAAGCACTCAAAAAAATTGAACAAAAGAATCAATAATATAATAAATCTGCCTATTCCTGGGACTTCTCATGTTTACAACCATTACTCAAAAATATGCTTATAAACATCAAAGGTATCAGCAATAGGTTGATTTATTCTATTCTCTATTCCTTTGTTTACATTTAAAGTGATTTTAATTCATAGCCTGGAAGGGGGAGATTTATTCCTTCTGGTTACATTTACATTGAGATATGTTTAATTTAAAGTTTACATATTAAACCTTATTTATTTATTACAATCAATGTGCTAAAAAAGAAAACCTGTCTCCAACTTGTATAATTAATAATGAGTTTAATAACTCTTAAGTGCCATGCTACATCTGGCTGATAAATTAATTTGACTCTGAATTACCAACAATGTTGACAAAAGTATACCTATAAACAGCAAAACTTCCAGGAATAAGTAGATTCGTTTTAGTCTTGAATTTTTTGGTTTAATATTTAAAGTACTTTTAATTTATAGCCTGGGGAAAGTGAGATTTTGCTCCTTTATACATATATATGTTGAAAAAATATTTTCATAGATGGTTATTATAATAAAGAACAGAAATGAGATCATATCCATGTAAAGAGAGATAAACTTTAACTTTGATATTGCAAATAAATGACCAATTATAACTAATTAATAATCCCTGAGGCTAAACAAGTTTTCTCATTTCCTATAATAGCTTTTTTTGCAAGATATGGTAAATATAAAAACTGGTTTAGCCTCATGGATTGCCAATTAATAATAATTGATCATTTCTTGGCACTATCAAAGGTTAAAATTCATCTCTATATATAATTATTAAAATTAGTCATTGCTTAGACAATCCCAATATCAATAAAAATTAACAATATATATATATATAAAGCTTGTTTAGAGCTATTAGCACGCTCTTAATTTTACATATTTGTAAGTGCAAGCTATATATAAGTCATGTAACATCTGATTTATTATTATTATTACTATTATATATATATATATATATATAGCTGCCAGATCTTGTTATGTGAACAGACAAATATATATATATATATATATATATATATATATATATATATATATATATATATTTGTATGTTCACATAACAAGATCTAGCATCTAGGCAAAAGTACCTTGAATCCAATCATGTGCAAGTTACATAAGTCAGGAACACTCATGAATTCTGCCCTATTTGCTTATTTTCCAGATCTACCAATTTATGAGCAACAATCCCGATGATATCGATCTAATTTCATCTTTCTCCACCAGCATCACATATCAGAGACACAAAAAAGACTCTAATTTAAGTTTAATGGTGGGATATTTAACACGAACACAATTTAGAAGCAATTAAAAATTGTGACCTATCATATTAATTATATATTAGTGGAAATCATCTAGTCAGTAGGAGCATAACTTATTAATTAAAATATTAATTTAAAAAAAAAATACAATGACTCGGAAAGGTTATAATTTATATATATATATATATATATATATATATATATATGTATATGTAAGGTTTATTATTCTAAAAAAACATAAGTAAACACATGTCATCATTGATTGATCATTGGCCTCATAATTATTACATAACAGTAGGTCATAGAGAAAATAATATTGCATTTGGTTGATAACTTAAGAATCAAAGTTAATAGATGACTTTATTTATAGTTGCAGCTATGCCAATAATATGTACTATAATGATGAATATCAGATTTAGCACTATTAAGAAATATAATATTGAAGTGCCACTACACCCCCAGAAAAAAGAAAATAGCATTTAACCAATTTGAAAGATAATTATAATTTGATAACGAAGCATTACATTTGTACAAAATTTATAGTTATTAATTCATTTTATAAAGTGACAGACATGTGTGGGATAGCTGATGAATATATATTAATAGTAATAAGGTCATCGCAATGATGCGCATTTTAAATAATGGACTTAGATATCTGTTTAGCAAAAATCACAACATTACGGCTTATGGATATTTATGGGTTTATTAGAAATACAACAGAAGGTGGTGTGTTCATGGCGGCATATTTGATGTGATCCAGTCACAGATCTGAACATGTGCTTCATGGAATTCATTTTGAAGATAAAATATCCTTGTAACTCTCCAAATGTTGGCAGAATCGGTTTATAAATGAAGAGTGATCGACTATGTATTATTGGGCTGGTTTTTCCAGAGCGATCCCCATATAAAGCACACACTTACAAACAAATAAGTCCCCAGGGGGTTAAAGCCTTGTTCTTGGACTTTGAGAAGGATCACAGGGTTTGACTTTGCAATCGGAACCTCTGGATAAGAGATGCATGAATATATAATATAAAAATGAGTGTGCCTATATGCATGCAATGCTTGCAATAATGAAATATATAGTTTTAAAGACTATTTTAATTACTTAATGCCCATAAATTATAGAATATCCTGTGTAATGGTATAATCTAATTGCTAAACAGGCATGGATGATTTAAATTAATTAAATTATATAACTTTTAAGACATAAAGATTCCTCCTTCCTTTACTTTAAATTATTTATAACTTCCCAACACCATTTAATAAATACAAATCTCAGTTAAAAGAATGCTATTATTAGAAATAAATATGTTTATATGGCAACAAATGGGGTGGTGGAAATTAGATTCTACATATGTGAAATACATTTACAGTTGGGATTAGTGCATTTTAAAAGTTAAATAAAAAAAATCATTTTTAAAAAAACGGATGTTGATCTGTTTTCCTACAACAATTTATAGGATAATTACTTTGTTTTTCCAAACTTGTAAGCTTCTGCATAAGTTGAATAAGATTTGTTTTTAATTAAAACATGTTCTTAATTATCCTGTAAGTGATGGGTAGGGAAACTAGAAAGGAATTACATGCTAGCGAGTTTGAAATATTACTGGCATTTTAAAACACAAATATATGTAATATAATAATGAAATAAAATATTATTGCCACATGAAAAAAAGAAAACATTGAATAGAGGCTCAATGATAGAATAGGTTAAGTTATATAGAGTTGTATTAAATAAAATTACATAAAATATAAACATTTACATAAGATATTAAAAATAGAGCTTCAGGATTATTGTTGTTATAGAAGGCTGAATTAAATAGAATCATAGAGCAGCTAAAGTTTTTTTTACCTTTCATAAATGGTAGCGGTTCTTGATGTTTGGAATGTTCATCAGCAGTAATACACTAGATCTAGGTTTGGAATAAGGCATCACAGGTAGCATTTTACTTATTTAATTATTAGACATTTGAAAGTTCATAGGCATGGGATCCAGAGCTTTCTTACAGAAATGAGCATGCAGGAACAGAGGGGAAAGTGAAATTTCCCCATCTCACGGCACATTGGATGAAGATTCAAAGTAGCGTGGATTATGTTGGCCATCGTTAATTTATGGTTCTCTCCTCCCTTTTGGATTCAAATCCAGCAGTATTTATACTCCTTTTTTGATAATGTAGTATAGCACTTAACTGCTGGACTTGAGGCAATTTGAGCACTTTAGCAAAGCTGAAATCTGCTGACCAGATATCTTTCGTTTTGTAAGTCTTTTGAAACAATGCAATCCTGTTATAAGTTTCTCGAACGATTGTTTTAAAATAAGTCTTATGATTTTAAAACAAGTTGGTGTGGATAAAATTTCCACTAATGGATTTTATTTTTACTATTACAAATTGTAATCATTTACTTTTAACTAATGGGCTTTTCCGGGTAATTGTTTTCAAGAAACTTCTTAAAACAATTGCATCATTTTCTGACTGCTAAATTAAATATAAAAAATAATACATTTCATATATGACTTTTAAAATACATGAATAATATAATTATTAATATGATTTATTATCAGTCTCCCCACACTGAAAATATATATATTTATCCATTATGCATGTATACACATTAAAATAATATTAAATATTTATTTATTACATTATTTTGCACTAAGATATATAAATATGTACATCAGTTATGTTTAAAGGGTTAAGCCAAGGAAAAGTATATGTTAATAAATATGTATACATGCATAAGGATGGGTTTAAACATGGTTTGGTGGTAGGAGACTGTAAGTGGGCTGTGAAGCATTATCTGAGCATCAGATCATCTGCTTCAATATATATATATATGTTGAAATGAAGATTTTCATGGGTTGCATATATAAAAGACATATTTTGCAGGTTCATCCGTGTTAAAAAAATTTTAAATATTGATATTCTGGCATTTTGACTTGGTCACACAAGTTATCCACTGGAAGATAAAAGGTAGAAAGATGTTTGTAGAGGCACTCCAATCACTGATTCAAATAAATGTTAAAGTTCCACCAATGGCAAAAATGTTACATATAAAAATGTTTTTTTTTTTTTTAAATCTTTCTGCTAGAGCAGAGATTTGCAATATTTTAAAAAAAGCTAAGCTTCCTAAAAAATATTTCAAAGAAAGAAAGACAAGCATTAAATAATATAAAATTGGACAAATCAATTGTTGTACTTCCAGCTGATAATGGTAATGCCACATTTACCATAATAACATTTTAGATCTGCTTATTGATAAAACTTATAAACTATCAAAAAGAGATGATACTACGTATTTGGAAAAAAACAACAAAAGCTATTATTAATATATCACCTAGTAAAACAGAGATAAAAAATAAAAAATAATCCCTCATGAAAATTCTTGTGTCTCTCCAAAATTTTATGGACTTCCAAAAATTCACAAACCAGACACTCCCCTTCATCCAATAGTAAGTACAATAGGATCTCCAACTCATATTTTAGCTAGATATTTATTGGATGTCATTAAACCTACAATCTCGTCTATTAAATCATATATTAAAAACTCTTTTCATTTTAAAACTGTTTTAAAAAGTTTATTAATGTTAATGACATTCTGGTCAGTTTTGATGTTGTGTCTTTGTTTACAAGCATTCCAATTGATGAAGCTTTAAATATAATCTCACAATGTTGCAATTTACCGGACCATATTATTGCTTTGATTAAACATTTGTTTCTTGAACACATACTTTGTATACAATGGACAGCATTACAGACAAGTTTACTCCTATGGGCTCACCTATCTCACAGAGTAACAGCTGATTTAGTCATGAAAAATATAGAAACTCATGCTTTAGAATCATCATCTTTAAAACCTGTCATTTGACTCTAATATATAGATGACACTTTTGTCATATGGCAACATGGAAAAAATAAATTGGATGATTTTTTCTTACATTTAAATAATATGCATCCTCATATTAAATTTATAATGGAGACAGAGTCTGATGGAAAACTCCATTATCTTGATGTTCTAGTCACCAGGACACCAAATAGTTTATCTTTTTTGATTTACAGAAAGAATAAACACACAGACAGATATTTACATTTACATTCTCATCATCACCCAACTGAGATAGTTTCTGTAGCCAAAACTCTTTTAAATGGAGCAATTAATATTTCAAATAATTCACATCTGAAAGAAGAAATAAATCATATTAATAGTGTTTTATTAGCAAATAGTTATAATTATAAATTTATAAAAAAAAAAAGCCTTATTTCAAGCCCAAAATGGATAAAATAGGAAACAAAAACATGATAAATCAGCTATTAGGATATGTGTTTCATATGTAAAAGGAACTACAGACAGTATTGGACGTTTGTTTAAAACGCTGTAATATAGATACCATATTTTCTATTCATCAAAAGATCAGCAATATAATAACCAAGCCTAAAGATTCAATCCCTCTTGAATCTTATGGTGTTTATCAAATCTCATGTAAAAATTGTAAAGCTTCTTACAGAGGTATGAGTAATCGTCGCATCAGTGTTAGGAGAGATGAGCATGCTAATGCAGTTAAACAACACTCATCATCATCAGCACTCTCACTCCATACTATAGATTCAGGTCATAAAATTGATTTTTCTAGTACCAGAATCATATCCAGATGTGATAAACTCTACCAGTGCAAAATTAGAGAAGCCATTGAGATACTTAAAAGGCCAGATTGTATCAATAAGTGAGATGATAAATGCAAACTTCCTCCTATTTGGAAAGATTTTTTTAAAAAACATTCTTAAATTTAACAATTTTGTTATTGGTGGAACTTTAACATTTATTCAAATCAGTGATTGTAGCTGTCAGAATATCAATATTTAAATTTTTTTAACATGGATGAACCTGCAAAATATGTCTTTTCTATATATATACATAGAGTGTGGTTTATTTATATGTCAATGTTTAATTAAAAGTTTGCATAATGGGTTGAAGAAAAGAAATGCTATTTTAACATACAATTAGTTAATGACCTTCACAAATAAATTTTACAATGAGAGATACTTAGATGTCTGAATAAATTAATACCATGTATTTAATATATATATAATCGATGTCACTTTGTCACTTCGATCACACAAGAAATCTACATGTATATAACCATGATGCCAGGTAAAGTGGTCGCTGACATCCATACATTTATTAAATATTAAACAACAAAGTTATAAAATAATAATTCTGAATATGCAAATGTTTTTGTATTCAATATAACAAACATGATATATTAATTGTTAAATTTACAAATTATAAAATAAAGAAAATACATTTACACATGTGGGAATCACTCGGGTAAGGGAAATAATTTAAAGCAAACTTTTCATGACATTCTAAATATAAATATAATAATATATAACAAAATGATTTAGTTATATTACAGCGATATGGCTTACAGATTAGTTTTAGGCATAATTCTAAAATACTATAATAAATGGTGATGCAAGAATGAGGCAGCAAAATATAAGATTCAGTCCATTTTCAACTGAGGAAATGCTTATCATTTATGTGAGAAAAGAGGGTGTGCCTACTCTTCTGGAGGTGCTATACCTGAAGAGGCAGAAAGCTAAGGAGATGCAATGGATCAGCTATTCTGAGATCATATTACCCAGGGCATCTGATACTATTTGCATAGGTGTCCTAGGGGACTTACAATGCCAGCTAAAGTGTATAAAAATGAAAATGGAGGATTCAGAGTTCCCAATGATCCCCAAAATATGATGAAGCAAATAGATAATGATGATAGTTGACCAATGCTGGCAATGCTATGAAACTACAATACACCTTTAATGATGTCTAAATGATTAACGGCCTAAATATAAAGATTTAATCAGACACAATGGCATGACTTGTATACTAAACCAAATTAAATAACATAAATATAAAACTATAAGAAGGTCTTAATAACACATGATTACATTTCCCTTTATTAAATGGGTGCCATATGCATTTGGGATCAATAAACATTATTAATACCATCACACTCAAGGTGCTACATATAAATGAATATTACATTTAAGAAGAGTGATGGTCATTTTTATTTAAAATATTTTAACTGACATTTAAGTAATAGCGTTCTTAAATATCATTAAATTTATACTCAATAAATATATGAAACAGAAATGACATTATTTAATTAGTTCCCAACCAAGTGAGCAAGGGCATTTAAACAAATAATTTGAAGTAATTAAAATATCCCTGAAGTGCTTGGGATTTAAAAGACTAATATAAAATATAGGCCCATGGACTTGAGCTGATTTAGCATATAAATGACATATTTAATAGAAGTAAACAGCAAATAATTATAATAAAATTATAACACACTAGAATAAAATATAGGATTTAAAGTGTGAGAGAGATGTGAGCATTTACATACAGATTTGATAGGATTATAGAGAGTCATAAGAATATGATCACAATTACATGGCTAGTATTTAAAAGATAAAAGAATTTAAGACAAATTAAATTATACAATTGTAGAGTTACACATAGCTTAGTAATCATAAAATATTAATTGAATCTGCAAGATTGTAGAGAAAAGTTATCTTTCTCTGTGATAGCATGTGACTTGAAAGATTTATTCTTCCTTAGGCAATTTATATTGGAGCATGCCAGTATTCTACTTTCAAATAATTTTTAAAAAAAAACATTATAAGGCAGTCCATTTCTTAGTAGCAAAAGCATGGGATCATGGTGGTGATCCTGAAAAAATCAGAAGAAGGCAGATGAAGCCCCTCTACTCGTTGGTCATACTATTCAAATTTAAATTGGCATGGATTCCATTTAACAAAATTTGAGTTTTTACTGCCCGCCTTCTGATGTCAAAATAAGCCCTATTTATATGTGGCTGGAATTTTTAGGAATGCTTTTAAAAAAATCACCTGAGGCAATGTGGATATGAACTTGGCTCATGTGATTCTAATCAGCAATAAAAATATTTTACTTTCATGCAATACAAGATGCAATAGACTGATAAATCCTCATAGCTATTGTTCGGAAATAGATTTGCATGACTTTTAATTGTTTTGAAATATTTAACCAAATTTATTTCAATAGTGCAATTTCACTAAATTAATTAATTGATTTTGCTATTGTTTCTTTTAAATTTCCTGTCTTAAGGCAACTTCAAGAACTTTCAAAATATTGCATCGGCACTATTTTATGAATTTAAAATAATGTAACCAAAAATATAAAATATTAAATAAAATAAATTAAAATATCTATATATATATATATGCATGTACCCTTACATAAATATATATATATATATATATATATATATATATATATATATATATATATATATATATATCTGCTGCATTTATGTAAACGCACATGCATGACTCTACACATTATAACAACAATTATTTGAAAAATTTATAATTTAAATTATAAAACAAAATATTTATAATACCTTGATTAAATGGTTGTTTAGGATTAAGTAGAGTTACATGGAGGCACATGGTTGCTCTCTATATAATCTAGGCACATGAAGAAATAAATTTGAGGCCCATTTGGAGGTCAGTTAAGCGATGGTATCATTTGAAGCTAGCTATTTCGAAATCTGAACTCTAATGTATTTATATATTAGTTCACAGAGGGTGGTACTGGATTGCTTAAACATGTGGGGTGATTTAATATTTAATATTTGTATATATATTTCAGTATAGCATTATGCATTGGGAATATAAATAATATATACAGCATGGTATACTAAGAGAAGCTTGTTTAATACTTTAAAATTAAAATGTTAAATATATCAACATAGCACGCTGAGCAAGCTTTTGTCTAACTGGTAGTCATACTCATAGCTATAATTATCTAAGAAGATTGTGAGATTTATAGAAGAATCATAAAAGTGATGATTTACAAAAGATTACAAGGTGTAAGTGAACTTATTTAAACGAGCCACTTTTTTAATAGGAGAACACAGAATTCTTTCTTGTCGGTTGCATGTATATTGTTGGCAATATCCTGACACTTTATTTAGTTATTGTTGACTATTTGATACTAATGCTATGTTTATTATTTATAATTATTTATTTTGGTTTATGATTCTAACATTATAATATAAAATATTTCAATCATTAATTATTATTTTAATTCTTCAAATGAAATATTATTCTAAATTAATATATAAGCAGTTGAATGTTAAACATATATATATATTCACACACATGTGTATATTCTAACAAAAATAAAATAGTCCAATCTTTAATTTTAATTATCTCATATTATATATTAAGTTAGTATTATTCTTAAATTACAAGCAAAAGCTTTTAGAATAAAGAAGCATTACCCATCTGGAAAGATTTTCTAAAACCTTTTCTTGGCCAATTGTTCTAATGTATACAATTCATATAAATGTTCTTTATCTCTAACTATTGTAAGATTTTATTTTATTTTAAAAGAAAGCAACTGAATTGAAATAATTTGCGTGAATTGATCATTTTCTCCTTATTCTTTAGAACTATATTCATAGCACATATAAGAAAATATCCCAGTGCATATTTCTATCTGAAAATTCAAATACAAAAAATGTTCAAATCATTCTTCCAAACATTAGGTTTTTCAGCAATGCTCTCTGTGAATAAATATAAAGTCTGATCTTTAAACAGCTGGCTCAAATAAATACCCATTATATTTTTTCAATAATTGTTTTGTATATATTTTTTCATAAGTTCATGAAATAAACTTTATGCATGGACATTATATATACAAATGAAAGTAAATAATTTTAATCTGTTTCCATTTATATAGAAAATAATATATACATAGCATTCAGCACTGGAATCTCAAGATTAGTATGTTTATCATATTGATTGCCAGTATAACAACTTAATTAATATACTTAAAGATAAATACTGATAGTGCTCAACTCAGTTCAGCTTTTATCATTTGATCAACTTCAATTAAGCAAATTTTGTCTATTTTCCACAAATATAATTTTAAAATCATGAAAAAGCTATTCGACATTTTTTCCATGAATTCAAATTTGACAAATTGTAAATTAAAGATATACTTCAATCCATATACAAATATAAAATTATAACTTTTTAAAACTAAAAGGATAAGAATATTTATTTATACTATTTATGTTCAATGGTAAACACTGTTAAAAATCAAAACAAAGAACAAGATAGAAATACTCTTGGTAAATTTGGTGACTAAGATTGTTACCAACAAATGAAAGGTGATGCATTGTATTGTCACTTAATCTAATAATAAATTGATAAAATATGTATTTTCATTTATTTATATTTCCATTACTTTTTATCATTTAGTGCTCAACAGATTTTTGTTGGAAGCTCTGAGAAATCATTTGTTAGTACTTACTCTGAATGTACTCTTAAATAAAAAACAACAATAATAGAATGGTATGATATTAAATGCTAGTAAATGAAATTTATCAATAATATGTTCCAAAAATAAAACACCATATTTCTTCATAATGACTATGATAAAATTACTTATTTAATGTATACATCATAATTCAACCATAAGCTATATTCCTTAAATGCAAAGTCTTGTGTGAAATTGGTTATCTTTCTAATGGATCAATGATGATGCCCAAAAATACTTCTTTTGCATGAATCTATTGAATTTTCAGTTCTGTTGGAAATAATATTATAAAAATCAGCAAAGTCTTAAAACAGCTTGATAAATAAACAACAGACTGAAAACATTTTGTCGTAGAAAGGAATAATTCAAGAAAAAACTAGAACAAGTATTTAAAATATCAAACAACAAAGCTAGTCATACTCCAAAATATGAGAAAGCATTGCAATTTCTTATATAAAGTCCTGACATGAAATCCTAGAAACTTAAATATTTTGGGGGGAAAGTATTATAAACCCCATTCGCTGCAGCCATGCAAGAAAGTAGTTGGTTGCAGATGGTTGTGGGTTCGCGTCCCGGCCGATGTTATGACACATGAAAAAAAAAAAAAATCTAAAATGTTATATATATATATATATTGTAATTTTCCATCTCCTTATGACACTCTCCTGCTCTGAAGCATTACAAATAACACTCAGCATGGGACCCAATTATGATTGATTTCTAGTATCAGTATACATGGCCACATAACGCAAAGCTCAGAAATTACACATGAAAAATTAAACTTTGTATTTTGATGTAGAATTATTTAATAGAAATGTGATGATTAAATTATAATTTGATCATAAATTATAAAAATGTTGATATTACTGTCCATTTAAAGAGTTCATATTTAAAGTAGAACACAAAATGAAAGTATGATTTTTGGAGATTTGATTGAGCATCTAGCTGTTGGAAATTGTTTAGCTGTACTTTCAGTAATAATATAGGATAGATAGTTTTGTCATTGGCTTGAGCATACAATGTTTACATGCAATTTAACATTATACTAATCCATATTTGAATTATGATATTTCCTATTATTAATCATGAGCAGTTAACCTGTCCTGAGATCCACTCTTTAAGAAAGAAAGACATTGAGCAAGGAATAAGTTTTGATGTTTTGTATTATTAGCCTCTAAGACTCAAAGAAGCAAGTCATGGTTAAAGTTTGGTATTTGTCAGCCCCTAAGATTCCAAGGAGTAGAATTTTGCAAAGATTTTTGCATTATTATTTTTGTTTTGCACTGTATATTTCTTTTGTAGTGTCTAAATTGAAATAGACCTTTTAGTGTTCATGGGGCATTGCATGCTTATAGTTCAATGGCTGGATTCTGTATCTATCCCAAAATTTCAGATTATTATGCATTTTTCATCATATTTCATTGAAAACCTTTTGACAAATGGTTGGTTATATGAACTTGTGTTTGTATCTTATAGTAATCACCCAGAATACATTATAGAAATATACATTGTAGCATATATTGAATAATGAAATTTATTTAAAGTTTTTTTTTTTTAATTTAAAATATTGTTATTATGGATGTGCATGTATGGGTGTGCATGGATGATATATATATATATATATATATATATTGAAGCAGTCGGATCTAAGTTCGATCCTAGCTTCATGATCTTTCACATGTAGCCAACTTCAAACCCTTGTACTAACTATGAAATTCCGATGCAATGGGGCTTTATACATTCAGTCCATGCTAGTTCCCTTAAAGAAAATCTATTGTAAATGTGTGTTAAAATTTACTCATTTGAGATTTAAACTAATTATTTCTATTAATAAATTCATGTTAGAATTATTCATGAATTTATATATATTATAACTGCATGGATTGTGCATATATATTTATAAATATTTATATGTACATATATATATCATGAATTTATATATATTATAACTGCATGGATTGTGCATATATATTTATAAATATTTATATGTACATATTCATTCTAAAGTTTCATTGTGTCCGAAATGTTTTATTTTATTTTTAAATAATTTGTTAATCTTTTATTGATTAAAAGCTACATTCTTTCGATAAGCTTTCAGATTTTCCCTTTCCAAAAACAACAGTTAAAGTTTTATTAATTAGAAAAAAGATAAGGATTTCCTAATTAAAATCATTTTCTGATTTTAAGAATTCATTTTCTAATTAGAAAATGAATTCAAGTTAATGAGTTTGAAAACCTTATCGAAGGAATGTATTTAAAAACAACCAGTAAATCTAAAAACATTGATAATGAAAGAAGCACTAGCCTGAAGGCATCAGAAGACAGATATATAGCTCTGAAAAGTTTGGAGAAGAAAAAAAAAGCCATCTTTGTTGTAGAGAAGTGCAGTGAACTCTATGCACTTAAAAATCATAAGTTTGAATAGTGTTTCATTCATGGTGAAGGGCTAAAACATCAGGAATCTGGTTATCGGTTCCTGAAGTCCCCTAAAAATCTTCAAAAAAGCTGCATCCAGATCAATCATGCTGTAAGATCATGAAAATTCATTAAAATACTGTTCAAGTAATCGACCAAATGCATGCCGATGTTTTCCTCACCCAGATGTGTAAACTAAGGGAACCCGCCCGAGGAAGAAATGGGTAATATATTTCCATAACGAACCTTAAGCTTTCTGGTCAGTTTCTGAACTTTACTTTACACTCCCTTTAAGAGCTCTTTTCATTCTATAAATGTAATACTCTGTGTAAACCCTTTTATTTATGCTATTTTTAAATTTATATAAATTCTTTCAATCTCTAGTCTTTAAACTTTCTCTTTTCTTACTTGGCAGTTCATTTATTATATTATTATATATATATATATATATATATATATGTGTGTGTGTGTGTGTGTGTGTGTGTAATTTATTAATGTTGTTACTTTAATTATATGCCAATAATCTTTCGACTCGATGAGCTTCTTTGTTCTATTTGCCTCATGCAAATAATATAATATTAATTCTAATAGTAGTTCTCTCCCATTAGAACTAGATTAATACAGTTCTATCAATCATTGAGTTGAAAGAAATTATTAATGATTGTTATTTTTATCATTGGCTAATAATAAGTTATTAGCTCCGTTTTTAATCTATGCCACCACTATTTTCTCGTTTCACTAATATTTATTTATTATTCAAATATACTCTTAAAATGTTTTTTGCAAAGGGCCGATAAAGGAATCAAACAAATATATTCTAATTCAACTTTGTTATTTAAGATTCAGGAAGGGCACGATGATTGGGGCATAATTAATATGATTTACAAATACTTTAAAATAGTTTTCATTAAAAGCTTGTTTGACTTTAATTAATTGATCAAGTCATCACATAGAGCATTCTATATGGGTTTTAGTATTCAAACGATGACTATCAAGTCATCATCTTCAAACATTGCTGATGTAGTGCAATCTTCCACTCCATTAGGCTGGTCGGTAATCATATTTCTGTTATTTTAAATTATTGAGAAAGAAAGCACTTCTTCTCCTGTTCATATTAGTCAAAGGGCATAAGACTTGTCAGATGCAAGCCACCATAGGACTTCAATTATCAACTAGCTATTATCTTTCAATTTCATTTTATAACTCATAATTTGTCAGCACTGTTACCTCTCTGTTCCAGTAAAGCCTGCTCTGATGCTCGTAATTCATGATGAAGTGATTTCAATTAAAGTCGAACAAATTCTCAGTTATATTTAATTAAATAAGTTTTCCAATAAAGATTAAAGTTATGCCCTAAAATGCGTATCTTGCTCTTCATGAATGGATTTGTAAATGTGAAAATAAATATCAAATTTTTTCGTAAAACATTAGAGTAATAATTTCTCTTACTAATGAATACCTTTATCTGCCTTTATTTTCTTGTTGGGGGCATAGACATAAAATTCCAAAATATTGCGTAATACTCATTGGCATATAATAAGGACCGCCACTCGTATTATGATTATAAACTTTGTTTAAGGACTAGAATTAATTAATTTAATCTTTATTTAAAATTCAAACAAAACATATTATTATTAAATATTTTTTAAACACACTTGGTTTCTTAGTTATTTTATTATACTTCATTAGAGTTAAATCAGGGGTCTCATTAATCATCATCCGTTGAGCTAGTTCCTTGGCGTATAGTCATGTACCATCGATATATGTCATCCATTGATTTGATCTGAGCTCATGAGTTGGGTTTGAATTCAGTTTGGTTCAGCTGAGTTTGGATCCGACTTGCAGTTTAGGTGGTGGGTTTTTTTGACCGGTACAATATATATATATATATATGTGTGTGTGTGTGTGTGCGTTGATATGAAGATTTTCATGGGTTGCATATATGAAAGACATATTTAGTGGGTTTATCCATGTTAAAAAATTTAAATATTGATATACCGATGTTTTGACTTGATCACCCAAATCATCCACTGGGTGATAAAAGGTAGAAAGACAGTTGTAGAGGCACTACAATAACTGATTTGAAAAAAAAATTAAAGTTCCACCAATAGCAAAAATGTTAAATTAAAAATGTTTTTTAAAAAAATCTTTCCAAATAGGAGGAAGTTTGCATGTATCATCTCATGTATTGATAGATATGGCCTTTTAATTATCTCAATGGTTTCTCTAATTTTGCACTGGTAGAGATTATCATATTTGGATATGTACCAGGATTATATCCAGATGTGATAATCTCTACCAGTGCAAAATTAAAAAAAAGTTTAAAAAAGTTTTTAAAAAGTTAAAAAAGGGGGTAACGTATTTTTATTAATCTGGACTAGAGAATTGTTTGTAGCTCTGATTTTTGGAAAGGCAAGAAGTTTTTATTTTATTTTATGAACTATAAGGTGGCTAGAAAAATATAAGCTGTTTAGAAAATTGTGCTTTTATAATTAATGAAACAATAATCATCTTTGCCAGAAACAATTTTTTTGCTTTATGGGATACAACAATTATTTGTTGTTACAACCAGAGAACATGCAATGCTAATTAATCTAAAGTGGTCTAACTCATTATTAAATATGTAGCTTGTTTTTGAAACTTCTTGAGCTCAACAATAATGTCATAACTTAGGATTAATTAGAATGCCAATGAAAAATGTGCTTTTGTCATAATTTGCAAAATAGAATATTCAACTGGAATAAATTCTAGAAGAAACATCACAATATGTTTATTGCCAATAAACATCACATGACCATCTCCTCTTATGCTTGTGTATAACTGTTGTTCAAACAGGCAAAACTCACTATATATATATATATATATATATATATATATATATATATAGCCACACACAGCAAGCTAGAGTAATCAATGGATGCCAGAAGGCTTGTGCATAAAATCTGGATTGAAAACATTAAGGTGTTTTCAATATAAGACTCATAGTTTTGTAGTTAAATGGAGATAAAAGGTGGTTGCTGGAGGGTTGCATTAGATCCTAAGATTCTAGATGCAGTGCTCTCAGATCCAAGGCTCCTCACTGATGAAGGCCATAAGCCAGAAACTAGTCTGGGGATATTGGATGAGTAGGCACTAGATGGGAATTTTATGCACAAGCCTTCTGGCATCTATTGATTACTCTAGCTTGCTGTGTGTTAATATATATAGTGATGTTTGCATGTCTGAATATGTTTATTACTGATTAGCAAGAGAAGTTATAATAAAAAATATACCATGATAAGACTAAAATTTTTGAAAGTTTAAATACAAAGAAAATATAAAAGGCCTATTTTAATAAGTCAATGTAAATTGATAAATTTTGTTAGAATTCATGTCATACATATTAATTGCTAAGTTATTTTTACCTATTTACTTGTTATATGCCTATCTGTGATACAAAAGTATTCTGTAATAACTATTTATAACTTTGTATGTGTGAACACATGTGAGTTAATTTTGACTGTTTAATAAATGATTATTAGTTTTCAAATTTTAAATTGTCAGTGCCATTTTCATTTAGCAGTTTACTTTTCAAATATTTACCAAAGAAATAATTAGTTCTATGTTTATCAAAAAATATTTATTAGAGAAAATGTTTAACCGCTGAGCATATTTCAGAATGTTTTTAAAGATTGAAGGATTATAGTATTTAAAATTTGTTCATTGCTATGACACTTAGTAAAGGCTGAACATGCATACCTTTCTATTGAAATTAAATTATTGCTGAGTGGTAAAACTTTCAAATCACTAGTGTTTATTTCAGAGAGGTGATTGGGAAATATAACTCAATTTAGTTTCAATCATCTCCATTATTATTTCCTTTATATATGACTATAAATAATTGTGCTTAAGTGCTATCCTAAGAAAAGCTATTAATGAATGTGTATTTACTCAAACTTAATGATTTTAAGGGTGACATATGTTTTCATATTCATAGCATTTCAAAAATAAATAAATAAATTAACAACTTCCCCTCTTTTCTTCCAAAGCATAAGCTTGTGGTTAAGACCTGTAGAGGTCCCTACTTTCACATTTTCAAGAGCATATTCTTGAGTTTTACAGCCTTTGTAAATATGGTACTCAATGTGCATTTAAATTAATTTATAATTACAACTTTGATGTTTGCAAAAGATACTTGTTGGTGAGGTTTCTTAGGATAGTGCTTAAGCACAGATATTTAGAAATTACCTTGGTATAAGAAAAGATCATTACATTTAAATTAATATATGACTATCTAAGTTACAAAATAGTATGTATATTCTGATAGAAATACAAATGAATAAGTTTATAAAATAGTAAAAATTAAAAAATACTTAATATTATTTTTAATTGTATGTTTGAATGCGTTTGTTTAGTTGCATTTAAATTCTAATGTATGCTTTGATAGTTTCGTATTTTTATGTAATCTAATGTCGATAAACTTTGAAACAAAATTATTGAAAACTCAAAAGATTATAAAAGGAATCATTTTTAATTGAAAAATCAAAATCGATATGCATTTTGCTACTATGGTTACTACATAATTCAATGAAAATTATTCAACTATTTTCTTGATATACATTACTAGTTATTTTGCTTTATCTAAAAGAATTGTCACAAATAAAACTTTATCGATTTTTTTAAACATTATCAACACTGTTTTTAGATCTAAAATTAACATGACATTTATTTAATTAATAACTCTTTAATAATACGGTATTATAAGTTATTACATAAAGAAGTAGTGCTATTAATGTTGTTAGTATTACAACATTCTATTTAGGCAGCCTTAAAGCAGTTGCCAGACAGGCAAAAGAAAGATTTTTTAAATGTTCATATCACTAACTGTAAAATAAATTAATTAATAAATGCTTGCCATAAAAAATATTTATTCAAAAGCAATGTTTTTAAAACAATGAATATTTCATCAGTGTTAGTCTGAAAGTTTTTAATAACAGTGTTGTAAATGTTTTTAGAAAAATTCAAAGTTTACTTAAATTTTTAAAATACAGTCAACAGTTAGTTATATCAAACAGTTGATATACAATTCAATATTTTGAGGGGTATTATTTTCTTCACTTCCTCAAGTATTTCTGATCTGATTATTGTCAGTACTAGCATGATAATCACATCTAGGATCTTTAGAGTTGGGAATACTGAATTTAAAGTGATGTCATATTTACAATGAAAACTGAATAGAAAAGATATTGACATATTTAGCTAATTCTTCTTTTTTATAACTCTTAACATAAATAAAAATGTATTAATACATGAATAATAGGTCTGCATTGAAGATGATGTAGTTTAGAATTTACATTACATTTAGATCATATGCCTTGAAGTAAATAATCCTTGTAATCACATTATAAATATTAATGTTTGTTAGATATTTTAAATCTTTATACTATGCCTCCACCAATATTCTTGGAATTATTTATCACAATAATAATGTTTGTTTTGAAAAATTGCCTTACATCTCAATGGCCAAATAAATCTCAGAAGTAACAAACAACACTTATTGTTTTTGTCACCTATAAATGAATCAATGCCCAAATTTCACTTAAAAACAATTAGATAATATTAAAATTAATTTTCAGTTAGTGAAAAGAGTGTTTTAATATGTAGATAAGTTTTTTTTTTTGCATTCTATCACTATTGATATATATTGTAAGACATTTGAATTATATTAGATATTTACATTTAAACTCTTATATCCAAGTAGGCTAGTCCCCATCTCACAAAGTATATTGTTTCTTTCAAATATTGTCATATTTAATGGCTGACAGGAAAAGTGATGTCAAATAGAAGATTAATACATATTCTACCAAATGATCTAATTTTTTATAATTTAAAAAATGTATACTAATCTAAGACTTATATAAATACAAATTGGTAATAATTAATCTAAGACTTTCTCATTGGTGTTTTTAGAGTATTGTATGATAAATGTTTTGATCCTGCTTACAAAAGTAATTATTTATATATTTGTTTGTATATATTATTGTATTGGTTATACCATTCCAAGGTGCATAGTATGCCAAGAATAAATTGAAAATAGATTTAACTTTTTTTAATTTTTATTTTTAAATGATATTAATCAGATTCAATTTAATCATAAATTTATTAGTGAACAATTTATTAATTATTATATTGATTTTGATCAATAAAAGACATATTGGAATACCAAAAGTTTATTTGGAATAGCTATAAACATTGATAGAATGTTTCTTTCTGTTAATATTAGTCGTACTAAAGATTCATCTCATGATACAAGTGGTCTAGTTATTCTTGAAATTTTTTTAAGCATTTCTCAAAAATAAAAATGTTAGAATCTTGTAGTAATTATTATAACTTTGTCAACATAGTCAAGTATATTATTTTTTTTAATTATGTGTCAAATATTCCAAAAATAAGATTGCTGACTTCTTTTACAATTGAAACAATATATAAGGCAGGAAAAAAAAGATATTCTTGGATAATGCCTTTTGTAATCTGCAATATTAGTAAAAATATTATAAAGTATTTTGTGGCTGTTGATCTATTTTTATATATAAGGATTGAATTTTCCCTGATATTATATATCTTTTTTGTTAAATAATTATGGTTAATAAAGTCAAAAGCATTTTAAATATCAATCTTGACTATAATGGCAATATATATATATATATATATATATATATATATTGCCATTATAGTCAAGATCTATTTGTATATATATATATATATATATATATATATATAACAAATTCAACAGTTTACAAACTATTACAAACACTCCTTAAATCCGCAGAAGTACTTTCGGTTAATTTTTTAAACCTGTCTCAATTGCTATCATATATAGATGAATTTAGGTGCAGTATTGAGAAAAGATTGAAGGAGCACAAATTGTTATATAAGCATGTAAAAAATTAAAATAATGGTGATTTAATGTCTCTTTCAGTTTTCTTTGATCATGAAAAAACATGTAAATATAAATTTAAATTTGATTTTGAAAATGTGAAAATTCTTCATGAAGAGAGAAACCATTGTAAAAGAAAAATTGAAAAGGTAATTTTTATAAACAGGATTAAAATGCATTTAATAAATCGACAAGCTACTAACATCAAAATATGAGATTCGTGGAATTTGAATTGATGATGTTTGCTTCCACTTTTGATTTTGAATTTAATGGCAGTTGAGGCAGGTTGAATAAATTAACTGAAAGTACTTCTGTAGATTTAAGGATTGTTTGTAATAGTTTGTAAACCATTAAATTTGTTATTTATTTATAAATACAATTTTGATTTTAATTAACAGACATTATATTTATTTTACATATTAATATATATATATATATATATATATATATATATATATATATATTATAATTATATATATATATATATATATAACAACTAAAAGGAAATAATATAAAAACAAAAAAATAAAGAATAATAATAAATAATTTAACAGAGGTGGTTTTAGAAAAAAAAAAAACAGAAAGGGCATATATATATATATAATTTTTGTTTTGCTGTGTGTAATAGTTAATTTATTAAAAATAGTTGAAATTTATCTAACAATATTTTAGCAAATATTTTGGTATGTATATTTTCAATGATTATAGGTCTTAATTTGATCATTTGTGGACTTATGTTATTATAGCTATTAACTATCATAAATATTTGTTTGTTAATAACTGGTTTATCTATATACTCAGTACATAATGAGTTAAAAATATATCAAGGTTTTATATAAAAAAGATATATTTGAAAATCTTAATGTTATTGCAGATTTTAGTTTGCATTTGCTCAAATATATTTGCAAGAGTAGTCAAAGATGTTTGAGGTAAATATGATTTTTTCAGTCAATTCCATGATGTTAGGCTGCTATGATATAGATGCTTGAATTATTTTCAAATTGCATGATTAACCTGATTTCCAACTAGAATATTATATCTTATCCTTTAGTGTGTGAGTTCTTTTAAGTGATATGATCTTATTTGAGCTTCCATAGTGTGTGACTTCCTCTTCGTCAACATGACCTTATCTGGATATTATTCCATAGTTATACAATCCTGTTTATTAGGTGATCAAATTATATTTATAAATTTAAATGCTTTCATATCTTATTGAAAAATAAATAATTTATTATATTGATTTTCTAGTATGTTAATTTTTTAAATATTTTTAACTGTTAAAGTAATATTCAACAATTCAAATAAAACTTCACATTTAAAGTTCTTCTAGAAATAGCATGTAAATTCTTTCCAAAGTTAATATAAAATAATTTTTAAATTCTAGCATTTTTTTCCAAAATTAATAATAAAGTGAAAGGCTGAAACCATTGACTGAAGCACCTTAAAAATGCTTATAAGACAGCCAATCAGATGTAATAATGACTGTATAGGAAGCTCTCAACTCAAAACACAAGGCAGAGATTTTACAAGAAAAAGATGGTTACCACATTCTTCTCTACTTAAATTTATATATACATAAGCCAGTCTTAAGCATTTTGAAATAAAAGCATGAAGTTTTAAACACCTTCACATTTAATTTACTAAATATTATATATAAATAAACAACATGAAATCCTTCAATTTACTACAAAGTAATGTTCAAATCCAATGAATTGATAGAAACAAATGTAAATATATAAGTTTATTAAGTGCAAACAAATGATTTAATAATAACATGAAAGGCTGAAACCTTTGACTGAAGTTGCCTTATAAATGCTTCTATGACAGCCAATCAGATATAATAATGAGTGCATAGGAAACTCTCAAGTCAAAACACAATGCAGAGATTTTACAAGAAAAAGATGGTTCCCACCTTTTTCTCTACTTAAATTTAATATAAAATAATTTAAGAATACTGGCATTTGAAATTGAAATTATTGTTCTTAAAATTATGTTTGAATATGATAAAATAAGTAAATTGAAACCAATAGCAATTTTAACAATGTAACAACATATCACTTACTATAAAATATGTATGTTGATTTGAACAATTGGTCCAGGATTTAAGCTTGGAGAAGTTTGAAGCCTTGATCAATCTAGGTTAAAAACCTGAATAAATTACTATTTTAGGAATACATAATTACTGAAACTAAGAAATAATAAAATAGTTATAAAAAATAATACATGAACTCACTGAGGAAGAATGATAATTGATTGTATGTACAAATGTAGTGGTCAAGAATTATATAGAGTAATTAACATGATAGACAACTACAGATGTGATTGACAACTGAAGTACTCATCCCTAATTAATTTATACAACCTAAATACTCTAAGAGGTCACAACTTTTAATTACTAAGTTAAAATTCTAAAAATAGATCTAATTAACATAGTGTGGAAAATTCTAAACTCAATTGTCTAAAAAGAATAATTAATATTATATTGCTCTTATATTATTTTCAAATGTTATTTAACATTTGAAATCATTTAATAAAAATAAAAACCTTTACAGTAATAAACAATAAAAAAATACATTCTTTAAATACACCCTTTTTTTTTCTTTTAAATCTTCTCAGAATACTATTTAATTGTTTTAAAATGTTTAATATTTTCTGTTACAGAAAATATTATAAAATGGAGCATTAAATTAAATTTAAATATTATTACTTTTCAACAAGAAAGAACTCTTAAATAATTAATAATTACATGCACGCTCACACACAGAGAAAAGACAACTTTCAATTTTATTAGTTAAACCTAAATTAAAGTATTTCTAATTTAACACACATAAACTGCATCTTAAATAAACTAATACTTCAAATTTATTTTAGGATTTAGTTATGATATTTTAATATAATAAAAAGATACAAAAAATGAGTTAAGAATTTCTTAACTCTGCTATTGTGGCATATGTAAAACTAAGTTGTGCTTTAAATAAATAATAATTTAGAACTAGGCAATTATAATTATAAAGAAGTTAAATTAAAGTGTTTAAAAATTATTGAAATACATTTATATAAGTTTGTTTTAAGTTAATAATATTGCATAGCAACAACTATAACTTAATTGAATGAATTACAAATGTACATGGACTGCTATTACAATTATTATATTTATTTACTCAAAAATAAAGTTTTTTTTTTTTTTTAATATAGTGCTACAAAAATGGACATTCAGTTCTACAGTAAGAATTGAAGATTACAATGTATATAACAGGTGATGATAGATATTGATTTAATTTTTTTTGAGGAGTGTTCTACTTGGCAATAAAAATCACTCATTATGGTATTGTGAGATAATTTATTGTTTTTTACTATTATGTTTGGCTGCAGAAAGGAGTTTGCTATTAACTGAAAGGTGACCCTTTGATTCCTCTTGGAGGCCTTAAAGGAACCGAGCAGGGCAAATTCCTAATGTCCATTCCATACATTCTTGTCATTGCAGCAGTTATTACTATGTGATTATTCATATAGTATACAAACATGGATGGGCTGCTCACCAACATGCATTAGCCAGTGTGGTGAGTTTATTGGCTTTTTACCTCTGAGTTTAAGATCAAGAAACACTATGGTCTTTCTTCTCAGTGCCTGATAAGGCAGAATGAATGTTTGTGTAAATAATAAATATTTTTCCAATGCATATATACAATTATGACAGACAAAAATAAACCATGGCCCTTATTCCCAGGAGGCTGTAAAGTCACCAACCAAGGCAGTGGTTGGTGGCTGAAGGCGGAGGGTGCTAAGAATCCCCTGAATGCGGACCCAGGCTGCCATTTGATGACAACTTTTTATTTAGGTATTTACAACTGCAGATCACTTTCAAGTGAAGGAAGATTGCAAGAATTAGAAGAGAACTCTCTTATATTAACTGGGACATTATTGAACTTTGTGAAGTTAGAAGAAAAGGTGAAGAGACAATTGATTTAAAAAGTGGACATTTAATCTATTATAAAGGCACAAATATTGAAAATACAAGTGGATTAGGATTCATTATAAATGAAAAGTGGAAGAACAATATTGTGGAGATTGATGGTGTAGCAGACAGAGTGACACGATTAGTTATACAACTTAATAGCAGATATCAAATGCAGATAATTCAGGTTTATGCCCCAACAAGTTCTCATAGTGATGAAGTAGTAGAAGATTTTTTATGGGTGTACAAAAGGCTTTTGATCAGTGTAAACAACATTTTAAAATCGTTATGGGAGACTTTAATGCTAGAATTGGTAAACAAATGAAAGATGAAAGTGTTGTAGGTAATTTTGGTTATGGTAATAGAACTGAGAGAGGACATAGACTTGTGGAGTTTGCAGAAAAAGAAAAACTTTATATTATGAATTCTTTTTTTGAGAAAAATGTTAAAAGGAAATGGACATGGACGCATCCAACTGAAGGTACAGCAGAATTGGATTATATTTTGACTAACAGGAAATACATATTTCAAGATTGTAACGTTCTTAATAAATTTAACACAGGAAGTGATCATCGATTAGTAAAGTGTAAGATATATGTTAATGTGAAACTAGAGAGACAAAAATTATTAAGAAAAACAATATTTACAGTTGATATTCCTAATCTTCAGAAACATTCTAATGAATTTAAATTAGAACTTAGAAATCGGTTTCAAGTATTAGTAGATATTGAGCATGATTCAGATTTGAATGAAATTAATATGAAAATAACTGATACACTTTTAAAAACTGCAACAAAGATAGCTGGTAGAAAAAAGCAGCAATTGACCAATAAAATTTCTACTGAGACTAGAGAATTTATGAAGAAAAGAAGGAATATGAAGATATACAAAAATGATGCATTAAAAAGAATTGAATATCTCAAATTTTGTAAAATGGTGCAGAAAAGAGTTGAAAATAATATAAGAAAGTATAATTGTGAACTAGCAAGGAAATCTGTAGAAGAAAATAAAAGTCTCAAGAATGTAAAACAACATTTTGGTATTGGTAGGAAATTTATATATGCAATAAGAAAAAAAGATGGAATTGTTACTAAAAAGAGAGATGACATCATGAAATTGGTAGAAGATTTTTATCAAGAATTATAGAGTAATAAAGAACAAGTACTGCCTATATCTATTACATCTTCTGAATTGCCCACAATTTTAAATGAAGAAGTGAGACACGCAATTAAATGTATGAAGAAGGGAAAGGCTCCAGGTAATGATGGAATTATAATTGATATATTAAAAGAATCAGGTGAAGAAATAGAAAAAAAATTAGCAAAGTTATATACCAAATGTCTAAATGATAAAGATGTACTGGATGATTTTAAGAATGCATTAATAATATTAATATTTAAAAAATGTGATAATGAAGATATTAGAAATTACAGACCTATCAGCCTTTTATCATTTTTATATAAATTTTTACCAAGAAAATTACAACTCGTCTACAGAGAACATTGGATTTCCACCAACCAAGAGAACAAGCTGGATTTAAAAGTGGTTTTAATACAATAGATCATATCCAGGTGTTGAGAGAAGTTATAGAAAGGACAAATGAATATGAGTTGTCATTATGTTTTGGATTTGTAGATTATGAAAAGGCATTTGATTCGATAAACATTTCTTCAGTGATTAAAGCATTGGATCATCAAAGTATAGATCCAGGATATTGTCATATTTTGAAGAATATTTATAAAAATGCAACAGCAACAATTATATTACATAATGATACTAGGAAAGTCAACATTTAGAAAGGTGTAAGTCAAGGTGACTCCATATCTCCAAAACTTTTTACAGCAGTGCTGCAAGAAGTATTTTGTGGATTAAAATGGGAAACTAAAGGAGTGAAAGTAAATGGATATTATTTAAGTCATTTAGATTTCACAGATGATGTAGTTGTTTTTGCAAATAATGCTTCAGAGCTGCAGGATATGTTGCAGGAATTATCAAATGAAAGTAGGACTAAAGATAAATGTTAAAAAGACTAAAGTAATGTTTAATCGATTTGCTCAAAATATGAAAATAAAGATTGATTATGATGAATTAGAAGAAGTTAACAGTTACAAATACCTTGATTAGATTATTAATACAGATGGAAACATAATGGAAGAAATTAATCATAGAATTAAACTTGGTTGGAGTGCTTTTGGTAGAAATAACTTGATACTAAAAGAAAATATGCCTATGTGTTTGAAAAGGAAGGTTTTTAACAAATGTGTTGTACCAGTTCTTACTTATGGATCTGAGACTTGGACCCTTAATAGAAGATCAATACAGAGACTTCAGACCACTCAAAGAAGTATAGAGAGATGTATGTTGGGAGTAACATGAAGAGATTGAAAACGCAATGTATCGGTAAAAGAACAAACTGGTGTTACTGACCTCATTCAAAAAATTAAAAGATTGAAGTGGAGATGGGCTGATCATATTGCTAGAAGAAATAATAATAGATGGACAATTGAAATTTTAAACTGGATTTGAAGAGATTGTCAAAGACCCAGAAAGAGACCACATGTGAGATGGATGGATGAAATAAGAAAGTGTGCAGAGGTGATGTGGAGAAGAGAAGCTGAAGATTGGAGAAGATGGATTAAACATGGAGAGATCTTCATCCTGCAGTGGATTGATAATGGTTGATAATGATGATTATGATGATGATTATTATGTTTGGATTACCGTTTTATTTTATTTTTTCTTTCTGAGATAAATAATATACTAATATGCACAGATAATAAAGTTATATGATTATATAACATATAATATATGATTATCTATGTTTCACATGCTTCAAGTATAGTTATTGAACCAGATATTTTTTATTGATTAAAATAGCAATATCTTTTTGTTAGGTAATTATTTGAAGAAGTAATGTTATATTAATAAGTATATTCCATTTTTTAAAAATATATGCTAGTAATGTAATTGAAATTTGTTTCAATAATTAAGAATACATGAAAATATATTTTGTGATTTGTTATGATTTAATTTTCAAGATATAGACCATGAAGATATTTTGAAGCAGAAAAATATTTTTATAATATATGCTATTGCTAACTATTTAATGCTGATATCAGATTAGTATGCAATTTCCATTCATGCAAATGCTTTTCTATGTATGGTTTTTTTTCTTCATAAAATATTAAAAAAATATTTTTAAAAAAAAATGAGTAAAAAAGACTTCAATAATTAAAAATACTATGATGTGACCCCTAAAGATCAGGAATATACTTTTTTTTTTTTTTTTTTTTTTGCATTTTGGCGCTAACTTTATTCATTGGAAATTTTTTTATCAATTCCACATTGTAAAATTTTTATTATTTTAAACTAGATTTAAAACATTTTTGTCTCTCATAAATAATAAATATTTTTTTAAAGCTGGATAAAAATGAATAAAAAACATAGCCATCTGTATGCCTACCAATAATTAAGCATGCTGTAATTAATTTCTAGCTATGAAATATCAAAGTCAACACACAAGTAAATATTTTTAAATATAGTTTTCACTACTAAATAATATATTTTCAATATATTAATTAGTATAGATAACCAAATTAAAAACTAAAAATGCAATCACATTTTGTTCTTTTTTCTTCACTCAAATAGAAATACACTTACACAACTTTGCCACCCTTCAAAAACTATCTAACTTATAAGAATAAAACAAAAATATACATTTAAAATAAGAAAGTAATGTTATTTTTTATTTTTGAATATTATATTTTTTTAAAAATATATAATGAAATATTCACCTATATATGAATATTTACTTTGTTAATAGTAAACATTAAACACTCACACAAATGTAAATTAATCTCAATATATATAAAGGCAAATCCAAATAAAATGTTATTTATATTTTAAAAAACATAAATACTCACCCTTATATACATATGCACAATTATTTTATTAATACCTATTTTATTAATGCAACATAAAGTGTCATATATAACTGTATATATTTGATTTTAGAAGAGATTCATCAATTTCAACTTCCAGACATACTCTCTAAAATATAAGTCCTAGATTTGAACATATTTAAAACCAAATAACTTCAATAAATTGCATGCTTTAATTTTTATGAATTGTTTCTAGATCCAATTTTGCAAGATATAGAATCAGAATGTGCATTTGAAGTGGATTCAATCATGCATTAATTCAAAACTTAATTATCTAAAATACTGGAATATGGACTTCTAAGTAAAGATGCAAATATTATTTATCTATTGTTTATGACAAATGAGTTCTTATTTAAAATTTATTAAAATAATTGTATATAGATGGTCTGAAAAGCTATGTAAAAGAAACTGCTATTTGTAAGATTACAATAATTAAAAATAATATACAGATTCCCTTGGAAAACAAGAATAAAATCTGATGCTAATATTATTTACAGAAATTTTTATCAATTCCACTTTCAGTGGCAGCCCATGAGAATTCATAGTTGGGGAATGGTGACAGAAAATGTAAAAAAAGACCTGTATCTTTGAAACAAATTGTCACTTACAAGAAGAATGTGAACATTTGTTTTACTATGAGAGTGTTGCAGTATTTTTTTTTTTATTTGACAGAGAGTGCAAGCAAAAAGAGCATGTATATAAGCAAGACAAATTATCACTGTGAGGACATTGCAAATACTTTTTGTTCTATACTTAGACAGCATATTCTATTTTGTACATTTGTGTAAGACATGTATATGAATTTAATTAATATACAAAATGATAATAATTAAACAAAAACATTCATTTTATACTTGGGGGTGGGGCTCCAGTCCTGCAGCTCGAACGGATGGGCTGCCACTATCCACATTGTTAATTTTTTGTAATTTTTAATTAAATTTTTAATTTAAAATGTTTTTCTTTTTATAATATTACATAATTATTTTTTTTAAGTTGAATAAAGAAATTTAGCTATTTATAAACTTATAATAATTAAAAATACTAGAATTTTTAATTTTTGATTTTATAAATATTTAATCTTTTTTGATAAGTATTTAAAAGTAATGTTCTGAATTGTTTTATTTTTTTAATACCTAATCTTCAATCAATTTAAAGTTGATTGAAATTATTTATTAAAATAATGAACAGTGTTCTTTACATTTTGTTTGAAATTCACAAGTCAATATTCTTAAATTATTCATTATTTTTTTCATTTTAAATCTTTATCTAAATGATTGATTAAAATTATCAATTTATAGTTGACGTTTTTTGGGGTGTATAATATTTATATTTAAAAAGTCAATAAGATTTTTATAGGCACCAAATAGAAGATACTTTTCTTGCTCCATAATTGAATGTATGTAATTTTTATTACATTAAGTTATATCATATTTAGAATATGTCATTAATAGTTAAGATTTTACTTCATTAACGCTTAAATAAATTAATA
The DNA here is from genome assembly GCA_028023455.1 of Epiperipatus broadwayi. NCBI lineage: Eukaryota > Metazoa > Onychophora > Udeonychophora > Euonychophora > Peripatidae > Epiperipatus > Epiperipatus broadwayi. Next base: position 403,158 of record JAQFVV010000330.1, on the reverse strand, counting down.
TATATATATATATGTGTGTGTTCTGCGCACAGTTAATGAAGCTATTAATAAATTGTCAAAATTTTTACTGCCAAGCGCTTTCGGGACAGTCTACAGTCCCATATTCATGGCGAGTTATTCTGTTAATAACTGTAAAACTATGCAAATTTTATGCAAATTTATATGCAGATGTTACATGGACCATTTACGAGATAGGGAATAGCAGGCCTCTCTTCTGTTGATTGCCGATGGGTCAGCCGCAATGAAGTAAGCTTCCCTAACTTTACGTTTGGTGTCGTTTGTTTCAGAGCAAGGCTCCATTATTCTTCAAATTTTCCAAATTCTAAAGCTTATCTTAATGCATGCTTTGAGTAGTTTATTTAATGAAGAGAATGGTAAACTCCTACTTAAATATTATTAATTTAGTTCCAAGCTGATTTACTGTTCTAACTAATATTTTGGTGCTTAAGAAGCACAGAATTTTACTAAAGGTATTTCCTAATTTGTATTTCAGTTTATAATGCTTTCTTTAAGCATAGTGTTATATAAGTTGTTTCAAAAATTGTTGAGATGGACAAAAACATGTCACCAATGCATTAGTTATCTATATATATAAACAAATAAGTGAACGGTTTATAAAGACTGAACATTGAAAGTGAGAGAGCTGAGCTTCTGGAGCTGTGGAGTCCATATATGACAGATGCCTTAAAATCATATCTTTATATTATTATTACTGATAATATTAATTTCAAATAAGTCTAATAAATAGATGCTCATAAATTTTTAACAAAACAAACACATGACATTAAATCTCCAATAATAATTATGTATCTTTTAAATTATTATAATGAAAAAGATGATCTTAAAATATAGCATTAATTTTATAGTTTTTTTTTTATAAAGTATGATTTAAAATCAACTTTTGTTATATTTTTTCCTAGTTTTTTATTTGTCAACAAATTATAATTTTTATTTTTAAATATATATGAATTATATTTTCAATTAATTTTATAATTTGTTTTCAATATTATACATATTAAAAAATATCGATGTTTATATAGCATATTTCAATGTAGTTTAACTGTTTTAAAATTAAAAATCTATTTCTATTTACAGAAAAAAAAAAAAAATGCGTATATGCTAACAGGTTAATAACTCCTACAAATCAATTTAACATATATATATAAAGTAATGTCTAAAGTTAAATATTATTTCATTTTTTCCTTAATAGTCTATAATTTTTCAGTTAATTAAAAAAAGCCTTGCACATACATATATATATATACGTAAATTGTAAGAAAAGATTTTCTAATACAATTATTAAATATTAATCAATAATATAAAAATGAGATATTGATTTTATTTTTTAATAAAAACTAAAGTAAGAAACAAAAATAAATAATTAAAGAAGAAAAGAAGTCATTTTTATATTCTAAAAAATATTTAACTATATTTAAAAAATTAAACCAGGTGAAGTTTCCTAAGGCTGTATAATTTTATTAATATTAATTAAAAAACATATATATATACAATAATGAAATTATGTTATTATATCAGGTGCACTAGTCTTTGTTAATAATTTTATTTTGAGATCTGAATTGTAAAATTAGCATTATTAAATAACACTGCTAATGTTTTTTTTTTAAAGAAGTGGAAAGAATTTTATTAATATTTTTTGATTGATTTATTGTAATAACGATCACTAAAATATTTACTTAAAATCAAATTCTGTATGAAGTAAATATTTTTACCAGAAACACTTTGAAAATATATAAAAGACTTATAAAATATTTCATTCAAATGAACTTTACCATTCTATTTATTTAAATAAAGTAATATTTAGGAAACATCATCATTTAAAATGATGAGTAAAACAGACCTCTATTTTTTCCTTGTTATTGTTGTTAATTAATAATAATAATAATAATAATAATAATAATAACAACAACAACAACAACAACAACAACAACAATAATAATAATAATAATAATAATAATAATAATAATAATAATAATAATAATAATAATAATAATAATAATAATAATAATAATAATAATAATAATAATAATAATAATAATAATAATAATAATAATAATAATAAATTAGTAGTGATGAAACAATAATCTAAATGATATAAAAGAATTTGTAATATGTTGAATCCATACCAGATTTTAGATTCTAATTGGGTTTCAGATATCTTTCAGTAAGCAATTTATATACAATTACTTTATGTTGATGAGAAACTTAATGTGTAGTTTATTTTAACTAGAGGAAAAAACAAGGTTGAAATCTACTCATATCTTTATTACCAAAAGTTAGAACATCTGATGAGCTATATCTTTTTTTTTTACTATTTCTCAATGAGAAATTGTTGGAGAATTGGAGAATTCACTGACTTAACATGAGCTTCTTAAACATTAGTTTACATTTCACCTTCCATACACAGATAATTTGGCTTTGTATATGAGTTTATTGTAATGTTTATGACATTTTAAAATCATCAAAACAGATTTTAATGCTAAAATTGAATAATCCTTGAGAATTAATGAAAGTTATAAAAAAATTTTGATATGGAGATTATAAATGAAAAAAAAAACATTGTGTTTTGAGCTTATAAAATAAAAATCCAATGAGAATGTGGGCATAGATGCATTTATTTGATGATACTATACTGACTTTTTATATAAAATAAGCTATCAAAAAGGGTGCTTTAGAAATGAAAATAAAGAATAAGCACCAAAAGGAAAAGATTTATTACATAACTGGAAGAATACAATTATGATATATATGAAAAAAGGTATTAAAAATTATTAAAAATATTTTGACTAATAAAAATATCTAATTCAATACTAAATATCAAATTTATTAAGCACAAGCAGATAACATTGTAATAAGGTGAAAGTCTAAAAACCTTTGAAAGATGCACTTTAAATATACTTATGTGACAGCCAATCAGATGTAATAATGAACGCATGTGGAACTCTTAATTCTAAAACACAAACTCATTTTTTTTCTTATAGTTCTAACTTGTGTTTTAGAATTGATAGTTTCACATGCAGTCATTATTACATCTGATTGGCTGTCACATAAGCATGTTTAACGTTCATCTTCTGAAGGTTTTTAGCCTTTCATGTTATTACTAATTCAATACTGTAATGTGCTTAATAGATTTGACACATAAAGTGATCAGCAATTATTGAAGTATAAAATATTTGTAAATGCAAAGCTAGAGAGACAAAATTTCTTTTAAAAAAAAAAAAATCAACATTTAATATAACTAACTCTTAAAAATATTTCTAAGCATTTAAACTAAAAGTTACTTATTCATTTAAAATATTAATAAACTTTAAAATAGATTTGAAGAACAAAAAATAATTTCAAAAATCTTTCAAATTAGGAAGTTTGTATAGTAGTTGGCAAAAAAATTAATATTATAAGTAAATATAATTTTGGAATATCCCTGCTCAAGACTGAATCTGTGATGCTGAAACTGGAGGTAATTAATGTTGGAGAGGTGGGGGTGAACTAGTGACTAAGTATGAAATGTGTATGAAATAGAAAATTGTATGAAAGTAGAAAACCACCTATATTTGGAAAGAAATGTTTTTAAATATTGATTATGCCCATACTTACATCTTAGTCTAAGAATTAGATGAGAATTAAAAGAAGAATTTGCAATAAAATTAAGATGATATACACCTGGGTCTCTTTTTACGTGGACTTATTTAACATGATTTTGAAGTTACGCGATTCATGTTTCACCAGAAGTCGAACTCTGATAATGCACTATTACTATAAATAATAAATTTTGTGTACTTATGTTATATTGAAAGTAATAGCACATTATTGGAATTCAACTTTCATCTTAGTAATTTCAATATTTTCAGTGCTTTATAATAGTAAGATTTTATGCAATAATGAAATTAAAATCATGATTTTCACATTTTATGTATACACACATTAAATTTTACGAGATTATAATTTAAATTTGTTCAAACATTGTGTGTGTTAATTTTGCATTTTAAATCACATTGTTTTTTTTTTCTTTTTAAAAAAGAACATAATCAATTATTAATCATATAGTGTCCACAAGTTTATATTTAAAAGGTCAGTAATAGCAGTGGGCACAATTAAACTTGACAATTAAAAATTAAAATCTGATTTTTAATTGTAATTAACAATTTAAAAATTACTTATGATGACTTGAAATTAATGTGATGTGAAATTTGATTTTTAAAAGGAATTGAAAATTAAAGATAAAAATAAGAATTTAATTTTTAGTTGTTAGTCTCATAAACAATTAATAAAATCATTGTCTCAAAAATTAATTACTAATTATGTTGTCACCAGAAAACCATTGACACAACATGAGTGTGAAGTTGGCGCTAGTTGTTTGCAAATGAATGTGTTTTTTTGGCAAATAGCTATAATAATTAAAACGTGTATAAAAAATGTAAATTACTGTACTGTAAATTATGCATAAAAATATATTATTTTGAATAAAATTAAATATTATAGTTAAAAAACGTTTGTCTTGTATTAATTTTTTTCAAATTTGAAATTTTTTATTAGTCATATTTTATTTCCTTATTTTTTTTTTTGCACGAATTTTAAAGTAATTTTACGTTGGTGCATTGCTTTTACGTAAATTTTGAAAAATCACAGACTGCATCCTACCTTTTTCAATGTAAGTTACATCTATTTTTGCACAATTTTGTTTGTGCATGTTTTCTGAGGAACCTATCTATCATGTAAAATGAGACCCAGGTGTATATAATGGGATTAACAAAGAAAGTTAAAAAATGCACAGGTGAGTTAAAATAGACATCACTGATATTATTGAAAAAAAATATTGTTGTAATGGAATTGGGATGAACTTATTGCTAGAAAAAATGTCAATGCATAATTAACTTAAGTTCAAAAGATTAGAAGTTACTTAGAAATAGAAAATGATATGAAATAAATTAGTAGAAAAATCTTAAATAAAATTTTTATCCTTAAAGCCTTACGTAGATTTTAAACATTATAATTATAAAAATAATGGTCATAACATCAAACACACAAAATTTGGCGATAGCAAATTAGAGACATTAAAAAGGTAATTTTATTGAAATTAAAATATGAAGTGTCGATTAATGTCAATGTACATGTTGTCAGGAATGATTTAAGTTTTCATTTATAAGATAATGATCAATAGTAATAAAAATAAACTTAGGAGTAATGATAAAAAAAGAAATTAGAATATCTATAAACTTTATAGAAATAGATCAAACACATTCCTGAATTAGTGGTAATATATGAGTTTGATTAAAACAATGTATTTACCAAGCTTATAGAAAAAAATCAATGTAGACTGTGAAGCAAAATTTAAAATCATCAAAAATTGATATGGCTTCATAACAACTATAAAAACTATATTTTTATTTCAATTTAATTTAAGATACATTTCTTCAAATAAAGGAAATAGTAACTGCAATAATAAATGTTTAAGATTTTACATGAAAATAACATCAAGAATAAATATGCAGACATGATTGCTGAAAATGATCTAGAAAATTTTAATATAAAAATATAATTTATGTTATTACTATAGCTGAATAAATATTTTGTATTATATTAGCTTTTCAAATGACATAAATTTCTAGTATCACATATAAACCTTCTGAAAGTTAAGGTATTAATCATGAAGGATCCCAAATGTAACTTAAGTAGTTCTTATTTGTCAACTTGAAGGTTATTAATATTTAATGGAAAATGTTATGCTAATTTCAAATTATTAAATAAACTATTAAAAGCAAACCATCCTTATAGAAAGTAATCACATGTGTCTCCATAGAGTTTAGTTTAAATGACTGAATTATTCTGAATATCAAATTTAATTTTGAACATATGTGAAATTTATTACTAACATAGTGTGACATCTCTGAACTATTTGACATAGAAAAGTACTTTTCACTCAAATTTTATTTGAAGTGGTCTAGTTGTATGGAGAAAAATGCTAAAAAAGTATTTTCTATGATATTAACCTTAGCATCATTCTGATTATGTAATAACATTAAATGCAAGACATGTTCAGGTATTTAAAGTATACAATAGTTACCATTTATGTAACTTTTACTCAAAAAGTCTAAACACGATATTCCTAATATCACATTTAGAAATATCATGAATTTGGAGATCATGTGTATAAGACCTGATTTTTATTAGAGAGTAGATTAACTTTGTCATAAGGCAAATGAACATTAATATCAATAGAAAATTACTACAGTTTGATTGATAAGTGTCAAAATTTGCTACTGCCATAAGTTTAACACAAACATTTTATTAATCATTCATTAGACAAGAAATTATCCAATAATGAATAATATTTTTGTAGTGTAATTTCTCATTACACTAGATCTTTTTCACATGTCTTTCATCATATGTTTATAATTAGATTTCTCCACATGATGTTAAAAGGAGATAGAAACTAGTTCCTACCTTTTGAGAGAGTGGTGTAATAAAATATTACACCACATTAATATTATTTATTCTTGGATAATCTCTAATCTAATGAATGACCTCTAAAAATTATTAGCATTAACATGAACTTTCTTTAAAACTATGTAAAAATCCAAATATTTTAAAAATAAAAATAGAAAATGAATTCAGAATTTATTTTCTTATGTAAACTAATTAATTTTTGTCAAATTGCTATTTTTGTTTGATTTTCCCCCTAGCTCAAAATTTCAGATACTAAATTATCAATAAATAATAGGAATATAACCTACTTGTTTGGTGAATCAAATACCTAGAAAAAAATTTCCAAGCCTATTTGAAACATAAAACTTCAAATTTTATCTAAACTAGATTCAGTGATATAGCATGTCAAGTAGAGATAGCAACAACTACATTATAAGGCATAATTATCAAAAAAATTAAAGATTGCAAATAAAATATAGGAAAGTATGTTTAGGTTCAGTCAACTTTCTTTTCTTTTTTTTTTTAATTAAATTTTAAGTATTCTCAATTAGTTTTCATTCAGTAAATTGTCATGTTTTTAGCACTTCAGCAGCAAAAAATAAAGACAATATTCTTATAGCTATAAAGTACATTAAAAATTAGTATATATTGTAACAATACCTCCCACCACTAATAATATTTATTTTCACCTGATACACATTCAATCCTAAACATACGTGCTTACATATATATTTAATCAAAACCATTGTATTTAATCACTAATTGATATTAATGTCTTATAAATTCATTCTCAGTAACTCTAATAGATTCCCAATGTGTGTTTATTGACATCCCTAGGATTCCAAGTGCCAATCTTATAAAAAAATAAGAATTACATGAAGTGAATATATTACCAATAACAACCACTGTCTTAAGAACATGTGAGAGAGGTTTTGACCATCATCTATCTCAGGTCAGGTGACATCATGGCTGAGAGTAGACATGAATGAGAGTAAGAATTTCAATAATACATAAAATACATATAAAGGAAAAGTACCACAAGATTTCTACATATGTTTTTGTTATTGAATCAGATTTATTAAACGCTATTCCAAATCACAATTATTATTTTCTAATCTTATATATATATATATATATATATATATATATATATATATATATATATATAATATAACCCTTAATCAGTTAACATACATATAGTTAAAGCTCTGCTATTTTGATTTGCCATATACGCACAACAACATTCTTTCAAATATCCATTATTTATAAATAAGTCAAGTAGTGAAGATTGATAGAAAGAGATTTCTCTTCCACTACTTTTCTATTTGTTTTTTTTTACTACTGGAGACTACTTCATTGAATTTCCAGAAGGATCTCAATCTCTAATAGTGATAATTGGTATCTGCAAGTAAAATCTTAACAAAAAGTTTTTTATTGAATTCTCATACTGCAAGTCTATAGAATTTGTTAATAATTTCTTTCTTAGTTTCTTATTATAAATAGCAAATCAATACATAAATTTTGTTTATTACCTGCACATCCCCTGGGAATTCATGGAAAATATATTTTTAGTTTTGGTAGTTTGGATCATCACAGGTCACTAAATATAGGACCCATCATGAGGTTTCCCATTCTTTGATTTATTATATAGTCTTCATTGATGAGGATCTGCTTCATGGTTCTGATGTTGGTGGTTGTTTTAATCCAGAAAGGCATCTTATTTATTGTTAAGTGTAGCAGTTAGTGGGAATTAGGGGTTTGCTCCCAATATGTTAGGTTTTTACCCCAACATTTTGTTTTCTGTCACCATGAGATAAACTTGTAATCTTGATTTTGAAATTGAGGTAATGATTCTGCTTATCCAATTGTCACCTAACCAGATTTTAGTCAAAGTGTGAAAGCTTTTATCATCTTCTGCTTTTCTTCTAATAACAAAATAAAGCAAAAATCCATTTCTGATGGAAATTTTTAGGCATTTACATTGCAAGTGAAGTAAAACCTCATTTTCTATCTTTCTAACCATCAAACCCATTTATACACATGTTTGTAATATGCACATACATACCATTTTGAAATGACTGAGTACCTTCCCCCTCATTCTATCTGTGTATTTATATAACCACCATGTAATATAATAATTAAATTCATATATACCATGATTTCATATATGTGTAATGACTGCCACCTCTTATACTAGTTGTGACTGGGTTCAAACCTATTCTGTCACAATATTTATATATGAGTGTTATTGTTTTATAATGAAAATGTTTTAGTTCACCATTTATTTATTTTTCATTTAAAGTAAAATAAAAAGTATAAATAATTTTTCTGTAATATATTTTTAAATATATTTGGTTTTAATTTTATTTATTTATTTGGGTACACTGGAATTTTCATAAAATTACTAATAAACATCTTTTGTTAATAAAGAAATTAAACCAAAACTACAAAAAAAATACATATTAATTATTACATTTTTATTACATATTTAGGTAAAACATTCACCTGTTTCCCTACTTAAACCACCAAACATCCATGTGCCCTTGCGAATGCCAATTTTAGTGTTAAAACATCAGACATTTATGAAAAATATGACAAATAACTGAACATGTTGAAGTATTACAAAAAAAAAAAATTGCTATGAGGAAAAAAATGTTGTTGACGGAAAAAAACACATTCTAAATATTGCAAAAAAAAAAAGTTTGCATTGAAAAAAAAATCTTGTTGATTAAAAAAATTTATGTTTTCATAATAAAAAATATGACAAATAACTGAAAATGTTGAAATATTACAAAAAAAAATTGCGTTGAAAAAAAATATGTTGTTGATAAAAAAAGAAAACATGTTTCGCAGGGATTAAAAAAGAATCTTGTTGATAAAAAAATACATTTTCATGTATACTCACAGGAACTATTTTCTTTCAATTTGATGTTATCACGACATTACACATTTATCGTGGATGTGAAAAGGCTTCCTATCTTCTCTACGTTGCAGCTTTAGTACTCAAGTACCTTTATTTGTTTATCTATGAGGACAAAAGAAAAAAATATATATGTAATAGAGAAATATAATATTTGTATAAATTCCACAAAAAAAAAAAAGAAAAGAAAAACAATTTTTAGCTGTTTGTATTATTTTATCAATTAAATTGTGCTTAATAAATTAATGTATAAAAAATAAAAAGTTTGATTTTAAAATATAAATTTAAAAAAAAAAAACAGAAATTATGTCAGGAAATTATAATATAATTATCTTAAATTATCATGATCTCAAACATCTATAAAATATACCATGAAGACATTACCATAAATAGTTAAGCCTATTTTTCTAGTAAAGTTAATCCCTCATATATATATATTATATCAATATACATCTCTTCAATTACATCATATCCAAAAAGAAATACAAATAAACTATAAATAAAAGGAATTCATAATTTTAATTAATAATGAGATGTGGTAGTAAAATATCCATTAAATTCAAAATTTTAAATGCTACAATTCAGATATATGCAAACACATTTACAAATAAATAACATTTATTTGGGTTATGTTTAAAGCACATATATTTTACTTTTTCTATTTTTTTCCAAAATGTGATATGACACAATATTTCATGTAATAAACTATTTTATCAGCATAAAGTTATAAACTTTATAAAATTTATGAAAATTTTTAAACAATAAAATGAAACTCATGGGAAAAAAAATCAAAAAAATGTTTTCATACTGGATCAAAAAAACTCAAAATTTATAAGACTAATTTATCAAAAAATCTGAAATGGGTATTTGAAAATAGGAGAAATTGTATAAATTTCAAAATCAATGTGGACTTTAAAACCATTAAAATAATAGGTGAACTTGTATTTGCCAAAAAGAAGATTGGTCTTATATTTCCATAAGGAAGAAAAATTATTGAAAAAAAAAATTATCCAGAGTAAGTGCATAATTGTAATGAAACGATTATTTTGATACATCAATGTTTTGAAGATAACAAAATATGACATTTCACTATTCATTTTATCTTGTAACAAAAAATAATGATACAAAAAGTATTTTTTTCAGTAAATATAAATGAATGAATGCATACACAGTAATATATGTATATAAATGGGTTCTCTCATTTTATTATTAGTAACTAAATTATTTTTAAGGTTTGTTTATATTATAATCTTAATTTTTGTGTGCATGCTATACATATAAAAATGTATTTTTGTTATATATGTATATGTTGAAATGTATTACACACTTTTGGTACAGTAAATATTATTTATTGTAATCAAAGCTTATCAAAAACATGTACTATTATGTATAATATAATATGTACTCAAGAAAGGAGACTTGAAACAAAATGTCTCCACTCTAATGTCTAAAGGGAGAATTACCAGTTTTTATATCTTCACATTTGTTCAATAATATAGGGCCCTATCATCATGAATACCTTGTGTCATCTATCATTTCTCTGCACTAATCAAAATAATTGAATGTTCTATTGCTTGGTGGAAGGTATCATGTAATATTTGAGCATCAGAAATGATAGACTGAGATTCATCCTCTAACCTCAATTCTCAAATTTATTACTACCTCAAAGAATAGGGATTTACATTAATAAGTACCTTGGGAATCCTATGCTTGTAATACCATATTGTCATTTTTAATGGTGTGTCAGTAATTATTATTCTATTCTTTTATTTTTTTTGTTGTCACTTTTATTCTTAAAAATATTGTGTGTGTGTGTCTTTTGTGTATTAGAATAGCTAGTCTTTTCTATGAACAGCTAGCTACTTATGATGATAACAAATGAAGGTAATACATAGATGAATAAAATATTACTATAACATCATGATTTAAATTTTGCTGTTTTATACTTGCTATAAGATAGCCAGTAAATTATACACATTTATACATATATTCTCTTTCTTTCTCCCCATCTGAAACAAGTGCATAGTTGTAACACGTTTAGAATCATTGTTTTAAATTTTGCACTCTCTATTGATTTCGCAAAACTATTCGAAAATGTTTCAAGTTAAAATTTATTTTTATTCTGTGAGTACACAGTATCAGTTTAACGTTTCACTATGTATCTATAGATTGCACTTACAGAATTTGTCATTTTGAAGTGAACTATGATTTTACTAAACAAACAAATTGTGCAGCTATTAGTTTCAATTGAAAGTGACACAGTAATTCTAATTTATAGTTTCGCCAAGACAAACATTTTAAATCTGTCATCAAGAAATAAACAAATTCACTTATCTATTTAAAAGTTTTTTTGGAGATCGTTAATATTAATGTTTTTCTATCATAAAACATAAAATTTTATAAAAGTAATAAAAGTAGAAATGAATGGCAATAAACATTTTTTTTTAAAAAAATAACCGTTTTTAAACCTAAGATATATATGTTTTTTTTTTAAAAAAATCATTGCACAATCAACTGTTTTTATAAAAATTTTATTAAGAAAGTAATTTTGAGCTTTTTATATATTATAATATATTCTCCAATAACTTATCTTCCTCTTTTCTTCTTTACTTTTGCTTTTCTAATATATAACATATAATAACCACATTCCACTCTTTTGACACTTTGAAGCAAAATATATTTATTAATATTACAGTTTTGACTATTCCTAGCAGGCTTCTTCAGATGTACAAAAATTTAACCATTATATTAATACAACCATATTTCATATATATATATATATATATATATTAAAATTTTACTTTTTATATATTCTTTATATATTCATTATTATATCAACATTTTAGTAATTAAATGGTTTATTGCTCATGAATTCATAAAAAATGTAATCACCAGCATGGACTGCTGCACCACTATTCATAGATATTGAGTTCCAGAATTTATTTCTTAACATCTATTGTAGAAAATAGAGCATACACTTAGAGATATTAAATGCATTTATTATTTTGTGATGTTTTGAAATGATAAAATATATTATATTATGATGACGACAAGCAAGGACAAACTAGTACTGATAATAAATGTTATTGTTTGTTTATAATATTTTAAGCAATAATTTCTCCAATCTACTTTCAACCAATTTATGTAAATATATGTATAAGGTTTAACATAAAAATGCATTTTCTACATGCCATATCTATAATCTGAACTTTGAATAATTGGTTAGGTTAAAGTTGTAATATTTTTTCAAATTCTAAGGAAATAACTAATTTATAGTTATCCTATCTTGTCTTTTAATATCATTGATAAATAAGGATATAGTTGTCTTTAATAGAGATTAAAATGAAAGAAATTTCTCATATTTTGATCACTAATAGTCAGAAGCCTAGCAAGTCCTCTAAGAAAGTTTGCTGGAAATACTTTTGCTCAGCAATGGATTATCTATAATTTTTACTGCTTATCATTACTTTTATATATATATAAAAAACATCAAAAAGTAAAGAAAATATTCAATGATATATATATCATTGAATATTTTCTTTACTTTTTGATGTTTTTTTGTATTATTAATACACTTTTTTTTCTATTTAATTTTTGCAAATTCAAATTTGATTTAATAATAACACTGCTTCAATTATTTAACAGACTGTTTTATATTATGAATATATATTTTTTATATATGTATCACAATCGTATTGATATTATTAGTGCATGTAGTCAACTCATAAGGGGAGATAAATGCATATGACAAAAATAACTAATTGATAATAAATAAAATTTACATATTGTCTGATGTTTGAAAATAATTTATTTAGCAGAGAAATAAAATTCACAGTCTTAAGTATAAAGAGTAATACTATGATAATAATTTATTTAATAACTATCTTCAGTATAGAATAAATAAAGCTTACTTTGCATAATGAATAAAAATGTTTTATTTATAAAAAATAAATAAATAAATAATCTGTGCATGTTGTGTTTTATAATTTATTTGATATATTAAGCTCAACATATTTATTTTTATGTCGCTCATGATAGACCATTTTCTTTTAATGCCAAATAGCTATATGTAGATATTTATACTGCCATTAATTTTCAAATGTCCAAATTTCATATTATTGTTTCATTTCAACATTTGTTTATCACTGAGCTTTTCTAAATATGTCTCTATTTTATAAAAACTGTTTTGACTTTCTTTTGAATAATCTAAGTTTTATACAACTTTTATTGGAGTTTACCAATGTCTGTCACATGCAGACTAAACATAAGTACTATTGTTCCTCCATGTTTTCATACTTTTTTATATAAGTGTTATAAAATATTTGTAAGTAATTCTTCAAATAATAAAATAAAATGTATTTTATTATGCTTGCTAATTGAAATTTTTTTAATAGAATCCATTCAATTGCATTCAAATATCTGGTATATTAAACTTTTTTTGAAAGTTGTTTGTTTTTCTTTGTGTGTGTGTGTTAAATTACATCTTAATTTTTCATATCCATATTATACCACTGGAAAACTGGGGTGATTGCAGATTATAACTTGAAAAAAACATTGACCAATGGCAATTTTCTTCCATATGTTAAATATTTCAACTAACAACTCATTCATTTTATATAAAAAATTTAAGTAGTCAAAGAAAATTCAACACTTGAACTTTTTTGAAAGCATTAGCAAAATTGATTACAAATCTGTACTTAAATGAAAGTCTTTTTTAAAAAGTTTAAAAGACTCGATGCAATTTGTTTTATTTGTTTTATTTAATTTAAATATCTACTTTGAACCATAATTATTTCAAATAGTAATACGTTTCTAGTGAGCGGTATCTTTATGCGATGTATGGCACTTACATTACAAAACTTCAAGTAGCTAGCTGTAAGAATTAAATGTTAAACATGTCTATTTGCATTTAACGTATATGGATAAACAGCACTTCATATTCTTGCATATATATATAGATAGATATCTGTAATTAAATATTGTAAATTATTTATTTGAAATTCTCTTTAAAATATTTTAATATAGTTTTATTAGAAATGTTTAATAAAAAAATATTTTTTTTAACCAAGCATTGATTTTTTTTTCCACTTGCAAAGTAATATTTTTTTGCATTGATTAATTTCAACATTTTGAATGAATGTTCTCTAAAGCATCTAGGAAAAATTTAATATTCAACACATTTTCCCCAGTAGTTGAAAAATACTTTTTTTTTTTAGTTATTTTAGCAACACGAAAAATAATAATACGAACATAAAATAAAGCAACTCTACCCAACCTTGCTTTGTCATCCTAGGTGTGAAATATATAGTTGTTTTTTTGTTCAACAATAAGATATTAATATAATTTTGTACATGCTCTCATTTATTAAAAAATGATAACATAGATTTTACTTATTTGCATTGGAAATAATATAAAAGATGAAATATTAATGTTTATCTATTTATTCAGTTGTATAACAAATCAATTGTCAAAGTATTTGATTTGTTTTTTATATATTTCTTGGAATTGCAATATAACACAATGTAATTAAAGATTATAAATAAGTTTAGAAGTATTAAAACAAATCTTGCTACCAAATAATATTTTAATAATGGATGATTATTTATGTAGAAAAAGAAATGTCATTATAATGCACCCACACTTATGTGATGTGAAAAAAACTGATGACTATTTATATAAATGAAATTGATCTTTAGTATTAAAATGATGATTATTGATATATAAAAGACAAATGTAGTGTAAATTTTAGCATTAATTTAATAATAATGATGAAAATCTATTATAAAATAGTAGTCTTTTTATATATGAACTATTTGCCCCAAATTGTGACTCAGATATAGAAATTCATTTTATAATATGCATTTATAACACATATAAGGGTAGATGAGTTCATGAAGTTAAATTAAATAATTAAAATATAGAAAATTAATTTTTTAGTAATTTTTAATTTTATTTCTTATTATTTTTAATCACAGATAAATACAACTATTGTGAATAAGGAGATTTCTGAATGGTTAGAAAATTACTACAGTTTAATTGATGTGTCAAATGTGCTGTTCACACTCAACAAGAGCTCTGTAGTAGTTTGCTATCTACATATATACTGAACAATAATAAAGATATATGCTAGCGATTGTAGTCTGACAAACTGATGAGAGCTCATTCAGCATAAAATAGGTACCTAGTGGATTGTAGATTTTTTCACATGCTTTTAGTCATATGTTTTTGTATTCAGAATAGGGTTTGTAATCCAATTGATTTAAATATATATCTATAGTTAATCAAAATATTTTTTTATGAAAATTATTTTATATCATTATATTTATGTGAATAACATATATATATATATATATATATATATATATATATATATATTGTTTACAGATGTATACTCTACTCAAAATTAAAATTTAAAATCTAGAATTTCCAGCTTAAGTAGATAACATTAAATGTTATGAATTATTTCAAGTATGATAAACAACTCTCTAATAAATGTCGTAACTTAAATTTAATGTAGCCACATTCCAATATAAACAAATACATTTGTATATTATATTAGTTAATAGCATTCTCAAATTTTTTGGATGAGACAGGTGGCTGTTTTAATTTTCTACTGAAACTGATTTCTTGTTCTTCTCTTGGTGATTTTTTTTTTTTTTTTATGGAATGAAAATATCCTGAACAATATCTGTCTTTAAACAGTTACTAAAAAAAAAGGTTAAATATATATTATGAATTACACATGTTGCCATCTATAGTTTCCTTGTACTGTATAAATAGAAAAATAAAGAAAACAATTAAAGGTCATATATGTAATAAATAAAATAATATTTTTGTAATAAATCTGAAATAAGTGAATCATTTATTTATTAAACTTAAAAAATGAATTATTTTGTTTAAATTATTATTGAATAACAAAAATACCTTATTAGAATTAGAAGAAAGAGAATCTAAATGATCACAAGCCAGTGTTTAAAATAAAGGAAAAGTCTCTCTTTTATGTTGTCATAGCTACAGAAAAGATTTTAGCAAGAGAATGCATACATTCTTTGGCTCAAAAATTTGTGTTTATTTTACCTTATTTTTATAAATATATGCAGGTCATATAGTAAAGAAATATTCACTGTGTGTAAGGCAGCTTGGAAAGAAAGGGCATGAGTTTCCCCTTTATTTGATTACTCTGTAATTAAAATGAAAGTGATATCACAAATGTAATGCTGACGGTGATAGAGATATAAAATAATTGAATTCACCTGGATTGTAATATCAACAGAAATAATAATTACATATCATCTATGGATTAAAATTGATTGTAAATCCATTTTGTTAGCAAAAAGATACCAAGGGAAATATTGAATAATGGAATATCAGTTGAAGTCATATACATGCAAAACTGTGGTAACAGACACTAATAAAAACCTTTAAAATCAACACTGTCAGATAAGTTTCATAAAAAATGGGAAATGGTTAAAAAATTATGATGATAATTTTAATGATAAACATTTATTAAAGGTTTTTTATTAATAATTTCCATTAGCATAACTTACTTGGCATTCATTATCATTTAAAAGATATGAGAAATATACATTTGCTAAACAAAAAAATGTAACAATTTTAAAACTTCTATTACCTTGTTTAAAGAATTTATCTTTAACCCTTCTATGACTGTATGCTTTTTTAATTTAAATGTATACCATACTTATTAATTATAATCTTAAAAAAAGAGAAGGTAAATTATAAAAACAAGATAGGATATTAGATTGCAGTTGGAAAATTAAAATTATGGTCTTTATTTTATCCACCTAAATGAGTTGATGCTTAATTCAATAAATTCATATTATTACTATTAACCTAAGTTCTTTGATTTTCATATTGCATCAATCATTAAAAAAATATTCTATTGCATAATTTATTTTTGAAGTAAAATAATTCATTATACATCCCATACTATATTTTAGCATCAAATAAGTCATCATTTATTGAATTGTATCTTCTTTTCCAAGCAAGATACTCATTCTCTGAATCATTTACACCTCATAATGTTCATGAGTTGTAAATATATATTTAAACTGCCATAGTGTTATTTGTGAATCATATTTGTTTATTTTCAATTATGTACTTAGTTGCCTAAGTACAACATTTATGTAATATATTTTAGAGTGTCCAAATAATAAGTGCATAAGTGGACAAAACCATTTGGTTCATAATTTTATTTTTTATATGTGATTACCCAAATATATGAACTACTTGCAAGCCAGATAGACTTGCTCAGTAATAATATTTTTGTTATATTCATGATTACTTAAATCTTCAAGCTATTTTATGAATAGCACTTATTTTAGCTTTATGTTTTGACAATGCTTTTTTAGTTTTTCTTTACATTTTGGCACACCCAGTAAGGAAATATTTCTATTTATGAGACAATGTAATCTTCATTAGCATTGTTCATATAATTTTTAGAATATTTTCATTCACATTTTGGTTATCCAACAAGGACCCAAGTAGTTGTCCATAACCCATGAGAGATTTAAAGTTCTATAATAATAGGCAGATAGAATTTTAAAAATATTTGATTAATTATCACAATTAATATCACCTATTTTTGTGAATACTAGAGTCAGATTAAATAGAGTAATGACTTAATGGATAAGAATTTTTAATTTCATAGTTGTGCTTTGTTAATGTTTAAATTTAAAATGGGTTGTCTAATTGGTTTCTGAAAAAGAGGTGTAAGAATAAATGAGTTAAGAATAGCAAAGTTGTAAAATGATTTATAAATAAAATGTTTTATAAATATGCCAAAAAAGGGCATATAAAGACAAAGTAGCACATAGTGATGCCTGGACTTGTCATATAATAATAATAATAAAAGTTTGTGTTAGTGACTTCAAAGCACCAGATACATGTTATAAGTTAACAATATTCTAAAGGAATGTGAGCTCATTACTAATAAATATTATTAAGTTCTCCTCTTGAAGCAACTGTAAAATAAATAATGAAAAGTATTTGAAGCTAGCTTATTTTATTAAAAGTATTGTGCTGTAAATATTTTAGAAAATCAATAGGAAACAATAATTCTCACTATTTTATTTGTTAATGATAGAATAATGCAAAGTCTTTGAATATAGTCATAAAATTTACATTATGTTGTACACAATATAAGTTGAATTAAAAAATAAATGAATAAATATATGTATACACATTAGTTTGGGATGATAATATTGCCGATAAATCAATCAATCATTATTTAGAGATGCTGTTATAGTATTATTTTATATTAAAATAGTATATTAGAGTCAAAATGTGTGTGAGTAAAGATTTAATTTATTTGTAGGGTTTGGCATATAAAGTATTGTGGAGAAAACAAGTTTTTCTTTTTATGTGGTCTGAAATATCAAATTGAGGAGCAGGAGAGTCATGTTTTTTTTTTCCTTTCAAAAATAAAGTAATAAATACAAATATAAATAAAGTATGGAAAATGAATATGAGATAGATATTTTTACAAGAGAAGTGTGGTCACAACAAAAATGAGTGAAATGAACCTATAATGACCATGTTAAAAAGTTTAATGAATGAAATGAATCAAATGAAACAAGAATTTAAGCAAAGTCAGGAAAATATGATAGGAATCAAATTGAAATAAAGCAAAGCCAAGAAATATTTAAACATGAAGCAGGAATTGAAACAAGGCCAGGAAATTTTAATTATGAAAATAGAAAAGGTTCAATATGACTTAGAGAATAGGTTAAAACAAGATAGCAATCATGTGTTATACGTAGTTCATGAAATAATAATGGGACAAGAGCAAATACATTGCTTGTAAGTTAAAGGTTGTAAGAAACTCAATGTCAAATATAAATTTAAAAAATGAATAATTTAAAGACAGTATAGAAGAAAGACAAAGTTGCACCTGTAACATGGAAATATATGAAGACATACATATTAGAATGTCAAGATAAGGATAAAGTTTTAGAAACTAAATTAAATACATCTCAACAGATTAGTAATAGAGATATAAAAAGGTTAGAAGATAAACAGCAGCAGAGACAAAGTCATCAAGAATATGGCATTAATTTTAATAAGGTACAATCTGAAACAAATGATTTAAGAAATCAGTCACCTAATTTAAAAGTCCATTCACCATCTTTGATTACTTCAGTTGAGTTTAATAAAATAATTGTTATAACTTCCATATAAGGAAAACTGAAAGATTTACAGCAAAATATAGAAAATGGAATGAAAATGATAAAAAAAGGTTTGGAAGAAGATTGTCAAGTGGAGATTAAAATTTTTATTGCAGAGATGAAAACTCAATTTAAAAATGAGATAAGCAATCTTGGGGATAATAGAACTATATGAGGATAGAAGTGGGAAGTAGGGTTCTAATAATACTGCACTATCTCAATTTAAATGTGAATTTTCACCACTTCCCCCTGAGCCAAAACAATTGCCCACCCCTATTCTAGACTATTGTCACCTTACAAAATTCATCAGTTCATTGTAAATATAAATTTAAACTGTTATTGAGTTATTTGTGAATCACATACCTATTTGTCTATTTCTATTTATATATTTAGTTGCCTAAGTACAACATTTATGTAATATATTTTAAGACTCACAAATATTTAGTGCATAAGTGATAAGTGAAAAAACCACATGGTTCATAATTTTATTTATTATATGTTGTTGCCCAAATCTATAAGGAACTTGCAGGCCAGTTTCACCTGCTCAATAATAATGCTTTTTATATTCCTGATTACCCAAATCTTCAATCTATTCCATGAATGGCACTTATTTTAGTTTAAATTTTGGCAATCTTTATTACTTTTACTTTACATTTTGGCTCACACAACCAGAAAATATTGCTATTTATGAGACAATTTTGCCTTTATTAGTATAGTTTATATATCTTTTAGAATAGTTTTCTTCACAATATATATTTATTGTAATGGGTTCGAATATGCGTCATTGAAACATCGGCCTCTTAGGCAGAGAAGAACATACTCGGAGAGTATGTATGCCCAAACAATAGCTATAAAATATATAACTAGCATTACATTTCGAAGACATAACTTCTTCTCAACTGTTGAGTTCAACATCAGACTTCAAAGCACTTTTTTTTGTTTATGTATAAACACAGGCATCAGTTAATTATCCAAGAATGAATAAATAATGCACTTTGAGCAATGGCCACTAACTCAATGCCTAAATATCCACGACTAGCTCAGATGTTGTAATCACTAATAGATTATACATAATTAGTGGTGAAAGAATTGATAAAAGATTTGTAAAAAAATTGATAAAAAGAATTGACCGACAAATAGAGTTTAATTTTAAAGACAATTTATTAACTAACATTAATTTACTAAATTTAAATATCTTTATAATTTTTTAAATAATATAACACACACACACACACATTATAAATTAACACATTATAATATATATCTTATGAAAAGCATAAATAATATTTGACATTGATAAATTATCTCACATTCACAAACACACACATCAATACTTCATTTTATGCATACTTATATAGTTCAAATTATTTGTCTCTGTAGGATTTATGAATTACAGCGGTGGCTACTATATATAAATGAAAATAATAAAATGTTTTACCTAGGATTTTTGGAATGTGGTTATTGCTTGTTGTTGGCTGCTTCTGACAGAAGTATATCTAACCGGTTAGATTTGACATTTCTTGAAGAGATTTGATGCTAATCCGTTGGTTTCATTCCTGGAGACAGTTGAACATTGGTGGCATATTTCTGAGCTGTTATGCAGACATTACTTCATGAGCAGGTTTTGATGATCTTGTTGGACTAAAGGGCTGAAGTAAGAGCATATATTCCCTAAAGCTGCTCAACACCACATTTCTGTTTCTGGATGCATAATATAAACTGCACTGTTATCTGAACTGAAACAAGACTGTCACTGGAAACTAGGCTGAAACTGACATCTGATAAAAATCTGGCTATTTATATATGCAAAGTGTTTTGTTTTAATATCCTCTGGCAATAGGTGTTGTTGAAAATCCTAATCCTTTGATGTGTTTTTGAAGATTGTTTAATTAGTAGTAGCTTTCATAAACATGTTGTTTTTATATCTTTAATTAGTAGCCCACTGCTGGTGTGGTTTTTTTAAATCATTATTTAACTTAATAGCCATCACTGTGGTTTCCAAATATAATTTCTTTCTAACTTTCATTTATATTTTTTTTAATATTATTCTAACAGGCATATATTTATTTACACTCGCACACACATATATAATTTATTATAATAAGCTCGAATGAAAAGAGATTTATATTTTTTTAAACTTTAAATTATTTATTCTTACAAATACTAATTAAGGAAAACTTTACTTTTTTTTATAAAACTTTTAGTTTGACTTTTCTAATGAAACACCCCTCTCCCCTTCTGATTAATTAATTGTAACTTTTATTTCAAAAACTTTCACAGGAAAGATTTTTATTTTAAAACTCTGATTTTTTAATTTTACTTTTGACAGCAAACTGATTTTGTTTACTAAATAAATCTTTTAGATTTTTATAAGTTATTTATTATTTTTAATATTTTTTTAAATAAAATTAATATGTGCCAATTTCAATATTGGTACTATATATATATATATATATATATATATATATATATATATAGTACAATACGCTCTTCCGATCTTATATATATATTAAATTGTTTTATCAATTGATATTTTTGTATATAATTTTATAATGTTGATGGAAATAATCAAATATTTTTTTACCTGTTTATATTTTTTTACGCTTGGAATCTCTATATTAAATTAACTATTATACTATTATTAAATATATATACCTTTACTTTTTAGTCTTTAAGACTGTCATTGTCTGTGCATTGCTTTTTTTTGCAAATCTCATGAACGATTGTGTATAGACATACTCATTTTATTAAAAGTTATTTCCAAATTGTTAATAAACTATTTAATATATGTCTAAAAATCTTTTTTTTTAATAATACATATTCTGAAAATAAGATTTGTAGCTACAAAATCTTTGATATAAAAAATAATGTAGTTTGAATATTTATAATTCTGAACAAATATGTATTTATTGTTCTTTTTTAATATTTTCAAATTTACTGTTACTAATAAAGATTTATCATTCTTCTAATATAATTTTGTATGTCATCCTATTATAAATATGCCTCTTAAGTGTGTACGTGATGACTAAAATTTTATAAAACTGTGTGTATTTCCTAATTAAAAAGCTATTTATGAAAATGTGCTATTACATTATATAATTGCTAATTTTATTTTCTGTATATTGCTAATGTTTCTACATTTGAATTTGACATTCCCACTATCCCAAATAGTATTTTGTAATTGTAGTAATAATCTGATTTAATAATCTATTTAGGTATACATTTGCATATCAAAATATATAATTTGAATATATATATATATATATATATATATATATGTCATATTATTATTAGTATTTGCGGGATATTCCGTGTAGTGAAAAAGCTAAATGCTGATGTTTCAGTACAATATCAAGTACCTTCCTCAGAGCGTCCTCTTTCTCAAATCATAAGAATGGATGTGAGATTTAAAATTGTTTTTATCGTTTTCTTTCCCCTCATATTTAAATTCTATTGGTTGAGAAGTTTTAAAATTTATTTTCTCTTCCAATAGTTTCTTCCAAATGTTGTTAATCTTCTTTAACTCACACCCCAAGAGCATAAATGAAAGGTGTGAGTTAAAGAAGATTAACAACATTTGGAAGAAACTATTGGAATAAAAAATAAATTTTAAAACTTCTCAACCAATAGAATTTAAATATGAGGAGAAAGAAAATGATAAAAATGATTTTAAATCTCACATGCATTCTTATGATTTGAGAAAGAGGATGCTCTGAGGAAGGTACTTGATATTGTACTGAAACGTCAGCATTTAGCTTTTTCACTACACGGAATATCCCGCAAATAGTAATAATAATATGACATCTTTTATCCGTGAAAACATTAGAATTAACATATATATATATATATATAATTTTAAATCACTTCAAAATAAATTGTCAAAGATCAACCCATTTCTTTCCAATAATATATTTATATTATTTAGTTGGTATTTCTTTCATTTAGGAAAGTTTTCAAAAATGTCTTTTTGTGATCTCACTAATTCATTAATATATATTACTCCTCTCCTAAAATCACTTTTCTAATTATATTCAATAAATAAATGTATATCCCCCCTTATTTCCTTTTTTATTTCCTTATTACATATAACATATATAATAAATCTACATAATAATTTTTTTTCATTATGTGCATCTTAAATGTACATATCCAAAACTTAAATGATTTTAATTATATATATATATATATAATATAAAAATCAATATATATATATATCAAAATACAGTACAATTTACATAAATTATATTCTTTTAGAAGTACTTTCGACTATACACTTTGTAGTCTGTATCAACTATATCAAACTTTATTTATTACACACACACACACACACACATATATATATATATATATCATTATTATTGACCATTTCAGATCATCAATTTTCAAGCTGTAAATAATTCATAGTAACATCTAATTTGTAATGCATATCAACTTTAAATAAAACTGACAATAGCAACTTCATTTAAATAAAATTTATTTACATCAAATTAGTTTTCACTTCTTGCAGGAATCTTTTTATGATGTCTACTTCCAATTATCATGTGATATACATTATTCTAAAGCAACTCCTTTTAGTAGTCATTATTAAAAATATAATTAAAAAATATATTAGAATACACTAAGAAAATATAGTAATAAATAAAATCAATATGAGTGATAAAATTTCAAATAAACGCATATATAATGTTAACTAATCATTATTACTTATAATTATAGCTTTATGTTTTTAATATAAACAGAAGTTATTCCATCTAACTAGGGAATTTGAATTTATGTTATCAATTGCTATTTCTATATAAAAGAAAATTAATTATTAAGCATATTTAAAAAATTAGTATAAATGTAAGGTATATTAGTAGAAATATTGTTGATGCATTTAATGAATCAAATAATAGGGGTTTTTTTTATGTGTCATAGCATCAGCCAGAAAGCGAACCCACTAACCTGGGTCAACTGCTTGTAAAGCAGCTGTTGCTGACCTCTCGACCACCAATGCTTGACAATCAAAGAATAATTTACAATGAAAAAAAAAAAAGAAAAAAGAAAAAATAACATTTAAATATTTTTTTACAAAAAAAGATTCATGAAAAAGACTTATATAATAGCAGATTAAAGAAAAGGAAAAGAAATAAATAATTATTTTCAATTAATACAAACTGTAGTCTAAAAAAGTAGCAGTTTTATATGAATTTAAAATGAAAATTAATAGATTAATATTAAATAGAGAAAATCAAAATACAAAAATTGGAAGTCAAAAATTATTAATAGATATAAGTTATAAAAAGGAGAAAAGAATTTTAGATAATAAAAATATAAATAACAAAAATATAATAAAAAAAACATGTTATTAAACATAAAAATGATTTCAATACCATATACACTGATAGTATAAATAAATGACTAAAATAATAAAAATCCCAACAGGCCTTAAAATAGAGTCAAAATTTAATATGTCTTAGGTAAATGGATATATAACACTAAAAGTAATGATAAAATTATAACTAAAATAAGAATAGATTATGAAAGTAGGATCAAATTAATATGATTTGTTTAAATCAGTCAAAAAATAATGATGAAGTAAAGAACATGGTACAGCAATGTAAAGAAAACAATATTTGTGAAGAGAATAATATAAAACCACTAAAACATTAAATTACAAACATTTTATTTGCTTACACAAGCTGTTAAACACAAAACAAATTCTCCATTTGTTAGTGCCAACAATGCATAAAATCACTGTCTAGTGGCTACTCATCCAATATTCTAAGACTAGTTTCTAGTTTTTTTTTTGGCTTTCATCAGTTATGAGTAATGGATCGGAAAACACAGCACATAGGTTTTAGTATCTAATGCAACTCTCCAACAGCCACTTTTTACTTGTTTAGTTAAGTATAAATTTATAAGCCCATGGTGAATATGCAACAATGGATTAAATGCAAGCTAATTTGATTGTTTAATGATATACATTTGATCCCAGTTCAGTATCTTTATACTTTGGTATTCTTGGTTTTTTTAAAGTCACAGACAACCATCATCCTATGATAATGATTGATATAAAACTACTGAATCATCACATGATCACCATTTACTATGCTTACACAAGCTGTAGTGTGACTTTATTACTGTTTTCACAGATAAGCTAAAAGTTTCTGAAGATTTTTTACCATCACTAATTGATAAAGAACTTGAGTATTTTTTTTAAAAATTGAATTAAAAACCAAAGTCTTTACATCTTATATTCAAAATATTAAATTCATTCTATAAAACGATCTTTTGAATTGATAAAAACAATACTACCATCAATATACTATAAATCCAGAATCTAAAAATTAGACATTCTTGTTTTCACTTTTAATTCAATTCACATTAAAAATTCCACATAAAAACTGTATATCTTTATGGCTGTTTGATTAAACCGCCTATCAATAATCCTAAATTTTACTATCATAAAAAGTGAAAATAATATTGGAGTAAGTACACCTTTTTGTTTAACACCAGTCTTAAATGCCTCAGATTTTCCACCTGTAGTAATATTTTTTTTCCATTATGTAGTCACTTTATATTATAAATAATTTTTGTGGACCAGCAACTAATTCCAAAAACTTCTGTAGACCTGTCCTAGTAACTGAATCAAATGCCTTAAAGTCAATAAAAGCAATATATAAATCAGTCTTCTGTTTCTAAGTATTCATTTAATAACCTTGTTATGTTCACTGTCTTTCTAAATATGTTAATAAAACTTTTTAATAATAAATAATTTGTGTATTCTATTACTTGTTTGAAGGTTTATGATAAGAGCATTTTAGTAGTAATTATACATTGGACTATTTCCATCATCTTATATTAAATATAGAATAACTTTAGAAAAATTCAAACTATATTTAAATTTTCCAATTACATTCAACTGTTAATAATAGTACATAGATTAGTGCATTTCACATTTTGAGTGATATCACTCATATTTTTTTCAGGTAATGCTGGATTGACCAGTGACAGTACTAATATTGGAATCAAATCTGGACACTAAAATTCTGAATATTGAATTTAAGATAATGCTTTAATCAATGGAGTTATTCTGTCAAAGGTAACAGTCGGTATAAATTTTATATACTTTTTGTGAGAATTATCCTGATTTCTTTATTTTTTCTTAAAAGCAAGAATTATTAGTGTTTTCCTAATATTTTTTCAATTGGTTGAAATGGAATTATTTGCTATTGTCAAATGGTCAGCCTCTTTGAATTTTCTTCTTTATATTTGTTTCTCTCTATCCAATATTTCTGTATTTCCTCAAATGGAACATGTGTTTATTTATACTTACATCCTCTGATACTTCAAATATGTTTACTTTCTTTTTTCTAATTATCAGTTTGTGATCTTTCAATCACTTTTCAGTAAAGTGACTGAATTTACTAATGTATATTTTTCCATATGCACATGATTTTCATAGATGCAGTTTTTATTAGCAGCATTGCAAGTTTATATTTAGTATGATATGATTTTGAAAAGCTATTCTAATGTTATATTGAGATCAGATTTTTTAAAATTGATTGTTATTCCTGGTATGACTGGACATATTATAGTACCAATATTTTTTGTTTGCTGTTCTTCAATATTTATTTAAGGTTTTTTAACTGCTAATGGATTTATGAGAGTTTGATCTATGCAGATCTTTTTTTAAAATCACTGTTTTCTAAACAAATTTATTTTGCTCTTAACCATAGTGATATTGTAACACCAAGCTTTGTGTATCTAATTTGAATGGATTAAATGCTAAGTACTTTCTTATATGAGTAAATTCTCTGTAAACTGTAGATTTTATATTGCCACGAGTAAGTCTTATTGCAAGAACATTTGAGAATTCCATTTTTTTGTTTTGAATCTAATGTGAATTTAATTGAAGAATTATGTTCACATGATACTTTATGGAGAGTTTTACTTGTTTAAGAATTTATGTTGTTAATGTGTAACAGTTTGTTTGCAATAGTACTTCACCAGGTATCATATAAGAAATGTATCATCAATATTTTGAATCCAAACTTTAGATGCATATGGAGTAATATTTATGGTTGTGATTTCTATCACTTCCATGTAAAAGTTGCTAATGAGAGGTGACTGTGATGAGCCTATAATATTCCCTTGAGTTTATGTTGTAGTGAAAATATGTCATTATTATGCAAATATCATTTTACTATCAATGGGAATAGTTGTTCTAGCTTGAAACCTATTATCTTCATTTATTTATTTTTACAATGGACAATGCTTCATTATAGGATTCATTTGTAAATAAACTTTCCACATCAAAGCTTAACAATGTGTCAGTGTTTTACAATTTTCTTTTTTTTACTTATTTATTTTACAAAATGCTTAGAATTCTTGATAAATAACTGTGTCTTGTATGCACAGAACCAAGAGCTTTAAG
This sequence comes from Epiperipatus broadwayi, assembly GCA_028023455.1. Taxonomy (NCBI): domain Eukaryota; kingdom Metazoa; phylum Onychophora; class Udeonychophora; order Euonychophora; family Peripatidae; genus Epiperipatus; species Epiperipatus broadwayi. The sequence continues at coordinate 375,194 of JAQFVV010000330.1, read as the reverse complement.
AAGAAAACTTGACAAGTTTTAGCAAGGTGAATTCATTTATAAATATGTAAGATCAATTACCTTTTGAATATAAAAGTGTAATAGTTTTTGTTCAATTTGATCTTTTTTCAATTGAAATTGATGCTCAAATGATTTTAGTTTTCATATTCATTATTAACGTCATTATGCTAATTAGCCTCAAATTGTTTATGTTACTTTTAATGTGTTTCTCTTTTGGTATAAACTAGTTTTTATTTAATTATTGTTTATTTATTTTTTTTAGCTTGTTCTAACAATGCATGTATGTGCTTTCTTGTAATTTGAAGTTTTTGTTATGCAGTGTTTAAATATTCTTTTAACAAAATATATTTTATGTATGCATTGAACTATAAATACATTATATGCATGTAAAACAAAAGTAAATATTGAGATAGAAAAACAGATCCATGGATGAGTAAATAGAGATTTATGATAGAAAGACTGAACTGAAAAGATTTCTAAACAAAACAAAAAGCAATATATATTTCAGAATAAGTTTGAAGGGCACCGAGATAAAAAAAAAACAAAAAACATTAAAATCAAATACAATTTGTTTTGTTTATCCTTCATTAGTAGATTTAAGAAAGTAAAAAAAGAAAGGAACGTTTTTGTTCTTATTGTGTCAATACTCATTCTAATGTTTTTTTTTATTTTATTTTAAATGAATTTAAAATGGCTATAATTTAAGAATGATTGATAGAATCTAATAAAACGTTCACTTAATCATTTTATTTTAAACCTGGGATCTACTTTCTTTCTTCCCATTTTTATTTAATGTTTTATTTAAATAATAAAAGCGTAAAAAAAATGCTTTTAAACTTGCAAACCTCTTAAATAATATTTAACTATATTACGAATTTTTTTTTTCAGTTATTGTTATGAATTAATCATCCAAAAATATATGTAAGAACTTATTAATTAAAAGAAATAAACATCTAATTTATTTTCAGCATATATACAAAATAAAGTTCAAATATGTTTAATTTCTCATGCACTGTTTAGCAAAAATAGAAATGCAAGAAAATTATCATTCTACTGATATAACAAAAACTTTTGGGCCCCTATAAAAAATTTCAAACAAAGCACTATTTAATTTTTATAACTATACCTTAATAAATTTTTGATTATATATATATATAAAGCAAAAGTGGCTCTAAGGTCTAAGGACCCGTATGTATTGCATTGGTTACTTTATGATAACCTGTTTGACTCTATTTATGATTTTTTAATATATTTAAAAAAATTATGTATTAATAGAACGTATAGTAAAAGTTCAACGATTATTCCTTTTATCATTAATGTCTTTTACTAAATATTTACATATGCTTTCTACATATTACATTTATTTTTAATAGCATAAAAACAGTGTAAATATTTTAAATCAGTATAGGATATTTTATATAAAATTAATCAAAACAATAATCATATATTGGTTATTTTTTATCTACTTCCTGACATATAAATATAATTAATGACAGTTTATTCATTAACAGGTAATTGTAAATGAATATAATTTTAATTTTAGAAAATAAAACAAAATATAAAAAGAAACACAAAAACAGATATTAGAGATAATTATTTATAAATTTATTTCATTCTGGTGTTTTAATCTGTTTAATTTAACTTTAAACATTTTCTGTAACAGTGTTTTTTTTAATTTTCCAATAATTATTACCATTACTCTTATTTTTTCCAATAAAAACAGTCATTATTGCATAACTTTTAAGTTATTGATATAAATTTTATCACGAAAATGAGATATGTTGCTTTCTTAAAAGCCGTGCTCAGTTTTAATCATTTTTTAGAAAGTTTTTTTATTATTCATTCATATCATATGAACATTTTAATGAAAATATGTGATTTCAATATTAGTTTTTGTATCTTCATGTACATAGCATGAAATTTTGTAACTATTAATTTTAGGTACTTACAGGTTAGACCAACCATGAAATAAATATCCTCCTAATTTCATGAATTAAATTATACGGTGACTTCATAAAATAATGCTGGCATAACTAATCAAAAATAAGATATACACTTTACTAACTATACATGTTAAAGCAAACATTGGTAATGCGTATTATTATTGTGTTGTGTGTTCTAGAAGATGATCAAAATTAGGGATTTACTTGGAACTGAGCTTGAGGTCATGCCCTTTTTCAAATATATGGTATCCTACTCTTAAAAAACAGTGAGGAAATGGGCATGATATATCAATGGTATTGTAGTGTGGAGGTTATCATAGTAATGTAAGCATTCAGAATGAGATGCGGTTTGAGGGCTCTAGAATAATGTTAGTGACAGTGCTGTATTTTATTTATAGCTGGTACCAGCAATTAACATCCATTGCATAGGGTGAGCACAGCTGGATATGTATGGTAATACTGTAATACATTGAATAAGTTTGTTCCTCTATAATCTTATCCTGAGAATAACAAAATTGGAGGCCTTAACAAAGTGGTCAAAATAGACAAGAGGCTTTTTAGTAAATGCAAAAACCAAGCTGAATGAATACTTTGAGAGCAATGAAGATTTGATGGGTTCTGCATAGAGACCTTTAGCTGTTGCATCATCAGAGATTTCCAGACAGAACAGTGACAACTCCGATGGAAATGATTAAACAACATGTGGAAGAGGGCTCAACTATTTATTCAGATTTCTGGAAAGACTATAAAAGTGATGAACTGAAATCTGGATATAAACATTTGCATCTGAACCATATGTAGAGATCCATGGAATTAAAAACTGGTATACAAACATAGAATATAAAAAAAATTGGTTCAGCCAAATGGTGCACCAGCACTTGACTTGTATTTGGTGAAATTTATGTAGTGGAGACTTCACAAAAAAGTAAATGCCTTCATTGACATTTTGGATAATATCAAAAGATTGAATCTGCCACATTGATTGTGATTTTATTCTTTTTAATAAAATTTTCATTGATAAAAGTTTACTTATTGTTTTTTTTCACACTAAATTTAATTTTAGTTTGAAATTTTGTTTTTGAAAAATTGATAGATCAACCTTGTCAGAATATCTCATGCAGGCATTATTTTATAATGTTGCAAGGTTCAAAAATAATATATGTGGGATATTTCATGGCAGAACTAACTGATAAGAACCTAATTTTAACATTATTCTCAGAAAGTCATGATCAAAACAATTACAGAAGAGGTCTTCTGTATTTAAGGAATAAATTCATTATTAGTAGCTCAGAAATCTGAAAAAAAAAACACTGCAAATTTTTATTTATATAATAAAATACATTTTTTTATTTATTTGTAGTAACAATCTAGATATTATTCAAAAAAGAAATATAAAAAATAAAAATTATCCTTTTCAAATACTAAAACCATTAATAACCACTAAAAATTACAATTAAAATTTTTTTTTGACATTAGTTAATCAGAACCTTTAATAATTAGCTTGAAAAACATTTGTAACAATCAATACAACCAATATTAATATGCTTATGACAGAGGTTTAGTTCACACACCAACACTGATTTTAGAATTTCTGGTATCTCTTACATATTATTCATTATCAAATATGGTATACTATTATGAAATTTATATATTAGAAGGAAACTGATAACTAAACAAGTATTAACATTAATTATATATGAATGCATAAATAGTTATGAACTTGAAACTATGTATCTGATATATATATATATATATATATATAGATATATAGATGTGTGTTTGAAATGAGTCATATACATACAATATATATATATATATAAGAAAATGGTTGTATCTCTAAGAATAAAAATGATATGATGATTAAATATATTTATAACACTTAAAATGTAAACAATTACTTTTGTTTCAAATTTTGTTTAAAGTTTAGATCAATTTATTTCATAAATATTTTATTATTAGTAATATTCTTATTATTATACTATTGACTCTGCAGATCTGACATTGACTAACTTTCACTTTTTCAATGATAGAATAAGTTGTTTTTTTTAAAAATAATGACCAATAGAATAATTTTCTTGCATTGTGAAAGCAATCAAAATTATAATTTAAGATGGACTATTAGAAATGGATAGACACAGTTAATATTTTTATTAGATTAAAAAGTATCCATTAATGAATAATATATTACTATAGTATAATGTTTACTACAACAATCTCATATAAAGTAGGAACTTGTTTAATCCATTTTTTACTCCTTATGGAGAGGTGTAATCATAAACATATGACCAACGATGTGTGAAAAGTTGTACAATCCTTATGCATATTTCGTGCTGAACTAAAAATATTATTCAATGAATTAAACTGTAGTAATTGGCTATCTATATAAACTGAACAATGATAAAGATATGTGTAAGTGATTGTGCTCTGAACCAACTAATTAGAGCTGGTTTAGCACAAAATGTGAATTTTGGGGATCATACATCTTTTTCATGTGTTTGGTCACATGTTTTTGATTACACTCATCTATAAGATGTTAATAGTGGATAGAAACCAAGCCCTACTTTGTGTGACAATGGTGTAGTGGATATCACACACTACAAAAATATTATTCAGGATAGTTTCTAGTTTCAATTTTAAATGTATAATAACAAAATGGTGTTTTGTCCACTTAAAATGTATGATAAGATAATAATTCTAACAATAAAAAGCATTAATGTTATCTGACAATTTTATAAGAATGGTAGAAGTTACTAACTTATAGTGAGAAACTAATAATATTTTATGTGTATCAAATTGAATATTAATAATATATTTATTGTTTTCATTAAACCAAAATAAAATTGGGGGAAACATATGTTTAAAAATTTTTGAAATATTAGAATGATTAAGTGATGATAAGTAAGGGCAAACTATATGCTTAATTAATCTAAACTATTTTCAGTCAAATAATTATTCATGTAATATATAGATATATTATTGTTAGGTGGAGAAATAAATCTTCAAAATAACTGGAATTGATCAGATGGATATTGATGGATTTACTATTAGAAATACAATTGCAATATGATTTTAACTTTAATATTGCACATTACATATATGATTTTTGTATATTATTTATCTATTTTTGTTTATATATACATAGATATGGGTGTTAAAAAATATAACACCTATATGATTAAATATGTCTATAATTTATGTTTTTTTTTAAATCTCTTTGTGAATTATATTTGAAATTAAGTGTAAATGTAATAAAATAAATACATATGTAGTAACATTATGAAAACTCCTTAGACTTCTGTTATATAGTGTATAATATAGTGAGTTACATTTTAAAGTAGAAATAAAATACTCTGTTTATAACTTATATGCATAAGAGATAGGTTCATCAAATCTATGACTTTTATTTTGACTTTTTATAGTCTCTGCCATAAGTCATATGCAATTTTATATTGCTAAGATTACTAATATATGGTATGGCTGAAGATCTATCAGCCCCATATAGCTATTTAAATTGGATAGCTGGGTTTGAAGACATGTAGATAGAGAGAGTTATGCCAATTCCTATTTAAACTTGTGGTTGTTATATATAATTAATCATATTAACCCTTGATTAAAACTAATATTTCATTTTATTATTACAAATAATTATATCTAAATGTGAGTCTATATATCAGCTCAAATAACTTAGATCAAACATGGCTTTCAAGAGTATTTCAGACAAATACTGAATATGACATGATATAGAGATAGAGTTGGCTGATATAGATTTACCAATGTGCAATGGCACAGGCAAATAACAATAGTAAAATTGCTCTGCAGATGGATTAAGAAATAAATGGTTTTTGTGACAAATGCTGGTACCCTGGGAATGATCACCATGCTGTGAAAGAAATCACATTTAGTTCAGAAGTGCAGGGGACTTAAGAGCTAACCTGGCCTTCAACTTTAGTAATTTAATTATTTATCAGTTTTAAAGTGCTAAAGTAAACAAGTAAAAGTTTTACTTTTAACTTTTTAACTTAAATAAAACTGGTAAAGTTTTATCTTTAGTAGTATTTTTAACAATGAAAAGAAAAAAAAAGTCAATATTTTGTTAAATTTTGTTCTAATTAGTTAAATTTGTTTTTTTTAATTTTATTTCTCTCAAAACTATAAGCAATGTTTACCAAATCAAGTGTAATTAAATGATTTTCCTATTGTTTGGTATTAAAAACTAACTAAAGAAGAATTTTGCAAACTATGATTTGAATTTTTTTATTAAAAAAGAGAGAAAAATAATGGAAATATTTTTTTTGTAAAATCAGACCTAATTTAACCTTGTTTAATTTGGTATGTGAGAGACAAGACTGTGATTGAATGGAGACAGGATTGTTCCAAAAAGACATAGGGACTTGAGTATACCAGTAGATCTCAGTGTCTTATAAGAAGAAGTCAGTCTTCATTAAGATATTGAATCAGACAGTAAGAGAAGTCTTGAACCAGCTGTTGATGAGAATAGTAGCATTGATTTTAATTCAGCTAATAAATAGATACATAAGCTCAGATATTTAAAAATGTTTTATAAAATAAAGAAAAATATGTACTAAGTTTATTTAAACTACTTCTATATAACCAGCTCACTAGAAAAATTTAAAGTAGATGAAGAATAACACTAATTACAATAAGCCTTATTTCAATCCAAGAGCATAACTGTCTCTGACCTTATGTATTAGCCTGACATGAAAATAAATAGATGAAAGAAAATAGAGAAATTATTTCACTATGAAACCTGAATAAATTATATAGCAGAATAAATAAATTGATGGTATACATTATCCTGGAATAAAGAATCTTTTTAGCAGAAAACCTACATGAAAACTGAAAATTACAAGTGCTAAATAAGGACTTCAAAAACCATGGGAAAAAATATTTTTATTGTGTACATTAACTCTACATTTACAGACACATTTTTATAGAAATAATACATGATTCATAATGAATATTTTTTACTAATTTAACATTTTTGGGAACATATTTTTATTATTCATTTATTTTCCCTTCAAATTAATAAAAAAAGTTTTGTAGTTAATTTATTTTTTATTAATTTAACATTTTTTGGAACATGTTTTTTTTTCTTTATTTATTTTTCCTTCAAATTATACAAAGGATTAAGCTAATTTAAAATTTATTAATTCTGATTGTGAAAAGTTGTTTTTCAACCTTAGTTTTTAAAAAGAAAATAATTACATGAAAGTAAAGAGTGATTAATTTAATTGGTGATAAAGATAAAAATCAACTGTTTGATCATATGTGCTATATGAAATTATATTTTTTTGATAAAAATGTATGTTTGAATTATCATATTTTCATGTCATTTTTTAAATTTATTTTAATTATTAATCAGTTACTTTATTAAATAATTATTTAAGAAAATATTTTTTTATGTATTTATACCTCCAGCTATCTGTTCTATGAATAGAGCAGTGTGAGCAACTTGGATTTTATTATAGCTTGGTATTTTAGAGATGTTTAAATTATTCTAATAAATTTATTTAAAGTAAAGTAGAGTAAGCTATTATATTTATTTTTTTCTTGTTTGCAGTTACAATCCATTTGAGCCTTATGATCTTCAGCTTGCCTTAAAAAATAATGATTAGTTATATGGATGTAGGGGTTTTTTTGTGTTTGGACATCAAGTTGATAAATTTTAACAGTGAAAATATATCACTCTTAAAGTCCATTCACTGCATTTTATTTTTTGTTAGAGAAAATTTGGTTTTTAATTGGCCTGTATACTTAGGTACTTTATGGCCAAAATATTTATGAAGATCAGCATATATTAGTATTCCAACATTTTTTTGTTATTTGATGATAGATATTTTAGGGCTTGGGTATATGCATCTAGAATCTTGGTATTATATTCTTATGTAAGTTTGGCAGTGGCTAGATAAGTAGAGTGTTTTATAGAATGAATCTTTTTTAAATCCAGTCACTAGGATGATCGTTAACTGTTGATTACTGAATTGATTGTTTATGTGTAATGTGGATACTATGCACTTTATAACTATTTATATTTCATTTTCCTGTTGATTCACATCATTATTTATCCCTTATATACTTTGTTCATTTTATATTTAATAATTTTGTAGTTATGATATTTGGTGATGATGATGTTTTTCCATCCCCCCCATGTTATCCCTACACTCTATACAACTACAATATATTTAAATGGATTCTAATATTTTTTTGAAATATCACATTGTATATATATTAAAGACAAAAAATAATGTAGTTTAATAATGGTAATGTATATAACTGATTGCAGTATTTGTGAAATAATTTGTTGTTGTTAATATTTGCCATGTCAAACGAAATGGAATAAAATCATTGGAAAAAAACAAAATGGCTTTCCAAAAAGCATTTCTGATAAAGTAGCTTCTTCACTTGACTTAGGTCACTTATACTTTCAAACGGTTCTAGCATTATTGAAAATATTTATCTATGGTATCTTATCACTTTTCAATTTATTTATTGTTTACTATTATTAATATTTGTTAATGTATTTATCTGAAGTCAGTAAGCATCACGTATTTGCTTAAAATATGATAATTTTAAGTTGAACTGCAATATCATACATTAAATATATACTGAACAATGATAAAAAAAAAATCAAAGGAATGAGATAATTTGGGAACTGAAAAAGAATAATTTACATTAAACACATCTTGTAAGTAATTTACATTATGTATCTTACTGATTTAGTCAGAATTAATAACTAGTTCAAAACGGATGGATCTTGGAAACCATTTATATATTTCTCAATGCCTTATTTCATTTATTTGGAAAATATATTAACATCAAGAATTTATACATGTAACAAAGCCATGGTATATGTTAACATATATATTATATGTATATTATTTAATTATTTTTTAATAGTTAAATGTGAACAGATGTGCGTCAATAATAAAGTAATTTGTATATTGTTGCTTTTAAAAATAAAAAATAAAAAAATAAAATATTCCCCATAGGTATGATTTAAGAATATTTTTAAAGCACTTTCTATTATCGTAATAGTTTTACTTCCATATCTTTTTAAGTATTGTAATAAAATGTTGAAGTTCATTAATATATTCATTCTTTAAAAGTCTATCTTTTATGTTACATTCTTACCAAGCCATTTAACAACTCCACAGTTATCTAGTTTTCAATAATACAGTATAATGAGCCTTATTCTAAAATGCGCTTGCATTTTTTATAATTATTATTATTTTATCTATCTACTAGAATAAATCTGAAATAAAATTATCTCAGTGAAAGATTTTCTTAATAATAAAAAATTTGAATTCTTATTGCATTTTAATGGTGCAATAGTTCTGAATGGTAGTTTATATAGTAATAGAGTGATGGTTCTGGAGTTGATAGACTTTGGATTATGGCCTATCTTTGGCACTCTCAATGCTCAAACATCTTATATACTTGAATAAATTATATATTTTAAGGGCTCATTTATGTTAATAACATATCTAAATTTTAAATTTTTAATTAACAATAAGTAACTGTTAATTATTTAGTAGTAATATTTAATTGCCTGGTAACTCAATCTACCGTTAAACAAAAAAAAAATTAATGCCCATACATACATTATTGCCCAATTAAATTAAATATCTATATCTTAGTGCAATAATCAGAACCTCAAAGCAGTTTGTATCAAGTACTAATTAAGAAATTGAATGTCACCTTGCATGGTATATTTATTGGAATTTCATTTGAATGCTTTAATGGGCAAATTTAGGATTCAACAGTTCCATCAGTTAATATGAGATCTTTTTTAATTATAATATTCAGCAGAATAGAAGCTTAAATGATGAATCAACCATTCTATCAGTGTATTAACTGCACAAAGCTATTCTTTGATCACTTGAGCATTCAATAGATAACTCTGAAATATAGCACATAGAATAAATTACTACTTTTGATGCAGATGTTGAAATCAAGTGTAGCAAAACATGTGATCATCACTATCGAATGCTACATACTCCTACAGATTTATTATAAAAAAATTACAGAAGGTCACAGAAGAATTTTAAATTATATATTGTACATACAAAAATAAAAAAAAATTAGGAAAAAAGATAACATTGTACCAGTTTTAGTATTGTTGACTTTGTTTAGAGATATACATATATCAATGTGCTAAACTATTTTATACTATAATTTTCTGAATAAGACCACAACATTATATACATTTTAATATGATTGGGTTACTCTTCATATATATATATATATATATATATATATATATATATGTTAAAACGAAGATTTGCACGGGTTAAATATATAAAATACATATTTTGCGGGTTCATCCGTGTTAAAAACTTTTAATACCAATACACTGACGTTTCGACTTGGTCACACAAGCCATCCACAGAGTTATAAAAAGGTAGAAAGACGGTTGTAGAGGCGCTACAATCACTGGTTTGAATAAAACATTAAAAATCCCACCAATAGCAAAAATGTTAAATTTAAGAATGTTTTTTAAAGAAATCTTTCCAAATAGGAGGAAGTTTGCACGTATCATCTCGCTTATTGATACAATCTGGCCTTTTAAGTATCTCAATGGCTTCTCTGATTTTGCATTGGTAGAGATTATCACATCTGGATATGATCCTGGTACTAGAAAAATCTATTTTATGACCTGAATCTATAGTATGGAGTGAGAGTGCTGATGATGATGAGTGTTGTTTAACTGCATTAGCATGCTCATCTCTCCTAACACTGATGCGACGATTACTCATACCTATGTAAGAAGCTTTACAATTTTTACATGAGATTTGATTATCATAAAAGAGATCTACAGATGAAATTTCGGTTTTAGAAAAAGGTTTCAATTTTGCTTTAACACCTTCCCGGATACCTTTTGAGAAAATTGTCTGTAATGTTGAATCAGCTCTCGATAAAATTGATTCTACATCGGCTGATTTAGCTAGAGCTGAGATTTGTAATATTTTAAAAAAAGCTAAGCTTCCTAAAAATAATTTTTCAAAGAAAGAAAGACAAGCATTAAATAATATAAAATCGGACAAATCAATTGTTGTACTTCCAGCTGATAAAGGTAATGCCACAGTTGTAATGGATCGTGACATTTACCATAATAAAATTTTAGATCTGCTTAGTGATAAAACTTATAAACTATCAAAAAGAGATCATACTACATATTTGGAAAAAACAACAAAAGCTATTATTAATAAATCACCTATTGAAACAGAGATAAAAAATAAAATAATCCCTCGTGAAAAATCTTGTGTCTGTCCAAAATTTTATGGACTTCCAAAAATTCACAAACCAGATACCCCTCTTCGTCCAATAGTAAGTGCAATAGGTTCTCCAACTCATATTTTAGCTAGATACTTATCGGATTTCATGAAACCTACAATCCCATCTATTAAATCATATATTAAAAACTCTCTTCATTTTATTTCTGTTTTAAAAAGTTTAAAAATTAATGCTAGTGACATTCTGGTCAGTTTTGATGTCGTGTCTTTGTTTACAAACATTCCAATTGATGAAGCTTTAAATATAATCTCACAACGTTGCAATTTACCAGACCATATTATTGCTTTGATTAAACATTGTCTCTTAAATACATATTTTGTATACAATGGACAGCATTACAGACAAGTTTTTGGTACTCCTATGGGCTCACCTATCTCAGGAGTAATAGCTGATTTATTCATGGAATATATAGAAACTCGTGCTTTAGAATCATCATCTTTAAAACCTCTCATTTGGCTCAGATACATAGATGACACTTTTGTCATATGGCAACATGGAAAAAATACATTAGATGATTTTTTCTTACATTTAAATAATATGCATCCTCATATTAAATTTACAATGGAGACAGAGTCTGATGGAAAACTCCCTTTTCTTGATGTTCTAGTCACCAGAACACCAAATAGTTTATCTTTTTCTATTTACAGAAAGGATACACACACAGACAGATATTTACATTTCCATTCTCATCATCACCCAACTCAGATAGTTTCTGTAGCCAAAACTCTTTTAAATAGAGCAATTAATCTTTCAGATGACACACATCTGAAAGAAGAAATAAATCATATTAATAGTGTTTTATTAGCAAATAGTTATAATTACAAATTTATAAAAAAAGCCTTATTTCAAGCCCAAAATAGACAAAATAGGAAACAAAAAGATGATAAGTCAGCTATTAGGATTTGTGTTCCATATGTAAAAGGAACTACAGACAGTATCGGACGTATATTAAAACGCTATAATATAGATACAGCATTTTCTGCTCATCAAAAGATCAGCAATATAATAACCAAGCCTAAGGATTCAATCCCTCTTGAATCTCATGGTGTCTATCAAATCTCATGTAAAAATTGTAAAGCTTCTTACATAGGTATGAGTAATCGTCGCATCAGTGTTAGGAGAGATGAGCATGCTAATGCAGTTAAACAACACTCATCATCATCAGCACTCTCACTCCATACTATAGATTCAGGTCATAAAATAGATTTTTCTAGTACCAGGATCATATCCAGATGTGATAATCTCTACCAATGCAAAATCAGAGAAGCCATTGAGATACTTAAAAGGCCAGATTGTATCAATAAGCGAGATGATACGTGCAAACTTCCTCCTATTTGGAAAGATTTCTTTAAAAAACATTCTTAAATTTAACATTTTTGCTATTGGTGGGATTTTTAATGTTTTATTCAAACCAGTGATTGTAGCGCCTCTACAACCGTCTTTCTACCTTTTTATATCTCTGTGGATGGCTTGTGTGACCAAGTCGAAACGTCAGTGTATTGGTATTAAAAGTTTTTAACACGGATGAACCCGCAAAATATGTATTTTATATATATATATATCAATGTACTAATCTATTTATACTACAATTTTCTGAGTAAGATCATGTCAATAATAACAATAACTATATCAATTTGCATTGTGATATGCACCAGTTTATGTACACATGCATACAGAATAAATATGGAATTTTAAAAACAGCAAGGGTAAAATCTCTCAAACAGTGTAAAACAACACTTCACTTTATTTATTCTGCTCAAAATTTTATAGTGTAAGGTTTTGTAATCACTATATACTGGACTCATTTTCTGAAGTATAATATTTTTCAGAATTAATCAGGGAATTCAGATATTGTACTGTTTTTTTAATTTTTATAATTACTTAGCAGCTATAATAGAATACTTAAAATTATTTGTGGGCCTAATAATATAATTTTTGTTATAACTAACTAATCTTTTGCCATTTTTAATCCAAATATTTTTTATACCTCTGCTTTTAAAAATTCTTCAGTTTTCATTTAGTATTTAGTAAAAGTAAAACAATAATAATGTCCAAAGTGTTTGACTGGTTCAATGTTTTTGTTTTTTAATATTTATAGAAAAAAAATTATTGTCAATGAAATTGTTCATACTAGCTATATTATGTGTATTTAAACATTATTTGCAAATATAAAACCATAAATATGTCCAAAAAAAGGGGGAAATAAATCTTTGCAAAAAAATAACAATCTCAATAAGGTCTTGAATTTAATCTTTATTTTTACTAAATGGACCTAAATAATATATATTTTTGTTTGATTTCTGGGAACCTATAAAAAAAAATTTTTCTACTACCCACAACAATGGGTTCACCAATTTAAATTGTAGAAAAAACATACAATATTCAAATATACTTTTGTTACATTAAAATTTAACATTTACATAAAATATTTTAACAATAATGAGTCTTTTAAGATAAAGTTGTACATCTACTTCTCATATGTATGGCTTAATTTAAATCTGGAATGATAAAAAAAAATTTCAGGTTACAATTAGAATTAGGATTCTTTTCTAAGTATCTGTTCCATAACCAATTTAGATATTCTTGCAATAAATGAGTATCTACCTATTTTTGGATAGAAGGCAAAAGAGTGATGAAAACCCTCAAATACTTTTCACCCAACATTTATAAATCTGAATAAATAATAACTTTTTTATGCATTCTAAAGATAGAAGGTATTAGAGAAGCCTTTTCTTTTTAGAATCAATATATTACAATTGTAAGGATTCTGGTCTATCTGTGAGTATATATATGTTATTGTAATAAAGTTTATTGAAAATTTATAATTGGGGCAGATGGTACATTGATATTATTATTACCTTCCCTTAAATATGCACTCTAGAAAATTAGCCTACAATATAAATACTAAATGAGGCTAACATATCTAAATACTATTTAAAATGACATGATGATACATGGGCTGTGGTAGAACTGTGAAACTCGATCTTGAACTAAGGTCGACTATTTCATTATATCTATGAAAAATGGACTGAACACAGTTATAAGAACTGTGATTTGAGAGATAATGAAGCTTCTTGAAAGAAAGAAAAAGATAATAGTCTAAGTCAGAGCTTTATTTATAGATTTAAATTGTATATAAAAAGGAAATTGGGTTGGCCTAAGTAAAAGACTGATTAAATTTGTTGTTAAGATGTTATCTACTAAATTATCTTATAGCATAAGTAGCATACAACTTAATAGAAATTCATGTTAAATGGACTATATTATATATTTGCAGTGTATGAGAATAATTTATTTCACATATCAAAGTGTTATTAATCACTTTCTAAATGTAAATTAACTTCTCCTATTATATCATTATAATTATTTTCATTTTGCCAGTGCACATAACTATATTTATTGAATTATTATTTATAAAAGTACCTCTGAGTACCCAAAAGAGTGATGCAGTTGACAGTGTCATCTATTTACAGTGATTGTGATAACAGAGTATTGGCAACAAAATAGCATAAAACTGTGTGTGTGTTAACCAAGTAGAATGGTAGATATTAATTATGGCCTTGCCCCAATCAGAAAATTTGGAATTTTTTTTTATTTTCTTTTTTTTTCATGTGTCAAAGCATCAGCCAGGAAGCAAACTTGCTAACCTGGAACAATTGCTTGTTAGGCAGTTGTGCTAACCACTTGACAACCAATGCTTGATGAAAATTTGGAATTTGATGTAAATAATGCAATGACATGGCATACATATGTCGAGCACAGCTGAGCATTATTATGTTCATAAATAAAGTTAAGGCACTGTCTAATTTTTTTACTGGCAAAGATGTTCTACATACAGCTAAACAACTATGTGATCCTAGAGTCCCAATGATATTTTATATATAAAAAATTAAGATAAATAGTTTTACACCATATAATCGATTCATGTTTGTATTTTATTGTAGTCAGTGTTAATTTATATTGGTATTACTTAACTTTTGCTTACCTCAGCAATATTCTTTCAGTATCTTCCAAAATAAGCATGTATTTTTTAAATTTCAGGGTTTTTTTAATTCTTCTACTATGTGCAGGTGCTGGTATATGAGAATGATCAAATGTTGTCTATATTAGTCATACAGTTTTTATATAGCAAATAAATCCATTTACTTTAAATTGTGAGCGTGCGTTCAAATGTATTTGTTATTATAGTAATAATTTTAAATACGTAAATACTATTATTTGATGCAGCTGAAAACAAGTATAAAAATTTAAATTGGGTAGAGAGTTTTGAAGTATTTTTTAAAGCATTACTTAAATTAACACTGTTATTTGTCACTTCTGTTAAAATAACTTTAAACGCAGCAAAAAAAGAAAAAAGAAAATAGTAAAAAAAACAATTCTTCTATTATATTCTGCAAATCATTAGTTACATTTTGACTTGCTAAGAAAAAAGAATGTCTTTTAAAAAAAAAAAAAAACAGCTTCATACTTGAAGTTGTCAAACAAAAGAATTTTATGTTAGATGCAATTTTTTCACCTTCATCTTAAAATTACCCGTTTATCTTTAAAATTGGAGAGGGTATATTCAATTTCTTATTATTATTTAATATTAACTTTTAAAACTATATGCAATTAATATGTTCACGAATAATTACAAACATCTTTATGAATGTGTTTAGAAGCACAGCATGTTACAGACATAACACATTAGCTAATCATGTCTATGGCTTGGAATTTGAATCTGGATCAAATGAATTTTTTTTAAAGACGTGGGAGTTTTCTTTCAGATATTTTGGTTTTAATTAACTCAGATAATCATTCTAAATTAGCCTCTAGATGGTTATTTATTTATTCCCAGTTAGAAAAATGAAAATATCTTCTACACTTTTAGCAATTAGAAAATCTAATGAACACTGCCATTTTCTTAGTTTTTTCTCTACAAATGTAGCCTTTTCTTTCTGCATTGGGTTATATCTTACAAAGTCTGTTTTAGATATACATGGATATGCACATATGGAAATAAAAGAAAGTTAAAAATGCATTTAGTATATTAGTAAAAATGAAGAATGTATTGAGATCATTACTATGTTAAAATCTTCTGGATATTTTGGATGCTGAAATAATGTAGCCAAAATTTCTTTTATCATATTATTAAAATATTCACAATTGGTAAAACTCAGAAAACATAACTGCATCAATTTAAATTCTACTTTCTGAACTTTTTTAGATCAACCAATATAACAACATCAAGACATAATCATATTATTGTAATGAAAATATTAGCTTTTTAGTTAAAATTTATGCAATATACTATTAGTGCTACAATGAAATTTCATTTGTATTTATTTGGTGTTAAAAATTTTAAGCTGAAAAAAGCATTAAGTGATATTAATGTTTAATGAAAACTGTTTACGACTTTAATTCTAACTAAATTACCTAGATATTATCAGTTATAAGTTAAAGAAAGAATAATTCAAGAAGTAAATGAATCTATATTGAGAAGAGGATATGCTTTTGCAATAGCATAAAAACATTTTTTCATGATTCCAAAAATAGGAAAATTAGTTTTTTTTTATTCATATATTATTTTGTTTGTTAAATATTAAATACTCATTTTTCAATAAGTATTTGATATTTTCACTTAGGTTTTATTTGAATACACTAGGCATTTTATGGAAATGTTAATCAATTGATTACTGATATTAAATGAAAACTGCCTATTATTAGTACCCTTTTTTATTAAAAATTCCATACTATTAGTAACTTTTTTTTATTATCTTGTAATTAAAACTTCCATTTTTAAATTTTAAAAATATTTTTTATTATTTTGAACTCAGCACTTTACCTCACCTTTCCATAAACATACAAATTTACTATAACTTTAAATGAATACAGATTAAGTGGAAAGTACTACTTTTGTTACAATACATTTTTGTCTGAAAGCTAGAATAAAATATTTTTATTTTGATTGCTTATTTTTGTTTATTACTGTTTTTTTATTTGCAAAGTTATTACTCTATTTTTCTCTTTTTTTATTTTATTTTATCCTTTTAATAAAATTTGATTAAAAATGTTTATTTCATTAAAAGTATAACAGATTTTTAATTTATGTTATTATGTTTTCCATTAAAAAATAAAACAGGCAATAAGTATGAAAAGGAATGACTCCTCAAAATGTGGGGGAAATGTTAAGGGTTGACGAAAAAGTTGAATTGTTAAATAATCAGAATAATATCTGATATAAAAACAGGCATTGCAAGTATATTTCCAACTGTGCAGGTATAGAAAAACAAAACAAAATTTCATTTTTTTTGTCAAGTTGAATCCTATTAATTTTTAAAATTATAAGAAAGTATAGCAGTGTTTAATGGCAGATTCTTATTCATTTAGCTGTTATCAGAGAAAAAATTAAGTAGATAATTTTTTCCTCTGTAATAATTTTTTTGCATAAAAAAAAATTAAACTAATAATGAAGTTGCAAAAAATTTCCAAATGCCTGCTTAGATAAATGCAAAAAAGTTGTGATACATGATAAAAGCTTGTTGGGGCAATTGAAAGAGTAATTGAAAGTGTAAGTAGAAATTCTGAAGGAAACTGCTGGAAAAATCGAAACCATCAATAGTGGAATGTAAAAAGCATGGTAAAAAGTAATAAACATAAATGATATTAATATTATAGAACATTTAAACTATTAAGTTAATATCAGTGGTGTGAAAAAAAGATACAGGATTTATAAAATTTTAGCATTAATTGATTATTTGCTTTATATAAGATGATTCTGTTAAATGACTTAATTTATTTGTTTTTTATATAAAAATACATAGACTGTGCAATCACTGTAGTAATCAAAGTAAAATCTTAAGTATTTCATTGTAATATATCACAACATAGCCTTTAGTAAAGATAACAATAATATTTTAATTGAATTTTAAAATTATTTTGGGACATGTTTATTATAACAACTTCAGATTAATTTGTCTTAAATACAGACACTTCAGATGAAATTTTCTTAAATACAGACTTTAATAATTTGTAAAACTATTTTGAAAGTCCTAAAATTTAGGTGAATTATGAAATATAAAATGTTATCAACCACCATATCTATACTATAATGATAATGGCTGAATCTCTGTAAAATCCATCTGCTTCAACATTCTCCACTTTCTTTAGGTTTCAAAGATTCACATTCCTATTTTTTTGTACTTAAATTTTCATTCTTTTTTATTTCCATTTTACTGTTCTAGAAAAAGAAGCATTTATAACCTGAGAAAATATATAAAATTTCTTTAGTAATCATCTTGAGATAAAAATTATAACTATTATAAAGCTATGTAAAATACACAGTATGATAAAGTGGATAATACTATGCAAATCTAATCAAAAAATAAATATCAACTTTATAAATTCATAAATATTCTATAAAACAAAGTTTTTTTAATAAAAAAAAAGTAGATACTTACATAAAAGGATAAGTTCTAATCTTTAACTTGCTTTAACTTTATTAAACTTTTTTATTATTTAGTAACTAGATAAATAAGAGTCAAAATAGTTTTTAAATAATTCACTGTGGTATATGTTGTTATCTGAGAAGACATTGTGAAACATGATAATTGTGAGGTTATGAAGATTCAACTGCATTTTTAACTTGGATTATTTTCATCATTTAACATTGAATGTCTTTAGAAAAAATTAATTTTTATTTAAATTTTTCAATTAAAATTAACTCTTAGTAATAGCATACAGGTTAATATAGATACACTGTTTTGAGCAGCATTATTCTCTTCCCTTCTTCATCTGTCGTTGAGCTGGCCTGTGATATAACTAAAATGAAAATCTAACCTGGACCTTTAAGATTCTTGATTACTGAATTTTAAGGTAATGCTTTAACCAACCATGCCATCCTGCCAAAGGCAACAGTCAGTAGAAATTTAATATACTTCTTTATGACATTCTTTCTGAGTTTTTTTAAGAGAAAAGTTAATTAGTGATTTCCATACATTATGTTTGATCACATTGAGTTGACTTATAGAGTTATTCAATATTAAATATCAGATGATATAAACAGCCTAATATATGAACACAACTAAAATGGCATTATCACAAACCTGCAGGAAAACAATGGTTTTCAATGTAACAATTGGTTAATACCTATTTACCAGGGTTATTAAATAATTAGCTCAAATGTCTATGAACTGGGTACCAGGAAAATAGTCTAAACTTGATCAGAACTTGAAATAAATTAACTTTTACTTTGCTATGACTCGCACAAGTGCGCAAGTAGCCACGTATATGCATTTGCATTAAGTTAGATATTATTAGTAGATTTTTCTACTAATAATAAATCTTTTTTTTTCTTTTTTTTTTTTAAATTTAACTTAGACAAATTAATGACTATAAATAAAGTTAGATTATTGTGGCCGTCTTTGTTTTTAATATTTTTATACTTTTAAACCAATAGGATAGAGTGCTTTTAAATCAAGAGACAAATCAGACACATCTACTTAATGCTGAACTTAAAAACATTTTCTATTTCAACTAAATAAATGACTTTTCTAAGATTCAAATTCTAATCTATTTCAGCAAGATTACTTGTCCCATGAATGAGAAATAGTTACTTGCAATCAAGTTAGATGATTTCTTTAACTTTACACATTAGTTTGCTCTTACTTCATATATGAAATTTAAAATTATTTCAAAAGCAAAGATTTGCGCTTAACTAAATTAAAATAGCAGACCTTTATTATTATTATTTTCTAGTCTTTTATTGTAAAAAAAAATTAAATGTACATTGTTTTAGTAATAGAAATATTTAAAAGCTTGGTTAAAAGTTATTTTAATTTATATAACATAAAGAAAAAAATGTCAGTTGTAATTAACTGTTAATAAATCAAGACTTTAAGATAATATTTCCAATTTACAGCATAGTTTTTGTGTCTGTGTAGATTAGTTGATTCAGAAAAAAATGTTTACTAACAATAAAGGATGCCTTGTGTTATATTTAAATTTGTCAATATTTTCTAGCTACAGAAGCTTTACAGACATGAAAATATTCTTTACATTCAAAGAATTATAAGTAGTAAGTTTAGATTAACAGCCAAGTATATATTTTCTATATAAAATGGCAGAAAATAATTGTTTATTAATGTTATTTCAATAAATAGTTGGTTGCAGTAGAGATAATGTGATATTTGGGAACCAAGGTGAGTTTTGATATAAGAACAAAGTACACTTAAGTGCTCCATCTCAGTCATTTGCATATTTTATGTTCAATTCTATTGTTTATAATTGCAAAATAACATGTTTCTATCAAAACAAATGTCTATAAATGGTACAATTGAACATTGTTTTCTAAACATTATTGTTTATTAAATATAATGCTATTTAAATCATATACATAGTTTGAACTTGTAAGTTTTCATATTCTTTAATAATATTAATCCTACTATATACTATTTTATATCATTTCTTTTCACTGGAAATTCAAAAATTTTGACAGTGTTACCATATACAAGTGATTATATGGGAATTCTTTAAATTGACCATTTCTGTCATCAATATCTCTAAATGATGAAACTTTTCAATATCTCTGATTAAAAACTATTTTTTCTTTGAATATATATATATATATGTGTGTTTGTTATGTTATTATGGGGACATTTTAATCCATTATGAGACAAGTGAGGGTGCATAGTAAAAATTATGGTATTAACATTGTAAAGTTAAAATAAGCAATTAAAGATCTAATATGAATATGTATGCTTAAACAAAATCAGTCTACCCTAATATTATCTATGAAAACTTGAGTGATCAGTGATAAAATAATCAATGATGTCCCATGAAATTTTTAAGCAGGGGAAATTTATTACAGTATTACCACCAAAAAAGAAAGCAAGGAAAACAAAATAGAGCATTTCTAATTTCACAATCACACAACCATTTAATTTTTTCATACCAATCATTATTAAAAGATCTAAGGTGTTTTTTGTTTTCATTAAATGTTGTTTGATACATTTTTAAAATTATATTTATTTTATTATTTTATATATTTTTCTGTAATAAATATTTATATATTAATTTATAATAACTGTTAATTACAAAAAAAAAAAAACAACAATATTTTTTGCTCATCCTAAACGAAAACAATAAAAATGTATTCCTTTTGAAGAAAAACCAAATTAGATCATCATGTCAGTGTCAAATAACTTATAACGCTGCTACAATGAGCAGTTTCAATGATACTAGTTTCATGAATTGATAAAAACAAATGCATCTCAGTTGAGCTTGTTGAACTTCACCAAATGTCATGTTTCTAACACTACTTTTGTTAGCAGCATCTTTGAATGGAATCTCAAATATCAGTTAAAATAATTCTTTTTAAAAACAACTTAATTGTATTTACATAATAATTATGCAAAATATTGAATGATTGTTCTATTATTGATATTTGCAAACACATATATAATAATTAATTTTTATGTTTTTCTGGGGTTGGGGTGCAGCATCATAGCACTTATGGT
Organism: Epiperipatus broadwayi; assembly: GCA_028023455.1. Taxonomy (NCBI): domain Eukaryota; kingdom Metazoa; phylum Onychophora; class Udeonychophora; order Euonychophora; family Peripatidae; genus Epiperipatus; species Epiperipatus broadwayi. The sequence continues at coordinate 353,440 of JAQFVV010000330.1, read as the reverse complement.
CCAGCAGCTGCTGAAGGTAACACTAAAAAAGATAACTGCTATTATTTTCTCATATATCATATCAGGTGAAAAATTAAGACATATGTTATATGCTAATATTTATGTTAAATAATAATTGAACACGTGAGTTAAATATGTGTATGTTTGGTTCAGGTGGCAGATAACATATGAATAATTAGATTATTAAAAATTTGGATAACCTGATAATAAAATAATCTTTCTGTGGTATACACTTCTGCTTGTCACTCATGTAAGTCAGTAATCCTATGAGTGAATAAATCAGTAAGTTTGAGTACTACTAGAAAAGAGTATAGTAGGTAAAAAAATGCATGTATTGCCTTATGATACATAAACAACCTTACAAACATTATTATAAATGTTATCATTAAAAACATCCAATTATTCAATACAATATTAAACAATGCTGAAAAATTTGTTATTTTTTAAAATCCTACTTTTCCACTGAATGTATTTGTCTTTCTAATTGTCAATAATTAAGTATAATTATTTAAAACAAAATCTAATGCAAAAATTAAATAATTCAAAATCACATTTTTAAAAGGATTTTTAAATTATTAATATATATATATTTTAAAACAAAACAAAAATCATGGCAGAGTAAGTAAGAATACAAAAAACAAAATGATGTGATGTGATGTACTGTAGCTTCTTCTTAAACAAAGTCAAAAGTTTCTCAGTAATTATGCCCAGAGAAACCTGTTAGCCACTTTATTTTCCATTTCCCAGTCTAAGTTTTCCCATACTCTGCTCCATCCCATTTTTACAATATAATCTTCATCAACTCTATAGCCTTTATATCTAAATCCCTCTTATCTTTTTCCAAACCCAGCAAAAAAACAATAATTCACTTTCTGTATAATCACTTTTTTCATATTTATTCTTCCATAACTTCATTATATGCCCCCTTTCTGTTTTCAAGCATTTACATTCAATTAACAGATGCCTAATATTTTCTATTCCTTTCTTACATAATTTACAGACTAAATCACTCATATTTTTCCATTCACATCTAATATCTGAACTCATACTGACATCTAGTAGATAGTCTTGGAGGATGGGCCATTATAATCCAGTAAATTAACACTAAATTTAAATTATCAAAAAAAAAAAAAAAACATTAATGGCATAAAGTTCCAAATTACAAACAAATTTTAAAAAGTACTCTTGGACCACAGGTTTTAAAGAAGTACAATAAACTATTAAAAATAAATACACAACTACCAAAAGGAGCATGGTTAGTTACCTTAATATTAAGGATACTACCTTTTTTTTAGTATAATAGAGTTCACTGCTACCAATTTTATTATATATTATTGTGTTTGAAGATTTTGTATATTGTATTGCTAGCAACAATAGATATCACATTATGAAGTAAAATTTACTAATATTATAAAAAGTTTGTTTATATATATATTATATATATATATATATAAATATATATAAAAAGTTTGTATATATATATATTCTAACCTTGTCTTGTGCATCTCCACTTCCAGATAATATATGATATGAAATAAAATGGGTTCTAGCTTAGTTAATAATTAATAAATAAAATATTCAGCATTAAAATTAAAATGTTTCACTAGCTCAAATTTAAAATACGAATAAGGTTCAGTTTATAAAAATAAATTAAATAAATATTTAATATTTTCATGAGACTTGAAGTGAAAATATAGGTGACAAGATAGATTACATTGAGCCAATATCCCACAGGATACTACCTCAATGGCATAAGAACACTATCCCCCCTTATTACTATTTTAAATAACAAACTCATAGTATTCTTACGACTTTAATAACTTCTACTCACTAAGATTAAACTAATAATTAAGTCTTAATCTTCTATTTGTAATAATCTAGTTCAAATAAAATAATCTCAGGTTCATAAAGTTTACTCTAAGTTAATTTAAAAATATGGTAGTAAAATATGAGAAGGGAATTTTATGTCATAATCTACTACACTGAAACTAATAATAAATAATAATAATAATAATATTCTTCATTGTTTAACTACTACTGGATATCTTTTCTTTTATTATAATTTTATTACCATAATAAAATAATACAATAATTTTATATAATCTTTTATCTTCATGTAATAATATAATAAATATGTGGTAGCATATGATAATCTGATAAAAAAAGGATATGGGGCAACTGATAGCATATAATTCAGTATACTATTGTGATAACTGATTTATGACCAATAAAACAATGTAAAATTATAATTATTTAATTAAAAGACTACCAATAAAATATTTAAAATTCTTAAATAATTCTCTATTTATCTTTTTGTGCAAAATTATATATTTGTTTCAATTGTTATGAATATATCATGATTTCATGCAGTGAAGTGGAGAAATAAACAATCAAGACACAAAAATTTTGAAAAACAAATTTTAACAAAGTTTATTAACAACAACAAATAAAAAAAGCAATTTATGTACACTATTTACAATGGATATTCTTATTTTAATCTTACATTTTTATCTACTAAGTTATATAAAAAATAGTTTATAGTTTAGTTATATCTTTATTTATACTTAAGACAAAATAAAAAAAATGTTACCATTTGGTTTCTCATTATGGTTAACTTATTATAAATATATTTACTTATTAGCAGAATATTTCATCCTTAATATTATTAAACTATCTTATTTTTAAAAAAAATTCATAGGAAAACATTCTACAGAAAAAAAAATATTAACTTTATAATGAATATGGATTTCTCAAAATATTTAAAAAAAATTTCATCTTGCAAAGTCAAAGATGTTACATAAAATATTCATCCAAAATTCAGTACTAGATTTTAGTGTTTTATCACACGATGTTTACTAATCATAATACATTTTTATTTAGCCTTACTTTAGTATGACATAAGTGTAATAATCAATATATTCCTGTTATTCCATAAACAAAAAAATATATACACTATGCATATTGTTTATATATATTACTTTGTACTATTGTATTTTAAAAATATGCAATACTTATTTTTCTTCAAAAAAAAAAAATAAAGCATTCAAAAATAATCAACATTCTAAAGAAAATATCTTGTTTAGATACTCTATTTTAAAAATTTATATTGCATTTCTGAAATAAATTCAAAAATATATTCTATGATTCTTTTCTTTCCCTTAGGATTCACTGGACCTTCAATTTTAAGTTATAAAATTCTATTCCTTCTAAGCAAATAAACCAATCTTATACAAAACGATAGCATAACCTAAGTTCTAAATTATTTATCATTTCTTTTCAAAATATCTTACTGAAACGATGCAGTTACATGAAATAAAGATAGTGAAACAGATGTATAGGATTTACAGGAAAAAGCTAGAGTATCACTCTTAATATATCTCAAAAAATCATGGCACAGTGCAAAGAGGTATGACCTTTACCTGTCTAATAACCTCTAATACATGAATGATGTTAAAGCTACTTCTACAGCTTTATTTTAAAAACATAAAATGTTTAAAGACATATAAAACACTGTCCAAATAAAATGTGTATCAGTCATAGGGCTTTGTTAACTATGCTGATAACCACATAAAGACTAAATATTATTTCTATTCCTTATCATATCCTATTTTTTTAAAAAATACATCATCTTGTTTTCCTGCTAACTATAGTACTTCCAAGCCATTATCTCAACATTATTTCTCAAGATTTTCCACATCTTACATCCATAAATAACTATCTGCATTTACAAAACAATAAATAAAATTCACTAATAATTTTAAAACAATCTAGCTGTTCCAAAATAAAAGTCTGTCTACTTCATCATTCTGTATGTTTAATCATATACAATCTAACTAGACAATATTTGAATATCCAATAACATGAAAAGTTTTAAAAGAATCACATAATTATTTGTTATGTTGGATTATATCATTAATATAAAAAAAATCGTCATATGCATATTTTCAAATCAATCTTATCTCATAATGTTTTTTTTTTTTTAAATGTTGTATGAAATGTGTTACATATAATAATAAAAAAACTTTTACACTTCATTCTTATGATTCATAGATGATCTAAAGAAAACAAAATATACATTATAAATTATTAATAGTCATTATTATTACCAAAATAACCTTTATTATCTGGTCATCATTTTTAGTAGGCTTCTTCCATCCATTGGATATAGAAAAACATTGCATACATAAACTAAAAGACACATCCATACCTTTCATTTAAAAATATTCTTATCTAAATTATTAGATTATATTATAAATTTTATGATATTAACAAATTAATGTTTTATGTTTTCCTAATCTTATAAATAGAAAAATTTACATTTAACTAAGTTAGTAAAATAAAAAATTAAAACTATAATTACGTATTCACTTGACCATAGTTCATGATAAAATCCAAAAATGTTTATTATTTTCTCTAGAGTTTTAAAATGTTCTCGTCCAAGCACGTTAAAGTTTAAAAATAAAAATAATTATTAATCCATTTAGTAAAATTTATAGAAAATAATCCTAGGTCTTTACTGTTGAGAATGAAAATTATTAAACTGTAATATTAAAGAATTATTCCCATGAAGTTTATTCAATATTTTCTGATGCATCACTCTGTTCAATTTAACTTAAGTTATCCAGTAAACTTTTACACAATATTTGTATTTTCATGGATCCATCCTTTATTTATCTACTATATGTTCATTTTTTTAAATATAGGTTTTATTTCTTAATAAGTTCTTTTAATTCTTGTAAAATATATATTTAAAAAAAATGTTTCCTTCAAAAAGGACTAAACATTCTATTTCTTTCATTATATTTTATGATAACTCATATGATATAAATATCTTATTCTTTTTAAAAAAAAAACTCCTGGATAAGCTTATAAATAATGAGTCACAAATTTTTTTTTAGACGACAAATAGTATTCGGTTTAAGCTTCCAGCATAATGTCTGTATTGTTCTTTTATGAGTTAGAACAGTCCTCCAGTTAAGCATAAATAGAGCTGTATTATAATTTAAACATATTTTATTTCATAGTATATCCATTTTTCATTGCAAAGTTTAGGTCAAATTTCAGATAAAATAATCCTGGCAAGTAACTTTTAAAAATTAGAAAATCATTTTCACGAAGTTCCCAAATATATATATTTTTTTAAACTCTCTTTTGCAAAATACTTCTAAAAATATCAATTAGTTTTTTGCAAATAAAACTATAAGAAAGTATTAAAAATTGACTAAATTAAAATTTAAAAAAAATACTATCTCTTTGATAGCTACTAATATACCTTTCTCTGGTTTCAATCCATTTTTAATCTCCTCCTATACCCCCATGCAATTCATATTTATAGTCTGTAAGAATACCTCATTTGATTGGTTGATTCTTACTTTAACTTGAGAACAAATTTACATATTTTCACTTTATAGCAGAATTATATTTGAAAATAAAAAATTATGACGTAATGAACTTAAAATATTACTTTTAAATCAATTATTATTTTAGTAAAACTATTTAAACATTTAAAATAAGTTTTAAAATAATTTTAATAACCTATTCCATTTATCTATTTTTATTTACACAAAATATTTAATTTTTTTTTATTAACTGTATTCATCTTTATTACATCATTTAAGCATGTTATACGATAGTTAACTTAATATTTATTATTATTTGCTTTTATGATAGGCAGTAATTCTATCCAATTCTATAATATAACTTTTAAAATATTTTAAACTTTGTTATTAATTCAAACAAGCATGTGTGTGAAAGTATATAGTATACAAGTCACATGATTAATAACTTTGACAGACGATTTTCAATCTATTTCTCTGCCTAGACTAATAAAATTGCTACACTTATTATATTATATAAAATAATTATAAAAAATTTGGAAGAACAATTTAGAAAATATAGAATTAAATACAATTTTCACCATAATAAAGTTTATTTTTAAAATATATTATATTAATTTTGATTATTAAACATAGTTTATAAATTTAAATACTGTATAACATTTATTTATCTATACATTTAAGACTATTAAAATTGAGCTTATTAAACATACTTTTAATATTTATAGCTGAGTTATTTAATATGGCCAGCTTTTACAACCATATGAAACAATATTTTAAGCTTTACATAACTATTTTTTAAATAATTTGCTATAATTTTATATACTACGTATTTGCTTTAGCCTCAAATTGTACTTTAAACATATAATCGACAAACTATAATTAATGTATTAAAATAATATATTCTAAAATTTTAAATTTTTAGTAATTGACTGAGATGGACTATTACTGGCCTATAGAAAAGGGCACTATATATATATATAAGGCATATTTGGTGGGTTCATCCATGTTAAAATATTTTAAATATTGATATGTATCTTTTATGACCCAGTGGATGACTTGTGTGACCAAGTCGAAACATTGGTATATCAATATTTAAAATATTTTAACACGGATGAACCTGCAAAATATGTCTTTTATATATATATATATAATTAGATTCCAACCAGTCACCACCTAAACATTCACAGTAAATATAGTAATCAATATTTCTCACTGCTGTCAAGGCAACCTTCTCACGTTTTTAATAGCATGAATGGAAATCCATTCTTACTAATGGTCCATTGAATATATATGGACACTTAAAGATTGCAACTTGACTACAGAGAATAAAATATTGTTACAATGAAGTTTAAATAAACCTCTTTTAAACATGAAATAAACATGTCACTATAATGCAGACAAATAAATAGTCATCTATAACATTACTTAATGCAATACTTTTAAATTGCCCATGTATTATTTAGAAATAATAAGCAAAATAGTGCCTAAAGCTATTCTGGGATTTTGATGTAATTAGATTCCAACCAGTCACCACCTAAACATTCACAGTAAATATAGTAATCAATATTTCTCACTGCTGTCAAGACAACCTTCTCACCTTTTTAATAGCAAGAATGGAAATCCATTCTCACTAATGGTCCATTGAATATATATGGACACTTAAAGATTGCAACTTGACTTTAAGTGTTCATATATATTTAATGGACCATTAGTAAGAATGGATTTCTATTCTTGCTATTAAAAAGGTGAGAAGGTTGCCTTGACAGCAGTGAGAAATATTGATTACTATATTTACTGTGAATGTTGAGGTGGTGACTGGTTGGAATCTAATTACATCATTATCCCAGATTAGCTTTAGGCACTATTTCTATATATATATATATATATATATATATATATATATATATATATATATATATATATATATATATATATATATATATATATATAACAGCTACTAGGTTTCTTTATTGGCCACAATAGATTTATTACATATATAACAATAATGATTTGTTTATTAGATGAACAATGGATATAATTTTTTACTCACAGTGATTGTTTCTGTAGTGTTAGTCCAGGGAGGTAGTGAGATTAATATTGTTTTAGGCATTATTGGATGTTGTCCATTTTTTACTATATTTGTTCCTATTTTTGATAAGACTCCATTAATGCTTTCTCTGTTTCTTACTTATGCCTCATCTTCATTCTTTTACTTTTTTCATTTGTTTTTAATTCATTTAATTTTTTTTAAAACTCTCTTTATTTACTGACATACATTTTATTTGATCTTCTAAAGGTACTACTACTTTTTTATTCTTATATCTCATTTTTATGTTTTTGCATTTTCTTTTGACTTTTATAATCTCTTTTTTTGTTCTCTATCTTGTATTTTACATATTTTATTTTCTCGTCATATTGATCTTAAAATTATCTATGTTTTTATTTTATATCTTTATGATATTTGCCAAACTCATCAAACTTTTTTATATATTTATTTTTGATCTATACTTTACATTTTTCATCCTGTTTTTTTGCATTCCAACAGGTACTTGCTTAGGATCTTTATATGCTTCTATTTGTTGAAAACATTTGATAATTTAATGTATTTGTAAATGTATATTGAGGAAGAAACTTATTCACAGTCTACAAAATAAATATTTTAGCATTGACAGATCAGTGGTACACTAGTTAGTGCACATTTGTGCCATGTCAAAGATTTGAGATTCAAATCTGGAGAATAAAAAATAGAATATTTTTAAAGATTACATTTATCATTAGACTTTTTTCCCCCAGAGATTTATTCCATGACCAATGTAGGTAGCCATACATTTATTAGGTATTAATTAGTTATTAAGTATTTCTAGATAGAAAATAAACTTTTTTGACGGAAACTTGTTCTTTAAAATGAGGTTACTTAAAAACTATTTTACCTCTTTACTGATTTTATATATATATATATCTTATTTTCGCTCTTATTTTAAAGTGAAAAAATTGAATTTATATTATATACAGGTAACTATACTTACTTTATAGTTATTTTTATTTTCACTAATTATAAATATTTTTTATAGATTTTTATAAAAGTTTTCAAAAATATCTGACATTTTTATTGAAAAAAATAGATGCGCATTATGTGCCTGTGCGCAGTATGTGCACGAAAATACGGTATCTGATTTTTCTTTTCAATTAAATGAAAATTACTTCTTACAAAAATTATCAATAAATATAATCTACATCAGATTACTGTACATTAATATATATATACATGCGTATATTATATTTGGTAATATATATATAAATATCAATTGATCTGCTCAGGTGTAACAAATTGCAATTAGATTTTCTTTTCTTTGAACTTCAGCCAATTTTCTCGTAAGCTTTTCTCTCTGGAGGTACTTTTTTTTCCATTTCTGATGTAATGTTACCAAAAGCTTTTATTTTACTTTGTAGTCTTCGGGTTAAAGTTCTCCTTTCAATAAATTTTGAAATGTATTGTTTCACTGAAATCTCAATTTTTACATTTGAGTTTTTTTTTTTTTTACTTTCTAATTTATTTACTGCTAGCTATACAAATATTTTTTAAAATATATATCTAAATGTTTACTGAAATAAACAATATAAATTTAAAAATTTATTATTACTTTTTCTCTTTTTTTGTATAAAATTTCAATTTGCAGTTTAGAAAATAAAAGTGACAAAAATAAAAACGCACATGCCAAGAAATATTAATAATATTTAATTTATCGTAAAATAGATTTTAGTTAATAACGTAGAATTTTGTTTTAATGATAATAAAATTAAAAACTTAGTTTTATTATCAGAACATATGCACAGGTTCCCATTGTATTAATGTGATCATCGTCAATTCATTCTTAAGGCGAATGGCATGTTTCTTTTTAAAACTTCTTAATTTGAGATCTTGTGCTTTTTGGCTTACTATTCATTTAAGCAGAAATTTGTAAGTAGAAATTGTTATATATATATATCATAAAACATACAAACTATATTGTGTATCAGTATATTTAAGACTGTCATATGAGTCTTTTTTTAACTTACAGTTAATCTTCAGTTGACACCAGCAATTTAACTCACTTTATGGCAAATATGTCTTTGTTTAACAATGAACTTGGGTTCAAATTCTTTAAATACTTATTTTTTTTAGGTTATTAGCTTGGCACTATTATAGTAATAGGCAATGTGGAATGGACTGATATTATAAAACTAAAATAGTGCTTTTTAATAATGAAAGTCTGTTGGCACAATCTATTTAGAGCATTTGTTTGTCTCTATCGACTATTCTCATTGATTATTAATGTGTACATAGCTAACTCTGTTGTACATTACTGTTATGACATCAGTAAATCTAATGATATGTACTAAACAAGGCACCACATAATATCTAGCCTATATTAAGAACAGCAGTTATCTCATGCTACTGTCATGATTAAGCAATAGTGATTAGATGGCAGTGCCAAGCAAATCTCCAATAAGAAATGGAATTTTTTTTCAGTGTAGATTTGAAAACTGAAATTAATCAGAACAATATATATATATATGTTGTAATTAGAACTTACATTTTTAAACTCCCTAGAGCTATCCACTCTATCTTATACAATGGATACATATGCTCATATGCAAGAGAAACATGTAAATAATATCCAATACATGTATTTCATGTTAAACCAGCACTCATAATTTGGCCCATAAAACCATCTCCCACACATATGTACAATCAGTGTTTACTTTATATTAAAATAGCAAATCATCAAACTTTGATGGATAAGCTTTAATATTCTCCAACCTCCAACTCTTCAGCTATTCATATCATTAAAAATCATGAAAATGGAGTGCTCAAAGTCCTTGTTGATGTCAATATTATTATCTTACCCATGTTGACCTCAAGTCATTTTGAACACTCACATGTAGGAGCTTAATATATCCATTCAAATATACAGAAGAGGGATGGCAGAATACAGGCTAAAAATATGTAATATTTACATACATGTATTTAAATATTATATGTACTTGCTATTATATTTTTCAAATAATTATAATGTTTATTATACACATAAATATCAATGCATGAAATGGGAGAAATAAAGTTTTTATATTTTTGCCATCCACTGATAAAAATTCATTGCCTTGAAGCAGGTAAATTATTCACGTGTAAATTTTGAGTGAGTTATAAAAGAATTACAGGTTCATTTAATATCCTTCATATATTCTTGAAAATACACTTATTAATTTTAGAAATAATATCAGAAATTGGTTTAAAGTTTTGAACATAAATGATGGGAAAGTGAATAAATTACAGACAAAAGTCACAGAAATAAAATTAAAAAATATGATAAAAACAAATTGAATTAACTGAAACAACTCAGGAAGATTAAAATTAATATTTAAATAAAACCAGAAATTGCAAAAAAAGAGAGAAGCATAGATTAAAAGTGATGACATGTAAAGTGATTGAATATTTTATTATTATAATAATATTTACAAAGACATTGATGTTGTATATGAGTGATAACATTAAGAATATTAAACCATCAAGATATATGATAAAAATATCAATAAACAGATTACATCCAAAATAACAAAAACATACAGGGTTGTAAAAATTTGTATATAAAACCTATGTTATAATATATCAACTAAGTTTTGATTAAGGATACTCTACAGTTAAAAATTTTCAACATGAAAATCTTTATCAGATTAAGTTTGAGATTTCTATCTACTGATAATGTTATCTAATTTCAGAAACTTAAATAAACATGCTGACCAAATTATAACATGCAAGTTACATTTTTTTTGTAAATCACAAAAGCACTAATTAGAGATTTGGTTAAAAGAAGTATTTTTAAATATTTAAAAAGAAATATAGAAATTTTATATCTTTATTATATATTTTGGATAATTTAAAAAGCCAAAAAATACTAAAAAATAATCAACATTTTCTTTATTTGTTATATAAATAAAATATTTATTTTATATAGTGCTATGTTTATACACTGTACTATTAATAATCAATCATAAAGCTAATGCACAAAAACTTTATCTTGTGTTTGAAAGTGAGAGTATTCATTTATAGTTAAAAATATATAAACCCCATGTGCATTAGCTTTGTGGCTGTTTTTTTTTTGTTATAGTAACACCTATAATTGAGATGACTGTGCTAAATTATTCAGCAATAATAGGAAAGAATGCATACCAGAGCATTTTATTATTTGTATGGGGAAGGTGTATATAAAAATAGAAGCTATTGTTAAAACAGGTTATAGTGAAATACTTGTTTTATACATTTTCAATGCAACTTTACATTAATATCCCATTTACTCAAATTGTATATTATATTACGATAGAAGTATGAGTGATAGAAACAAATGTGGATATAGAATTGATTGAAGAAACATAAACAATTTAGATATACTGATAACACCAAATATTCAAAATATTCAAATGAAAATTGGAAACCCCATAAGTCACATTAGAAAAAATCATTTTTAAATATGATGAGAAGAAATAATTATAATGATAAAGATTACCAAAATCACACTTTTTCTTATTTTTGCTGTAATATCCCATAAAAACAATTTATCAAATCTGCTTCAAACACTTTTTAGCAAACTCTTTATTTGTAAATATATATACACCTATGTTTCGACTGCATTATTTGTACATATATATATACCTATACATTTTGACTGCAGGTCAGTTGCAATGTAGGTGTAATATATGTACAAATAAAGAGTTTGCTAAAAAGTGTTTGAAGCAGGTTGGATAAAGATAGCAACTGAATTTTTTATCAGAAATGTTTAGCTTGTGGTTCCCCTATCATATTCCAAGAAGTTGACAATATTGGCCATTGAAAAAAATATATAAAAAGCAATAAATAAACTAACAAATGAATTTTTTTAATAACTTTCATTAAAAAAAATAATATTGAGAAAAACAACAACAATAAAATCTTTCTTGAAAGTTCCAAAATAGTTATCTATGAACAAATGCTTTCACAAGAATGCCTCTATAAACATAGAGAAATTAATTGGTGCAATAAAACTATTTCTTAAAAGTAATGTCTCTTATCTGTAAATTATGTTATTTCTAAGCATGACACACATTATCCTCAAGTTTACTTATTTTGTAATAATATATAAAACTAATATTGTTCTTTTTTTTTTATGAATGTTTTTATAATTTAAAAAAATTGTTTATATAACCCACCCAGTCCTCCACTCATTTGTTTACCTATTTATTGTCATATCTGTCTATCCATCTGTTCAGTCTTTTACCTGCTTGTCTCTGACTTTATACCTACCTATTTATTTATCTTAAATCTGTTTGCCTACCTACCTATTTAATCACTTGACTATCTATCTATCTATCTATCTATCTATCTATCTATCTATCTATCTATCTATCTATCTATCTATCTATCTATCTATCTATCTATCTATCTATCTATCTATCTATCTATCTATCTATCTATCTATCTATCTATCTATCTTTTTTTTCTGATGTATTGTGAAAAATGTGTTAAGTATATAAATTATTTTTTATAATAATATTTTGTGGAAAAATACATATCTTGAGTGTTTATATTTGTATGATCATATTTATTTGAACATCCAGAAATTTAGTATGAGCACTTTTTTCTAAACAAGGGGTATTATACAGTAGTAGAATATGGTAAAGTGCTTACCTCATAATTCTAAATATTGCCTAATAATTTTTAAGTAGTTTATTCTTAGCTATTATTTTACATTAATGAGAAACAATTAAGTTAGGCTCTGATTCAAGTAGCATGATGTAGGATTGTATTTTAGGCTATTGTTGCAAACGTTAAATTCAGATTACAAAATATTCCCTGTTGTTTAGATGGAAAGTTGAGCATACTATCTTTGTTGGCGTAGAACTGACATCGCGGTCTGTAAAAGAAAAAATATTTTCAAACTTATTTTTATCTTCTGTGAAATCAAAGCAATTTTATCAATGAGAATGTTCGGAAAATTACAATTGCATATATTACATAAAATAAGGAAAAAAACTGAAGCCCATGACTGACTATTCTGCAGAAATTTATATTTATTATGATTATCATTTAATGTTACTTCAGTTTATTTTATTAAAAAATATTTTGTAAATTAAATTAATTATTTATCTACATATATAAATTTTAAATTCTTTTAAAACATTACTTTTCCAAGCAAAATTATAAGCTGGACTTAAATTAGTAAAATAATCATCAGTTTTGAATTTATTCAAAAAGCCTTTTCAATGTTCATTAATAAAGATAAAACTTGTTTACACGTACCTTTTTTGGCCTAAATCCAGCTTATTCTATAAGAAGATGGCTCTCAATCATAAGCAAAATTCTTATTATTACATTTTTTTTTCATAAAGATTTTAGGTAAAACATAATAATATTATTGGATGATAATTTTTGGATCATTGTAAAGTTTATTCTATTTAAGATTACTATTGTTTTACTTATGTACCAAATTTTTTATAATATTTTTTGTATTAACAATATTTCTGAATAGTTTTGTGAACTATGTTTTAACCTTTGATTTTTTTTTTCAAATTCCTTATTGCCTATTTCTATGGTCTTTCCTGATTTAAGACCATAAAGTGAAAAAAAATATTATTAGAGAACTATTGTGAAGTATAAGTTGTTAGCTCTACTTTAATAATGCTTTTCCTCTTTCTATCAATTTTAGTTTCAGAAGTCTCACATATAATATTTGCAATCTAATTAGCAGTGAAATTAGTATTCTTTTAGAAGTGCTTTTACAAATATCATACCTACATAAAAGTGACCAAGCTTTTTAACTATATGTTATAAAGTGTTAACTTTTATGGTCTCTTTTTACTATTTTTCTAGTATTAATAAGTTAGTCACCAATATTCAGATTTTCTGGAAAATAAGTATTGGCTAAAAAACAGTATTGCTGATCTGTTCCAGCTAAAAATAAAATGTTTGGAATATTCTTGAGATGATTTGGCAACTATTATTAATAATGTGTTAAATCTATTGTAGAAGGAGGGAATTAATGGAATTCTATCAATTACCCATTTGTAATATTCAGAATAATGACTTTAGTTACTCTTTTTTTTTTAAATTTCATTTGAAAACAGAAAGTTGTTCAACAATAGAAATTGTAATTACAAAAAATAATTAGGCTTGCTTTATGATGGTTGTAGAAAAAAATTATGTATTATTTGTCTAAATAAACATAAAATAAAAGTTGTCTCTGTTATCTCATCAGCCTGAGTGAAATGTTTCATCTTATTTACTATTATAATGTATGTGCACATTTCTTAAAATCTTCTGTGAACTTAGAAAGTGTACAAAGACATGAAAGAAGAAGGTGATTCAGTTTGTTTTAGGAAATCTGTAAATATTGTATTTATAAACATTCTTTCCAAATGTTAATTTAAATATTATATAAACCATGTTAAATGCAAATTGTTTGCTTTGCAAGGTGATTTGATACAAAAGTAGTCAAATTATATTTAAATCCTTCATAGATTAATGAATCTATGAATTTTAAGAAAGTGCACATTATTAGAACAATGATGACTTTCCTGAAGGGTGTTTACGTCAATTTGTATTGAATAATTAATTTTTAGATATTCTCCATTTTTAATTTAGTTATATCTTTATTATTTAATTAAAGTAATTTTATTATATTTTCTAGGTTAACTTTAACTAAAAATATTCTTTTTTAAAAAAAAAATGGGAAGGTCCCACTCCATTTTGAAAATACACACAGAAAAATATGTTCAATCAAACAAAAAAAAATTATTTATTTCAGTTATTATTTTTTCTATCAAAAATATGTATAAATATAGTTGTGTACACTACCATACTTTATTTGTAGTCTTTTTATGTAGTTATTTAGTTGAAGATTTCTTCCTATAACTTTTTGTAACTCAAAGTTTTAAATTATTAAGCATAACACATGTTTCAAATTTAGCAATCATTTTCTACCAGATTAACTTTATCCTCTTATAGCTCCACATCTCCAGTATAATAATTTTCATGTCTTGATATGTGTAAATGTTAATTTATATTATTCCTATGCATGTGCATATTAAAAATTGCATTATATATGGATTGGATTGTTAAAACAAACTTTGATATCTGTATGAATACTTGGAACAAAATGATATAGGTACAAATGAATTATTGTACATTAATTATGTTTATTCTTAAACTTAATTATTTGTACTCTCTAATGAGATAATTTATGACAAATAATACATATCAAAGAATCATATACCACAAATGGAAATAAAAAACGATATATTTTGTTTACTGTGGTTTTTGACATAAAAATGAATTATATTGTTTTAATGAGATATGTTGCTATGCAGTTATTTATAAAATAAATGGAAATGCCTTTTAATATAATAATTAGCATATCTGATCACTATACTAATGATCAGACTTTAAATGTAGATGAAACTTGACACTTTTACTTCATTATTTTCTAAAATGTTTATTAATTGTGATTAGATAGTGATTAATTAACCTTATAAATAATACCTTTCTTTTTTTTTACAAAGAAAGCTGACAGTTTGTAGCTGTTAAATTTTACTATTTCAAAGAACAATCTAGAATATTATAAAATACAAAAAAAAGTATTACCCTCTATTTAGGTTTTTAAAAAAATAAAACAAGGTATTGCTATGTTATGTGGAGTTACTGTTGGACTATTTCTATTGTCTTATTGAAACTTCTATTTTGTTTAATTCAAATTCTATTTAACCCTTTGGTTAGTATGAAATACAATATTTTGAATCCTTTTATTTTTTCATGTTCTTTAGCTGTTCCTGTTTTAACCAGTCACATTACTAAGATATTGAACTCATGAACTTGAGATTTTTGGAGAGTGAAATTGCTATTCTAAAACGATTAAGCACTTCTGACTAAAACTAATTGTTACAGCCTCGCCTTAAATTCATGGTACATACATCTAAAAATCACCAATTTACTTTCCATGTTAACTGACTCTAATCAGGCACCAACCTCTAAAAATGAAAAGAAAACTAAACTATTTGAAATAATATGTTGCAATAATCTATGTACTATTACACAATTGAATGTATTTACAAATGTATAAACAAAGTTTGACTTTTCCTGAAAAGCACTTAATAATCCAACATATAATTACAATTAAAATGTGATCATTAAACCTTCAGATAATTACTAATTCATTAGTTCTCAATAATATATGCTATTTTCATACAATATATCTAATTCTAACAAACTTGTGATGTTCAAGTTAATCTGAAAAGGAGAATCAAACTATAAGAAATTTCCAAATGCCTTGAACCAGCTTTTGTCAAATCTTTAACATAATTATAGTGTTGAATAGTAATGTGCAGTTAGGAATATGCCTTTATATTAGCATCATTCAATATGTAAATTAGGCACAGTGTGTAAATTAAATGATAAGGTATTCCATTTTTTTTATAATGGGACACAGGAAAAGAAAATATAAGAGGTTTAGACTATTGCAAGGGATTCTTATTCCATCAATGAAAAAGATTCCTACATCCCATTATGAAAAAAGGAACATCTAACCACTTAATTTGTTTATTGTTCTAATTTACATATTGGACCATGCTAATATAAAGGCCTATTCCTAACATCACATTCCTAATTGTCACTATGATCCTGGAAATGATAAAAAAACTGGCTCATGGCATGTAAGACTTTTTTATAGATTGATTTATCTTTTTTATATTAGCATGAACATGACAAATTTGTTAGAATCATGTCATTATTTTTAAAAACAAAAAAAATATGGAATGATTATGCAATATTTTGTTTCAAAGCTTTGGATGAATCATATAATTGTAAAAATTAATATTTTCTGAAAGTATAATGTATTTAAGAACCTTATTTGTTTAATCTATACTTTTTTAGACAGCTTAACAAAATTTTATATAAAAATTATGACCAAAAATGGTTATTTTTGTTTTACCCAGTTATGCCATCTAATATAGAAATTTTTTAATATGTTGATTTTTGTTGAAAAAATGCTTACATGATTAATTATTTGAAATTTTTCTTATAAGATGAATTAATGATTTTAAAGGAAATGGATATTTTTGCGTCTTTTAAAAATAATTCTTTTTTTAATACCTCATTTATAACATCTATTTTAAATCAAATGTTACTCACATATTTCTCACTTGTTTTGATATGTCATATGTACTCATCAGAATCTACATATTTTAATACACACTTTATGTAATATTTCTACATCAAAATGAGTTGGTTTAATACATGGACCACATGATGTATTTAATAATAACAGTTTTTGGATATTATTGAATCAAAATTGAGAAGTAATAAAATCAATAAACATTTGCATTGAAAACTTATGGTTTTTGCATCTTCATACTTCAAATTATAAAACTTATTATATCTTAATAATAACATATTTTACATTATCGGTAAAAAGTATTTTCTTTAGATTTTATATAATTTGCAAATATATATTATTATTTCTATAGAGTGAAAATATTATGAGATTTTGTTCATATCAGAGAGCAGCTTCATTGGATTGAACACGACCATCTTTATATAATATAATTTAATACATTTATCTTTTTTATGTTTTTGCACAAACTTAACTTTAATAAATTCACTTTTATATCATTTTTTATTTTCTTGAACAAACTCAACTTTAATAAACTTATTTTTATATGGAAAATTATTACAAATTCTTTTCACTGCTTAAAATGAAAATATAAAGCAGACTTGCTTATATTTATAACTGCAGAAATTTCTAGTACAATGGTTTTAAACAGTTTTGATCTTCTGGTCGTAAAATATTTATCACCCTCCCTCATGTTTTATTTCTAATTACCGTGGAATAAATCATTGTAAACTAAGTTAAACAAAAGATAAGAAAAACATTAGCATGCTGCATTTGGAAATTTAAAAATCCGTTTATTATAAAAAAAACAAAAACCATTATAATAATAAAGAATGTTTTTTTTTTTTTAATTTATTAATTTATTTTACAAAATAAACTTCTTTCATGGTTTAATATTTTAAGATATATCATTTAATAAAATGGTTGCATCTTTTATGTATTAATTAAAACAATACGACTTAATTAAATATAATAATGGTATTCAATTCAAACGTTAATTAGCCACCGAACTTTCAATAATTGTGCTTTATAAAATCAAATACATCTATATTACAGTTATTGATATTTTATTATTTCTAGAATTTGAATATTCATAACACTTATTGTAATATATTCTAATAAGCCAGTAGCATGCTTTAGGCTATTTATATTGCATACGAAAACAGGTCGCCATAAAAATAAGCACTCTTTTTTTACTTGTTCTTCTCTGTGAATTGTTTTTTTTTCCCGATTCTTTTATATCTGTGTCATGAGCTTTGATGTAGATACTGTCATCAAGATTGGATTCAATAATTGCTTACAGAACATTATTTCATAATCTCTTGTAAGTTGACTCTCTATATAATAGTTTGTTGTTTGTATTCAAATAATTAACTATTGTTAGATAACATCATTAATCCAAATAATTTTTGTTTAAAAATTGTTATTGTTCTAATTGTTTGTAGTTTAAAACAAACCATCGTTTAGGCTTCAGACAAAACATTCAATTTAAAATATGCGTAAATTATTAATATAAACATAAACCTTCAAGAAAATATTGCCCATAATTCCACTTACATTCCATACAACCTTAATAGTAAAAAAAAAAAATTTAATAAGTTAATTGCTTCAGAATCATATGCTTTTATAATGTGATTAAAAGAAAATTAATAGATATTATGAAAATGATTCTAAAGAATTTAACTTATTTAAAAGTACTTTTAATATTAAGAGTGTATGGGTTGTAAAGGAAATTGTACATAATGTTTAGTTTGTATATGTTGTTATTTTGCAGTTCTTTACACTTAAGAAGTCTGCTTGTAGAAATGAAACCATTGGTTATGTTTTAGAGTTGTTGTTTTTTTTTTTTTTTTGGCTAGTTTGGTTGAGTTGTTAATTTGGAGTAATTTTGATTATTTTTTGATTAGTTTAGCTTTAGGCTTTTAATATATGCTATATATTGTATAAATACTTTGTTATGCAGTAACATTATTACAGTTCATAAATTAAGAGAGTATCAACCTAAATTTTAAAATTAAAAATAAATAACTAAAATTTACCATGTAAAATAAAATTATATTTAGCATACTTTTGAAAATGAAAAATATGTGCCCATGCTATAAAAATATTTTCAAGTCAGATTTTTTTAGAAGTAATGAACTTGCAAATAGCAGCCTTTCATATTAATATATTAATCAGATTAAAAATTAATTCAATTTTTTTGGTCCTCATAATCTTTGCAAGGTAATTCATCTTTATAATATCAATCAGTAGTATGTTACCCATATAAATTTATGCAGACTAAATAAATACTTCATTTTTTTATCAGATTAGTAGACTGATATGAGAAGAAATTATTCAACAGTATATTAAAATGGCTTCTAAAAATTTTGACTAGTATTTTTTTTTCTAGTTTTTAAGTATATAAACTATTACTTTGGAATTGTTGTTATATATTCTCAATGCTATATATTTATAATATAATTTGTCTGTATTGGTTATATTGGATAAAATCAGATAACTGTGAAAAGCTTGAAAGCTAGGTTTAAATCCCCTTTAATTACATCTAGGTTGAGTATATACACTATACTTGTATTTCAATATTACAGAATTGTTAAAATTAATAGAATGTGTAATAATTTTTAAAAAAAAAACATTAAAAAGTCTTATTGTTAATTTGTATAAAATAAATATAACAGCACATGAAATAATCGATTTTTTATGGTAGGTACTAGTTAATATATATTGTACTATTGTTGTATAATGATCTCAATTCACTACAATAGATGTTTTGTATTTTTTCTAATAACATGGTCTTTGAGAAAGTTGATTTTGAATATTATTTTTTTTAATATTTTTAATCAAATAATAATTATCTACATTATGAGATTTAATAATAAAAACTAGCCTATTTAAGAAAATATTTCAAGAATGATGACAAATTCATTTTAATGATTAGCTGCTTATACATGTGGTTAGATTATGTCTTCTTTATTGGATTAAAGCATTTTTAATTTAAAATAATGTGATTCATTTTATATAGATGATAAAAAAATATTTTTTATCTATGTCTATTAACATATTCATCATTACATTTTTAAATATTTGTCTTTTTGCTTTGAAAATTTTTAGTTCATACATACTACATGTATACATAAATATAAATGCAATCATATCTTTGGATTTGTCAGTGCATAATATCTATTTGCTATTATTATTATTATTATTATTATTATTATTATTATTATTATTATTATTATTATTATTATTATTATTATTATTATTATTATTATTATTATTATTATTATTATTATTATTATTATTATTATTATTATTATTATTATTATTATTATTATTATTATTATTATTATTATTATTATTATTATTATTATTATTATTATTATTATTATTATTATTATTATTATTATTATTATTATTATTATTATTATTATTATTATTATTATTATTATTATTATTATTATTATTATTATTATTATTATTATTATTATTATTATTATTATTATTATTATTATTATTAGACCAAACGACTACAGGAGAAAGATAAAAGAGGCATTCTACATTAACAGAGACATCCATGCAATCAACAGAAGAGACACGTGCTTCGACATTTCGAAAAAATGGGCTACTTAACAGTAACTCATTTGAATATTCTCATTTACATATATCAAGTACATTTTCACTAAGGCTATGAGTATGAGGCACGGTTCCTCGAAAACGTTCAGCCAAATTTATTACTAACTATATTTTTTCTCTAATAATTTACAATTAAGTATTTTTCATTTTTACAAATAAGGAGAAATTAAAACCACATTTATTATTATTATTATTATTATTATTATTATTATTATTATTATTATTATTATTATTATTATTATTATTATTATTATTATTATTATTATTATTATTATTATTATTATTATTATTATTATTATTATTATTATTATTATTATGTTTCAAAAGGCCTTTATTGTCTCAAAAGAATTACAAATTTTGCATTTACATAGTTCGTCTACATATAATATCCTGGATTGTCCATTATCATTTGAACACCATTAGCAAATCAATTACTTATAACAGAAAAGAAAAAAAATGTTGCTAAATTGTCCTTGTTGCTAATTTGACATGCATATCCTTCTAAGTTTTTTTATAATGTTTAGGTCTGGCCAGTCTCTTATCCCTTTTCTGTATTATTTCAAGTTTATTTGAAAAAGTAACTGGATGTCTCCTGGAATTGTTACCAATTAGAAAAGTGCATCTAGTACACCAGTATGCATATAGCACAAAGGTTGCTGCCCTGACACTTGGTGTTAATCCTTCTCTAAATGCAGAAATTAATTGATGCATTGTTACATTAGACCTCCTGTAACTGCTAGTTATGAGATTTCTTATGTGCCTAAGTCCCTCACAGTGATATAGCAGATGTGATAGGGTTTCCTCAGCTCAATGGCATAACCCACAAAAGGGATCAATTGACGTATACAGTCTTTTATGGCAAAGAAAATATGTGGTAGGTAATGCAGATAGATTAAGTTTTATTAGAAAATTGAAAAACTTTGGTTCTAAGGCCCATCGTTTATACCTTTTAACCAATTGCTTATTATTAATTCCCAGTATTGGTTCTAAAGCAATTGTGTTATTATCTTCATGCATTAATTCATAAATTTCCCAGTATTTGTATTTATTAATAAATTGCTCTGGGATTTTTGATTCTGTTTTACAAAGATGTATTAATTGTTCAAAATATGATAATATTTTTGGTGGTGGTTTATCAGTTGGAATGACCTCTATGAGCTGCTTAATTTTTGGAAATTGTTTAACAATATCAATTATATTGTTCCTCATTCTCTGTTTTGCAAAAATACCAATATCATGTAAGCCCAAACCATTTTTATTCAATGGTTGACATAGTTTTGCCATTGATATTGCCATGACTTTCCTTGACCATAGTAGTTGATTGCAAATGGTCTTAATTTTGGAGATAAAAGCTTTTGAGAAAGCAACCACTGGCATAAAGTAAACTATCTTAGTCATCATCAAACTATTAATCAATTGAATCTTGGAATATACTGACATATAGGTATTGGATAGAGAGTCTGCTATTTTCTGTATTTCATTTTTCAATTTGTTCATGCTGGATTGAAACTTAGTTTAAATTCCTTTTAGTATTCTTCTAAAATCATCTGTAGTTTTGGTACCTGTCTTTTTGATTTCAGGAAAACTGTAATATCATCCATGTATGCAATGCAGGTCAATTTTTGACCTGTTCCTGGGATCTCCATTCCCTCAAATGCCTGTTGTAATCGGACAAGAAGGGGATTTATATATAAAATAAATAAGATGGCACTAAGTGGAGACCCTTGTGAAAGTGATTTAGTTGGTGTGAAAGCTGGTGAATTTCTGCCATTTAGAGTAATGTGAAGCTCACGATTTAAGAGTAAATTTGTTATAACATATATATATGTGATTTTGGCATTTCAGTATCATTCAATAATCTCAACAGTATAGATATATCAACATTGTCAAAAGCCGAAGCAATATCCAGCTGTACAACAATCAGGCCATATCTTTTCTTTTCTCTAACTGATGTCAAAATAGCCTTAAATAACATAGCAGCTTGTGTGGTAGATGAATGTTTTTTAGCAAATTGAGCTGGTGAAATCATTGGTAAAATAAATGGTTCTATTTTATCTTTAATTACTTTCTCTAAAATCTTTTATGATGAAAATGAATAAAATGGACAACAACTGTCACCCAGGAAGCCCTGGAATTCCACTGTTCATATTAAAACACCTTGACAAACTGACTAGCAAATGCCTGTGTCAGCTGGAAAATTATTTATCAAAGGAAATAATAACAATGGAGGGAGTTAATACAATCGCGATCGTGCAGTTTAATAAAAAAAAGAAGCCCATTCCTTTGTTATCAGAGATAAGGCCAATATCAATGGGTCCATTGCCCATAAAGATGATATTATTATTATTATTATTATTATTATTATTATTATTATTATTATTATTATTATTATTATTATTATTATTATTATTATTATTATTATTATTATTATTATTATTATTATTATTATTATTATTATTATTATTATTATTATTATTATTATTATTATTATTATTATTATTATTATTATTATTGTTATTATTATTATTATGTTTCAAAGGATAAACTTTATTAGAATTCTAAAAGGTTATACAAGTTACATTTGACAACATAGTTCTTATATATAAATTGGTTTCACAAAACTACATATGTACAATGATTTGATCAGTGATTGTATGCGTTATCAAACTAGAAGTATTTAGGAAAAAAAACAGTTTAACAAAGTCAATGATGATCACTCAATCATATGATTATATACAATTAGATGTACTTCAATTAAATTAAAGCTGGAATGTGTCTAATGTGTGTCAGTAGACTTCAGAACTGGCACAAGGATTCATATTAGATATATATATTTTTTGTTAGTGTTTTTATATAAGTTCTTGTATATTCCAGGTGTCAATGTACTTAGATTGATCAGTAATATTCATGTCTCTTTCACATATGGTTTGTAGCTTATTTCTGAACATGTTTGGATGTCTTCTGGGGTTATAATTGTATATGAAATTACACCTTGTACACCATAAGGCTTAGAGTAAAAAGGTGCAGATTTTTATTTCAGCAAAGATACCCCTTTTAAAAGAGTCAAAAAAGATTTTCATATTGATTTTTTATCCTTGAGTGAAGTGCTAATAATTTCACGAATGTTTTCTAGACTTGGGCATGAGAAAAAAAGGTGGTTTTGTGTCTCCAAGTCTCTATGTCAAAGATTACATATATCATCTATATCTATATAGTTTCTTTGATATTTCAAAATGTGTTGCGTATGTTGCGAGTCCAGATTTATCTTTAGGAGAAAGTCAAAATATTTTGGTTCAAGTGACCATAGTTTAAATTTGTGACATAATTGTTTATTATTAATATGAAGTGGAGTTTGTACATCATCTTGACTTGGATGTAGAGGTTGATAAACTTCCCAATATTTATATTTGGCTTGTGGTGGTTTAAAGTTAAGAGTGTGGATTGTTAATAATGGTGTAAGTAGTGTGTTCAGATATCCCTGGAGAGGAGGTGGTCTATCTGTAGGGGTAATCTTGGCAGAAATTTCTAAATATGGAAATTTTTGTGCACATGTAGATATTATGTTCAATGTTTTTGTGTATCCTGAAGACATGTATTGAGTGAAGGCCAAGACCATTTTGTGAAAGGGGTTTTCTTAGACATTTTACTGATATAGAGATAATCTTTTTTCCCCAGATTAATTTCCTACATAGGTAGTCTGTCTTATTTGTAAATGCCTTGGTATAAAAATTAATTATTATATATGTGTTTGCAAATATCAATAATATAACAATCATTCAATATTTTGCATAATTATTATGTAAATACAATTAAGTTGTTTTTTAAAAAAAAATATTTTAACTGATAGTGTTAAGCAGTGTTAGAAACATGACATTTGTTGAAGTTCAACAAGCTCAACTGAGATGCATTTGTTTTTATCAATTCATGAAACTAGTATCATTGAAACTGCTCATTGTAGCAGCGTTATAAGTTATTTGACACTGACATGATGATCTAATTTGGTTTTTCTTCAAAAGGAATACATTTTTATTGTTTTCATTTAGGATGAGCAAAAAATATTCTGTTTTTTTTTTTTTTTTTTTGTAATTAACAGTTATTATAAATTAATAGATAAATATTTATTACAGAAAAATATATAAAATAATAAAATAAATATAATTTTAAAAATATATCAAACAACATTTAATGAAAACAAAAAACACCTTAGATCTTTTAATAATGATTGGTATGAAAAAATTAAATGGTTGTGTGATTGTGAAATTAGAAATGCTCTGTTTTGTTTTCCTTGCTTTCTTTTTTGATGGTAATACTGTAATAAATTTCCCCTGCTTAAAAATTTCATGGGACATCATTGATTATTTTATCACTGATCACTCAAGTTTTCATAGATAATATTAGAATAGACTGATTTTGTTTAAGAATACATATTCATATTAGATCTTTAATTGCTTATTTTAACTTTACGATGTTAATACCATAATTTTTACTATGCACCCTCACTTGTCTCATAATGGATTAAAATGTCCCCATAATAACATAACAAACATATATATATATATATATCCTATATGTTTGTATATGTATATATATATATATATATATATATATATATATATATATATATATATATCCTATTCAAAGAAAAAATAGTTTTTAATCAGAGATATTGAAAAGTTTCATCATTTAGAGATATTGATGACAATTTAAAGAATTCCCATATAATCACTTGTATATGGTAACACTGTCAAAATTTTTTAATTTCCAGTGAAAAGAAATGATATAAAATAGTATATAGTAGGATTAATATTATTAAAGAATAAGAAAACTTACAAGTTCAAACTATGTATATGATTTAAATAGCATTATATTTAATAAACAATAATGCAATGTCCACAATAATTCATTTATTGGAATAGTCCTCTTGTTCAATATTATTAAAACTGCATTAATAAATATTATACTCATTTTTAAAATATTATAAGTTGAGTACATTTTACTTATTGGTATATCCATTTTATTATTGCGAAGTTATATATTAGATTTTAACAAATATTACTGGGAAAAGACTATTAAAATTAGCAAGGCATATTAAATGAAGTTTTTACTAATATTTTTATTTTACATGCTCTTTTTGCAAATACTTTTTAAAAATAATATAACCTATTAGCTTTGCAAATAAAATTGTACGAGAGCACTAAAAAATTGACTAAATAATAAAATTAAAAATTACTATCACCTTGATTAGCTACTGAAATGATCTCTGTTGCTCTTAATACATTTTTTAATCACCACCAATACCCCCTGTGCAATCGGTATTTATATCTTAGAAAATACATCATTCTTTGATTCTTACTTTTAGTTTTTCACCAAATTTGCATAATGTTAAAAACTTACACAATTAAATTTCCAAATAAAAAATATGATGTATTAAAACTTTAAAAGTATTATTTAAAATATTAATCTTAAATCAATTATTACTTTACTAAATTACTTAAATATTTAAAAAGACTTTTAAAAAATACTATTTAATAAATTATCCCACTCTTAATATTTAATTTATCTATTTTATTTTAAAACAAAATATTTAACTTTTTTTATTAATTGTACTTGTCTTACAACTAACCTAATATTTGCTTTATTTGCTTTTATGATAGGTAATAATTATATCCAATTCTATAATTTAATTTTTAAAATATTTTAAACTTGATTAATCTAAATACTACCAAGCAAGTGTGTACAACTGTATATTATTATACAAATCACATGACTAATATACCCAAGACAGACCGTATCCGATTTTTCTGTCTGGGAATAATAATAAATTGCTACACTTATTTTATTAAATAAAATAATATAATAATACAAAATTTGGAAGAATAATTTAGAAAATATAGAATTAAATACAACTTTCACTACCATAACGACTACTTTTAAAATATATATTAATTATAATTATTAAATATAATTTATAAATTTAAATATAACATTTATTTAACTATATGTTTAAGACTTGAAATTGAACCTTTAAGCATACTTTTAAATATTTATAGCTGTGTTACTTATTATGGCCAGCTTTTGTAACCATATGTAATAATATGTTTAGCTTTATTTAACTATTCTTAAGTGATTTATTATAATATTATGCATTATGCATTTTCATTTAGCTTTAAATTGTACTATAATATATTATTAACATAACTAACACATCAAGAGAACATATTCTAAAATTTAAAAATTTTAATAATGTACTGTGGTGAGCCAATTCTGACCTATAGAAAAAGGCACTATATATATATATATATATATATATATATATATATAGTGCTCTATATATATATATATATATATATATATATAGAGAGAGAGAGAGAGAGAGAGAGAGAGAGATAAGAAAGTTATAATTCTATGTTAAAAATTTGAATTCAATATAAATTAAACAGTGAAAATACATCATTAACTGTTAATGCCAAAACAGATTATACAGACATAAATATATTTGTGTTCAACTTATCCTTAAGCCTCTATGAAATTTATAACTGTAGATGATCTTCAGAAGAAGAAAGAATGTTATTCTACACTAAAAATTCATCTTCAATTTAAATGGAAGTAGTGAAAGTATGGTAGCAGCTTTTTATGCTGTTGCACCACTGGAATAAATTGAAAGCTATATAGATCACATTTTAATACATTTTACTAAAGAAACATACCTTTGTACTAATTTAAAACTTTACATGATATACAAAATCTAAAATATTTGTAATATTATGCTAAATATTTATTTTCAAAATGTAAAAAAAAATATTTTTGTACTAATGTGTTATTATTTAACAACTTCAAAATTGTTTATTTTGGCATGTTTTGGTGTAACTATTGTTCTGCAATTGCTATATGTTTTCTTCATTATTTTGAATTTAGTGATAATCTTAGGTTACCATAATCAGTTGTATTTTACCATGAAAATTATTTTAAAATTATTAGTTCAAAATAAAAGCTGAAGATGTCAGCATTAGGCAGAATCTATAGGAAATTACAATATGTAATTTGTGTAACATAAAAATCAGATATGCCATATTTTGATCTCAGTAAAATAGTTGTTGATAGGGAAGACAGAAATTGTTTAGCTTCAAGGCAAATAGCCAAAAAAATTGAAAATTAAAAATTATCTTTTTTAATATTTTGTTTACATATTAAAAGTTATTTAGGCAATATTTATTTACATACTTATTTTAAACCAAAAACCTAAATGTCTTTGAATATATTTTATTTCAAAAACATTTATTTTCAAGGAAACAAGTAATAAAAAGTCAAAAAAGTTAAAGCATAATCAATTTTTTTTTTTGTAACAGAATAGCTTTTTATCAATAATGGTAAAAAAATTAAAAATTTAAATAATTATAAATTGAATGTTTAATTGTAACATATATTTTCTTTCTTTAACAATAACTAATATTAAAACAGGCAAAACTCTCTATACATATTGTCACCCAGTGCAAGCCAGAGTAATCAATGGATGCCAGAAAGTTTGTGCATAAAATCCTCAACAAGTGCTTACTTTTCCAATATCCCCAAACTAGTTTCTGGCTTGTGGCATTTATCAGTAAAGAGTCTTGGATCTGAAAGCACTGCACCTAGAACTTAAGATCTAATGCAACCTTTCAGCAGTCATCTTTTATCTCTACTTAACTACAAAACTATGAAACTAAATTGAAAACACTATAATATTTTCAATCGAAGCTCATCAGCTTATATATCATATAAGTCTGACATCAATTCAGTACCTATACATTTTGGTGTCTTTGGTTCTTTAATAACCATATCCACTGCTTTTCTATTAGGCAAGAATGGTTTTAAGCCAATAAAGATCACATGATCACTATTTTATGCTTGCTCTTAACTCTTATTAAAACAGGCAAAACTCTCTATATGTATTGCCACTCAGCACAATCCAGAGTAATCAATGGATTCCTGAAGGCTTGTACATAAAATCCACATCCAGTGCATATCCATCCAATATCCTCAGACTAGTTTATGTCTTGTTGCCTTCATGAGTGAGGAACCTTGGGTCTGAAAGCAGTGCACCTAGATCTTAGCATCTAATGCAACTCTACAGCCTCACCTTTTATCTTTATTTAACTACAAAACTATGAGACTTAATAATAATTAAAAGCAAGCATAATAAATAGTGATCATGTGATGTTTATTGCTTAAAACCAATCCTTACTTATAGAATAATGGTGGATATGGTTATTAAAAAATCAAAGACACCAAAATGTATAGGTATTGAACTGAGTTCAGAGCTATACGACTATATAAGCTGATAAGCTTGGATTGAAAATATTATAGTGTTTTGAATTTAAGTCTCATATTTTTGTAGTTAAGTAGAGATAAAAGGTGGCTGCTCGAGGTTGCATTAGATCCTAAAATGTAGGTGGAGTGCTTTCAGATCCAAGGCTCCTCACAGACAAAGGCTATAAACCAGAAACTAGTCTGGGGATATTGGATGAGTAGGCACTAGATGGGGATTTTATGCATAAGCCTTCTGGCATCCATTAATTACTCTGGCTTGCACTGAGTGGCAATATGTTTAGAGAGTTTTGCCTGTTATAGTAACAGTTAAGAGCAACCATAAGAAATAGTGATCATGGTATGTTTATTGGCTTAATAACAATAACTAATTCTAAATTTCTTTTGAATTTAAAAAATGGAATTCAGATATCCAATATTTTATCCTACTAACTTTGTGAATAAATAAAATTATAACTAATATGCAAAATTCTATTATTATAGTTAAGTATACTCTGTTTTGCACTTAATTTTTATATTTTACAAAGTTTAAATATTAAGTTTTAGAGTGGATATCATTTAAAAACTTACATTTGTAATAAATATGTGAAGATTATCAATATGTGATATAGAAAAAAAAGATTTAATTGTAAAAATAAAATATGGTGGAAAATATTTTCCAATAAGCAAGGAGTTAAATTTTTAAACAATTAAACCACAATGAAAAACATGTCTGTAGTTTAATTTTTACTCCATCCCTCTCACACAAGAATGTAGTTGGTTTCTATCTGCTTATAAGACTTTCTGAAAAGCTATAATCATATGTGACTTAAAGATATGAAATAGATCTATGTTCCCCAAAATGCACATTTCATGCTGAACCAGCCTTCATAAGATGACTCAGTCAATAATTGCTTACACATCTTTATCATTGTTCAGTTTATTTATAGATAGACAATTACTACAGTTTAATTGATAATTGTCAAACATCCTATCTTATAACTTTGATATATATCAATTAATGAAAGTATATTAATAATTTTTATTAGTCTTTCATTAGTGTAGAGATTATCCAATAATGAATAATATTTCTGTAATGTAATATTCACTACATCAATCTCATGCAAGGTAGAAACTGGTTTTTATCTATTAGTATCACTTTGTGAAGGAATGTAATCATAAACATATGACCAATGATATGAAAAAGATCTATCATTCTGAAGATGCACAATTCTTGCTTAACCAACACTCATCAGTTATTCCAAATCACAATCTCTTGCTCATACAGTGGTCATTGCTCAACATTTTTATATAGATATCAAATTACTACAGTTTGATTGATAAGTGTAAAATATGCTGCCCCTACAACTTTAACACAAATCATTATGATAAAGATATGTGTAAGAGATTGTGGTCTGGAATGGAAATCTTGGGGATCATAGATTTTTTTTATATGTCTTTGGTATATGTTTATGATTAGATCCTCCACAAGATGTTACAAACAATCCTTAATTTGTGTTGGAGTAATATATTGAAAATTGCACTACAAAAATATTATTCATTATTGAATAATTTTTAGTCAAATGAATGATTAATAAAAAATATTAACATACTTTCATTTAGTGATTTATTTCTGTCAAAGGTAAGAGGGCATCACATTTGATATTTATAAATAAAACTGTAGTAATTTGATATCTATATATATTGTACTGGGTTCGAATATGTGTCCTCATAACATCAGCCTCTTAGGCAGAGAAGAACAAACTCAGAGAGTATGTATGCCCAAATGATAGCTCTAAAATATATAACTAGTGTTACATTTCCAGGACATAACTTCTTCTCGACTGTTGAATTCAACACCACATTCAAAGCACTTTTTTTTTGTTTGTGTATAAACACGGGCGCCAGCTATCTATTCAAAAATGAATAAATAATGCACTTTGAGCAATGGCCACTAACTCAATGCCTAAATATCCACGACTAGCTCAGATTTTTGTAATCACCAATAGATTATACATAATTAGTGGTTAAAAGAATTGATAAAGAATTGTAAAAGGAATTTATAAAAAGAATTGACCGACAAATAAAGTTTAATTTTAAAGACAATTTATTAACTAACATTTACTAATTTTAAACATTTTATAATTCCAATAAAACACACGCATATTTTAAATTAACATTTCTAAACTATTTTAAATATTCCTGTAGATTTTAATAATAGAACACTGGTATTTATCTAATTTAACTAATAACACTGATATAATGATCACGCACACATTAACTCATACACTCACATATATAATAATAAAGTATTACATAGCATTTGAAACTTAAACACACATATCAATAGTTCATTTTATGTATGATATAGAGTTCATATAATTAGACTCTTGGAGGATTTGCACGAATTAATGCAATGCAATGGCTATTGCAGTATAAACGAAAATAAGCAAATGTTTTAGCTAGGATTTTGAATGTAGATTTAGAATTTTGTTTTCTTCTTGTTTGTTGCTTCTTCCAGCTGGCTGGGACATTTCCTTGATGAGTTTCTTTATTATTCATGATCATTACTATTGGAGACAATTAGATACTGATGGAGATTTTCTAAGATGTTATGCTGACATTATTTCATGGGCAGATCTTGTGTTTTCATCAGACATCGGGCTGTGGAGAGGCATGAATTTCCCAAAACTGCTCAGCACTGCATTTTGTTTCTGGATACAATTAACTCAACTGATGGTCTTCTCTTGACTTAACTGTCTCAATTAATTTCTGAACTCAACTGATTATCCGATAAAATTTTACTATCTATACCTCTGAAGTGTTTTTCTTTTCGATATCCTCCGGCAATATCTGTTGTCGAAATTTCATTGATAATCCTTTGACGTGTTTTGAAAGATTGTTTAATTAGTAATAGCCATGCAGAAGTGTTGTTTTATATTTTTAATTAATAGCCATTGCCGTGTTTTTTAATGATAATCTTTAACTTTCTTTTATTTATAATAACATTTATTAAGCATACACTTATTCTATTATTGACAATCACACATATATTACTAGTTTTAAGATTACTTTTTCTTTAATTTGAATGAAAAGAGATTTGTATTTTTTAAACTTTAAATTATTTATATTTTACGAATACTAATAAGAAAACTCTTTACTTCCTTTTTGTAAAACCTTTAGTTTAACTTTTCTAACTACGATTCCCCTCCCCTCTTTTAATTAATCAATTTTAACTTTTATTTTAAAAACTAATAATAGAAAACTATTTGACTCTTATCTTTTTCGAAAACAAACTGTAATAAACTCTTCAATATTTAATTTTATGTTTTTCTTTTACGAAAGATTATTTTAATATTTTTTTTAGATAAATTAATATGTGCCAATTTCAATATTGGTACAATATATATATATATATACACTGAACAATGATAAAAAGTATGTGTAAGAGATTCTTGTCTCGGTCAACTGATGAGTGCTACTTAAGCATGAAATGTTCATCTTGGAGAACATAAATCTTTTTCATGTGTCTATGGTCATATGTTTTTGATTACATTCTTCCACAAGTTGTTAAAAGGAGATATAAACCAATTCCTATCTTGCATAAGAATGGTACAGAAATCTCTAGTCTAATGAATGACAAATAAAAATTATTAGTTAAATTACATGTTTAATAAAAAAAAAAAAACAATAAACAATGGAAATAACTTTGATATAAATTGGGTTCCCATATACATGTAAAATTTATTTGTAATCAATTAAAATGTAGGTAGATAATGAATAATATTTATTTATTTGCTATAATAATAAATAACAAATATGCTATAAGAACATTCTTGAAAAATTTTATTGGCTACTTTTATGAATTGTCAATGAACTTAAATTTATTTTATTTTTATTAGCTTAACTTTTAAAAAAAATATTCAGCAATAAGTTATATTAAAAAGTTATTTCATGAAAAAAATACTTATCCAAAGACATTGCAAAAAAACAATTTATAAGCAACGTTTCCAAATAATTTTTTAAATAAACCCATAAATAATACCTATCTTTTGTTATGTCAGTGCAAACCTATTTTATTGCATAAAAGATTTGGATTTATTTATCCCATGACATAAGTTTAATACTTAGTATTACATATTTGATATATCCTGTAAAAGTATGTATATAATAAATATTAAAATATAATCATATAGTTATAATTATAAATTTTATCATATCTTTTTTATTTCTTTTTAAAATTTTATTTATTCTTGAATTAATATTTGTACACATAAAAATCATCCATCAGTGCTTTAATATTACTATAATCTTTGTCAGGCATAATCAAATTCTAAAGGATTATCTAAAGCATAAAAATAAAAACAAAAATATGAATATCACCAATATATATATATATATATATTATTTAAATACATCCATAAATATATAAACTATCATATTTTTTCACTAATCAAAATGTTTATAGCTGATTCTTAGGGATGCAAAAATTAGCTCAGTATCATATGTTTTTTTTATGTGTGCTTGTAAGGCTGCTGTGTTGCCCTTTCGACCATTAACGCTTGACAACATATGTTTTTCTTTTAAAAAAGAAAAAGTTTGACGAGGTTAAAAGATGAAAAAGATGAAAAAATGAAACTATATATTTAAATAACTTTATTTATTTCCTTAAAATTTCAAAATCCTATGTTGATTTGAATCTAGGAGTTAAAAATAATAAAGTACAACTTGTACATAAAATTTAAAAAAATAGTATATTTTGTGGCATCCAAGAACAATGTTAAACGTTACTCTTAAATAATTAAATTCACAAAATAAGAAGTAACAATATTTATGAGATATGTTTAAATATTAATAGCGTCTAAATTAATATTTATTATTTTTATTATTATTATTTTTTAAACTTATGTCGATATGCGTCCATTTGTTTCCAAGTAATTAATAACTGTTTGAAATAGTAATTGCTAATTGAACGTCTTTTTTTTTTTAGATAAATTATTGTAATACTGTTATTCGCATTGCAGACATTTTGTTATTGTTGTCTCAATTAAGCATTCAGTTAATCATTGATAACATATTAAATTGAATAGTAGTTAAGTCACTTGACTAACTTATTGAATTAATTAAATAAATGAAGAATTGGATTTATGTCACATATTGCCATTGATTATTGGAACTAGAATTAGATCGCAAAAATCCATGAACAGAATATTTAAAGTGTTGATTAATTTAAACAACAACAACAACAGAAAAAACAAACAATAATAATAAATCATCTGATAAAGTAATAGATGTAGGGATATTTTATTTGATAGCTAAACTTATATTTTGTTCTATCTTATATTTAAAAAAAAATGAAAATATTTAAAAGTGAAAATAGAAAATATTGATGTTTTGACAAGAGCCCTCTTTGTCAAACTAAAAATAAAAGAAATTACTTTCAAGAGAGACAGCTTGTCTGTCAAAATTTCAAACGTTCTTTTTTTCATTGTTCTTTATTTTAACTGCATTATTTGTATAGTAAATTTGTTCATTTTTCTTTAGGTAATTTTATTCCTAATAACTGTTTTCTTTATTCTATTTTATCATTTTTTCAAAATTTTGAATATATTTCTTTTATGCATTTATTAAAGTTGGATTAAATTTAAAAATAGAAATATATAGAAATAGTATGTTATATTTTACATATGTATAAATACACTATATATCTTTTATTCAGATTTATATGCTAGTAAAATTGAGATCACAGCAGAAACAAAATATATTTAAAAGAAAAAAATATTGAAGAATATTGAAAAGAATAGATTAAAGTTAAAAAATAAATATTTCAAATTTTATGGAATGACATCTTTGTGACAATTTATACTCTTAGCGTTTTCCATATGTCATATTATTTGCCGGGAGGCGAACCAATAACCGTCTGCAACCAACTACTTGCTTGCTAGGCGGCTGCGCTAAGCTCTCGGCTAACAACGCTCGAGTATACTGGACATTATTTAAATTATCATAATTGATAATATTTATTCTCTACTATTATTAGGAATTTTATCTCCTATTTTTTAATGATTTGCTTTGCTTCTAAATATTTGTTTATAGATTATTATACGATCAATTGATGCCTTGGCAATATAAAAATAACATCAAATTCTGTAAAATTTACTTGCTCATTAAAATATAATTATGTATATATATTAAAATATTAATTATATATATATTAAAATTTATCTTTTATCTGCTTGAAATTTATAAATAAAAACATCTGTAAAAAGATAACTGATTCTAAGATACAACTTCTTATACATGTTTATATGATATATTTAATATTTATCTATATTAAATCAGTAAAATTTGATTTACACATGCCAGTTTTCTATCATGCACGTATTTGGTACCATCCACAGTGGATAAATACATGTAAGAAATATGACATTTGTAGAACAAATTGTAGAAGTAAAATATAATTATAATAGAGTGTTAAAATGAATATATTATCTCACCTCAGTGTTGTGTGAATTAAATATAAGATATTTTTAATGAATACACACATATTGAGTCATTATTTTAAAATTAATAGTTTTTAATTATTTTAAGATAAATAATCAATTGATTTCTCAACGAAAAGATCATGAAATCTTTGGAAACCAATGTATCACTTTGTAATTTGACTAGTAATCTTTGACTTTGATTCTTTCATAAATCCTTAATAATAAAAATTCACACAAAACATAATATAAATTGTTTTGGTATTCTCATTCAGCACCAGAAACTCAGGCATCATAAATTCTAATTTTGGTTCTGTATATTAATATAGACATTTATTTTTGTTTTCGCTTTTATTAATTTACAAACTATTGTATATTTAAAAAACAAAACTTTTGAAATAGAAATTTATATCTTTGGTTTTATTATCATTAATAAATAAATAATCCAATGTTTTGTTGCTTAGATTTGTATGAAGTTTAAGCAGCAATGGTGATCCATTGACCTTAAAATCTAGTGTCTACTACTCTACTCCAGCATTAAGATATTCAGAGTGATGATATTTAATTATCTTAGAGAAAGATCTCAGTTCAGTATATAAAGCTCAGTGACTATCAAACAAAATAATAATGGTAATTCTTCTCTTATAATAAAGTCAGATGCACCTGTCCTTCTAAAGGCCCATGGTTTTTTTAATTGGTTGCTTTAACAATTTTTTTAAAATTTAATGTAAATTAGACAAAACATTTTAGTATTATATAAATAAATTTTTGAATTTTGATAAAGCTAAATTAAAATTTACATTTTAAAATATATCTGTTATATTTGATAGCTCTACAGTGAAAATATATATTTATTGGGGCACCTTCTGAATATTTTTTTTACATTTTTGTAATAGTTTGTTTAGCTTTATTGACACTTACCATTTATTAATGACACAATACAAAAAAAACAATTGTTTTTGTAATACTTTATAATATTTGTAATATTTTTTAATTGGTTGTTTTAATAATTTTTTAAGACTTAATATAAATATGGTTTATTTATTAAACATTGCTAATTTATAAAAAAAATTGATACATTTTATGTCATTCATCTGAACTGTATTAAAGGATTGACAGACCATGGAAGCAAGGCATCAGCATTTGTGATTGTTTATACAGCTGTATGGGAACCTTTACTGTGAAATATATACTATATTTCTGTAATTAAAAGCACTCATATTGATTTTTTGTAGCATTTTTTATTTAGTTGGCAGAATTATTTTCTTCACATAAACATAGTTATTGTGAATTTGACACATGACATCAAACAGGCATTCATCAATTAGATAACAGAAAAAATATGGGTTTTTTAAAGTTTTTTATTTATTTATAATAATATAGAAGACGAAAATTTATTAGAAAAAACAAAAACTTTAGCCAATACAGATTTATTAAGAATGAAGTTGATATGAAATAGAAATTCATCAAAATAAAATATTAAACTTTAAAATGTATATAAAATTAGGGAAATAAC
This sequence comes from Epiperipatus broadwayi, assembly GCA_028023455.1. NCBI lineage: Eukaryota > Metazoa > Onychophora > Udeonychophora > Euonychophora > Peripatidae > Epiperipatus > Epiperipatus broadwayi. Next base: position 316,014 of record JAQFVV010000330.1, on the reverse strand, counting down.
TAGTACAAATGATTTAGAGATGATAAAGTCAAAATATTCACTGTATAATTAAATCTATTCTTCCAAAGCATAAGCTTGTGGTTAAGACCTGTAGAGGTCCCTACCTTCACATTTTCACATGCATATTTTACTGGTTTACAGCCTTAGTAAATATTATTAATTAACTCTTTAACAAAAGTACAAGCATAATCTCTACTAATGACAATTATATTGAATAGAAGCATTTACCATACAATATATTAAATTGACAAAAATAGTATCTATTATAATATATTTAAATCATTATAACGTTTAAATAAACCAATAAAAAGCAAAAATAAGTGTCATTATTAGCGATAAAATATGTAAAATGTAAAATGAAAAGATGAAATTCTGCTAATATTGAAAGAGTAAAATGTTTAATTATAAATTTGGTAGAATAAAATTTAGCATTTAGGAGTCATAGATATAAGTTATATAACTAAAGTATCTAAAGACTGATGCATATATGAGCTTAGTAACATTACTGCTGAATATAAAGGCTGAATATATCATTTTGATAGTTGAAAGTCCAGACTGTAATTTCTTCTAAATATAAACAAAATTATTATGAATACAGCTACACATTTGTTAAAATTATGCAAATATTACTCCACTTTTATATGACATTTTTATTACTATTCTATCTTACTAAATTTGATGCATATAATTGAAGTTAGAAAGCATCTATTTTAAGATTTTGTTTTTGCATGGACATAACATATAAGTAATAATATTAATAAATTACAAGGACAAGAGGCAATAATAATATCACAGGTAAAGCTAATAATAATACGTTATAGAGTAAAATTCTAATCATAATCCAAACTTATTTTACATTCTTGCATGACATATTGTTTATATATCAATAATATTATTAAAAGTGCTTCTAGAGACAATAAATGTTTTGGCATATCAGATTAAATGTGATAATATCTAAACATGCATTAAAATTCTAAACATTATTTAAATTTATTAAGTAAATTACCAGTAATAAAATATAGCATTTCTTAAATTTTAATACACTTCATAAACTTAATTCACTCAGAACTTTGGAAAGCTTTATTTTTTAGTAACCACTTAGATATTTTCCTAAATTTAAAAATAACATTAATGATTTATTTAATGATTTCAGTGAAGTATCTGATTAAATAGTTGCTGCTATTTCTTTTTTGTTTTTTTTTAAGGTAATAAAAATAATTTAAGATTAAGTTTGATACAAAAAATATCAAACAGTTTAATTAAAACACAGAGTTGATAATAATATAAATATAGTACATATTGTTAAAAAATTTGCAATATAAAAATGAGAATAATTATCTATGAAAACATTATTTTTAATGATTTTTATATCTTTATCATCATTTGTTAAAGTCTTAGGTTTTTTTTTTATTATTATTTACTTATATAGCATTGTTAAAGTTATTGGAACATTATTTTATTAATCTGTAACTTTAATATAGAATGTTTTTGACATTGTTAAGTTATAGATAACAAGAAACTTGAATTACAACTAAATAAATATGCCATTATTTTATATATTCACTTAGCAAATGAAAATCTAACAAACTAATCATATTTGAATAAAATATCTTTAATAAGTTATAAAAAATTTAAAATAATATTTAAGTAGAAAAAATTCTAAAAACGTCCTTTATATAAATTAGCTATATAATATTTTCATGAATTGAAAATAATGATAGGATTTTCAAATTCATAAATTCCAATCTATAAAAAATTTTAAGCTTGAAATAAATTGGATATAATTATTCATTGCATATTATTATAACTTATGTTTTAGATACAGTTTTCTTTAATTTATTACAGAGCCATCTATTGTAATCTTGAATAATAAAACATGCTATTATATTTATCCTTCATATTAATTTCTGGATTATGGTCTCACTGAAGACTTGTATGTAGAATTAATATACCTAACATTGAGCAATTAACTTAAAACTTGTATCTACTAATGCAGGTCATGTGCTAGAAAGTAATTTATTAGTGCAGATATAACAATGCTTACCAGATATTTATTGACTGCTCAATCTTACAATAGATGGCTCTGAAGTGGGATGAAACCATATGCTAAATGTATGCAGAGAAATCTAAGATTTTGTTGCTATATATCACTAACTACTAGTTAAATTTTAATATAAAGGTATTCTAAAAAATATTATAAAGGTATATATCCACCAAGTATAATAGAAATATGGAAATTTAACAAAATAATATAAATTGTTGATTTACAATCTATGCAGATGAAGATTTTTAATTTGAAAAACAAGCATTAATTATATACAGAAATTCCCAAAACTTTAGTAATATTTGATTCAGAATGGACACCAGTAACAGAGAATAAAGAATTTTTGAAGAGGATATATGTATTATTAAATGTAAAGTAATTGTTACCATTAAAAATAAGAATAAAATATATGAATTATAAAATTTTCATTTGAACATGAACCAGAAAATTTCTCAATTTTTTTAAAATAGGTAAAAAAAACAAAAAAAAAAAACAAAACACAAATACTTACTCCTTTGTAAGGAAAACAGCTAATTAACTATATAAAAAGCTTGAATTTATTTCATAAGACATATAAAAAAACAAATAAATATAAATACAGTTGTAAAATAAGCTTTGAAATTATATAAATAAAAGAAAAATTACATCAGAAAATAGTGATGTATTGCAAACATTTTGAAAAACATAACTATTTGTAATATCATACATGGAATTGTTACAAGAAATGTGTGCTTTTATGCAAAACTGAAAATATTAAATGTTTTACTATTAGACATACAGGAAATTTATTTACAGTTCCATTTTCTATTAATCTTTTAAAACTAATCAAGAAAAAGTAAAAAGATTGCATAAAGCAATTAGTAAAAAAATATTTACTACCAGAGGTTAGAGTATATATTTCTTTAAAAAGATAAACATTTTAAAGTATTAGCATTTGGATGTTTTGATATAGTTTTACTATTAAGAATATATCATAACGAAACGTATAAAGATTCCAACCAGAAGATAGATTCACTAATAACTCTATTAAGCTTTTCAATTTTGTCACTGTAACTATTGATTTAAGAATCACTATGTTGTTAACAGTTTTGTATTTCTACATATCTACATAAATCAATGACTATGAAAATTCATTTATGAAGCGTATGAGCACCACATCATGTGTTATTCTGAATATGTTAATGAGAATCCATTAATATATAAGGAGATCAAATTCATTTGATTTTATCAATGGATATGGAAATTTGTTTGAAACTCATAAAAAATTCATATGTTATACCATAGTTATTTGACTAGACTTTTGGCTGAATATCCCAAATGAAAATCTTGATTTGAGATGAATAGTCATGAAACTATAGCTTGAGATATTGACAAGTTCTATCTGCTTAATATCTTTCTATACACTTTGGCAAGATGTCTCAGTTGGTTAGAGCTTTACTTTAAAATTCAATACTCAATCTAAAGGTCAAGGTTCAAATCTCATGCTAATATTGTCATTGGTCAGGTTACTAATATCTAAAGAAGAGGGGAGAATAATATCTCTCAAAATGTGCATATACTAACCTATTTGATGTGCTATTACTAACAGTTGAATGCATTTAAAATATTTAAATAAAGTTAATTTTTTCTAATGACATTCAATACTCATATTAGACGGTGGAAATAGTCCAATATAAAAATACAACTAAAACACCATCATCACAAACCTTCAGGAAAACTTTATGTAAGACAATTTCTCTTTTGATATCTGATGGAAAAATATTGAAAAAAATAGGAAATCATTGCAAAAAGCAGACTTGTATTTCCCAGTAATATTTTTATAATAATATTTGAGTATCCAGAAATGTAACTTTGGAAACTCTTTAATGTTTTCTTCTGTGTTAAAATAATATTCCTAAAATGGAAAAAAAAAGTGTTAATTAGCAAAATATGTCACCATACAAATTTAGATCAGATTCTAACAATAATATTTGAAGTAAACCACATTTCATCAAAATTAATAACAATAATCACATGTGGAAGATAGCTTAAAATGTTTTACTAAAAGTTTTGCATTTTTTATGAATAAAATATAAGATACATTAATTAAACCTTCTATAGATAGAGAAGATGTGAAAGGTTAAATATTTCCTATTTTAGGAATTAATTGTAAACAATAGTCAGCAAAATAAATCAGTGTTAGTGCAATAAATAATTAGAAATAACTAACCATAAAATCCATATGTAATATGATAGAAACTAAATTCCAAATACTTTATACTGATTAGCAAATTGGCAGAGAGATGGACTTGATCTAAATGTCTATTTACACTCAGCACCACTATATGGGTAAGACATGACTTTAAGAAATGTAAATTCTAGAGCCCACCCCATTTTAATTAATAAATTTTGTAAATTAAAACCATTTTTCCAATGTTTTCACTAGAAAAACTTGAAATTATGGATTTATCCATTTAATGTTTTCAATAAATAACTCATGTTTTATTCATTTATTTCTATAAAATAAACTCTGAGATTAAACTGTATGCTAAAATTAAAAAAAAACAACTAATGTTTAAAAAAATAATTTTTGAAATAATAATTAAATAATACATTAAAACAAAAATTGTTATTTAGTAAATTTAAAATTTTTAATTTTTTTCTTTCTAAAGTTTTTATATTATTTTTTGAACAATCCTGGGAAATTGTTAGTAAAGATATGAAATATCTGAAAATATTGTTTTGTTTAAATATCTAAGTGTTTTATCATATTTATAAGATACACCATCATCATGCACATTAATAAAATTATCACATTCCTCTGTTCCTCTTTTTGGGACAGCTCTTATATTAAATAAGTAATTCCAGTTTTCTTTCATCAGTCAGAATATGATTCTTTGGAATTCATTGCTTCTGAGTTACATCCTACTTAGTGAAGAGAAGAGAATCTATCTTGTATCCATTATTATTTCTGAATCAATATTTAGATCAACATTAATAGGTATGTCAATAAATCATTAAAATAGTTCTTGTTTGGTTGAAAGTCCATTCAAAATCCCTCATGCATAAATGTACTCATGTGTTCTATTAAGAGTTATATTTCTTTAATAATAAAATATATACATTACTATTTACTTTTTTGCATGTGTGTTATTCCATTATTAATAACAATAATTTATTATATATATATATAGACAATTTTTTTTAAATTTTCATGCGTTGTTCATTGATATACATTTTATATTTGATTAGGACCACCAAACTATGTCAATTTTAAATAATATTGCTTTAATAACTCTTTCATTCCACTAATATAAACTTATTCAAACTAATTATTTGTTTTAAAAAAATATTAGTTACCTTTAATTTAGAACATCTCACATACATAGCATGTTTATGTTTTCTATTAAGAAATATGGTTTTGCTTGTTTTCTTTCAATAATAAAATATTTACACTAATATATTTTATTTTTAATGCTTATTAAGAACAAAGTGATATTATATTTATATTATACTTTATTATATAGTTTGACAATTAGGGATTAAACAATTATTTATTTAAGAGAAGAAATGTTACATTTTTAAACATGGATTGTTTATTCAGTATATGTTAGAAGCCATTAAAATGTGTAGCACTTTATTTTGTTTATTCATAGATTATGTTGGATAACTATATAAAAAAAAAATTAAACACTTGGTTTGTTTTACTAAATATTTTGGTGTGCAAATATATTTTTAAAAATTATATTTTTTACTCATTCTGTTTTCCTGAGATTTGGAGGAATAAGGCTCCATTATAAGTTTTTAGCTCAACAACAAATCTGAATACACATCGAAGAAAAATCTCTTTAGTAAATTATGTAAAAAAGTAATATGGATCAAAAAAGATAATATCATAATTAAAAATAGGAAAGGCTATTTAGTAAAACATATAAAAAAAAATACAGCATAATAATAATAATAATAATAAAGAGAAAGATATCATTATTAAGAAAGTTTTTCACAAGACAGCAAAAAATCAATCTTAGAACCTCACATTCTGAAGACAGCCATTCTATCACTACTTTAAACTGAATAAGATATGGAACCCCTGTAAAATATCATTGATAAACATAATTTCATCACATGCAGAAGGGAGGCAATATTTTTTTTAAATAAATTTTATTTTAAAAAAATTATTAATAGTAATGTGTTGTTTTTTTATATATATAATAGGATATTTAAATAAAAGTGAATGGGAAATCTAAACATTTTCATTTACATATAAAATTTATAAATTATTGTGACAAAAAGTCATGGACCTGTTCAGGTTAGTACAAGGGTGGAATATATATGTAATACAGTTCAAGACTTAGGCAATAGTCACAATAAGTTTAAGCAAAGAAGTATTCCTCTTATATTTAAATTAAATATATTTATATTCAGAATGTGTTTGTAATAATAAAGTGATTTGGAAATGTAAACATTTACATATAAATTTTATTAATTATCATTACAAAATGGCCTCAGTCTATATGGTTTAGTCCAATGATATATATATTAAAACAAAATAAAATGTCCTCTAATATTAATAATATAAAATCAACATGTGTTTCCGGTTGATAATAGATGATTCCATTTTGAAAGTTGAGTTGATAATGATTATGAATATAATCGAAAATATTTCTTTATGAGTTTTTATTTATATTATAAATTATTTACTGTTGTTTGGAATATATTTAAGTTTCATTATATATATTGTCACCTCAACTTTCTCCGCGCACTCTTTTACTTATTCAGCCTCAATAAACTCTCATTTATTTCAAGTAGCTGGTCAATTGAATTTTATACTTTAGGATCAAATATACCAGGGGCACCAAATTGCAGCTATAAATTGTAATGCTCACCAGAGATCATCATCATTAGTCATATTTAGGACTATAGAAGATACTGGAGAAAGTAATTAAATCGTCTCTCCAAAAAAAATCACAATAACAATAATATTGATAAAACCATTCAATCTACATGGTCTTAATTTCAAACCTAGCATTATTCAGGAAAATATTTCATGATAAATTTATTATAAAATTCCTAATAATGAGACAATTTTCTTCCACAGCTTTATTATAAATATCTGATCTCGAGTAGTAACTACAGAAAATACAATATACAGTTCTCATTTATATCTGACTGGAAATAACTCGGTAATTAATGCAGAGAACTCATAATCCATGTTCATAACATAAAATTATTATTTAATCTAACATTAGACAAAATTTATTACCAATAATTCCTCCCCATTTAATTCGATTACTTTATTTTTCGTTCTCAGCATTTATCACTTTCAATAGCTACAATTATATAACACGGAATGTCTGTGTTATGTTCTCTAATCTGAGAATTCCTAATCTTATTTCTCTAACACACATATATCTTTAGATCAACTATCAATTCATGATCCCTATTTTATAATATTAGAATAATTTATTATAGTATAATATTGTTGTTATAATAAGCTACTTGACTTCCAAACTAGCTCTTAGACCAATAATTGAACTGCTCTTTCTCAAGGTCTAGATCTGTTAAGAGGTGCCCATATAAGTGATTACACTGTAATGGATATGATCTCATATATGCTAAAATAAATTTTAATACAAGTTCAATAGTGGGAATCACTCTGAATACCGAGAGCAGAAAAGGGATTTTATGTCTGCTCCCAATATTCACAACATTACAATGAATCAAAAGATTAAATTTGTTAAACTTAACTCAACTATTCCCTGTCATTTTTATTCTATTATTTCTAATCTATTTTAATTAATAACCTTAATAATTTTATTTTGCTAAAGTAAACTATGGAAGTAAACCATGGACATCAATCAGATAAATCAATCAAACTTTCCTATGAGAGTAACGTACGGAAATAATTCATAAATCAGATTATGCAAATTAATAATGAACATAAATTATGTGAAAATGAAGTTTATAAAAGTGACTTATATAAATGAATTATGCAAATCGAATATAGAAATATTCAACAAAATTAATACTGTAAATCAGTCATGGAAATAAATTATTAATATAAAATTAACTATGTGAATCGAATATGGAAACAATATGATAATGACTACTGTAAATCGATCTTGGAAATAAAGTATCATTATAAAATGAATAATTAAATTTAAATATGAACTAATATTACCTTAAGATAGGTGCTGGATATATAGATTCTGGAGATATTTGAAATACGAAAACACAAAACACAATATAATCTTATAACAATAGTAAACTTTATTACATTAATAATAATGATAAAATTAAAATAAAAACACACTAAATTATAATATTGTTACACAAATATATGATTCCGATCTATTCAGGACTCTTATTCGAATACATGTTTGAATTAACTAATTTCCTGGATGACTCACTTCTTGTTTTGACCCATTCATTTATTAAATAAATAATTAATAATAATAATAAATACAAACGCTGGAAACAGAATTCCGGATATTTTAGCTTTAAGAAAACTTATCTTGAAAGAGAAGAAAACCTATAAATTTCTACCCCCTCCCCCTTTTTTTTTTTATTGTAAACATTGCCCATTGGACTATTCCAAAATAATATATTCACTTCAATTATTTTAACTAACAATGTGAAATAATCTTACATTTCTAAACCATTTTATCAAGCAATAATTTTCACATTTCCAATGAAGAAAGATTATATGTCATAAAATTACCCTACTAATTTTGCAAATGGGTTTAAATTCAAAACCCACACTTTTACATTCATGCTTGTCAGATCTTTACGTTTTTGACTGTATATCTTAATAGGTCAGTATGTCTGCTCAGCTTGACGACCTCAATTTACCATCATTCAAAAAAAAAATCAACACAGATCGGTTAGTTTATTAATTAAAATCTTTGTCATTCTTCATCATACATATACATCTGACTGAATCCTTATCCTTTCAGGGCAACTTTATTCTGTCCCATGTAAGAAAACTCTCTTCATATCACACATCACCATGCAGTATCTATAACACGTACACAGCCACATCTTGATAAGGGAAATAAACAACAACATCAACTTCACACTTAAACTATTTGCTTGAGCCAGGGAGAGAGATCTTTTCTTAAGATCCAGGATCATGTAAAGAGCTTCTCTTAGACACCTATTACCTATATTAGCATGCAACATTTTCTACACTTAAACAGTAACTTTATTAATAATTCCCTATCTTAACAAATAAATGGAGTGAAACTTAGTCATCTCCGACTGTCATGGTATATATATCATGAGACAGCCATTTTCCATCTATTGGGTGGTAGGATAATTTGACATCAGTAATGACAAGCATTTTAGCTTTATATATGCCCACATATACATTGATTCCAGCCTAGCTAAATGACAAAGACTGACCAAATCCCCAATCAAACATCTATGAATTATTTCAATTTTAAACAGTCAATTCAACAACACGCCTAACATTTATATTAATAACAGATCAACAATACTTTAGCATAATTATGGGCTTTACGACCATCCTCTCACTCTTCATATTTACTATTAAGCACAAATTAAAATTTTGTTAAGAATAATAAAAATATTTATATCATTTCTCTCTTTACTTTTAAATTTAAATTTACGTGAGCATCTATACTTAAATGGTATCAAAACCATTTTTTCTCTTTCCTTCAAACATTTTAAACATAAACAAAATATTAATTTAAATAATCTAGTGATTAGAGTGTGACATAGCATATAAACAAAATGAAATATAATAAAAAAACAAAAAACAAATGACATATTATATAAACAAAATAAAATAAAGATTAAATATCAACATTACAGATAGTCTCAAATTTCTTTTCCTTTCACTGTCCATCAATCAATTAATACATTCAGTTCATTTTACTTGAGATAGCTATATACTTGCACATCAGACAGTTATTTTAATTAAAGGTGTATAAGATGCACAGACAGTCATTTGAATCAAGATAGATAAAAAAAATGTAGATAGTTATTTTAAATCAAAAGTGTAGCTATAGGAGAATTAATAAATTTTAAAAGAGTTTTATTGGTTACCTTCCATTTGATGAGTTTTTCCTGGATTTGAATTCACTTTGTTTTCATTTCTTCTTCTTTTCCATTTAAAGGCTCAAATCATAGACAATAAGCAGTCTCTGATTACTAACATGAATTAACTTTTTAAACATTTTTATTAGTTTGCTGCAATTTCTTTAAATGAATTTTAAACAGCCAAATAATTATTATAATCTGAATTCGTCTTTTAATTTGATAAAAAAAATTTGATAATTCTTTCCTTGCAGGAAATTTTAAAAGCAGACTGGATAAATTGTGATATTCAGCAGAAAATATCTTATCAAAAGTTGACTTCTTCATAATTGACTTGAGAAAAAGAGATATGCACCATTTATGGACGAATTAGAAATTCATATTTTGGTCTACTATACAACTTAACTTCATTATTAAATTCTGAGTAAGAAAATTTAAAAACTTGGAGAAAAAAAAAAACCTTTAGAGATATTAATTTTTAGTTTGTTAGCCCAGTTCTCAATAAGCAAAAGTTTCTCTTTTTTTTACTTTTTTTTTCACTTTTTATAAGATAAAGAGAAAAAGAAAACATATGTTACCTCCCCAGTGGTTCCTCTTCAAGTCTAATTAAAAAAATCCCCACTCAGAATGAACAATGACTCTCAAGTGTCACTATTAACAACTTTGTCTGATTTGAAACCAGATCTCTTTAATTAACATATTGGTGACCAATTTATGAAATTTAGTCAACGAAACTCTAATTAAAAAATTAAGCCTACTAACACTTTTTTTGTCAAACAAAGGTTACATTCATTGGATCTAAATAATTTCTTATTTAGCTTTACATTTTAAATAGTATAGAAAATTATGTCAGTTTTTATAAAGGAAAGGAAAAAAAATCAAACCCATATATCTGTATCACACACACACATGTGCAGACCATTAAATAAAAAACTGATTATTCAGATTATCTGAACACAAATATCCATCATAATTTCTTATAATTACAAGCACAAAATCAAATATAATTTCTGATAATCCTAAACCTAAATATTCACTATAATACCCTATAACTTTAAACCTATTCTCCAGAAAGAAACTGTTAACTAAAGCTACTGACAATCAATTCAATATTAATTCTCATCAACTCTTTAGTAATAGACAATCTACACAAACTGTCTTTATATATGTTGCTTTTGAGCTATATAGCCATTACTTTCTCAAATAAAACTTAACTTTTTTTATAGCAAAAAAAAAAAAATTTCCACAATTACTTCATTTTATTATATTTGGTTTATAGATGGTAATAAACCAAAAGGCTACAATATATATATATATATATATATATATATATATATCTATATGTATATATAAAAAAATATATAGATTGATGCTTATGATATAGCTTAATATATATATATATATATATATATTAAGCTCAAGCATCAAAATTCAAGGCTTAGGTCCAATAAGTTTATGTGAAGAATCTCTCATGCTTAAATAAAAAGTGTTTACATTTAGAAAATATTTTCCATTCACATATAATTTTTTTCAATTGTCTTCATGACCTGTGATGAAGTGTCTTTATTACCTGTACAACCTTCACATTAAAATGCTGCAACTCAGCATACACTGATCATTTATGGATGTTTGAATATCATAGTTTCCAAATATCTTAGCATTCTATTATTATTATTAATGCAGAACACAATTACTCTAAAGAGATAGATGACAGTGGCTAATTCTGAATTACTAAAATGTCAATTTCTAATGATAATTCAACTTTCAATAAAATGTAATCAAGTAAATAGCATGTAAAAACATCATAACTTAAGTAAGGTGGCATTTTAAGTTCTTGATTTATTTTTATGCCTATTTTTGTGAAATTATATAATTCACTGCTTTATCTCAAATCTGTTCCTGTTCATTTGAATAGAAAGCTGAAATCATTTTTTTTTAAATATGTAAATGTTTTTTTTTCTTTTATAAACATAAATTATTATTGTTATATAAAGAGCTCACAAATAAGGTCTTAACGAGCTTTGCAAAACATTCCTAACCCCAGACTGGTTTTTGCTATTAGCTTCCTCAGTAAGGTGCTAGGATATTTAAGCATTAAATTAAAAATACCAGGATAATCCCAGCATTCTATCTAATAGATAACTATTAAGTAGAAAATCTGAAATTTTCAGACATCCATATATCTTCCAATCCAGCTAACTAACTTAAATAGCCATATGGGACTGAACCAAGTTCAGATACACCATATATTAATGGCTTTAGCATTATAAAATTACCAAAGCCTTAATAGCAAAACATCAAATTACAAAAAAAAAAATTAAATCAGATGTCACATGACCTAATTTAAACAAGCTTGTATTACAAATGTTATATAAAGAGCTCGCAAATAAGCTTTTAACAAGCTTTGCAGAATATCCCTAACCCCAGACCAATTTCTGCTACTGGATTCCTCAGTGAGGTGCTAAGATATTTAAGCATTAGATTAAAAATACCAGGACAAGTGCAGCATTCTATTTAATGGATATCTATTAAGTAGAAAATCTGAAATTTTCAGACATTCATATGTCTTTCAATACTCACTGAGAAAGCTATTAGCAGAAAATGGTCTGGGATTAGGGATATTTTGTAAATCTTGTTAAGAGTTTATTTATGAGCTTTTTAGTAATACAAGCTTGTTTAAAATAGGTCATATGACATCTGACTTGATTTTTGTTTTTGTAATTAAATGATTATTGAAATATATAAATTTTAATATTGGAAAAAAATTGCCAATTTTCTTTTAATTTTAATATTCTTTCAAAAAAAGAGTTAACTTCATAAACCAGGAGACTATTAATTTCTGAATTATTTAATTTGTTTTAGTAAAAAGGCAGTTTCTAAATATACTTAAAAAAATATAATTGTGACTCATAAATATAGTTATAAGTAGTAAAAAGCAATTAGTATTTCCATTTGTTTGTAAGTGAATAATTTACTGAGAGTTAATCAGCTCTGCATTTATTTTCACTTCATTCTGTATTTTATTAAGATGAATTTTATCTGCAGGAAAAAATAATTCAATATTTTTGAAAATAATACTTTAAAAAAAATATTTTTAATGAATTTATTTCATATTTTACTGAATTGCCTTAATGATGTAAATAAACTTAATATGAAAAAAACACTTCAAAGTGATTTTTTTAAATAAATTATATTACAAAGTTTACAAAAGATTGCAAATTATGAACAACAGTAATAAGGTGTTATAACTAAGTCACATATCTCTAGTGTCTAGTTATTGAACATGCTTTCAGAATCAGAGCTTAGCATTCATAAATATATAGAGTTGCTTTAAAAGATTTAAATAATTTTTATATAATTGTTTGAGAATCAATTAATGAAATATAAATAGATATTATGTCTAGCTCATTATTAAATTTATAGAGCTGATATCAAATATAAATTTATATGTTAATGGTCATTTGCCATTGCATTTGAAAAAAACATGCAGAAGATGCTGGTTTGCATATTTTTATTGCTTTCTTGAATTATCAAATAAACTATTTAGAACAGCTTTACATATAATTAAAACACAGAGTTAAAAGTAAATTCCAGTGGTACATATTTAATTAAAAAAACTATAGATAATTAAAATAATGTAAAATCAAGTTTTTCCAAAGTAAGTAAATCAGTTATGTCTAGATCAAAAAATTTCAGAAAATTAAAGAAATTTAGAGAATACAAAACTCAGTGAACATTTTATATAACTGATTAATACATGTTAAATTAAATTTAAGCTAAATAAATCTTTTAATCAGCTTTAGGTGTTTAAATGTACTCCCTTGTATAAAGTACTGTAAAATGAATAAAAATAGGCAGATACAAAAACAGTAACAAAACAAGAAAGAATCTTTTTTCTTTTTTTGTCTCCTTCAAAATCTTCAGAAAACTGTGAAACTAGTTGTTGACTCAATAGAAGAAATCATCAAGGGATATCCCCTGTCAACTGGCCCCTCTATGCCAATGAACCAATTAGTAATTTGATGATTGTACTTTTGATAAGACCTAAAAGATAGATGAAGTATAATAATAAAACTTGTATCTATTTATAAATATTTAAGTATAAAACAGCAAGATTTGTCAAGCGTTGTTAGCTGAGAGGTCATCGCAACCACCTTGAAAGCAAGTAGTTGGTTGCAGTCAGTTGTGGGTTCACATCCCGGCTGATGCCATGACATATGAGAAAAAAAAACAGCAAGATTTGTTAAATCGTTTATGTTAAATTTGTTCAAATGATCAGATGTTTTTATGCATGTCTATTATATATTGTTGAGTATAATAAACTTATGTGATATATATATATATATATATTATATATATATATATATATATATATATATTTAATATATATATATATGAGTATATTATATTATATATATATATTGCTCTTGTTAGCTATTAGCTTGTAATGTGTCTTATTATTTCTAATGTATACAGTGATGTGTAACTAAACATATGAGGTATACATTGTTGTTCTAACTATCTTGTTATTTTCATATGGAGTTCTGATGAGTCTATGTTGTGCAAGATGATGTGAACATTAATACTTTCACATATTTGTTATCTGATTGTTAGCCCCCCACCTCACCCTTTTTTGCCTTGTTGTTAGTTTGGCATATTGTATAATGTCCAAGTGTCCTCAAATGCTTTTGATGATGCCAGGAGTTGGTCTCTCTTCTGGATTTAATCATTGTTTTGGGAACAACCTGTGTTATAAGAGGTTGTGGGTGTTCCGTGATTAGTTTACAACATGTAACCCATATGGCATAGTTCAAAAATATTGAGAGATGTATTATTGGATAGGTTTTAGTATTGATACTATCCTTCAGAGAAGAGATCAGTTGGAAATGTATCTTGGTGTTGAAGAGTATGATTTCGCGGATCACTCTGAGTCCCGTACAGTGCAAGAAGAGGTGATCTGATGTCTCATCGCCATTCATGCAAATGCTGCAAGTAGGATCTACATTGTTGTGACCTCATTTGTAAAAGAGGAAGTGATTAGTAGGTAGTCTGTTAATGTTGCATTTAATGAGGACGTCTAGGTATTTGGCCTCAGGATTCCATCTTTTAAAGTTGGATACCAGTTTCTGATTATTGTAATAAAGAGTGTTGATTATAGGATGTAAGATTGGATGGAGGATTGTGTTTGCTTGCCATAATGATATTTTAGAATTGAATGTGGAGTCGGTTATTGGGAAGTGCTGTTTGATAAGACTTGTGATGCTAGTGATCCATGTTTGTCTGCCTGGTGGGGGTGGTCAGTGGGTGTTACTTTTTGAAGCAAAGCTTTTTGGAGAATTGTGTTAAAACCATATGATGCTACCAAGTTGTGTATGATGTTGTGGGTTTTTTGGTAAATCAATGCCTGAATGGTGTGAAGAGCAAGACCATTTAGCTTTCTTGGTCACTGAGTGCCTTTGAGGCTTATTGTGACTGTTTTACCTCTCTACAAAAGACTAGAGACAATCCATTTATTTTATTTATGAAGCTTTTTTGAATTTGATAAATGAAAGAAAGTATGATATTTTTGGCATCACATTCATGTTAATTAGTGCTACCTTGCCAGAGAGAGAAAGGCAGACTTGTGACAAGGAAGTGATGAATTTTTTTGTTGTTTCCAAGATGTTATCCTGAATCTCTTTGGACATTTTTGTGGTAGATTTGAAGATAAAAAACCCAAGATATCTCTGTGGCTTGGCAGAGAAGATGGTGTTGATTTTTCTTCCTGAAACAATTTGCCAGGAGGCAGACTTGGTTGGGGTTGAATTGCAGCCTGTATTTATCTGTATAGTTCTATCCATAGTGATAAAAATTTCCCTGTTATATAGTAAATTGCTTATGATCTGAACAGTAGCCGCAGGAACATCATACCCAGTCAAAATATTTAAGAGTGTTTCTATATGTACCGAGTCAGAGGCTGCAGTGATATTCAGTTGGATAGCTATTGGCCCTGACTTCCGGTGGATTTTGACATAATCAGTGATGATGATTATGTTGCCCATTGTGTGTGCAGTAGAGGAGCCCTTCTTGGTGCATTGGTTGTTAGATATGTGTTTTAAGATGATTGTCTGGATGAGGGCTTTGATCACGGACTCTACAATTTTAATTACAAGGTGTGTCATGCAAATAGGTCTGACGTTTGAGAGATCCATAACCTGATTTTTTTTAATAAAAAGAACCAGCACCACTGGGTAAAGATTAGGTATACCTCTATTACCAGTTGCTAGGTAGTCCACTATCTTCTTCATTATGGGAATTGCAAATTGTTTGAGGTGTAGGATTAGAAATCTGGGAATTCCATGTAATCCTGGATGTACACCATCTGGAAGGAAAGATATTTTCTGTTGGAGTAGGTTTTCTGTGATCCCAAGTGGTGCCTGTGGATCAACTTCAGACCAAGCTTGTGTGCCATTGAAGATTGTGGTTTGCATCCTTTGACAGAAGTGTTCTTTTATTGTATTCATCATAGGTGTTCCCAGCAAGGTTTTCCCATCTGCAATGATGGAGATGGGAGTGGTTTTGTTATTTTCCCCTCCAAGTGCCCATCTCAAATAGCCTTTTGTCTGGTTGTGTTGTTGAGATAAATATCATTTGGCTCTCCTGGTGGATAGGTATTCCGCCAGGGATTTTTGTTTTGATTGGTATAGGTTTTTAAGACTGTATATATCTTGTGTTTTAATAGGTTTACCTTGGAACATCTGACGCTGATTCTCTATTTGTAGAAGATCTCTGAAGAGGTTATCACATGATTTTTTCAGTTCAACTTTTATATTTACATCAGAATCAAGAATTCATTCAATGATTTTATTCTAGAAGCATATACTGTGTATTTGAGATTACTGGATCATAATGCAAAACAAAAATATGTCGTTTTTGGCTCATCTGCAATGAGTTTTGAATTTGAATGCACTCATCATCAAACCCTTTACTTCATTTATAATCCAAGCTAATTACTTAAAAGGATCATTCTAAAATTTTAAAATTAAACCCACTTTATTGTATGACTTTATAGTCTGAAATTAAGTCAGTTATACTGCATTAAAAATCTATGGATATGCTATGATTCTTTGACAAAGATATCATAAACAAATAAAGCATTATATTATTTTCTTAGCTTACTTTCAATATGACATTTATTAGCAATCATCTATTCTGTTTTTGTTCTCTAGAATTATTTATTGTAATCATAATAAATAACTTAAAGTATATTCTAATACTAATAAAATATTCAGCATAGATTCTTATTATTGATCTTCATTAGTCGTGAGCACCAGATTTACACATACCTGTTATTTCTTTTTACTGTTTATATTAGCCATCTTAATTACCTGAGATTCAAATACTATATAAGATTAAAAATAATATAATTCTGGAAAAAATATAACAGTCTAAAATTACAGATATTATATTAGTTTTCAATAAGTGGGTTCTGTAATTAATCCTTTTAATTCTGAAATTATATTGTGCTAAAATATTTTAGTTTTTTTATTAATTTAATCTACATTTTTAAAATATCCATTTTATATGTTCAATGTATTAAGTCATTTTAGATTTTTTTTGTGAAGAGCTTAGTAGTTAGGAGCTCATTAAAAAATTTATTACTAAATTATTGGGAATAAAAATAGAAAAGAACTATCCGATCAATTTGTGATCTGATTGGCTAAGCACTTGAGAGGTTTGCACTCTCTCAGTTTAATTCCAATTACTTTATGTAAATATTAAATAATAACATTTATAATGAAGAATGTCAAAAATGTATAGCAGCCAAAAATCTGAATTTCATTCAGCTTTTTTTTTTTTTTTGCTAAATATTAATTTATATATAAATGTTGTATAATGCAATATTTGAAATAAAATGAACACAGTTTCTAGATATGTGAACTTCCATGTCCAGAAACGTTTGAATTTGTTAGACAAGAAAACAAGAAACCATTTTTTATTATATCATATTATATTACTGTAGCTTCATTGGTACAAATACTTCAAAATTATTTTATTCTATATTTTGAAACTTTTACTTATACTTAGATCATTTTATACCACTGACTTTTGTATGTATGTTAAAATTTCTGACCAAATGCAAGTTTGAGTGTAAATGTAGATATACCTATGCAATAAGATTTAATCATCATCTTTACAATTTTGTCATTTTATGCAACTCTTTTAAAGAAAGTTCTTGCAGCATTTCATATTTAAATTATAATGCAATTAGAACTTTAAATTCGTATCATTGAATAATGGAGTACCTACAATATTATAGTACATAATTAAACTTAATAAATGATCAAATATTATGGCGTCATTTTTTTTTACTTTTGCTTAGATAAGTTAACGTCACAGAGTAGAAACTTAACATACTACATACATTGTGTGATGTACTAAATTACAATTCTTTGTTTTAATATCATATATTTTCTTTATTTGTCTTAATCTTTTTTATATTTTTATAAAACCAATTTTGAAAACCAAAATTATCTGAAGCGACACATTGTTTTTAAAATGCAATTGATTTTTTTTTTTTTTTCACAGTTAAAATTATATTTATTTAAATGTATTTTTTATCTTTTTATTCTGCATATATATATATTTCACGCAATATTTTAAATATTTATTACCAATAATGAAAAATTAATAATATATTTTTTTTTACTAATCAAATATAATTTATTGTATTTTTAATAATTTTAAATGTGCAATTTGTATAAAATTACTCGCAGCAATCTTTATTATTACTGTGAATAAAAAAAAATTGTATTCGCTGTTAACAGTTTCATATTTCATTTAATATTAGATTTATTAAAAAGTTTTAGATTTCTTTATTCGAAAAGTTTGATATGTAGCTAATATATACTGCAACAGAATTTTATTGGTATCATTATATGTGAATTAATTAAAAATTATGTTATGCCTTGGAAAGCCAATTATGAAATCGAATATTTATCGGCCTCATATCATGTGTACTGTTTATGTGGTGGAATGTTTGTGATAAATTATAACAAATTATAAAAAGTACTTCAATTATAGATATCCAATAGTGTATAATTTATGTAAAAGAAATGACTCTTCTAATTACATATAGCAAAAAATAATTGCTTTAAGGGTAGACAAGTGTGTTGAGGCTCATCATCAATATGATAATTATAATATTCATATATACCTATCTGAAAAAAATATGCATTTGTTCAGAGTATTATCTTCCATGTGTATCTGTTAACTACTATATATGCATTTATAATCAGCATTCAGTGGAAATGTAAAAGCCCACAATAATACCATGAATAATTAAAAGTGTGGATAAATGAAAAACGAATGTCAATATTAATATTTTTTGTCTTGCATTGGTGGTCGAGAGGTCAGCGTGACTGCCTTGCACTTGCAGGCAGTTGCCCGGGTTGCAGGTTCGCTTCCTGGCTGATGCTATGACACTTAAAAAAAATATTAATATTCTTATTAGTCATTTATTAGACTAGGGTTTATTCACTTAATAACATTTCTTTTAATATAATTTTTACTACACCACTATCACCCAAGATAGAAACTGCTTTCTATTCACTTTCAACACCTTGTAGAGGGATGTAATCATAAATACATGACCAAAGACATCTTTTTACATAAGTTTGGTGGTCATATGTTTATGATTACACTCCTCTACAAAGTATTAAAAGGAGATAGAACCCTCTCTCTACCTTATGTGCGAGTGGTGTGGTGAAAATTACACTACAGAAATGTTATTCATTAAACAAATATCAATATTATAATAACAATTACAAATTTAAGTATCAACTATAATTTTAACAGCATTAAACTGTTGCACATGCGCTTTAGATTTTTAAATATAAAATAAAAGAATACTAACACTTCAACAACCACATGATAAAGTCTTTGGAAAAGATAGAATGGCCATCTATCTTTTCGAACCCAAACACTTTTGTATGGGCAAATCTTAAGTGTTTGAAAGTGAAAGCATGAAGATATTAAATAATCACTTAAAATTACTTTTACATGCTTGAATGAATGACGCTAGTGAAATTTATTAGAATTTATGATATGTCATTCTTATTTGAAATTAAATGTATGTAAATAAGTCAATTATTTTATATAGCGTGATGTTTATTTTATAAACTATAATTTTAAACAGCATTAAACTGTTGCACATGTGCTTTAGATTTTTAAATATAAAATGAATGAATACTAACACTTCAACAACCACATGATAAAGTCTTTGGAAAAGATAGAATGGCCATTTATTTTTTCGAACCTATAGTAAATCAAAAATGAATGTTTTTAGAGCATTTAAATTGACATATTACCTCTTGGAATAATATTTTCACTATTATATATATACATAAAAAATAAATATTGCTTATCACTATACTAGTAATTATAAATAAAGTTTATATAACATTACAATATTAGGCAAAGAAACAACATTTTACTAAAAAATTTCCCATTACCATGGTTTTATCTACTAATAAATAAAAAAAAAAAAGTCTACATGTTAATAGATGAAATAATGATTGTAGAAGAATTTTAGTATTTTTTAACTAATATTGTAATGTTGTATGTTTTTTCTGTTATATATATATTGTAACATGTCAAAATTTTATGTTATATATATATTGTAACATTCAAAATCGTATGATCAACCAACAAGATTCAGAGACCTAGCAAAAGTACTTCAACCCAGTATGTTCGGGAGATGGTAGTCGCAGAACAGTACTAAGCTTTAACCTATTTGCCAGTGCTCCAAAAATCTCCCCTATCCAACCAACGCTCCTGGTGATACTAATGGTCATTGTTTTTCTTTGGTCCCAGTGGTCAGGGTAGAAACAAGGACTCTCAAATTACACTTAGCCTATCATGCACTAGATTTTATTAATTTACTCTCAGATATTCACTAAATACTATGATATAGCTTAAACTATTATTATTAATATTTCATAGGTTTTGAATACATTCATATGATTTAATCAAGTGTAGATATAGACGAGTGAATATGATGAACCAGGGAATGACATGACAATGGTATAGATATATACAATTTATTAATACAATTAGAAAATATAATTAATAACAATCATGTTTGGATCTAATCATGATCCATGTATGGGATTACATTTTTTTTTAAACCAAAAAAAAAATAACAATTACAATGTTTGATGATCAGTAGTGATAATAGTACATAATTTCAATATCACCAGAATAAATATATGATTAATAACAATCATGTTTGGATCTAATCATGATCCATGTATGGGATTACATTTTTTTTTAAACCAAAAAAAAAAAAATAACAATTACAATGTTTGATGATCAGTAGTGATAATAGTACATAATTTCAATATCATCAGAATAAATATATGATTTTACAAAGAGGTCACCTGTCAATAATGACAATTAAGGTTGTGAAATATATAAAATAACACTTGCAATAATGAACCTCAGTATTAGATGTGTGTGGGTGCATTACAATGAAGTCATACTGGATTTCATGACAATAACAATTGTGATTCAATACAATAAAGAAATTAACTAGAAGTGACAGTTACACGCACAGTAAATAATCAGTATTATACTGTGTGTCAGCATAAAAACGAATTTTATATTGAGAGTGATAATATTTTATCAAGAAATATGCCACCATAAAATTAATATGCCAATTTTGGAGAGCAAACACAATACTTGGTTATATTAAGTTAGAGGCCAAATGAATATATATAATAAATTTATGCGTGTGTTTACATACATAGGGGAAGTAAAGTATATATGTATTTGTTATTATTATATTTTATTGTTAGTATTCTCAGCAGGAGTTATGGACAAAAGCATAATTTTATTTCCCTTTATTATTAATAATTATATGAAAAATATGGCTTATCTATTTCCCACAGAATTAACAACAGGTATGATTAAGAAATCTAATTACAGCATTCAGTAGCGTCGGGGTTTGAATCCTGTGCTGGCTATATTATTAGCATTGGCAAATGGGCCAATCTTCTTTGTCGAGCAGTGATGTATATATTCCTATAGTAACACATCCGCATTCAGCTTGGCTTGTGTAGGAAATAATAGAGCTTGGGTTTTGAATCACTATCTTTATAAGAGTATACCCATTCATCGTCTCAAAGAAAGGCATGTCCATCTCGTATCGCCAAGATCGGTAAAATCTCCAGGTGGCAGACCGCATAGCATTACTCGACATATTTTTATTATTAAAAGCCATATAGGCACAGATCAATGTATTAAGCTACTGATATATTTGCCCATTAAAAGTATTAATTTATATCTGCATAGATGTTTTTCCTAAACTTGTCTTTAATAAGTAATAATGGAGAAATCCGACAACCATATCTTATAGGCTATAAAATGCCCAAGTATTTCAAATATGAATCTTAACTATAAAATGCTAAAGAGGCAAAAAAATACTACTGCTGAGATATTTCTTTCCCCAAATGCATGCCTCACTAAATATACATATAGGGTGAGATAACCCATATCTTTGCAATAAGTAATATTGCCTATTTTAAATTTTAAAAGAACTAGCATTATTATTATTATTACATTTAAATAAACGCATACACACTTATATATATATATCTTTCTACCTTCTTTAATTGTCACAAGGAATCTTAATCTAAATCAAATAAAATAATTTTGAACACTTATTTATATTTTAAATTTCTTTACCAAGATACTGTGATTATGCATATACGGGAAGAGGGCGGATTTTATATATATATATATTTGATTTTTTTTCTATCTCTTTTTTTTTTATTAAATAAATGACATTTTTCACTAAGCCAGAATTAGACCGATTTAAGAAATTTAACTTTGACTGATTCTTATTTTATCATTCAGAATGAATTGTTACCCCTTTCCCACTTTAGATTCGGGATAAAACAAACAAATTTATATATAAATTAGTTTCATAGTGTAATATCATTTATATCCATATTTAACTAAATTGGCACAAAGAAATTAATCAATCAAATATATATTATACTTAAAAGAACATACCGGCATATCTCAAAATAAAACATAGAAAAGCTGCAATTTTAAACTCTCTAATAATATTTTTGTTCTACTTAGAATTATACATTATACCTTTTTCTGTTGTTTGAACCATTAATAAGTAATGGTTAAAATTTAAATTGACTTGTTAAAACAATAACAAAAATAAACTAAACACTCATATATATATAATCGTCCTTTTGAAACACATTTTCTTAAGATAGTCTTTTGCGAATTTTATGAATCTAATGAAATTAAATGTTCGCATTTTTTTTTTTTTTTTTATAGAAGGTATTTTTAAGATATAAATATTTTTTTCTTTTTTAAAAGATAGAAAGTTTATACTTGCGATAGATTACGGTGTCACTTTGCTTGATGCAGATTTTTTTTTACCGATTCATTCATTGACAGGGTTGGCCTTGGGCTTCACTGGACTCAGACTAGACTGGCTTCAGGTTGCTTCTCTATTTTTCTTCGATGGATCATTGTGTCACTTTGATTGAGGCAGATATTTTTTTCCAGGTTCATTCATTATTAGGATCGATCTTTGGCTTTATCGGACTCAGGATAGACTGACATTGCTGTTGATTCTCCATTTTCTTTCAGAGCAGCAGCATGGGATTTGTCTCTCCTCCTCTTCTTTAGATGCATTTTTCTGGAGACTTTCCAGAGAAGGGAAAAGCAATTTATACTACTCAAAAGCCATATCGTGGGGTTTTTCTCCACTTAAAATGTAGTCAAATGCACTAGTAGTTGAGACTCACTTTTACTTTCTTACTACCAACAACTTTTTTCCTCTCTAACTGCTTGACTTTTAATAATTACTCTCACTGCTTGACTTTGAATAATTTGAATCCCTGGTTCTTTTTCTTTGCTCTATTTATAATACCTTTTTTCTAAGCAAGGCTTTGTTTTCTATATATATATATTTTAACACCTATAATATATTTTCCTTGGTTAGAAACGAAAACAGACAGCATGATTGATTTTTCCTTTTTTTAATTACATCAGTTTAAAGATTTTTAGGATTTACATCAGTTTAAAGATAAGAAAACAATTCAACACTCCCATGCAACTAGCTGAGTTGATCTTTCAGTTTAAAGATAAGAAAAATAATTCAACACTTTCTTGCAACTAGCTGCATTGATCTTTTACCAAAAATAGGTGACACAATCGAGATAAGATTACACAAAGTTATAAAATCTTACTTGCCTTTTAATCGCCTCAAGGATGAGAAAAATTAATTCACACCTACATGCAACTATATTTTTCGGAATGTTTATGAAAAAAAAGCAGAGTCATCAAAATGTTATTCGCAAGGAATGAACCGCCTTTAGGATAAAGATATACGACAATGGAAATATTTTTTTTTTCCAAAAATATATACATAAAAAATGCACTTCAGTAGAACAATTTACACATACATAAGTCCACTCATTCGTAAAGTCATACACCTGCACCTGCATATATCCCCTTTAGCAAACAAGCAAAAATAAAAAAACGAAAAATTAGATATTTACTTTTAAAATATATATATGTATACTAATTTTAACAACTAACATGAAGCTCTGTGTGTTCATACACACTGAACGCTTCAATATATATATATATTGAGCTGGATTGATTTCCAATTCAATGGTTTTATTCTAAAATTAAAAAAGGAAAACAAGTTTG